>OY720175.1:17536260-18736260 GCA_963082885.1 Parascotia fuliginaria
TAGATACTAATAATAAAAATCACAAGTAAGTTTAACTTACACTTTAAACTAATAAGCATAAAAAAACAATTGGACCTACTTATGCAAAAAGGAACCAATCCACACATATGCCAAAATTGAGATAATTAAACAAAAAGCATAAAATGCACCTTATAACTATAATATAATAATAATATTCTACCACATTCACAAAGAGCCATCTTAGCCCCAAATTAAGCAATTATATTTGCTTGTGTTATGGGTACTAAACAACTGATATACTACTTATATACTTTTTTTTTTGTAAATACATACATATTATAGACTAGCTGTTGCCCGCGACTTCGTTCGCGTGAAAATTCAGATGGGTGCCAGATTTTACGGCAACCGTACATTGTATCAGTAATAAATATCAGTATTATCCATCTCTATGGCGAATCTCATTTAAACCCGCTACCGCTAAAACTGATGAACCACTTTCACACAAACTTCGACTCTTATTTGCTCACTTAATAAGGGTAGTTTCTGAATATTAAAAAAAGAGTATTTTCTAGTAATTTGGTAATCCTACTATAAAAACTATAGAAGTTTCATACAAACTTTGTCACCCCTTTATACACCCATAGAGGATGGATTTTGCAAAATCCCGTCTAAGTGAGCACCTATATCCTAATAGGAATATAATAAAGATACATACATACATACATACATAGAGTGCTAAACCATAATTCTTTTGCCTTTACCTAGTTAGGTAAAGACTGTACAAAAAAAGAGTAGAATTCTTTATACTGTGCCACCGTGCCGGGTCTATTACTTTCTACATACACCTATTACTCGAAAAATACGGTATTAGTTTTGTTATGTCCAGTAGGCACTCAACAATATATTATTTAATTTTAGGATTAAAAATTCATATAGTACGATAATAAAGGAACAGAGAGTAGGATTTTTAATTTACCTAATTGTGATAATTTCACAGTCTTCAAATATTTTAGTTTGGTTAGAGACTAAGACGTTTTGTAAAGCCTTTTTTCTTCCTTTCTTGCAATCAAATAAATAAATCAAAATAAGATGCATTGAAAGTAGAAGGGTAGGTATTTACTTTAGCCTAGTATCTTATCACTGATTTTATCAGCTCATGAAAAAAAATCTAACGAGGTAAATACTTGAATATTTTATCGGTATTACTTACCGATAGAATATTCAAGTACACACCGTATGTATATATAGAATGTATAGGTATTTATGCTCGTGCAAGATAACGTAGATAGTTAGGTAGCTAACAGCAGCGTGTATGGTTGTTTTGTGTAGGTACCTAACTAGGTCGCAAACCGACGCATGTCACGTATAATCATTGTAATTTGAGTTCTATGCTAGTTGTACGACCGACGCCGACGTTCGTGTTCCGACCGAAGCGCCCTTGCCACATAAGTAAATATCCAAGTTAGATATTTTACTCATGTGCCCACCTACCACACACCTAGTTCGAAATGATAGTAGACATAGACAATATTGTAGCAAGCTCATATTCATACCCCTAGGGTATATAACAGCAGGAATTTACTGATTCTTGAGGCCTGGTGTTGCCTTGATCTTATCACGAGCGACAATAGGCTCACCACCTGCTACCTAGTTTACGTGGAACTAAACATAATTAAAGGATATCCTAGGTAAGTATCTCAAAGAAGGTATTTTACTAAAAATATGAAGGTAGGTAGGTATATACCTACTTACAGGATATTCTATTATTGAATCCTTTGCATTTGTATTTGTTTCAGTCGTGAAATTTTAGTCATTTTGATGAAAAATAATAATAAATGTTGGTAAATACCTACGTATTTAATACACTAAAAAAATCTAAATAACTAATCTAATTTATTTGCAACACTAAATCTATCCACACAATATTTTTTTTGATATTATTTATTTGCAATTATTGAATTACGTAAATAATTTTTAAAAAAACCGCATACGTCCGTCCGTCAGAAGGGCTTGCGCCGCTGTGACGTTCTGCCTCCCGTCGCCCGCGCAGAGCCCCTGCGACGCTGATTCAGCCAAATTATCAATAACTATTGAAACATTATCCTAATAAATGAAATAAACCTACAGAGTTGACATTTGGTTTATTCCGGTTGATTCAATATAACTTTTATATTTATAACTATAGTAATTACAAAGTAATATTTTAAAATAAGTGAAATCACGTTGTTTTAATATCGTTGGTATAAGTTATATAATCAATTATTGTAAATAATTCTTCTACTATTCTAAAGTTCATGAATCAAAGTATTTTGTTGGCAAAAAAAAAAGAATAAATAGCATTAGAATCTACTCAATTATCGAGATGAAAGTAGCGGATTTCGTCGAAATTTCGTCGGAACCACCTTAACTCCACAATCATAATGCATCACTGTATTAACAGATTATTTAAATATTTAAATCTAAAGTACATATTTGATTAATCATTAATTCGATATACTAGCTTTCCGCAGCGCGGTTTCACTCGTGTGTTTAGTTACTGCTCTGCTCCCGTCGCCAGTAGCGTGATATTACATAGCTTATACTTAACCTGCCTCAAGAACTGGGCTATCATACGCAAAAATAATTAATCAACTCTGACTGGTAGTTTCAGAGATTAGCGCGTTCAAACAAACAAACTCTTCCGCTTTTTACTCGTATAGTATAGATAGATTGAGTTTCAAATGTTATTTATCTGACAGTATAGAAGTATGTGTATTATTGTGTATTTCTCACAGCTATAGAAATTACTTTCGGATATAAATTTTGCAGAACAAATACAATCTATTCGCTTAAAGACCTGGATTGCATTCATTAGCATAAATTCGCATTTAATCCATGTAATTATTCCAGAGTATTATAACGCTAATTATTCTATAACAGCATTTGAGTTCGCTAATGCGTGGTAAGGACGCATTGCGGATAGCGCTAAATTAAGCTGCGGTGAAGCATCGCGAGTCGTTATTTAGGCCCATTCTACGTCGATAACTTTACTTTGTTAAGTTTTTAAAGCGATACAACCTACAGATATATTTTTTTCGTCGACACCTATGGAAAAAATCCTGTGGATTACAAAAATTCAAATAACAGAGACGAAGTGCAATTAAGACCCATTTTTGTTACTAAATACCGTTTTAGAAGAATAGTTGTGCATGTCTACAATATTATTATTATAATTACTATTGTATAAGGAGGCCAGAACGCTTAAAACTAACCGAGGCGATTGTAACTCAGTACCTTTCACTTGCTGATCTTTTCTATGGCGATCTATGTATAAGTCCCGTTACCGCCTTTGCAACCGCAAAAGTGTTACAAAAACTGTTGTTAAAAAAATCACACGCTGAAATACCGCAGCCATTATAACACTACTTACATATTTGCTTAATGCTAGAGCTCAAGTAAACAAGCATAAATCAAATTGGTCTAGGTCTAGTCAGTAGAAGAGATTTTTTTAATTACTATAATAAAAAATATTGCAGTGTGGTATAAAACGTGGCCCTAATAATTTCGGCAGGCAAATTTATCGCAAATTACAACGCTATATTCGGGCAAACTCTAATGATGTAACCGTTTATTGCGTGCGACAAAGTTGATTGTTAAAAAATTTACAAGTAACATTTTAACTTTCATAGCGTTATACACAATATTATATTACCTGTCCGCGACTGGCATATCATCTGATGTCCGATGTGTATCACAGATTTTTTTGATCATCAATAACGTGTTTGCAAACTAAAAAAATACGTAGTTCAAAGTTCATAACTTTGTTCAGTTCTAGAGTTATAATCATAAGATCAGAGATTTCTAATGACGTAATTATTGATTTATTAGAGGCAAGCAAATTGAAAGCCAATGTAAGTTCCCGTGTTTGATTTTTACTTTTTAATTCATGTACGTAATAAAATTAACACTAAGATATTTTTAAGTACTCAGTTAACCCTTCTCGACAAAGCAATGCCGCTCTTAGCTTCTGTCTTCTACCAAGTATCTCCTCTATGTACTTACTAAATTTTGTCTTGGCCTTCAACCTCTTTTTTGAACTAAAAAAGTTCAAAGAAATTATCGTGTGATAATTGTTTTTACTAACAACATGAAATACATTTGTTAGCCAATTCTAACCTTGTGCCCATTAAAATAAAGATTGAAATGACATAATTTTTTTGATGCTATTTTCGAACTAAAAGTATATGTTTGTCAACTCATATGACTCATGACAATGATATTCTATTTACTCATGACAACAAACCTATGTGTACGTAAATACTTCTAGATATTTAAAAAAAGAATTGACATGCGACACATGTTCGGTACAGGACTGTTTTGATACAATTAACCTCGATTGTACATGCAATATCAAGGACAGATTATTTAAGAAATTGTTACCGAAATATAAAGTATTGTTACGTGTAAATATTTTGGTATAAATGAGTATCATATTTTGTATTAAATGGCTTTTTCGTTTCTTCACTACGGTAATAACAATAACACACGAGTTTAACATACAAAACGAGTGCTGTGTTTCAAATGTCGAACCAGTGCTATACGAAATAAGTTTTTATATAAGTACTAACCTAGTTTGATACACAAACACAGAACCCAAAATAGTCCTTAGGCCGCTATTAGACTATCATAGAAATATGATCAAAGATGTGTAAGTCATTTTTAAATGAAGAACATAATGACGGTATAATAACTACATGTGATTATCTGTGATCATAGTTTGAGAGTCGTAGAACTATGATCATAGAATTTGACAGATATGAAATCATATTTATATGTTAATGTAATACCGGCCTTAAACCTTATGCTATCTCTGTTTCTTTTATATGCATTTTAGCGAAAAATGAACTTTCCATCCTACAAGTTGTCTGATCTTATATAACCTAGTCTGTTTTCTTTTACTTTATGAAACTAACAGAAGATATGTCTATATTGCAGAGAAGTACGAGCTAGTAGGTAGATTGTTGAAGCCGGGAGAAGAGCCGAGAAACTATTCGGATGAAGAGCCAGAGGAGACGGACACCTCAACGAACACGCCCGTTGAAGAAGTAAAGAAAGAACAATAAAACAAACGATACATCTTTGATTGTTTGATATGTCACACAAAACTGAGTGCCTAGTGCTAGTTTGTTTATCGATCGATCGTTTATGACGTTTGGTGTTCCGATTGGCCCGCTCCGAGCTCTTAGTCAACCGCAGCCAAACGCAGTGAACCTTTCGTTCGCGTTAACGTAAAAACAACTCGCATCTAGGCACCCAGGTTAGTTAGATATTTGAAGTTGAAGGCAAGGGAGAAATAGTTTTGATACTCGTGATCGTGGGTTTTATATCTTTTTAATGTTAGGTTGTGGTTTTTCTTAATAAGCTTGAATACTTGGACTTTTAGGGCTCTTTTAGGCTACATATTTGTTAAAGTCCTGATTGTGTTATCATAATATGTAAGTTATTTGCGGGACAAACTTAGAATTTACCACCAATAGGACTGAAAGTTACATTGAATTGGCCTGGTCTTGAACTCTCAATCTTGGTTGGTGGTCTGGGAAGGTGGACGGTGGGAAAGAACCGGTCATTACTATCTTAGACATACATAATTTTTACACCTTCCTGATAAACTCTTTTTGTCTAATAGGCTATGGCTAACTAACTATATATAGTTACTACAAAGCAACATCATAAATCACAATTAGGTTTCACAAAAGTAAACTAAAATCCTGTCGGAATAAGGATAATTTTCAAATGAATAAATGTACGCTCTAAACGAATGCATTTTCTGTATTTACATAACATGCCATATCAATTGCCTGTAATGAAAACAGCTTTAGCTGAAGGCACAAGGTTGAATTTTATCAGCACAATCATTAATTAACAAAGCATTGGCAACAACTGAAGATATACGTCCCCAAATCTCAATTTTGACCTATCATGGGCCGCATGATGTTTCCCACTCGCGAACCCCACTAATTGCTTCCCATCGGCCAGAGGTTATTAATTTATTAGACAAATGTAACAAAAAAGAAACCAATTCACTTCTCCATATTTTACTTTATTTTAACTGCAGTTACTCGCGGGTAAAAAGATATAACCCAAAAATAAATCGTTATCAAAACATTTTTACTTACCTTGTCTGAATAATCGCTTCAAATTTCTAATAGTTATCAAAATTATACTGTTATCGTTATTTTCATAACAGTTTAAGGTTTGGTACAAAATTTTCGTGATTCTGACAATCAAGCAATTTGAATGTAGTGATCATTAGAGTTATATATTTTATATACGAATAAATTAAGTTGGTATATTGTATTATAATGCCCTTTAAAAGTGGAGGAAGTATATGTATAGATATGGTTACAGAAGGCGACTAGCGACACGGTGTCTATTATAGGAACTAATTATTGTGACATTAATGACAGTTTTTAATGGTTAGCGTTTGCGTATTGTAACTCTATCAACGATATTAATATCGTTGGGATACGCCAACAGCTAAGTTATAATATCTGATGTATAAATTTCGATACCAAAAACTACTATTGTCTACTTAGCACTTAGTACGATATTTTGAGTATCGACTACGATACTTTAAATATCGAGTAACTGCCATTGTAAGTTTCCTCGTGGCTTGTTACAAGTAACAAATAAATTTAAAACATTGTATCTTTAACAAAACTTGTAACAAAATATTAAAATTTTTTGTACATTTGTATGCATACCTGCCTGATATAAGCCTGTCACTTTCTCTTAATTAAATCTGATACGCATACATTACTAACCTTATAACTTATATACTAAATATATAAGTTTTTTAAAACACAAAACAATATGCGGTATGTATCCAATAAATCCCACTTGGTTAGAAATCACAATATTTTGTGAGAGTTCTGATCATGCATTTATGATATAACATTAAATTTTACATAAAACATAGTTTTTTTTATTATTGCATGAACTCAAAGCGTATAGTAATAATTTACAATAACCGCTACTTACTATATAAAGTATATAACTCAAGCGACCAAATGCCTTCGAGTGAGTCGATAATTTAACTGTATATAATGAAATCTATTGTACCTATCATTTTCACTTATAACTGTTGCATAGTAAAGATTTTTGAATATATTATATTTACAGTTTCACGAAATGAAAGACTGAGTGTTGGCATGTTAATTTAAACGAATCATGTAATGTAACCGTTTAGCACATTCCCCTATATTTGAACACAATAATATGTCAACCGATGTTAAACTATCGCAGTTATGATTTTATTATCACTTAAGTGATTTGTCAATGAATTTATACCCGCTTTTTATATTGTGTTAGAATTTCAGCAACTTTGTTCATTCTCGTTGGAACAGCCTCAGTTAAGACTACGCTGTACTAGTACACTGTATATCAGTGACGAAGAGTGACGTTTTGTAAAAGGGAAGCCGGTGCAAAAAGTGGTTACCTTGAAGTACGACGTATGGTCTATTTCTACACTTTATTAAATATTATAGTCTTTGTGATTTTTCTCAAAGGGAAGCCGGTAGGAATCGGGTTATATGGATCCTTCGCCACTGCCTATATAGTATAGTGACATTTACACTTAAAGCGCCGTTTTCCCAAAATGGGTAGTCAGTGAAAGTCTTTGTTGTGTTTCATAAGCAATCTAATAAGTGTTAATAGTGCCTATTTATATAAAAGTTGTATGCTATATTATGTTATAACATGGTCTTTAACGAGTTTTATACAACGTGCTGTGCTGAATTCTCAAACCTAGTCTTTTAAAATGAACAACCAAGCAGTGACTTTTAACTTTTCTAAATTATTATTTTATCAACTATGTTAATCATGCATTTATGTATTTTTAGGTTATGATTAGTGTTGCTAGGTTGTTTCGTATTGTGTGGGATGTCTGGAATTGCGATTGAAACTGGCAACACTAGTGATGGTTGTCAAATGGCAACGTAATGCTTGTATTCATTACGTAATTAAAATAATTACATTTGTTACTTGTTGTGTGCCTTTTGTAACTGTTTGACAGCGATAGGTAAAGGTAGCGGTTTACATCGGTCTAGAAACATAACACTTGTACTAGAGACTGTCAGGAGACCTATATTTTCGGCCTCTGCAGGCCTGAGGCCTTTGCCGAATAGCAGTACGGACTGCTACTTTCTTGTTCTGTTGTCAACCACTATCTTAACAACCACAGCTATATCGACGGCGAAACATCCAAACCGGACCCCACCTAATTATCGGTACTTATTAGGCAACATTATATATTTGTTGCAAATGAAGAAAAAATACACAAAAAAATAACGAAATGTGCATAATATAATATTATAATTAAGGATCTAAATAAAAGATATATAATGTGGTCGAGTGACGTGTATGTGTTGTGTTTGTTTCTTAGTAGCGCTTTACTTAGCGTATTTGTACGATTATTTGCTTTAATATAAAAAGAACAAAGAAAAATTAAGTACATTTAAGAATAATATTCTGCAACAGAAATTTCGTTGTTTCATACTAATAAAGCAAAATTATTGCATAAATACGTCACGTAAAGTACCGCCTTTAGTAGGGCGACGCGATATTTTTGGCAACATTATTTTATTCATAACAAACATGCAAATAACAATGTATTTTGCATCATTTGTTTAGTACAAAATGTTACTGTTTGCCTCAAATATCTTATATGATATTTATGTATATTAAAACAAGCAGTTTAGAATGGGCAAAAACTAAATGCCTTAGGACTATGAAAGCAAAGCAATCCCTTCATTCCCAGAAGTTCAATTATATATAATAAAATTATTACTTAAATGTGTATATAAGGTACAATATTTACAGTATATAAATTACTGTCAATGTCCCCGTTTATGGTATACAATAGTGTGAAGGGAAATGGACACGCTTTAAAAGTGCCATCCATTAATTGTTTTTAAATGATTTTAGCAAAAATTTCGATTTTTCAGTACAAAATACTAAAATTATAATGTCACCATCGTAATATAAAAAACTCTGCGAGTAAAACGTCTTCTCTTATCTATCTTTGGCACAGACTTATTTAATCTGACATTCCTCATTATCTTTATATGGCTCGGGCATTCATTAATACTAAATAATAATCAAAAACCAATAATATAATTTATTAATAATTAATAAATACCACTAATCGAGTAACGTTTCAGTATTTGAAGTAAGAAAACGCGAGAAATTTCTAATTATCCAGTATATAAAACAGAATTTTTCTCTAATAAGCGTCATTAAATCAGTAGGACACATTGACCAGAACTTTTAGTCACCTTGTGTTCTGCGTCGTATTATCCTACTGTTTGGTGCGTATATCATACGTGTAAAGTAAAAATCTATTCATTCATCGTTTTATAATAATATTGAGAACGATAAACTGCAACAAACCTTATCCTTCTAATAATAAAGACCATATTGACCTAATTGTGTTGTCAGTTCAAATTGCTTGTGTAATAAAGATAGAAGTCATTGATGTCGCTTAAATTATGTTGTAATCGTATTTGTTCATTGTTTGTTAGTTGTAAGTTCATCAGGCTTTTAATGAATTGGGATTATGGGTGTAATTGTTATATTTATTGCATAACACTTTGAAACTTTGTAAAATGTTTGCTTTGCCAAAGATTTACTAACAAGTAACTTGTGAAATATATATTTTTGTAATAAAGCACCTTCTAAGCTAATAATATTAATATCACGCGGCTTATACAATGTATAAAAAATACCTCTTCTATGCTGAGGCGATGGTGGACGAGTAATATTTTAAATCGTAACCTAAATCACAATTCATTACATTTTAACAAATACCTTGTTGTATAATCGCTCACACATCGTCGTTTAGTAGATGAGGGGTTTAAATTGTTACTATTTGTTCCAAAGTGTTATGTGATAGCGTTTGTTTAAAAATATGGGAGTAGTATAATTTTTTTTTGCTATATAATGTAACTTTATCGAATTTGTTGGAGCCTCTATGGCAACTGATACCTCATAACTATATTGCGCCGTACTCCCTCTACCGGACATCTGTTTTAAATTGTAGTACCAACAATAGCAGAATTAAGATTGATTTTTTAATGTGAAACCTGTACTCTTCAGTACGCTCAGCTGTCATATGACATATCTAGATCCAAGATGTGCCGGGAGAGGGCGTGTGTCGTCGCGCTATAATACTGGGACTAGGGGTTGTAAGCCTGCCAGAAAATTTTGGGAAATTTCGATGTAACTTCCTCGTCCCCATTATTGCTACATCTGCTACTAAACGCAAAAATTGTATGTATACAAAAATATGAGGCCGATTATACACTTGTAAAATTTCTTTGTATTTGGCAGAAATACTACTTTTACTTATTTCGAAGACTGAGTTGGGTTAAGTTTAAACGGTAAGACGGTGTCGTGCACACGACCGACTTTTAAGACGTCACACTGTGACGAAGGTTGATTTATTCAGTTAGTTTAGATTTAATGGTTTTATTAAATTTTTGTTACAATCATAAATAGGTCATTGGTTGATACCCCATACACCATTTATTAAAATTTAAAAGTTTGTTAATATCAATCTTTCACACTATTCACGTTCTTTCTAGAGCTAAAGGGATGAACGAATTTACTCTTTTTAGCAATAATCTGAAAGAGCAAGTATGTATGTGGTAATGTGGGGTCCAACCTTTAGCGGTATTGATAAAGTTGAAAAAGATTTTCATGACTAGTTTATAAACGGTCTCATAACGATCGATTAATAAGTGCATAATGAAATATCTGCTAAACATGTATGCCTAAATACTGAAATGCCAGTTAATTTTAAAAACTTCTTTCTGGCGCTAAAATTTATATTATAAAAGACAGAGATGGTTAATGGTCCTTTGAAAATTGTATGACTTTTCAGTATTTGGAAGTTAGCAGCACTTTTTATCTGATTAAAACTGATTGTCTGTAATATAAGTGTGGAATATAACAAGCTGTTTCGTTATTGGCTGTATTCGCAACTGCACGCATACCCACATGAACAATCATTTTGTTCGTGTAAATCATATGTTCTCAATATCTTAAGTCACAAAAATTATTGTTCATAAAGTCCTGTAACGCTCGGCAGAATTTAAAATATGCACCTGAAGATGCTCGATAGTGACAAACTACTTTAAAATGTATTTTATATTCATATAATGACAGTTGCCGAATAACGAACACGCTGGTTATTAAATTCCCCACACGACCTTATTCATCCTGCTAAGGGTGATATGACAATATTTCTGATTACCTTTTATCACCCTAAGGACCTGTTTCACCACTAACTGTTAAAATATCTAACAGATAAAACATCTTCTAGTCAAATCTGTCTTATATTTTAAAGAGTTTATTTGTCAGTTAAGGTTATCAGGTACTTGTTGTTTGAGTACTATCTGTCCGTTATGTTTCTAAAAGGTTATTACACACTTTATCGGCAAGTGGTAAAACAGAGCCTAAATGTGGTAACGAATCGTCTCAAGCTATTGTATGTGTTATTATTTATATAAGAATGGAAGTGGATATAATACATGTTTAAACGCAGAGAATTTGTTAAATCCGTCGTGTTGTATTTAATATAAGTAAATCAGTTATATCAAACATATAAGCATTTTATCGGCAATTTTTTAAACTCTTTGTGTCGTTGAAAGTATTAAATCCCAGTGTTTTAGATTAATGTGGAAAATGTGAATGTACAGCACTGCAACATGTTACTAATAATTAACAGATACCCAAAATGTTTATTTTAACATTGTCACATGAATTTAATTAAAGCGTTTTACATAATCTGATTCTTTTATTTTCTATCTAGTTTTTTTCTACTAATTTATGATGTATTCTTTTTTGTTACTCTGTTTTTCCTAGTGGTCTAAAGCCTACATCTGATTCTGCCAAAACTTTTTATTTCGCTACCTCAAGGCTGAACTTCTGGTGCGCATATTTTTATCTCAATTTAATACCTACTAATAAATGCGTAGAATTTATTGACATCTAATACAAAGACTACTATTTAAAAGTGTAAAAAGACTGGCAGTCTGTGGTGCCTGATGATCAACCTGCCGCCATCTGATGTGGTAAGAGAGCCAGGTTCACAGTTAATGTGGTAACCTTTAACGCCTCCACTTTGTAAACAAGTTAACCTTATATTTAAACCTACGAAGAAATTAATAATATCAAATATTATAGGATCACAGTGAAAGTATAGATCATCTTGGTACTGCCACCATTGCGGACTGAAAATATAATTACCTATCGATCAATTAGTTAGTCCGCAAAACACCGAAATTAATCGGTCCAGCATTTAAAGTTATATGCGGGTTGCCACAGCCACATTACATCTCAAAAACCAAAGCATCTAGTCACACTACTAAGCCTAGACAGTCGCCATTCACATTTAGCCGTTTAAGCTGCCTTGTGATGTTTGGTCCTCTGACAAATTTTCTCGTAGACAAATCAGTTTGGCCAGGAGGAAAAAGTCAAAAATATAGGTAGGTACTTGAAAGTCAGTTTACTGGCAGTGCCAAGCAATTTTGTTCATCTATTTTAAGCTGTAACATCACTTCTACCTGTATTGCCTTCGCAGTCCAGCGACCACGTGTGATTTGTACCTGAGCGGTGCTGCGGGCGAACACGCCTGCGTAGACGAGTTTCATTGTCAGACATGTGCGGGCGCGCCCGCTGTGACGTCATTTCAGCAGCTCTTATCCTGGTGTTGGTCGGGCCTCGAGTGAATAAGGAAAAGATCACGAGTGAGACTATGCACTAAACTATTTCATCAGAAGGTTGTCAGCCACACTTATTATGCGTTATTCTGCCCAACTTTGATGAAAAGATAAAAGACAGCTTTCAATCTTTCAATCAATCGTCTTAAGGTGGTTCCGACGAAATTTCGCCGAAATCCGCGACTTTCATCTCGTTTTTTAGTAGATTTTAATGCTATTTATTCTTTTTTTTTTTTGCCTACAATATACTTTGATTCATGAACTTTAGAATAGTAGAAGAATTATTTACAATAATTGATTATATAACATAAACCAACGATATTAAAACAACGAGATTTCACTTATATCGAAATATTACTTTGTAATTACTATAGTTATAAATATAAAAGTTATATTGAATGAACCGGAATAAACCAAATGTCAACTCTGTAGATTAATTTCATTTATTAGGACAATGTTTCAATAGTTATTGATAATTTGGCTGAATCAGCGTCGCAGGGGTTCTGCGCGGGCGACGGGAGGCAGAGCAGCAGAGCGGCGCAAGCCCTTCTGACGGACGGACGTATGCGGTTTTTTAAAAATTATTTACGTAATTCAATAATTGCAAATAAATAATATCAAAAAAAAAAATTGTGTGGATAGATTTAGTGTTGCAAATAAATTAGATTAGTTATTTAGATTTTTTTAGTTCATTAAATACGTAGGTATTTACCTACATTTATTATTATTTTTCATCAAAATGACTAAAATTTCACGACTGAAACAAATACAAATGCAAAAGATTCAACACATGAATATCCTGTAAGTAGGTATATACCTACCTTCATATTTTTAGTAAAATACCTTTGAGATACTTACCTAGGATATCCTTTAATTATGTTTAGTTCCACGTAAACTAGGTAGCAGGCGGTGAGCCTATTGTCGCTCGTGATACGATCAAGGCAACACCAGGCCTCAAGAATCAGTAAATTTCTGCTGTTATATACCCTAGGGATATGAATATGAGCTTGCTACAATATTGTCTATGTCTACTATCATTTCGAACTAGGTGTGTGGTAGGTGGGCACATGAGTAAAATATCTAACTTGGATATTTACTCATGTGGCAAGGGCACTTTCCGATTCCGACCGACGCGACGACGGCAACGCCGGCGTCGGCGTAGGTACGAGGTGCTTCGGTCGGAACACGAACGTCGGCGTCGGTCGTACAACTAGCATAGAACTCAAATTACAATGATTATACGTGACATGCGTCGGTTTGCGACCTAGTTAGGTACCTACACAAAACAACCATACACGCTGCTGTTAGGTACCTAACTATCTACGTTATCTTGCACGAGCATAAATACCTATACATTCTATATATACATACGGTGTGTACTTGAATATTCTACCGGTAAGTAATGCCGATAAAATATTCAAGTATTTACCTCGTTAGATTTTTTTTCATGAGCTGATAAAATCAGTGATAAGATACTAGGCTAAAGTAAATACCTACCCTTCTACTTTCAATGCATCTTATTTTGATTTATTTATTTGATTGCAAGAAAGGAAGAAAAAAAAAAGGCTTTACAAAACGTCTTAGTCTCTAACCAAACTAAAATATTTGAAGACTGTGAAATTATCACAATTAGGTAAATTAAAAATCCTACTATCTGTTCCTTTATTATCGTACTATATGAATTTTTAATCCTAAAATTAAATAGTATATTGTTGAGTGCCTACTGGACATAACAAAACTAATACCGTATTTTTCGAGTGATAGGTGTATGTAGAAAGTAATAGACCCGGCACGGTGGCACAGTATAAAGAATTCTACTCTTTTTTGTACAGTCTTTACCTAACTAGGTAAAGGCAAAAGAATTATGTTTTAGCACTCTATGTATGTATGTATGTATCTTTATTATATTATATTATATAAGTGTATGTACTGTAAAACTACTCCGTGACGTCGTCCGCATGGATCCGTTACTTAGCGATAATATTACATTAGTTCTACTTTACCGATTTTGCATTATATTATACATTTAAAATACTGCAATATGTACGTACATACAAATATATGTATGTACACATATATTTGTATGTACATATTGCAGTAATCTATACTTATAATAAATCTCTAGCGAGGTAATTTTCACGGTACATCCAAATCACTCAAACTGTGGGTACAATGCGTCTACTTTGGCAATTGTTCGTATTACTTATTTTGCTAAGGGTACATGATATTGTGTACCTTACGTACGGGCACTTACTAGAAGATAATCAACATAGGAATGATGACGCTTTGTTTAAAGCATGTGTAACTGAAAATCCTTATCAGCCCCATCATTTGAATTCAGTTTTGCTGGTGTATGGTGCTGTTTCAAATTCAGTGTAGTGGTGGCCATACAGAGTAAAGATACTGTGGGAGAAAAAAAGAAATAAAGAGGACCGAGGAGGTAACTATGCCTTCGGACCACTGATTTTCAGACAAAACTTACACTTTACGTCGTTATGTACATGTTAAATGCACATCTCCAGCCAAACCGTCCCGCTTATTCTAAAAGATCTACTTCCGAAAAATGTTTGCTGGCTATACAATAAACAGAACGATTTACTGAAGTTATATTTGTGATATCCAGATGAACCGAAAATAAATAAGGAAAATAAAAATATGTTAATTCATATAGGTTAATTAAATTAACACTTATGAACGTCAAAATTTACAAAATGTCAGCAAATTAACCTACAACCAGTTCGCTGACAAAGTAGAGCCATGAGAAGAACTGGCAAGAAACTCAGGACACTCTTTTTAATCGCCAGGTTATTAAAATTTTTGTAAGTTACAGTTTCAAGTAGCATGCAAAGTGACACAGGCAATACACTTAACTCTATAGGTAATTAAATACTTACAGCTTTCTATGTTGCAAAGAAAAAATGAAAAGTAAAATGTGTGCTTTACAGGCTGCCTCAATTTGCATATTGCTACAAAAGGTAAAGGCAACATGTGAACTGTAATAAATGTTTCTATGTAAGTATTATATAAACTGTTAATATTCGATATAAGTATAAAGTAAGATGAACTTAATTTACCACAGGAGTTTACAATGTACATTGTGAACATCTATTTCATAAATCACAATGTATAATTTTAATAATACTAAGTATACAATTTTAACAAAACAATACAAAATGTGTACTTAACTGTACAATTATGGCTCGGGCATTATGTCCTATATAATTAATACAAAAAAAAAACATTTTATGTCAAAATGTATCAATAAGCGAGATTACAGGATGGAAATAAATTATGAATCATTTAGTATAATATTCTGTATACATCTTTGCTCGAGACAGAACAGCGTTTTGTTTCGATTAGATTCGTGTTCGTAGAGTAGATAATCCTTTTACTGATTTGGCTGCGCGATAGAAGCCTTATTATAAAGGATGAATTTACTATGGCAAACTGTAAAGCGCTAAAAGCAGTGGACCAGATATCAGACAACACCAACTCATGAGTGGCTATCACAGTCCTACTATTTTGTGTTCATTTTCGGCAGACTGTGCCTGTTATTCCTACCTCGTGGACTAAGGCTGATGAAATTAAATAGTGTTTAGGAGGTCCACAGTCTGTAGCACTTCAAAATTGTTTTGCATTTAATAGGCTCCAAGCCTATACACTCCGCAAGATTTGCCATTTAATGATAGAGGCCGAATCGAAAGGACAATGCACAAGTGTAGTCTGATTTGTTACTCGAGTTTGGTAGCGGTACGTATCTACAGAACCAAGAAAAAGTTGTCTTGCACAAAACCTTACTTTACATACATCAATATAACCGTGCCGTACAATTGCCTATCGAAGTGACTTCACTCTGCCTTATGATACAGTCAGTGGGATCCAAAAGACTAAGTGGTAGCCGCCATTCCAAAGGTCATTGTTTCAAACTGCTGGCAAGGTGGTCTTTATGAGATGCTTTTTTATTATTGATGCAGGACCTCATATCATCAGTCCATGAAGACGCAGTGGAGTTAGAAAGTTATGAAAACTCTTAGCTTTTGTAAGAGCTAATTTTAAACACTTAACAATCAGACGGGCATAAATAAAGATTGAATTTTTCAGTATTGTTTTAAAAAGTCATGTACTAGTACTATTGATATAGTTATTTTATTCATACTGGTCTACCAACGTGACTCTGCCTAGATAATTTAAAGAAAAGACATTTTGCTGGGGTAATGTTTCAAACGTTACCCCAGCAAAATCTGTTTTTTTTTTCGAATAACTTTAAAACTATAATGCAAACAAATTTTGCTATAGGCAAACAAATTACTCCTTACGACGCACTAATAATCTGTTATACTCTCACCTCTTATAAGCACATTTTTATCAACATTTTGCTGGGGTAACGCACTCCTCTGCCTGACGGTAAACAGCCAATGAAGTCCAGAAGTGGAAGACAGTATTTTAATAGAAATTGTCTCAAACTGCTAGCATAGCGTCTTCATGATACTAGCGACACTATTGCAAATAGTAAAAATATAAATGAAGATGAGGTACGCATACGTTTCATACGTGCACACACACAAACTTTCGCATTTATAATATTAATAGGATGTTAATACATTTTTTAAGTCAAAATGTTTTAGTTTGTTCATGTAAAAAAAACCTATATATTATATATATATTTCTAACTAAATAAGTATAAACTCGGCAGGGTTACTAAACTAAAGTGTACTAGTATTAGTTGAAGAATACACATCATGTCAACTATAGGAATTTATCACAATGGTGTATTGTCATTGGGACTTAATATTTAAGCGACTTAAAAAAATATTAATATTATATATATTATTAAATATTTTTTTGTATTCAATAATTCATAAAAATCGTTTTAAATGGTTTTTTTGATCAGGTAAATACATTTCACAGCAGCTGGGTTTTGAGTTTATTGGTGTAGTGTAGTGTAGTAGAAATAAAAATAACTACTGTGGGTTAACCCACAGTAGTTATTTTTATTTCTACTACATATTTAACAAACGTCATGATTCTAAACACTTATCTTTGCTTTCGCTACTATATAAATAATAAATATATAAATAATATATACTAAAAAATATACATACTTACTAAACGAAATAATAAAAGATACTAAAAAAATAATTCATTATTGGCGCGTCTATCAGATTTTAGCTCTGCGGTTTCGGACAAGTAAGGTCATTGTCTTATAGTTGTGCTACTGCTACTTGCCGCTAGAGGGCGAACTCGCACGCAATGTTTTTTTCGGGTGAGGCGCGGGGTGGTGAGGAAGCGAAACGCTCAAGGTCATATGTGACGGAACGCCCTTAAGCTGTTTTTTCCCAAAAGTAATGAAGAAAGGAGATTTCAAGTGAATAGAAACAACGATTTATAATGATCACATAATTATATTATAAAATGATTTAATTACAATAAACAGAATAAGTATCATAATGTACCTACACTACAAACAACTTACATTACGCAGAAGCGGACAGGACGTACTCCTCTCATATTTACATTTTGTACATTGAGCGCTCGTTTCGGTCATCGTAATACTTAATTTACGTCCCTCTCGTCGCTAACGACAACTCGATCAATAAATAGGGCGGGGACAGTCGCGCTCGCCCGCCGCTAGCTTATATGTTACATGGCGGGCGCGCGCCTCGGCTATGTACACTACAACTGCTCCACGAACTTGGTGAGCTGGTCCTGCGGCGTCATGGGCGGCAGCTGGTCGTCGGGGGGCGCGTGCGGCGGCGGCGGCGCGGGCGACTGCCGCAGCAGCAGCAGCTCCGACGGCGTGGGCGGGCGCGGCGACGGCGTGGCGGGCGGCGAGCGCTGCACCACGCCGCCCACCGCGCCCACGCCGCCGCCGAACGCGTAGCGCGCGCTCACGGCGCCCAGCCGCGCGCCGCCCGCCCCCACGCCCACGCCGCCACCCGCCGCCCCGTACGCGCCGCGCATGGACATCATGCCCACGCCGCCCACGCCCACGCCCGCACCCTGCTTGAACCAGCCGCCCGCGCCGCCGTGCGCCATGCCGCCCACTGCGCCCATGCCCACGCCGGACACGCCGCCCACCCCAGACACGCCACCGACCTGCAATGGACATCCCGATTTACAACTCCGATCACACTTATTGGTTTCAAATTTCCATTATTGATTGGCTGGAACCAATTTTTTAAAATTATATTTTACGGCAAGACATACTTGTTGCTGTTGGGGTATCATCTGATGCATCTGCTGCAGCCTCTGTTGCTGCTGCGGCTGCATCATCTGCTGCAGGTGCGGCTGTTGCTGCGGCAGGCCCACGTTGCCCACGCCGCATACGCCGCCCACTCCGCTGACTGAGCCCACGTTGCCCACGTTGCCCACGTTGCCCACGGGCCCCACGGCTCCGACGCCACCCACACCGCCCACACCACCTACGCCGCCCGCTGCCGCTTGCTGGTTTTGGGCGTTCTAGATTAAAATACATTTGATTAGAATAAAACATGGCTTTATTTTAGAAACGCAATGTGTCAAATCGCGCATGATTAGAAGATCCGCTATGGGTGCGTGCCGTTTTTAGTTTCGAACAATAAATGATTGCCGTGATTCTTCTAACAGTAGTAAGTTGTTACTGACCTGTCTTTGTTTGATGAAGGCGGCCATGAGTGGCGGGTTCGATTTGAGTATCTGTAGTATTTCTTGTTGCTGGTTGTGGCTCGTCGGCGATCTTAACGTCGCCATTAACTGCTGCAACGCTTTTTGATGTACTTGAGGTTGAGTTTGTTGCTGTTGTGGCGCTGGCGCTCGTTGCTGTAAAGAAAATAAGGTTGATTATTATATTCAAACAGTGAGGCAATGTAAATTGAATAATTTATAATGTGTGTAATTCAGCTAGCTAGTAAATTGACTTCAAATAAGTATAAGACATAAAAGTTCTTTTGTGGAACCTATGCAGAGGCCTATTCTTTAACCTTTCGTACCAGGGTGTTCCAAAAGCAAAATGCCACGTAAGTAAGACATCCTAAAATTAAAACAACCTATGAACGAAACGTCCTAAAAGTAAAACGACCTATGAACAAAACGTCCTAATAGCAAAATGACCTAGTAGCGAAAATTCCTATAAAAAAAAAATTCAGTAGTCCCACTCAAAAGCAAATGAAAAAAAATTGTTTTGTTTTATATAAATTTTGCCTTACTTTTATTTTTGCTCAATATACTTTTGTCTAGTATAGCAATACATTAAAGTGTTTGCCACTTATAAATTTATTTAAAACAATAATTGTTTTAAATTATTATTGTTTCATAATTATTATGAAATTAATTCTATAACTGTACACGTTGTGAACGTGAATTGTTTGAATGAATACTTAATAGTCATACTCTAGAGATAGTGTACTAAGTATTTGTGTAAATTCAAATAAGAATAAGATTAACGTTACAACAGATCTACAGTTTGGAGTTAATTAATTTAGTAGTAAGTAGGACATAAACTAGAGATAACTAAATAAACAAATAATTGCTATTTCTCATTTCAAAACTGTAAAGTGCACAAGTACAAGTGTGCATTGATTAGTTATAACAGCATTTTTAAACATACTCAAAAACGAGTATCTACTTGCAAATTAATTATTTAAATTTAGACATGGACAGAACAACGTCTGTCGGGTCAGATAGTTTCTAATAAATATCTTCTTTTTGTTATCAAATGTACCTCAATCTGTGACAACGATTTGACGACATGTAATCTTGACACTAGGACCTTTCGCTACTAGGTCGTTTTGCTAATAGTACGTTTTGTTCATAGGTCGTGGGGCTCAGCACCAAATCGTCTATGAAGCAAAATGTCCAGCGACGCAAATTGAACAAGACGGCGACGTTATCCTGTCAATGTCTAAATAATAAATAATTTAAAATAAGATACTCGTTTTTGAGTATGTTTAAAAATGCTGTTCTAGCAAATTAATGCACACTGTACTTGTGCACTTTGTTTACAGTTTGAAATGATAAATAGCAATTATTTGTTTATCTAGTTATCTCTAGTTTATGTCCTACTTACTACTAAATTAAATATTCAATACTTATTCGTTTTAAATAAATTTATAAGTGGCAAACACAAGTAAGGCATAATTTGGAAACAAAACCCGTTATTTTTTTTAAGCTTATAAGTGGTAGCATAAAGTCCTAGCAAACTAAAACTTTTCGCTACTAGGTCGTTTTGCTACTTAGGACGTTTTGTTCATACGTCGTTTTACTTACATGACATTTTTCTTATAGGACACCCTGATACGAAAGGGCTTTTGGTTAGGTTGGTGAGCGCCGATAACGCTACTGCTTGTTATCCCTGATATTTCTATAGTCGCATAGATGGGTTTTTTATACTAGACTGGCAACCATACGGTCAATGTAATCCTCTTTCATTAGTTGGAGATAGACGAAATTGATGAGTTTCTAATAAATTTAAATGCATATTTATTTTGAAAACCCTATTTAACGACGTTACATTTTAAGACATTGTGTCGTTATGTTAGTTACATGTAGATTTTACTTAATTATAAATTTGTAGTTTTATATTTTCAAAGATCATAGTGATTAATTTAAAAAAAGGGTCAAGTTGGGTCCCTTGAAGAACACCCTACATAATTATAATGTGACCAATTTAGTTTAGATGTAAAATCACAGACTGGAATACACTGACAATACTTTTATAGAATAAATTCAAATTATCTTTAGGATGAAGTGAGAAGAGCGTTATTTTTTTTTTATTTGCGTGACGTACAATCGCGTAGTAAATGCTACATTCGGTTGCACACAAAACTCCTGTTTCGTTCAGGCGGGGACGCAAAATGAATTGTCTGCGGACCTACCTAATTACGCGGCCGAAATTACACGATTCAAACTCAAAAAATTACGCTTCACCCTTATTAGAATGCATAGATTCTATTATGAACAATTTGTATTAAGAGAATGCTGTGGGCTAATGCATCAAATGCCTCTGCAAAATCGAAGAAAATTTGGAATCAATTTACTAGTGAATCGGAATTTTGGAGTAGTAGTTTAACTGAAATTAAAGCATCAGCTCTAATCATTCTCTTCTTCTTTTTGAGTGGTTAGTGGTCAACCTAATGTCAGGATTTGATCAGGTCGCCCATAGAGGCATCCGAGCATCAGAATCCATTGACCTAATAACTGTTATCAACATCGTAACAGGAGAGACCGACTTTTAACGTGCCCTCCAAAACACAGAGACGCTCAGATCAAAAACCACTATGCGGTCACGGTCACCTATCCATGTGTCAGCTGCACTCTCTGATGATTAACCTGCTGAACGTATACCGATCAGTCAGCGCAACGAGTTATGAGCGCCTCAGCTCTTATCATTGATGAATACCTAAATTTTTTTGGGTCATAGAAAATTCGATACCCAGAAATTTGATGAGATTGACATGTTGCATCGATTACATATCGAGTCCCGCTCACCTGCAACTGTTGCTGGTGCGGGTGCGGCGCGTGAGGCGCGTGCGGCGCGTGCTGCGCGTGCGGCGTGTGCGGCGCGTGCGGGTGCGGCTTGTGCGGCGCGGGCGCGTGGTGCGGCAGGCGCGCGTGGTGCGGGTGGTGCAGCGGCGGCGGCGCCCGGTACCGCGCCGCCCACTCCGCGCGCGCGCCGCTCACCGCCGCGCCTCCCACCGCGCCACCCACGGGCCCCACACCTCCCACTCCTCCCACACCCCCACCCGGCGGACCCATCGCGGCCTGTTTGCCGTACGACGGTGTCTGTTGTCGGGCCGCTTCCTCTTGAACCTGTGTGCATACACAAATATATTACTATCATAACAATGTTCAGCCTTAACTTGCGCAAAAGAAGACTGATACTAAACAGTGATGATCAGTGAGCGACCATTAACATGGCATATTTATTGGGTATAGTATGGTAGAGGCGAGTGCCGCAGCACGTACCTGTTGTAGCGCCTTCTGCACATTGTGCGGCAGCGCGTGCTGCGCCGGCTTGGATGGCGGCGGCGAGGCGAGCGCGGGCGTGGACGGCGGCGAGTTGGCGCCGGCGCCGCACGCGCGCGTGTTCATGGCAGCCATGCGGCGCCGCAGTAGCTTGGCCTGCTGCACGCGCTGCTGCACCTGTTGCTGCTTCAGCTTCTGCTTGATGGAGCTGCAGAACGGCACCGAACACTTGGTCTCCTGGCAGTGCTTGGCGTGGTAGCAGCACAGCGCGATCAGCTGCTTGCAGATGGGACAGTCGCCCTTGGTCTTGCGGCGGCAGATCTTGGTGTGCGTGACCACGCGCTTCATCTTCTGGCAGGACGGCAGGCGGCAGTTGGCGTCGCGGCACTGGCACGCGTGCACCAACGACTGGATGCAGCGCTGGATAGACAGCTTGCGCGCCTCCTGCGGGTTGGCCTGCTTCATGTCGCCGGGGGACGAGCCCACGTCGATGTCGAGGCCCAGCTTCTCCATCTTGTGCGGGTGGCCCTCCTTCTCGTGGCACGGCACGCACAGGTCGAAGTCGTCGCACACGGTGCAGTGGTAGCGCGTCTCCACGTGCGACTTGCAGCTGTTGCACGTGTACACGAACTTGTCCGTGCCCTGGTTGTGCAGCTCGTACAGCATGCACAGCGTGGAGAACCTGGCGCGCCGCGTGGACGAGAACTCGTAGTGCCTGTCGCGGGCCATCGTGAGGAACGCGTCGCGCCCGTCCATCAGGTCGCAGTTGAGGAGCGGGTCCGGGTCTTGGATTGGCTGCGCACAAAAATACTTACATTTAGCATTCTCTTGTATTTCAATATATTCAAAATATACAAGGAAAGACCGGTTTCACTATATGACTATAAATATAAAATCAGTTACATTATATAAAAAAAGTGTTCCTTGAAATTGTTCTTCGCATTTCGAATTCATGCAACTTCAAAATGCACTTTATAGCACTATATTTTGATTTTCTTCATCAATAGAGCCGTACGTATTTAAAGTTGGTTGACAAAAGCTTTTTATTGAAAGGTTTTATATCGGACACAGCCAGCTGCAGATTATTCTGATAGCCGAAATGACTATAATTATATAGCCAGTCATTATCCAGAGGTCGGAATTAGGTAGAGTTATTTATGTAAGTTTGCATCAAAATGTTGATATTAATATGGATCTGAAAATCTAGTACATTTCATTAAGCGGGGATTGCTTTGCATTTCCTCTATTGTTTTCTTTTGTTCTCACGCGGTATATTGTGCGAACTAAAAATGTGGCAAAATTCATATACGCACACGCGCATTGGAATTTTGCCATTGTCGTTGATGTAAGTTTGGCAACGTCGCACGTGCAGTGGTTTAAATTGTGTAAAAGTAAATAGGTTTTATTTAAAAAATCACAGGATTTTTTCTGTGATTCCAGGATTTGAGGCATATCCACTTACTTCTTTCGCTGTATGAAATCAGTGTAAGTACATAAATAACTCTACCTAATGCCGACCTCTGGTCATATCACTATTGTACTTTATTATTAAACATTATTATTAAGAGAAAAGATTAGATTTTTTGTATGTTTGTTTGTTATAAATAAACTCAAAATCAATGTAACCAATTTGAAAAATCCTTTCAAATAAAGAAAGATACAATATCAGAGAGTAACGAAATCTATATTTTTGTCGTACCCCTACCCACGCGGACGAAGCCACTGGGAACAGCTAGTAAAGAATACTTAATTAAATTGAAACTCACCGCTAAGCTGGCAGCGGACTGCGCGGAATGTAGCCTAATGACGAAGAAAACTTCCTTGTGTTTCTCCATAGTCGCGAATATCTTCGCACTGAGATCACTTCCCTGCTGTTGATCGCTTTGTTTCTTACTATTCTTCCTCTGCGCAGCTTTGGACTTATTCGATTTCTTCGCCTTTTTCTGACCCTTCTTCTTACCATCAGGACCTTGTTCATTCTCCTCAGAGGACTGGAATATCTAAAAAACATGTTAGATATTGTCTCATGCTCAAACTCAAGCAATATTGGAGTAAAGCCAGTGCAAAACTACTAACAATTTTGATTATTAAATGTGCTTGTGATTCATTATTTTGCATTCAATGGAGGGTTACTCAGAAACATGCCTTAGTTTAAACTCAATTTTCTATATGTCCTTGTAAACCAATTTAGTGGACTAAGTCTAATGAAAAACTAAGCAAGAAATATTTTTTTTACATTTTGAGCATTTTCTATTTGTAAGCTTTCTGCACATCTCACAATATTTTTACTGCAATATTATGTGGAAAATAACTTTATCCTAAAAATACGCAATACAACGTGATTTTAGTTATAATCTCATTGCATATGGTGCAAACATAGTATTAAGATATATTGTTTTGTCCCAAAATAATGATGCTAAATATTATACGATTAATAATATTAATAATTGAAATTGAGACATATTTCCGATCACCTCGCTCAAGTGCTTTATTAATTAGTCTTGGTTGCAATACACACTCAGACTAAGACAAATGTCAGTTAGTCATGCAAATTAATACTTACAAGAATCCTTTTTTGTATATCTACATGCGAGTGCACCTATCAAACATGCGAGTGCGCCTATCATACGTGCGAGTGAGCTTATCATACATGCATCTGTCATATACTTGATACTGACCACTGCCTCGGCGGCTTCCGCTTGCTTCCTCTTCTCTTCCTCCTCTTGATCTAACTCCTTGATGGACTCCTCAAGAACGTTAGGCCAAAAGTCACCTTCGAAGTAAGGCAGCTCCGCGGCAGACGAGATACTGTCCTCCATAGCTTGTTTTAATATGTCTTTATAATCTAATATTATTCTCTCTATAATTCCTTTATCTAGCATTTTCTTATACCACTCTTGTAACCTCTTAGGTTTAGGGATTTTTTGTTCAGGTGGGTGGCAGTGGAATATATAGTCGTCACCCTCTGAAGGCGGACATGCCCAGATGTGGGCCATAGTGTAGCCCAGTTGCTTGGCGTAGTCTAGGTATCCTAATAAAATCTCGTGATAGACCGCGGTCCGGTACTGCCGCGGTTGGAAGAAATGTACTGAGTCTAGATATGCTATGTAAACACGCCTCGTGTTCGGTGACGGACTTTCACTGCCGTATTCCTGAAAAATATACCTCAATAAGACACTGCTCAATTTAACAAACTCAAAGTCAAAAAATCATTTGCTCACGTTGACTGGACTTCAAATGTGAAGCAAAGCCGCGAGAACCGAGTGCGTAAATCGATGCATTTTAGTCTAATATATACAAGAATTGAGACTAATAGTTTGACATAAATTTTATAAAAAAGTTTTTAATTAATAATCTTATACAAAACGAAGATATCCTATAAAGATATAAAACACAGTTTCCTTTAAAATCTACATCGGGAGAAACCCAAACGCCATTAGACAACAATGTAAAAGGCAACCTTGTTAAAAACTAAAATGTGTGTATGACTAACCTGCACGTGCATGCCGAAGAAACAAATGTCGGTGCCATCGATCTCCTCAAATGCAAACAACGCTTTGGCCCGATAAGGGAACTCGGCGCAAAGCTCACCAGATTCTACGAACCTCGACCTCATCCCGGGTTTCACTTCGACCATCTACAATACAAAGAATTAGAATTATAGATTCATCAAGGTGATAGTGAGCAAGTTAATATCGCACTGTCAATAAAAAAGATTTACGAATATGCAATTTTAAGCTTTGTGTCATGAACATAAAATAAAGCTTATTTAATTTAGACCTATTTTGCGATATTGACATTTAATATGTTGACACTCAGAAGAATTATTCAGTAAATAGCATAAATAATGATATATTAACAACAGAACTTGTCTAATGCGTAAAAAATCATAAACATGCCTTCACAAAAACAGCCTGTCTTATTCAAGCTAATTTTGTAAGATGTGTCGCAACAAAATTGAGAGTATAGCACATAAAACTCCACTAAGTGCACTTTTTTTTGCATATTTTGACCACGTAGTTTTTTTACCAAGAAACTTACCTTATCGGACGACGCTACCACCCTGATATGCACTTCACCAGCGCCAGCCTCTTTTTTCTTAAGGAAATTGTTGACTCGCGTCTCAATATAAATGCCAAGTTTGGAAGTAGGTAGTTTTTTAGCAGAGAACTTGTTCTCTTTCCGTTTCCCCCCTTTCTTCTTTAAACAATTATCACAGCAGAAGCCCTGAGGCCATATTTGGTCGTGGTGCAGCACACATATCTGGTGTTGCTTCCTCCCACAGTCCATGCAAATCACGAACGGCTCCTGTTCTAGGTGGTCGTTCTTCATTTCTTTGAATTGATCCTTCTTGATCGCACTAAAATATTACAATAAAATGGGTAATTTTGATAAGATGACTTAATACGAAAATATCAATAGATTCAAATGTAATAAATATATTAGCAGCGCTGAAGTAAACGCCAGAGCCTATGCTTGACATATAATTTATATAAAGGTGTGCAAAAGAGATACGATTCTTAAATTTTATTGCATACTATTTTAAATCAATCTGTAGGTACAGCAAGAATAAATAAAAGAAGTTAACAAAACTACAAATACAACCGAATTATAATTAAATTATGAGTCTAGTTCGTATTACTTTTTTTTAAGTTATTTGTGAAGTGCAACATTGTAATAATATTTTAGACTTTACAGCAATGAAAATAAGGTTCATTATAAATATAATATAAACATAATAGTACACTTACGTCTGCGGCTGCAGCGGATCGTCGCCCAGTGTGACGGTGTCGCCCGCGATGTCGTTGAAGCATTTCTGGCAGAAGGTGTATCTATCGGACACAACCCCATACGCTTTTAGACTTTATTTCATTACGTCCGTGTAGTGATGTGAAGCGTGTACAGGAACGTTTGTGTGTGCAGGCAAGGACGTGCGTGGAGAGGGCGAAAACAAATTAGTAAGCAATGAGAACATAAAAGGGGTTAATAGTTAGACATTGGGACAAGCCCGTGATTTGGTATAGCGGCCCACCATACACATCTCAAAAAGCAAACATTATAAATATGTGACATAAAAATTTATGTTCTTTTTGAAAAGCTACAGCTCCATTTCTCTCTAGAAGAAAATTTTAGCACTGCGTATTAGAAAAAATGAACTATCTGAACTTTAGAGTTAGTAGCAAAATTAAATTCGCGTCAGCAAAAAGCGACTGCTTGTGCCAACTCTGTGAATGTTGTATAGTTCGAGAAAGTTCTGTATAGTCGAAGTCATGATTTTGTTGTTACTGTCTTATCTACTAAATGAAAAATCCACTTACGCCTGCAACATTATAGTCCAATATTGGGTAGGTTTAAATGAAACACAAATAAGAACTTTATGCTTCGTTTCAAGGCCAGAGGCCTATACTTAAGTATATCGAAACATAAGAGATAGATAGAACCTATAGGCTCGTTATTAAAAATACGAAATCTGGTGCTTTTTTTTATTTCTTTGCTTTTGAGATGTGTATTGGCAAAATTTTTATGAATAACAATGATTTCTATGGGTAATGAAATTATTGTTTACAATGATACAATCCAATTTTAAGCAAGCATACTTGTATAGACACTAGGAAGAGCACAGAGCACAATAGAATATAACTGTAAATGTCTATTAAGTATAACAGTGAGTTTAGAGTGAATATACACATGTAAAGTAAGATTTACACATTGCAATTTTTACAAAGCTTTTTGACAGTGAGACTATAACTAGCTTTACAAAAGTTGCATCATGTAAAATAACTTTGATGAGAAAACATTGCATGAGTAGAGATTATGGACGAGTGATCTCTATAGAAATTAAA
The DNA here is from genome assembly GCA_963082885.1 of Parascotia fuliginaria. NCBI lineage: Eukaryota > Metazoa > Arthropoda > Insecta > Lepidoptera > Erebidae > Parascotia > Parascotia fuliginaria. Next base: position 17,564,768 of record OY720175.1, read on the forward strand.
AGTACAAGAAATTAGCGGTTTTTTTTTTGTTTAAATAGAACCATAAAATTAATTTTAATTGTAAGAATTTAAATGCTTTATTTGTCCATATTTTTAAGAACAGACCAACATAAATATTCTGGAATTTATTTATATGTTATAATTGCCGTACATGGATTCTAGTTGGATTTAAGCACATCAATGAAAATTTTATTGATACATTCTTTTATAAATTCATAAAGCCACATCTGAAATCGCCAATTCGCATTGAGCAAGTGTAGCGATCAATGCTCATGCCTTCTAAGAAGAGGCCTTCCGTACAGTAGATTAATAATGGGTCTGTATGATGATATAGCCACATATTGTAGTTCTAGTAGGAGAATTATATGAAACCAGACTATACAATATTTTTCATTATACCCTTTAATCTAACGAACTATTTAATTTGTTGATTCCACAGCAAACAGAAATATAATAACATAATGTAGTAAGAATTTTAGTTCAATTAGACAATAGGGTATCTAACAACGGGCAAAAGGGATCCGATTAGACTGTAATGTTTGGAGGTGTATTTCCAGATTTGTGATTAAAATGTTTGTGTCTGTTTTACTTTTCTTTATTATCTCTACAGCATTTTACGGCAAATTTGTGGGTTTTAACAACAAATGTGTCCTTTATAAAATTAAGTTATTCATGGAAATGTTGATATTGTTACCGGCTACTCTATTAAAATAAATCTATGAATATAAATGTATGTACGCGCGTAATTATAACAAGACATGAACAGAACACGTGAATGCAACAAAATATTGAACAATGTCAAATAAATTTGTGGTTTGTTTAACTTACTAGTCGATTTTTACAAGGTCAATGTAGAGTAATGAAACAACGTGCTGTATATTCCTCATTGGTACTACTGCTTTTAGTGCTATGTGAGTACATGACATTTGAATACAGCTAGATAACACTTTAAAAAAAATTAAGTTTATTTGTCTGTATTCTCTTTTCACAAAAACTATTAAACGGTCGGTAACAGAACGAAAAATTCAAAAAATAAAATAAAAAATAAAATCACTATAAATACTAATATATAGCGGGAGAGTTGGTTTGTTTGTCGGATTCGGATTTAAATAATTATATTTGGGTATGATAGATAGCCCAGTTCGTGAGGAAGGTTATAGGCTTACTGGCGAGGGGATCAGGAGATTTTTAATTAAGCCTAATTAGTTTAAGAATTTATAATTCAAACCAATTTAATTACTAACTGAACTACAACTCAGCCTAGTTTTAGAGACATTTCATAGAGCGCTGCGTTGCCCTAGGACACACACCTTACACGCCCTTCTACCCTAGTAATCAAGAATATTGTTTGCAATATCGCAAATTTTATTTAGGTGCATGTACAGTTTAATATAATGAACATTTTTCCATTGGGCGGTTTAAGCACTGGTTACTATCTTCTTTCGTACGACAGTATTATTGACTGCCTCTGTGGTTCGGTGGTACTGTGTATAGACTGCCACGCAGAGGTCGCGGGTACGATTCCCGCTCAGTGCAAATATTTGTGTCCATGAACATGTTTATTTGCATTGGTCTGGGTGTCTCTAATTAAATTAAAAAAAATTAAGTATGTATATCCGCATTTCTAGAACACTTAACACAAGCTACTACTTTGGGTCTAGATGGCGTTGTGTGTAGTTCGTGTGATATTATTATTATTATATTGTATCTCTCGCTATTTGATTGAATTGGTTAGCGAATTAATTTTTACTAATTTGTTAAAGTATCTAGACTATCTAGTTATATTTGTCTTGTGCTGGGGACCTTGTAGTGATGGAGTAATTATATTTAACTTATTTTTTCAAGAAAACGTCGGTTTTAATGTATTTTCGAGTAAAATCTTTGTAGCATAATGAATGTCGTCACCCTGCTTATTGACTTAATAGGTATCCATTTACTGATGAGTGTCGATCTCATATCCCTTTGTTCCAAGAGGCGCTCTCGTATTACAAACACAAGTCAAGAGGGTCATTTCATCAACTATGTGTCTTGTATCGTACGTAATATTAACGGCCGCTTTCTATATTTTATCTGTCATCGAAATAGAGTGGCCGTAAGTCGACGGCAACACACCAATTGTATTAATCAAAGATTAGTTTGCCTTCAATATAAGCAATGTCAACATTGTAATAATTATTACACCACTTCGTACTCAGGAATCGTATTAATGTATGCAGAGTTAATTAATGTTTAATTTCAATCGTTCTTTTAAAAATGTTCAAGGTAACATTGTCCACTTTGATGTAAATTGGTGGTATAACCAATTGCTAACAGATTTTGAACCTTATGACCAGGTACTTATATTACAAGTTCGCAAGTAATAGTCAACAGGCTGATGGATTTACGTATTAATTAAATTACTTTCTTTAAAATGACAAATTATTGAACGTATCTTCTTAAGCCAACTCTAATAAGGTATTTTTATAATTTAAGTTATTGAAAAAGGAGCTTTAAGAAAGCATATTTAAAAAGAAACTATGATTTCATATATATATAATTTAACATAGAAGCAAAAGATCACAGTTTAGAAATTGTTGTGTACCAAATTCGGCAAAAACAACAATAATTATACAGACATGAAATATAAGTATAATTAACAAGAAAGCATATGACACATCGAATGCTTGAATAGTGGTTGATGATCAATGTTAAATGACTCGAGAGATTGGAATAGGTAGAGCTATTTTGGGTTCTTGTGGTATGTTGTAATAATAAATGGACATGTCCTACGTCCCCGAATTTAAAATTAATTAATAAAAAAAAAAATCAATACATTAAAAAGAGACGACATATACTTTTCATTAGGCAAAGAAAGTCTCGCATTCCCGCTATTGTTCTCTTTTGTTCCTACAAGCTGTGTTTTGCACCCAACAAGGACGGCAACAACGCGCGTGTATGCATTGGACTTTTGCAACTTCGGACATCCAATGTCGTTGATGTAAGTTTGGCAACATTGCGTGTGCAATGGATTACGTAAAACAATTCATTTATTTTTTCATTTTAAAATCCTGAGATTGTAGTCGATATCTCAGGGTACGTCCATATTAACATATATGTTTGCAGTCTATGAACCAAAATAGCTCTTCCTATTCCGACCTCTGTTAATGACACACCATGGCAATGAAACACCGAGGTACAAAGCCTGCAAAGCATTAGAGAAAGGACAAAGCTGAAATGTCTTGGTTTTGTGTACAACTTATATTACAGTACTTAAAATACGTTAGATATTGATAAAAGGAGTTGATCACCAATTTAACTAGGTAGGTAACAAGTAATCAAATCTGCTTTTATTTTAGTGATTTTTTTTTTAGCATCAGGGCCATTATTCACAAATGGTCCAAGTAACTTAAAATTTTAAAGCTCATTATGGAGAAAACATTTGCGCTTTGCAAATGATTTGAAGAAATAAGTAAAGGCTAATAAACTCTTTTTATTAACCAACATAATATTACATGTTGATAATTCATTACCAACTCAATTTGGAAAAGACAAATAAATTCTACTAATGAGTTTGCAGTTTCAAACTATCGATTTAATTTTTCTTTAATATCAAAAAAATGTGACATTTTATGACTTACCTGTTTTGGTAACTGAAGTACTTGGCGTCTCTAGGTATCGTGCACAGCTGTTTACCATAACAGCATAACACTTGTGGATTGAAAGTGTACTTTCTGCCGCAGCAGTAGCCCAAACTCTGCATCACAGGATCTATTTCCGTCTCAAACACTTCTGATAGCTACAAACAAAAAGTACGACATTACTAACTCTTGAACAAAAATGGCTATGTCGAATATTTCATATTTCTTGCACTTGCCTTGTTAAAAAAAAGAAGACAAGCTAGACTAGATGTATGACCATCAAACCTTGTGTTGTCTAAGGGTTGAACCACACGTGTTGCATTTCGTTGCTTTTTCTTGTGGTCTAATAAATGTCAAGGTCAGTAATAGAAAAGAATAGAAGCTTCAGTGTGGTGCCTTGCTGCCAGATGTGCTTTAACCCTAATGATCAGATTTTATGCAAGGCAGATTTGTAAAATCTTTATCCACATTTCTTTTGACAGGGGGAACATGAATAGCACAGATGAAATTTTTTTTTATTGTTATTTCAATCTTCACAAAAAAATAATACCAGCAGCAAACAAATAATTTAATTATTCCAAAAATTTTTGAAGTTATAAGGGTTTAAACATTCTTTTACACTAAGATGGCACGGCACTAGTGTCGGGTGACGTCATTGCTTCAAACTTCGAACAAAAGAACTGTCACTTCATACAAACGTTTGTTTTGCGGGAAGAGGATAGCGAATACCCCCTCCATGAATTTTGGGACGCTTATAACTCCAGCGCTAAGGGACTGGTTTTAATGGTTTTTCACATTAATTTTGTTTTAAAATCTACTTTAATCTAATACCAAATATGTGTACTTTTTTAACAGTAGGCAACTACCCTACTGATACAATAAATAGTTTGGCTTTTGGGTTCCAAAACTTGCTGTGGTAGTAATAGTTATTGACTGGTAGAAGCATTTGCATGTCATGACATTGCTGATGTCATACTAAATAATATTGTGCAATAAATGAGTAACAGTATTTTCTCTTCTTCTGAAATAGCTTAACTTTCTACTAGAGGATTTACATAATTTTAATATATAGAACAATTTAAAACAGAATATTGTATACTAACCTTTGTACAATATCTGTAAACCCTAGAGTTCTTGCGATTGTAAAGCCACGCGTTCTCGAACATGAGCCAGACATCGTCAACGTATTCCCACGGGTCGCGATAGTTCCCGCGATCCAGTTTCATCTTGATAGTCGATAGATCTATTGGTTTGGTCACTATGTCGAAGTAGTCGGGAATGCCGAGCGCTATTGCGTCCACTGGCTGTCGGAAGGGGAGAGACTCAGGCTCTTGTCGGAATAGTTTCTCTAATGTCGGCATAAGAGCGATCCTCAGTTCCTCCGGCTTGAACACAAGCAGTCGCCTGGTCCTGTCGTCGCCGACCTCCCCTGGCTCCTCCTTCACTTCTGTCTTCACTTCCTGCTTCACCTCTGTTTTGATACTAAAGTCAGGGTCAGCGACATCCTTGTCTGTGGTTTCGTCGCGCATGCCCTTTCCTCCGCAGTCTTCTTCGGGTTCCTCTTTGACGCGGACCTCTTCTGCCTCTTGTTTTATTCGTACGTCATCTTGTGCCGGACTGCGGAAAAAGAAGACAACGATGTAAAGATAGTTCTCGAATGTCTAATGCGATTTAATTATGATTGAACAAGAGAAGTCAATGAACATCTATCTGACAACTATTATTTGTAAAGTATGGGTGCCAAGAGTAATAAAATTGGTTAAGTTCATAATAATATTTCATAGATTCAATACAAAACTGGCATTAAACAACATCAAACATAACCAGCAAAATGGAGTTTGGCCAATCGTAGCTAACGGACGTACAGAGCGAGCGGTAGATACCTGTCGTCAGCGGAGGAGGCGGGCGCGGGCGGCAGGTGCGCGGGCGCGGGGGGCGCGCGCGGCGCGGGGGACGGCAGCGCCAGGGGGGTGGCGGGCGTGGCGGGCGCGGCGCTGGGCGGCTGCGCGGGCGCAGGGGACTGCGCCGCCGCGTCCCCGCGCGCGAAGGCCGCGTGGTTCACGAACGGGCTGGCCGCGCCCACCTGCCCCAGCAGCCGCGCCTTCGCGTCGCCCTGGTGTCCCGGGGACGCCAGCGGCGCCGGCCCGTTCGACTGCAGCGAAGGGTACTGCGGCGCCGGCGACGTCATCGGCTGCCCGAACGGCGACATGCCCGGGTTGCCGACGCTGCCCACTCCGACGCTCCCTCCGTTCGGAGTCGGCGGCATCTGGTTGGGGCTGGGGCCGGGCGGGCCGACGATGTTGGTCGGGAAAGTCATGCGGTTGGCCGGCATGGACAGCGTGATGCCGGGGGACGGGATGCGCATGGTGGGCAGCGTTGGCTGTGAGCCCATGGAGGGGAGCCCGGGACGTGTCAAGGAACCCGGCGCGGCACCTCGGGGCCCCACACCGCCGGGCCCCACGCCACCGGGCCCCACGCCGCCCAGCACGCCACCGCCGGACATTCCGCCGACACCTGGTTGTTGTTGCTGCTGCAGTTGCGCAACTTGCTGCTGTTGTAGATGCTGCTGTTGCTGTTGTTGCACGGCTTGTTGCTGCTGTTGTAGCTGCTGTTGTTCCTTTCGCTTTTGTCTCTTTTCTTCGAGCTCCTTCTGAATTTTGTATATCTTTTCGGCGAGTAGATGGTAGTACTCGGATCTCGTACTCGCCATCTCATACATGTCTCCTTCGACTTTTCTCGCATAGGCGACTAGGTTGTGCATTCTTTTGTCTAACATTGCGGTCGGGTCGGGAGTAGGAAAAATCGCTTGCACCCTGAAAATACATTATGTCTGTAGATATATTCTTTTGGTAGTATATAAACAAAATAATAACAATAAAACAACATACAATTTGTGAACAAGATGATTTCTGAGATCAGCCGTAATAGAATGGTGCCACTCCTTGGTTCCCGACACTGGGTTGGCGGTTACGGCTCCGCCTGGCAACTGAAGAGTACTAGCGCTCATCTGTGTAAAAAATAAACGAATTTAACATCGAATCTTATAAAACGGTCTCAAAGTGATGATAATTGTTTGCAACACTACTTACCACTTGCTGTTGCTGCTGCTGCTGTTGTTGTTGTTGTTGTTGCTGTAGGTCTGCCTGGGGTTGCTGCGCAAACAGTTGCATAGACTGCTGCTGCTGCTGCTGCGGCACCACGTCTGCGAGGCCGGGCGGGCGCACAGGCATGCGCGCTAGCGGCGCGCGCGGGAACCCGCCGCCCACCATGTTGGACACGGACGTGGGGCACGCGATGCCCAGCGCCTCGTACGCGCGCTTCATGTCCGCCCCCTGCGTGCTGGGTGCGGGCGCGGGCGGCGCCGGCGCGGGGGCGGGCGCGCTGGCTCCCACCCCGCCCAGCGTGTTCACGCCGCCCAGAGTGCCACCCGCGCCGCCCACTCCGCCGACCCCACCGACTCCTCCCACAGGCCCCACTCCGCCTCCTACATTACCGGTGGGAACCCCCGTTGTCGTATGCGTCACTACGGGCGCTACAATAGGATTATAATCGTAAATTGGCTTGGAACGATCGTGGAAACTCGACGGTGATTGTGTAAAAGTGATCAACTCACCATTCATATTTCTAGTCCTATCTGCTTGCTTCAGTGGCAAACAAACGGGACAGTCATTTTTGTTACAGTGTTTCCAATGATTTATTATTTGTCTCGACGATGAACAGTGCGGCACTGCGCAGTTTTTGCCGGCCTGCAAGGAATACATGAATTAGGAAAACAAATATTTTGAATAGTGTATCGTACTAGAGATAGACAAATTGCATCGCGGCGAACGCACCTGACACGACATCATATGATTGAGGACACCTTTCATGGTCTTACAGTGAGGTAGCGTGCACTGCCACGCCTCGCCATTGTTCGACTGTGACTCGCGGCGCTGGCACTTGTGCGCGTGCAGAAGCAGCACGAGCTGTTGCTGGATGAGCTTTCGCTTCTCCGGGTCAGCGATGGAGCCCGAGGTAGGCGGCTGCGCGGCGGCGGAGGGCTGTCCGCTAGGCGCCTGCGTAGCGGCCTGCGGCTGCGACTGTCCGCCGGCGGGCGCGCCGGGCGTCTGCGGCGAGGGCGCGGGGGGCACGGCCTGCGCCGCGCCACCCCCGCCCGCGTCCGCCCCCGGCCCGAAGCGCACGCCCACGCCGCCCGCCGCGCCCGCCCCGCGCGGCACGGGCGGCACGCCGGGGCCCTGCGCCGACTGCGCGTAGGGCGGGTGGTAGGGCGCCATGGGGTGTCCGCCGCCGCCTGGCGTGGGCATGCGCGGGTGATGCTGCAACGTCGTCCGCATGTTGGGCGTCGCCATGCCCACTCCCACTCGTCCGCCGAGCGGTCCGTTCTGCATCGCCTGAAATGTATCTCGGTGTTACCGACGGCCGGCATACCTAAGCTCACGTACTAACTAATATTTACCTACTGGCCATAAATTTACAAACTAAATTTTTAATTCACACTTTTTAGATAATTATTTTCTTTGAACATATTTAGCCTACATCTCCCTGAATTAAACTCTTTTTATAAGAAACTAAATACATTGGAATAATGAACACAAATCACACCAAAAATCAGCCTAGGTACTTTCTATCACAAAATATATTTTTTTCTAAGTATAAGCTAATCAATCTGTAAATTGTCCACATTGATAAATATTACTTTCTTGAAGGTAACTAGATTTTAACTGCAAATGATTTATCAGCACACACTAACCTGTGGATGTGGATGATGTGTAGGGTTGCCGTGGTGATTGGCACCCATCAGCGTCGGCAGCTGCTTGTTCACACTGTTGATAATGCCACTGCCCAACATTCCAGCACCACTCATATTGCTGTTTGTCACTATCATATTGCCGCCAACATTGGCCACGTTCATGCCGCCAGGTATTGAACTCATTGGCATTGAAGAATGGAGCTGATTTGGATGACTCGTATTTGGCATTAATTGCGGGTGTAATCCACCCATAAGGTCCTTTGATACAGACACATTTGGCGGTGATTGTAAGTTTGGACTCTTACTACCTAAGTTATTCAATCCTAAAGGATTGTTGTGGCCAACTAAACCACTCTTGTTGCCCTGTGAAAAGACCAAAATACACAAAATACTCCATTAATATGATTGTTACCTTGTACATTTTTGGTATACTTATATAATTTTGTGGATTCTCAATGAACTGTACTTTGTAACTACTAAAACTGGGCATCAAGACATTTGAGTATTTGGTAAAATATGATAGTCAAGAATCTAGATAGTTCAAAAATGTATTCTTCCCATAAATGTTCATAAATATATGATTGGTTTTATAACATTTACAGTTGTGACCTTATCTCTTACATTAATCAAAATTAGATTTTATATTACATACATTTTAAACAAACTGACAGCTAAGCTTTGGTTTATGATATTTGGTAAAATGAATATTGTTAATTTTTTTTGACAAAAATTGAATTTAATAGTTTTTATTGTCAAGAATTTCAGTACTTTTAATTTGAAATAGGTAATCAAGTTTATTATTATTGAAAATGAAGCAACTGTTGGACACTTTCATCAGTCCCAGGTACTTACTTGTTGTATAAGGTGATTGTTGATTTGCCTGTGCATTGCAGCAGTTGGATCATCTCCATTGAGCTGCTGCTGGGACATCTGCCCCCCAGGTCCTGGCCCCTGTGCAGGAGGTTTCTGAACTCCAGGCTGTTCGCCCCAAGAACCTCCCATTAATTCATCAGGGAGGTCCTTTTCAAGGTCGAACATGTCCAGGTTGGAAAACCCATCTGCTGAAATATTTTTATTTTAATATTTATTATTTGGCAACACAGATTTGATTGTAGATTGTACCTAATAATATTTTACTGTTAATACTTTATTTTAACTAGATTAAGTTATTATAACATGTGTTAAATACAATATCAGTGTGAATAATAACTGTTTGCTAAAAAAAAATTATTAAACAATATTCAAATCTTACATATTTGGTAACCAAACTGTAGATGTAAATATTAGGAACTTAATGGGTATATAATAAATATGTCTCCCTTAAAACATACTACATACTATTTGCATATACATTCCTATTTGCTTTTCTTTTTACTAAAATAAATACACATTTCTAATTTCTAATGTTGCCCACCATAACAAGCTTTCAAATTAGCAACTTAGAGGTCAGTTATTAATTTTGTTTTTAAGATTCATAGTAGTTAAGTAAAAATACAAGAAAAATAATGTAGTTCATAATATTATATAATTTTACTCATAAAATATTGTTTATACTTTTATGCTTATTACTTAATGAATATGATATGATAGTAACTAAATTTTGTCAGTAGCATGACTAAATTGCAGATATAGAGGGGTTAAGAAAATATTCATAATTCTAATACAAAAGTAAGATTTATGTATAACTATTCTTTTGCACATAAAAATGTTTTGTGCAAAGCATAATAAATAGCTCCTCCCTTTTCCACATCAGTGTCACATTTTTGTACTGCCTAAGATCATTTAGAATGGGTATAAATAGGATATGAAAAGAAATAATTATATTATATTCTGTAATAATATATTTACATATTAAATAATAACAATAAATATACAACATAATGCTAACATATCAACTTTAATGTTTAGTCCAACTTATTTGTCAAATTATGAAAAAAAAAGATATATATATAAAGTTATAGATGTTGCTGTCAAGATTTGTTAAAACCACTGCTTTTGTTTAAATTTATTGTAATATGAGTTTAAAATTAGTCTTGTGTAAATTAGCTTTGTAGTTCTCTTTTTACATGTAAAACATAAAAGACATAGGTAATAAATTCTAGCTCCCAACAATATTACAATAAATATATTTTAAAATTATACAAACTTACAAATTCATTACAACACAAGAATCTTTTCAATATAAAACTACATCATTTAAAATTCAAGGTAATAGTGCATACATGTTACAATAAGTTAATTTGGTACATAGTATATATTAAACAATTATTTTAATTCAGAAAATAATAACTTTTATTTTATGGCCTTGCACTTCATATTGTCAGCATGTAAAAAAGAGGTTATGTTCTTATCATTTCGCACACACAAACTAAAACAATGCAAATAATTATACAATTTTGTGTATGATTTATTGAGATTGTATTAGATCTGTAAAACATGATGTCTTAAGTTACCAAAACTGAATGTGGGTCACCATGAACTTAGACTATGCTGGGCAATGTTTTGATAATATAACCCAAATATATGACACAAATAACGCGATATATAACTTCTGCATTTTATATAATAGAATAATTAATAAATAATAATCAAACTATTATAAAAAGTAATTTTTATTGTTGATTTAGTTGTCAACAAAATTACATAAAAAAATTATGACCATACTAAGACTCCTAAAATATTATTTATATTGTAAAAATAAGTAATTTACAATTTAAGGCCCGAAAATTTAATTTACAAGACAAAATGCACACTCTGGAACAATGTATCGATACTTAAATGTAACTCAATTTACTAAATAAAATAACATAAATGCATTTTATTTTAAACTTTAAATTAATAAGTAGTTAGTTAAAGAGTTTATTTCCAGATTTTAAGAGGTAAGATACATTAATACGACGCAAAACTTGCAAGGCGCTAACAAGAACGAAGACAAAATGTCAAAAATCAAAGGAAGATAATGACAGAACACTGTTCCGACACTTTACAAACTCTGAATAAAACAATAAAATACTCACCCGCGGAGTCCGAGGGACCCTGAAAAGGGTCCCGGATCATCTTAGGCCGCTTGTTAGGCGGCTCATCGGCCATGGCTCTGTTTACTAAACGTAAGCCGTCGTGAATATTTCGGCCCGCCGATTTAAAAAACACTTTTATGTCTTATATCTTCAAGAAATAACATTTTAGAGCGATTTGTCATTCATCATAACGTAATTCACCCACATCGCGATCGTTCGATGTCCTTCGCACCGTTGAAGGCACATATTATAATTTCTCACTCAAGTATTCGCCATTACAAAGCTCCGAATCGAAGAGCTACACAAACCCTCTCACCATCTTCCGTCGGAACTAGCACAATAAATGAAAACAATATCACCAGATTTTAGCTACTTTATAGAACTTAATTACGCTATCGAACAACACGATTTCACTTAACACTTTAAAATACACGGAATGGTAAAGTTTATGATAAAATGATGTAAGAAAAAACAGAAAATTTACACGACAAATTCCGAAATTCTTCTCAGTCTCTCCAGCGCAAAATGGCGGCTGTTGATGAAAACTTTTTCTACGCTTGTCAGAAAATGTCGGCCTCTAAAGAGTATAGGCAAGCGTTCTGATTGGCCCGCGCACACCACGTGACTGCCGGAAATACCGATTTGACGCAGGATCGGTCGGATTATTCTGACGTCAAGGCATATGAACCCGAACATTACCGAAGAAAGTCGAAGGTGTTATTTTCATGTAAAAGCAAATTTAATTATATTTTTTTATATAATATATGTGTGTACTGATAGCAATTGAATGGTATTAACAACTTGATGTTTTTCGAGTACATTTTCAAGTACACCATGACAATAAATTAATGAAATAAATTATGGAAACATTTCAATTTAAATATTCCCTCCAAATCGGGAGTGGCCACCATCAATACGACGTGTCTCTAGAGTGTCTATGAAATAGAGATGACCAAAAACACAACTTCTTCACTTTTTTCAGTAATCTAACTGATTGAATATATGCAAATTTCATCATTTTAATATAAATAGTGCGTAATGATATTAAAGGTCACAAGCATTATAAATTTTATAAATATTTTTGTTTGACGTATTATTTTATAATTTTTAAATGTATTAATGTACATACATCTTAAATAAAATTAAAAGCCATCGCCGTCAGTCGATTCTGCAATAAAATTAAAAACATATAGATTTACTAATACTAATAGAATTATTAGAACCTAATAGAACTTAATAAAGAAACTAACATCCGCGATGATAATACTTTATGTATGTGTTGATTTCTTGAAAGCAACATGTTACAGCTATAGGAAAAACTTGTTTGGTTTAGTATAAATTTTAGCTCGTTATTATTAAAGTTACAAGGAGTTCCGTTTTTCTTCTGTAGCACAATACGCAAAAAATAAGAATTTAATATTATTATAATAAAACAGTATTACTAGCTGTGACCCACGCCTTCGCCCACGCGTGTAATATGTTTTGTATCCCACGGGAAGCAGACGGTTTTTGGGGTAGAAAGTAGCCTATGTCCGTCTAGCGTCTCCGACAAGAATCTATTTATATACCAATTTTTCCTCGAAATGTTCAGCCGTTTCTTGAGGCGCTGAGTGGAAATAAACACACACATACATACACATGAACTTTCTGGAACTTTTAGGATTAACTCACACAAATCGCTTTGTCCAATATAATTAATTTATTTGTAGACAGTTAGTAGGTAGGTACCTACTTTAAAAAACACAGTAGAAACCAGGTAATTAACTCTATTATTAAAGTTAAGTTAAGTAGAAATGGTATGGTGAGGTAGTGGGTTCGAATCCAGGCAAGTACCAATGTGATTTTTCAAATTATATGTACTCTAAGTTTATCTTGAACATTTTCGACTGACGGTGAAGGAAAACATCATGATTCCTCATGGACATAAAAGTCTGAATTGTCAATCCGCCTTGTACAAGCGTGGCGATTAATGCTCATACCTTATATATATATATATGTGAGAAGAGGCCTTTGCTCTGCAGTGGGACAGTAAAACAGGCTTGTATTATTATTATATATTATATTAAAGTTAAGTTTAGGAAGTAAAAATCATAATAGGTACATCATTTTAACCGACTTAAAAAAAAGGAGAAGGTTTCTCAAATCAACCGTATTTATGGTATTTATATATTTTTTTTACCCTATATTCGCAATCACACACTAAATTCATACATTGCTTGTTGTAACTATAAGCAACTAGCTGTTGCCTGCAGCTTCGCCTGTGTAGTATATTTTAATTGAATTACGTATTAAACTAGTCTGTAGGACTCAGGGATAAAAAATGTACTTTAATAAAATTGTCGATGAAATAATTTAAAAATTAGGTTCAGTAACAGGGACTCCTTGTTCTGAGTTACTAGGTTTCAGAGATTACTAGGGTTGCCAACATTTCTTCGGCGAAATTTGGTATTTTTGAAATATGCTAAAAATATAGTGTATGAAATATTAAAAAATGTACAATGATATATTTGTTACTAATTTATTTTTATAAAAACTATATTTTTTTGCACTTCCTGCATTTTTTTAAATAAGGATTTGTTTGTTGGATTTCGGTGTTGAAAATATAGTATTTTTGCGTACTATATATTAATATTATTAGTACTTCAACTGTTAATACGCAGGTCCGAAATATAGTACAATACTCTAGTGATTTCATAGATTTATTAACACTTTCCTGGACCACAGTAAGTAAACGTTTACCGACCGTGATGAGTACTGATGACATTAAAACATCTATTGTGTATAGAGTAGTGTCCAAGTGTTAATGGTATCGTTGTATAAATAATAAATGTAATGTAAAACTTTCGGCTTGATTATAAAGCGGGCTAAACACGTAAACACTTTCATCTTTCATTCAGTTATAACTTTGCGATTTAACTGTACAGTTACAGTTTTATGACTTTTATCTAATCATATTCTGATTAGACCTTAGAAAAACTGTACCTACATTTCAACTGTTTGTTCTACACACCTAAAGATTTATCAGTTCCGACTGTACAGTTAAATCGCACAGTTAAAACTTTAACTGAACAGTTCGATTGTTTAGTTTACACACCTAACGATTTACCTGTACAGTTAAAACTGAAGGTGTTTAGCCTGCTCAATGATAATGTAAGGGGTATTTAGTCCAAAAAAAAATCAATTTTTTTTCTAAATATGCTCGATAAACTTGAGTCTCATAATTTATTGGGATTCGTAAGATCGTAAATCAATACTATAAAAATAAATACTTAGCATAATTTTAAATTTTGTACATCGAATCTAGGATAGCATCAACCATAGACTAAGATCACATCATCGATTTCATTCATTCCAATTTTATCGATAAAATTGGACGGAAATCGTTCGGCGCCTATCAAAAATTCAAAAATCAAAATCATTTTGTTTGATTGCAGCAACTTGAAAATTTTGTTTTTATTTCAGCGATCAGCGATACCACTATCTACAGTATCGACCAAATCCATTTTCGGACAATGTAAACAAACAGTTTTTTCAATATTTTTCTATCAAAAACTCCATATACGATGACACATGAGTTTATACACATTCTGTTCACTATATACTTCATTTTGCAACTATTTCTACTAATGATTAATAATCAAATCTAGTTTATTTAATAAAATTACGAATTACTTTTTGCGGTCGAATAAAGACGTCAAAATGATTGACAGTTTTATTTTTTCTGTACTCTATATTGTCTTTGAAAACCAATGTTGTAATTTATCAGAAGAAATAAGTTTAAGCAATACATATCATAGGTACATAATATTTTGTCATTTGCCCTCGCAAGTCTGAGTTCATTTGTTTTATTGTAATATAGTATAATAAAATCGTAACATACATACAAATTCCATATAATCAATATTTCACAATTTTTTATCAGGCGGGAAAATATTCAAAAGTATCCCAGTATTCCATTTCAGTCCGTGGTCAAATAGTTGTAATTAGAGGTCAATGCTTAATTTAAATTACATTTATTTATACATTAGGTAAATTGTTTGTCTTATTATCTTATAGTTTATAAGTCAACGGTTACAATAAAATACAATACCATATTTAACATAAATACAAGTATTTGGAGTAATAAAAATAACAAATCAAATAGAATTAATCGATTACGCAAATAGAGTATTAGTAAACGTAATATTATTTAAAAATGTTAGAAAAAAAGAATGAGGAATTATTATTTAATTATAAATGATGACATTAATTTTATTATTATCATCCTTTTCCCCATCACTAGTAAATTCATGAAACCATAGACAATGGCAATATGGAGGATTGTTTACATTGTCCGAAATTAGAATTGGAATGGACTGTATATGTAAAATTTATACTGAGTACTTAGTTTTAAGTTTATTTATTTAATTTAGTATTTTTAGTTAACAAATATCACGTCATCATTGATATATAGTGAGAATAGTTATATATCCTAAAATTATTAGATTTATATTAAAATTATCATTTAGTGTATCTTTATCTTCACCATTTTTCCGGCACCTCGCTCTGTACCTACCACATTCAAGGCGTTACATCTATTCATTAAATCTTCTTAGCTAAAGATACGGTATTGTGTCTGATAAAGTGATCTGACATGTTTAACAATTTAAAAGCCATATCTCAGAATCACACACAACATTAATATTTACAAGGCAGATAGGTACTATTTTATTATTTACTTGAACCACTTAAAATTAAATAAAACTATTTTACTACCTAACACTATTTTCAGTATTTTTTAATTACAATAACTTATGAATTTTACAGTTTTACATTTCTTGCAAGGGTCTTACTCCTAAAATCTCTAAGCCTGTTTTAACTACTAATCGAGCACAATGAAACACAAGCAATCTCTGTTCTGCTACATTGGCATCAACATTTTTCACTTTAACTTCATTAAACATTCTATTTACATATTTAGCAAGGCGGAATAAATAATTAACCAAAATACAAGCTTCATATTCATCTAATGATTGATGCAATATGGATTCAAATTTAGCTATTTCTGCAATAACAATGCCAATAACTTCTTCAGGTAAATGAGTAGGATCACAGAAGTCTGGTAATGAAACCCCACAGTTTTGTTTCAAGCTCCATAGCCTGCAGTGTAAATATTGAAGTTTAATACCACTATCTCCTTCACTTTGTAGTGCTTTATCCCAATTAAATACATAGTCCTTTTGTCTTTTTTGTTTTAAATCATTAAGAACTACAGCTGAAGTGCCTAAAATGTCACAGGTATCTTCATTCATTGCCGTTTTTCTTGTATCTGAAAGACAAGCACAAAAATATTTGTAATACAAGTAATATAAACTTAAAAAAGTTGATAAAACAAAATTATTACTTTTTGACTGCAGTTGTTTTTCATGCATTTTTCTTTTAGCTTCATCTAATATATCTGTTAGGAAAACAACATTTCCCATTCTGGTGCTCATCCCTCTGACTCTTCCAAACTTAACATGTTCACAGCCTTCCACACTCTCCTTGTTGATCAGTCTTACAATATTAAATAAATCTTGAAAATGCCCTGATTGTGAATTTTCTACCACATACAACATTTTATCATAGTCATACTTTTTATACTTGTCTAACAAACCCGCAATATCTCGTGCGAGATACATTGTTGAATTGTCACTTTTCAATATAGTACAGTTTTTATCATTGACTCTAACCACCTTCTTCCCTAATTCATCAGTAGTCATTATCTTTTCTTTCTCTAAAAGTTCCATTACAGGTTTTATAGCTCTACCATTGTAATCAGACTCCCAGATATAAGCATCAAATTTTATGCCCAGTCTTTGATATACTTTTTCCAATTCCTCCACTGTTATTGTGCGTACTTTCTTCCAGTTATCTAAGTTTGCTCTACCATGTTCAATATCAGCAAAGTATTGTCTTGCTTCATACATTACATTATCATCAGTTGCTGCTAATTTGTTAGCATATACATAAGAATCATATAAAGTTTTTAATGGATTACTTTTTAGGTTATTCAAATCAATGTTTTTTAATTTTAAACCATATTGCAGGAGACCAAATTGGGTACCCCAATCTCCTAAATAATTAAGCTTTGTTACTTTGTTATCAAAGTAAGTATATAAATTGGCTATATAATTCCCAATAATTGTAGACCGTAAATGACCAGCATGAAATGGTTTTGCTATATTTGGTGAACTAAAATCTAAAACTATTTTCTTTGATATTGCTGCAGGTTCGGTACATGGTGCTATAAAGCTTTTTGTGACATTTTTGATGAATGTGCCTCTTTCAACAATAAATGATGTATCCGCTACATTATTTTGAATTTTACCATCACTATTCTGACTTATTCTATTTACAGTATTTACCATGAATTTGCTTTCATCATGTTTGTATATAATCTGTAAGTATTTTAAATTTCCCAATACATTTTTGTCTATGTTATGGGGAGAGACCTGAAATATAAATTTAGCCATTATTACATACCGTACTTAGGTGGAAGGTTAAGTATGAGTCTTAAACACACCTTGTTGATCAACATCAATTTTGATTTCATGATAATTAAGTGGGTATGGGTGTTATCGGTTAGAATTTAAATGAGAAGTCTTTATTCCTATATTTTAAGGTAACCAAGCAGATAAAGTGTATCGATATGTAACTCGATATGTGATCGAGTTAATCTTTTCGTTCCTTAATTTATAATTTATAAGGATTAAAAATTCTTACAACAATGATAAAAAGGATAAAATTTAATGAAAATGAAAACAAATTTTCGCAAAAACTTGCTCTGATAAAATTGACAACAGTGACATAGTGACAACGAGACAGCATTGACATGACACACATTGACATTTACAGCTGACAGGGATGTTTTAAAGTGACCACAGAACAAGTACTGCTTGTTCTGTGAAAGTGACCACCCAAAATATTGGAATGGCATATTTCCTTAGAGCATTAAACCAATAATTTCATTTAAAAAATTTATCTGAAATTTTATGCTTTTTTTATTATACCTTTAAAGTGAAAATTAATACGGTATTTCGATACTCATTATGTTATATAGTAATTGATGTAAATTCTATTTACTACATGCACTTCTTATTCTTAGCGTTTCGATGGTAAACAAAGTTTTATTTTGTGCTGGTCTAGAAGGTGGCCACATCAACTGTATTGTAAAAAGCAGCACGATGTAAGTTGAAACATCGTTTGGAGTTTCCGCACACACTCCAAAATTGGTATCATCTGCGAAACACCATCTCAATATATTTTCTTGTTTCAGTCGACCTGAACCCGCAATCTATTTAGAGACTTCCGAATCGCTATTCCAATGCTATTAAATCAGTAAAACTGTTAAGTTGTTAAACTTACATCGCAATTTAGGAGTGACCTATAAACAAATCCTAGAAGCATTCAAATAGAATAATATTGGCACAAATCACTGCAACAAAAAAGACTGGCAACCAGTGTGACCGTTTTTGTTATTTTTAGTATTAAATTGGTATATTTGAGCCTCTGATTATTAACGATCTTAGAGCATTAAACCAACCGGAGAGGCCACTGACAGGCGTACCCCTCTGCCAAAGGTACCAGCCCACCGGTCATACCCGTTATATAAAACTAGTTGACGCGCGTTCCGCATCATAAGTCACATATCAGTGCATGCGTAATAACGTCTGAATAGAAATGCCGAATTGCAGTGTATTTTGGTGTAAAAAGCGTTCAGCGACATCAAGTCTACAAAAGAATAATATTACATTCCACCTGTAAGTATTATTTTGTTCTAATATTATTAAATAAGGCATTAAATTAGCAATTTAACCAAATAAAATGCTAATCAACAAGTGTTGCCAGGCTTATCATCAATACTCCAATCTGGGGTAATATTTTAAGTTGAATTAACATAAAAACTAACCTTTCCTTTTTTATATCTCGCCTTGTTGACATATCTAATAAGTTTCATTTTGGATGTACATTATTGTGTCACCGTTCCCATATTTATTTATTTTTAATTAAAACCAATCTTTTTTTTACCAAGTAATGCACAAAATAATATTAAATGAACAAGTAAAATGAGATTATAAATCCAAATATACAAGATTAGTGCACTTTATTCCGAAAGATAATTGCTCATTTCTTACAAAAATAAGCGTATTTATTTTTAAGAAACTGGTCACACTTTAACATAATTAGAGATGAGACAGTTTAATCACAAATATCGATATTGGTTTTCCAGTATTAAATTATTTTTTTTTGTTTGTTTTAGATTTTCAAAAGAAGCACCGCCTCGAGTCGCTTGGGTCCAATATTGTAGGAACCATATAAGTGGGTTCCTAAGCGTACAAGTATCTGACTAACAGCTTAAAAGACAAAGCCTTCTGTGCTGCCAGCACTGCTACCTCCTCCCTACCCCCCAAGCGGCGGAGAGCTCAGTTTTTAGCAAGTAAACTCGCTGTGCGCTACCTCCTCTTATTGCATTACCTAGGATTAGTTAAACTAGATTTATAAGGTTAATTTAAATTGCACAGTTTTTCAGTATTTTATTATACCTACTTAAATAAAGACTTTCTGTAATATATTCTGTTGTTTTTTTGTTATCTGAACAGATAAAATATCTCTCTAATAAAAATCTACTCATACATTCTCATGTCAGTGTCTTGTTACTATGTAATCAGAACAAAATCCTCCAATTACAAGCTCTGCTTAGTTGGAACGAAATTTAATAGCAACAGACAATTAATTCAAAGTATTATTTGGTTTGAATATACATACATACTTAGGAGTAATACACGTAAAATTGACACGTAATAATTAATTACAATCTTTAATCCACACTAGAACAGATTTCAACAGGTGGTGGTTATTGAACATACATCCTTGTGCGCAGTAGTAAAATAAAAAAAAAGAGTGGGTACCCATGTACGCACGTAAGAAGTTATACTTCTTTGGCATAACAATCCGAAAATACCAAATAATAATACAACGCATACATACATAAATATTTGAATTGATATAAACGCCAATATATTTTTTATTTATTCACACAGATTATTTGTACTGATACGACACACAAAGATCCGCAACTAACTTCAGTGTGTAAAAGGTTCGCAACTAACTTCAGGGTGTTGCTTTTTTCTGTCGGTGTGCGCGCGCATCGTAAAAATTCACTCTCATCATTTTTCCCAATCGCGCCAAAAAACTTCAAAAAAAAGACGGCTAAATGCCAGTAGGACTCGCGCGCCGAGGGTTCCGTACTATCAGGGATCGGAAGTATTGAATAAACATTAGTAAACATAGTAGGAGAGCCCGACCGTATGACGGGCTCTTTTGATAATAATTACAAAAAAGTGTGCTAGTTAGAAACACTGTTTTATTCTTCCTGTAATATTGACATAAACATAAATTAACAGAATTACTTCTAGTTATTTCATGTTTATGAACTATTTACTTTACTTTCATCTATTTCAAAGTGCTTAAATAAAAAAAAACCTTAAAATTATAATAGATTATTATTACCTAAAACTGTTCTATATAATATAAGATAATGCTCATTTTAATAAGCAAACATAATAATCATGAAAATAATTAAATCTTTCGCGTACTTATATGAAATCCTAAACATCGATACTAAATATCGACAGAGTCAAGCTCTAACTGTTTTACGCTAAGGAAGCGTAAACTAATAGATGTCCTTGTGTGTGAATGTGATTGTGTGTGTTTAGTTTAAGCTAGTGTGTAATAATTTTATTGTGTGCGTGTATAACGACGCGATTTAAAAATGCATTAGTAGTTAACATTGTAATTAGTGTGCGTTGCTCGCGTTACCCCGTCCCCCGCCGAAAGTGGCAGACTTTTGCGCAAGGGAAATAGAGCGCGTGTCCACTCCTGTTGGTTTAATGCTCTAAGTTAACGATAGTATATTTTAGTATGTTACTAAATATCGGTAGAATATTGGTATAATTTCATCTATCAGGGTATTTTTTTGGTATAATCACCTGATTTTTGGTATAAACCCTGAATTGAAAAAAATACTTATCTCAAGGTCGTTTCCTATTTATGCTGTCTTTGTCACGCACTGAGTTTTTTGTAGCAATCTTTTTCTTTTTCTCACCAATTGAATGAAATTAAAGGAATATTATTTGTCGGTTCATTTCAGAGGACTCCTCCGTTCCTAAATGCTATTTCACTTGACTGAATTTAGTTACTGAATCATTTAGACGTCTGAATTTAGTCAGGTGAAATACACGCTTAAATTTACTGAGTACAAAGTTTTTTTGCATTAAAATGCATTATTTATTTGGTACTGGCTAGTCTTTGACTAGTTTAAAATTAAGTGGGATTCGGTAGTGTACTTGCTTTTAAGAGGTTTGACTGACGGTTGTACTCTTAGAGCATTAAACCAACAGGAGTGGACACGCGCTCTATTTCCCTTGCGCAAAAGTCTGCCACTTTCGGCGGGGGACGGGGTAACGCGAGCAACGCACACTAATTACAATGTTAACTACTAATGCATTTTTAAATCGCGTCGTTATACACGCACACAATAAAATTATTACACACTAGCTTAAACTAAACACACACAATCACATTCACACACAGGGACATCTATTAGTTTACGCTTCCTTAGCGTAAAACAGTTAGAGCTTGACTCTGTCGATATTTAGTATCGATGTTTAGGATTTCATATAAGTACGCGAAAGATTTAATTATTTTCATGATTATTATGTTTGCTTATTAAAATGAGCATTATCTTATATTATATAGAACAGTTTTAGGTAATAATAATCTATTATAATTTTAAGGTTTTTTTTTATTTAAGCACTTTGAAATAGATGAAAGTAAAGTAAATAGTTCATAAACATGAAATAACTAGAAGTAATTCTGTTAATTTATGTTTATGTCAATATTACAGGAAGAATAAAACAGTGTTTCTAACTAGCACACTTTTTTGTAATTATTATCAAAAGAGCCCGTCATACGGTCGGGCTAAATTTATTTGTTAAACATTGTTCGACAAACAAATCTGGTTATGCGGTCGGGCTCTCCTACTATGTTTACTAATGTTTATTCAATACTTCCGATCCCTGATAGTACGGAACCCTCGGCGCGCGAGTCCTACTGGCATTTAGCCGTCTTTTTTTTGAAGTTTTTTTGGCGCGATTGGGAAAAATGATGAGAGTGAATTTTTACGATGCGCGCGCACACCGACAGAAAAAAGCAACACCCTGAAGTTAGTTGCGAACCTTTTACACACTGAAGTTAGTTGCGGATCTTTGTGTGTCGTATCAGTACAAATAATCTGTGTGAATAAATAAAAAATATATTGGCGTTTATATCAATTCAAATATTTATGTATGTATGCGTTGTATTATTATTTGGTATTTTCGGATTGTTATGCCAAAGAAGTATAACTTCTTACGTGCGTACATGGGTACCCACTCTTTTTTTTTATTTTACTACTGCGCACAAGGATGTATGTTCAATAACCACCACCTGTTGAAATCTGTTCTAGTGTGGATTAAAGATTGTAATTAATTATTACGTGTCAATTTTACGTGTATTACTCCTAAGTATGTATGTATATTCAAACCAAATAATACTTTGAATTAATTGTCTGTTGCTATTAAATTTCGTTCCAACTAAGCAGAGCTTGTAATTGGAGGATTTTGTTCTGATTACATAGTAACAAGACACTGACATGAGAATGTATGAGTAGATTTTTATTAGAGAGATATTTTATCTGTTCAGATAACAAAAAAACAACAGAATATATTACAGAAAGTCTTTATTTAAGTAGGTATAATAAAATACTGAAAAACTGTGCAATTTAAATTAACCTTATAAATCTAGTTTAACTAATCCTAGGTAATGCAATAAGAGGAGGTAGCGCACAGCGAGTTTACTTGCTAAAAACTGAGCTCTCCGCCGCTTGGGGGGTAGGGAGGAGGTAGCAGTGCTGGCAGCACAGAAGGCTTTGTCTTTTAAGCTGTTAGTCAGATACTTGTACGCTTAGGAACCCACTTATATGGTTCCTACAATATTGGACCCAAGCGACTCGAGGCGGTGCTTCTTTTGAAAATCTAAAACAAACAAAAAAAAATAATTTAATACTGGAAAACCAATATCGATATTTGTGATTAAACTGTCTCATCTCTAATTATGTTAAAGTGTGACCAGTTTCTTAAAAATAAATACGCTTATTTTTGTAAGAAATGAGCAATTATCTTTCGGAATAAAGTGCACTAATCTTGTATATTTGGATTTATAATCTCATTTTACTTGTTCATTTAATATTATTTTGTGCATTACTTGGTAAAAAAAAGATTGGTTTTAATTAAAAATAAATAAATATGGGAACGGTGACACAATAATGTACATCCAAAATGAAACTTATTAGCTATGTCAACAAGGCGAGATATAAAAAAGGAAAGGTTAGTTTTTATGTTAATTCAACTTAAAATATTACCCCAGATTGGAGTATTGATGATAAGCCTGGCAACACTTGTTGATTAGCATTTTATTTGGTTAAATTGCTAATTTAATGCCTTATTTAATAATATTAGAACAAAATAATACTTACAGGTGGAATGTAATATTATCCTTTTGTAGACTTGATGTCGCTGAACGCTTTTTACACCAAAATACACTGCAATTCGGCATTTCTATTCAGACGTTATTACGCATGCACTGATATGTGACTTATGATGCGGAACGCGCGTCAACTAGTTTTATATAACGGGTATGACCGGTGGGCTGGTACCTTTGGCAGAGGGGTACGCCTGTCAGTGGCCTCTCCGGTTGGTTTAATGCTCTAAGGTTGTACTTCATTTGTTCCGACGACAGACATGCATAAAATAAATAAATTTAGTAATAATGATTATACTATTGACTAGAATAAACAGCTTTGATTAAAAATATGAGTTTAATTTGCAATATTTTCAAAATATGAAGCTATAATTTTAGTAGAATATTGGTGTTAATGGAAATTTCTTTTTAGTATTTTTAGTAGATTTCGAAGATATCTTTGGTAGGCTTATAAAATTGAAAACGGTCACACTGCTGGCAGCACTGGTTTCGTCAAGATGTCCATGACAAAAATCTTTGAATGTAAAGCTACTTTCACACGCATATTGCATCTTTATTAAAATTAAATCAGTATTTTTCGTGGGACATAAATTTTTGGTTTAAAAATTACCCGTAATTGAAAACTTTATTATTGATTGTATTTAAATCATAAAGAACCCTGTTAGAATTGGTCTTGTCAACTATGGCTTAATTTTGTTGATAGATATTTTTATTCCTGTTAATTTGTACTACTCTTTGAACAAACGATTGTAAAAAAGTTAACATCTGGTCCATTGGCCAGATTTTTCGTGGGCCAACTGTCCCCTAATCCAACCTAGCTGTGTGGTAAACAATGTTGGTTATGAAATATCAAAATTATGTAAATTAAAAATATACCCTGTGGTAACGTATATAAATTAGGTTTAAAGATGTTCAAGAAGGCCGTGATTGCCCGTGATAATCTCTACTTAGATCTGCTGTATGTCGAGGTATCCTAGTAAAAATAATAGATTTCAGATTTCCCACAAAAAAGTAATATTTTTTTTTATTAAAACGATCGAAGTCTAAGATAAAATAGACATAGATATTTATTCAATTAATAAAATCTAGAGACAGACAACGAGGTGCCATATTTCATGTTTAGGCACAGAATTCCAAAAAATTATAATACATTCATCAAGAAATCGTCTTCATTAGCAAAATTAATACGAATTTAAATACATATTGTTTAAATATATCTTAATTGTATGATATTTATTGATAACGATATATAACGTTATATAACTTTAAAATGTTATTATAAAACTACATTAGAAATGTCTAGAATTATGTTACTCGAATGGAAAATTGTAATTCTCTCTCTGTGTAAATGGGCCCTTATTAACATGATCTACTTGTTTGTAAGTTTTTAGTTTGTCAGTGTTTGAACGAAAGAGAAAGAGTATTTTTCTGTAAATAATTAAATTAAAAGTATTAAATAAAATCTATTGAAAATTATTTATTATCTTTACAGCTATGAAATCTGTGTATGAAATACATAAACTTCAAAACGTCAAGATAAGTTGTTGCTAAGCAACAAGTACCTAATCAACAACAACAATGTGACTAAGTAAAATAATTCGTATTATTACGTATTCTGTGAATTTCTGAAAGAAAGTCGAATCTAAACATTTTTAAAATGACTACGCCGAAGGTAAGCTGCATATTTCTATTCACAAATGATTAAAATGTTGTGTCTTTTTCACGTATTCGCTGATATCGTGATTCTGGGGATAATGGTGAACGGTATTACGTCCATGGGTGAACGAAAGACGTATTTTTTAATACAATAATGTTTGTAACTATAAATTTGTCATGCTCTTTGTTTGTAATGAGTACCTACCTACTCATTATTTTAGTTTGTCTTACTATACGATTTTATCAGTATTAATTATATTACTTTGATGGTAGAAAAGTTAGTAAGTTCCAATTTGAAAAAAAATAACTTGATCTTCAAAAAGAAAACGAAGTTATGCTGTTTGTTCAACTCAAAATTTTTTGGATTGATATTTGAGTTAAGAATAAAATTGTTGTTTTTAGTTGCTGTATACAATTGAGCAGCCCCATGGACTTGGTGAGCTGTACTTCCTATGGCAGAAGGGAGAGTCCCACTCATTGTTGGCCACCACTGGGACGGATGCCACTGTTGCTATTCATGATAGAACAGGACAATTGCTGGAGAGGATGAAACTGCAGGGGTTCGTTATATTTTTATTTTTTTTTAAACTCAATAAGTATTTTTTTTAAACAGATAATTCTATTTTACATCTGCGGTAGATAAAAAAAAGGAGTTTTATACTTATACTTATTTCATTACAGACTCTGCGCTGGTATGGAGTGGGACCAGGATGGAGATTACCTAGCTATCATAACACCTAACAGCAACTCAGTATTGCTATGGGAATGCCATGCCAACAAGAGAGTTAACATAGAAACTGGTCTTAGAGAACCACCGTCCTGTCTTGCATGGGCTTTTGGTGAACCGTTATTGGCTGTGGGCACACAGAAGGGGAATCTTGCGTTGTACAACCATCATACTACTAAGTAGTGTATTTTTTTTATTATTTTTTATACTGTCCTATCTTTACCTTACCTTTACCTTAGAAGGAAGAGGTAAAGATGTTTTACACCTTTCCTATAACCTGCCAGCTATATGACATCACATTACAGTATCAGCAATAAAATATCCACTGCTAAACATAAATCTCTCTCAAAGGGCAGAGTTTTTTTTATACTTGGTAGACAGCTTGGTAAAGCAAAAAAAAAAATCTATCTCGGAGATGTAATTTCAAACTCGACTTTTAGAATATAGATCCATATATCACTG
Source organism: Parascotia fuliginaria (assembly GCA_963082885.1). Lineage (NCBI taxonomy): Eukaryota > Metazoa > Arthropoda > Insecta > Lepidoptera > Erebidae > Parascotia > Parascotia fuliginaria. Next base: position 17,591,597 of record OY720175.1, read on the forward strand.
CTTTTTACTTCTTTTGTTTTTAACTTTGAATATTGAATAAAACAAACTATCACTGCTTTTTACTTCTTTTGTTTTTTAACTTTGAATATTGAATAAAACAAACTTCCATGTCTTTTATCTAACTTTAAAAATAAACTAAAATTTGTTGTACCAGGCGAATACCAATAATAGGTAAGCACTCAAAGAAGATCACTTGTGCCGCATGGAATAAGGACAGTATATTAGTGCTAGCATCGGAAGACAAGAGCTTGTCTATTAACAACTCAGACGGCGATACTTTGAGAATGATCTCGTTGAGAGATACACCGAATGATCTACAGTTCTCTGAGATGAAGACGGATGAAAGAGCTACTGGAGAAAACACTGTGAGTACTTTCAGCTGTGATGTTAACTCAATAACAGATAATAGTTATAAAAACTTCGTAGTAGATTATTGATACCATAGCTGTGTGATTAACGCCTCTGCACCGTATATGCGAGTTTGTGGGTTTTAAACTGGGCAAATGTCAATTTGACTTTCAAATTCATAATAAAAAACTTAGGAAGCTCCTACTTAAGTATATCTAGGATATCCTAGGATATAAAAATTACTGGAAATTGCCAATTTAGTTTGAACAAGCCTAGTGATTGAGTAGCCCTGCAGTAATTTAATAATGGACTCATATTGTAATCTGCTTCTGTTCTGCTTACACCAGTAATTCTATAATATCGTATTATTTTCAGATAAGTCTAATAGTCGGCAAGCGTACTCTATACCTATACAACTTACTAAATCCTGAGAATCCAATTGAACTAGCTTTTCAACAGCGTTACGGCTCAATCGTTTCCTACAAATGGTATGGGGACGGGTACATACTTATAGGTTTCAGTGCAGGGTTCATTATTACCATATCCACTCATATCAAGGAGGTTGGTGAAGAATTGTTTCAAGTAAAGAACCATAAGGATAATTTAACTGATGTTGCTGTGTGTAATGGGTTGGCGGCGTCTTGTGGTGATGGGCAGTAAGTGTTTTTTGAAAATTTTTTTTTTATCTTGAAGATATCATAATGTTGGGCGATTTCCCCTGTACTGTGTATTTGTTAATGCTGTTTGCATGAAATTTTCAAGTCTGTATAATGCTGGTCTTTACTAAACTAAATTAAAATTCAAGTCCAGAACAGACTTGAATTGGGACAGCATAATCATTATTATTTATGATAATCCTTAAGCCTTTATTTAGCTTTTACTATGACATCATTTTCGAGATTGTTTTATGTTAACCTATCAAAGTGACTGCCTGATAGTAGTTTCGTGTTCAGGAGTGGTAGACACCATCCCAAAACCCATAATGTCAAAAGTAATTATCTTAGTTTAATACAACATTCCTTCACAGACTAAAACTAATATCAATATGGAACAACGGCGAAGTGTCAGGCTCAGTAATGCCGGCGGGCGGCGCGGAGCGTTGCGCTTGGAGCTCGGACGGTCGACTGCTGGCGACGTCAGGGCGCGCGTATCTAAACGTGTACGTGACAGCCCTGCCGCTGCTACACGCGGCGTACGGCACTAGGGTCATCACGCTCACTAGCCTCACTGAAGCCACCGTTTACCAGTGTTTAGCGGTTGGCGATGAACCTGAGCCTGTTAATAAATGTAAGCTTTTTATTTTATGTTTAAAGGGTCAATATAAGAGTGTGTAATAATAAGTTATCACAAGTTATAAGTTAGATTATGAAAGCTAACAAAATTAACCATGACCAATTATAAGCGAATCATGTAAAAAAATTATCAAGTACGAATCGAACCCTCCACACGGTTGTGATAGTCATTTATGACTATACTAGCTGCGCCCTGCAGCTTTGCCTGTGATTTTCGAAATAAAAAGTATTTTATGTCCGTCCGTTTTCGGCACCGAATCTATGTACATACCAATTTTTTTCGAATTCAGTATGCCGTTTAGGCGCTGAGGGCACATGAGGCGCACCCACACACACATACATACACACAAACTTTCGCATTTATAATATTAGAAGGGTTATTTTACTCCAACATTCTATTTCTTTCAGCGGAGCCAACATCTTTAGCTACATACACCTTACCTACAGAACCAAGTGTGATCGCATTAGGAGGATCCCACGTGTGTTGTGCAAGCGGGTCTCTAGCGTGGTTCTACCCTTTGGTCGGTGGGGGCGCCACTAGACGACAATACCCTGGACTTATTGACGTCATCACCTTAGCAGGGGATTACGCTGCGGCTCTGTTTCAAGGACGGGCCATGCTTCATGCAGTAAGTCATACGCTATATGAGTAAGTTATAACGCAGCGTTGGTAGACCAGCTACCAAGGGTGGCAGGCAACCAATGGATAAAGGCGGCAATGAAATAGCAGTGTTGATGATGAGTTACGATAGTATTTCCACTGTCATTGCTAATCTGGTGTCATCTCATCTCTATACAGATTGACCAAGTGGATTCATCACAGGCTGAAAAGGAAGCTATATTGTTCCCGGAGCCGCATATGCAAGGAGCCAAGATCGTCGATATACACCTCACTAGTGATTTCTTTATATTCGTTACCGATGTAAGTATTCTTTAATTTATAATACATGATGGTGTTCCTTTTTAGGTAAAATGGCGGTCAGCAGCTTATGTATAACTTAATTACTGACAAAAACCCGGTCAATTGCGAGTCCAATTCGTGTACCGAAAGGTTCCGTACAAACATGAACGACCATATATTTTTTGATTAAGTTGACGTAGAACGTTATTGTTTTATAGTTTAAACAGTTTGCAGACAAGGGTATTACGTGTTACTTAGAAAAAGGTCTTGACAGGTTCCGTTTTGTCTGTTGAGGTACGGAACTCTAAAAACTGTTTTTAGTAGGTACCCTGTAGTTGACAACGTGACATATAGGTTGACCCCACATTGCGTGCGCGCGTTCTTTAAGCGTGTTGCGACAGCGCAGCTTGTGTACAGTGCAGCGTGAGTGCCGCGAGCGCTGGGCATGCGTCGCGTTCTGTGACGGACTGTGCGCAGGTGACGAGTGACGAGGACGAGAGTGGCCGCACGCCGGTGAAAAGCGGCGCTCGCGTTGTGTTGTCGCGGCTCGCACGCAACGTTCGCGTCGGAGCGTGCACGTCAAATGTGGGGTCAGACTTATAATGTCGTTGGTGAAACGGACCCAGAATCTAAATAAATTGTACTAATCGTCTCTTGCTCTGCAGCAAGGACACGTGGAGTACTTCGGCGTGGAGGAGTGGCGGCTGGCGGTACGCTACAAGCACGTGTGCGGGCTGCGCGGCGTGTACTGCGACATCAGCGGGGCCCGCGCCGCGCTGCACGACGAGCGCCACCGCGTGCACGTGTACTGCCCCGCCAACGACGACCTGTGCGCCGTCACAAGGGGTGCCACCGCCGACCTCAGGTACAGTACTGCGTGCGCGTTTACTGTAAACAATCAAAGCATTTACGTATACCACAACACCAAAAAAAATACACAAAATTTATTTCATTCCGTTAATATTTTTATTATATTTTTTCTAGGGGTATAATCTGGGACATCTGTCTCTCAGACCGCAACGTGTTCATCATCTACACAGACGAAGTCATCGAGACTTACTACTATGCGGCGAACTCTATCAACGGATCTCACGTCGACCTTGTGGGCACTACTGCGTTGCAACCCAATCAAATACCACTTATACTGTTCTCTGGTGATGTGTACTGTTACGGGAGTGGGGGAGCGTAAGTATTTTAATTATTAAGTATAAAAGCAAAAAGGAAGCCTAAATAAATTGTCATATTGCATGTCTCAGCAGGCTGGAAAGGTGATCACTTGACTATGTTTAAACTCCCATTCCACAATTATACAGAGTTTTATTCCTAGAATTTGTAGAGGTATCACACCATATACCTCCAATCAAAGGAAGGATCCTCCTCGCAGGCTAGGTGAACGTGCCTGGTGAACTACTGCCCGACAGTTGGTGTTCTGAACTTGTATTATATAGTTAGTCGGTATGAACGCTTCGATATCGCAAGTCAGGCTTCCATACATTTTTGGTGGTTTTGTATAGAAGTTGGCTGTAGTTGGTAATAGCGCCATCTATGTTTTCTATGCTGTATACTCGTTGTCGTCGTCTGCGCTTTGATTTTCTCTGTGCGTCACCACTCACCGTTGGCCAGATAGATGACGCCACAAATTGAATGAAAAACATCGTTTTATCTTTGATAATGTGGCATCCCTTCAAGGTTTTATAAAAGGCACTAGTTTAGGGTTACGGATTACTTTCGTCGTACATACTTATTTGCAGCTTTTGGGATGGAGTGTTAAAGTAGGAAAGAAATTTATGAAAGACGAAGGAAGATTGCCAAAAAAATAAAAACTTAATAACAACGAAATTTCTTTGATCTCAAATCGTTCCCAGTGTATTAAAACTACCATTGGACTCGCACAACACTAGTGGTCTTGCCGACGCTGATACAGAGAAGAGATTGGCTAACCAACGCAAACATATAGAGAAACTGCTTGCTTTGAGGCGGTTCAGTGAAGCTTGGTTGTTCTGTGACGCGGTTGACGAACCAAACCTATGGAGGAAGATGGGTGAAACTGCTATTGCTGAACTCAATGTGGAATTTGGTACGTATAGCTTGTTAAATACACAAAGTGTAAATCAAACTTGGGATAAGCGGAGACTATAGAACGTCATTTACTGCGATCCAAACATACCTAACTTCCTTTGCTTCTTCAATTCATTAATCTTTTCATCACGTCGGTTATGGATGCTTGTTGCCCTTTGTTTAGACATCCCCTATTTGGTCCGCGTATATGTCCGTCTAGGGCGGCCCCTACCAACTTTGCCAGTCATATTCGTTTTATAATTGTTTTTCGTTATCACACCACATGTCCAAGCCATCTTAAAATACTCCTTTTAATTTTAATCTTAATTTTTTTATATATATTTGATTAGTACTTATTATTTTTCTAAAAAAGTAATATTCTGCAGACTAATATACAATTCTAAGTATTGAATACTTATACAAATATTTTGTAGCAATCCGTGTGTACACTCGTCTAAGTGATGTAGCAATGGTCTGGGCACTGGAAGACGCCTCGCACATCGAAGATTTGTCTATATTGTGGTGAGTATGATTTTGTAATCCTAGTAATATTATAAGTGCGAAAGTTTGTGCGTGTATGTGTGTGTGGATGTTTGTTTGCTCAGCGCCTAAACGGCTGAATCAATTTTGGTGAAAATTGGTATAATGTACATAGATTTGGTGTTTGAAACGGACATATACTTTTTGTTCTAAAAATCCGTCTGGTTCCCGAGTTACATTAATTAAACACATACCTACCATTTTCCGCGTGGGTGAAGCCGCAAATTTAATTCAAATTTAATTCGTTGTCTCGTTTATATTATCCGGCAAATAACTTGAACAATCGCGGTTTCAGTTCGCGCGTGTGCATTTCTGAGCCAATTAATTGGCATTCGAGAAATTAATCGCCCAACCTTAACGCATGGCACACAAGTGTCATTTGGTGATCTACTAATAGCGTAGGCGTGGGTGTAGGATGCGTTCGGGACCCGCTCTCATCGCTAAAAAGACACAAAAATGAGTTCATCATTATTCAAGATATTTTCCGTATATTACCTCGTCGATTGCTCTATCAGTGGCATGCTGTGCGCGTGCCTGGGGCGCGGGGCGGCGGCGGCGCGCTGGCTGCAGGGCGCGGCGGCGGGCGCGCTGCACGCGCTGGAGCTGCACGCGGCGCGCGGCGACTGGGCGCGCGCGCGGGACATCGCCGCCGTCTCGTGCGCGGCCAAGGTGCCCGGTATTACTCTGCATCGAGCGCAGCATCTTGAGCTCACGTATGTACGCTCCATCATTTTTATTGCAGAGTGGTAGACGAACCGACAGCCCATCTGATGAGGTAAGTGGTAACCGTCGCTCATGGACTCATGTAACACCGAAGACTGAAGTAGCTGTCTACCTCGGAGGGAGTGAGGTAGGTGTCATGAATAAGAGGGCGAGGAAAAAGGAAAGGGGCATTGGACCTCTGGCGCTCTCACTTACCGAACGAAACTCAATAGTATAGATACTACTACTCTTACTTCGATCTTCTATGAGAAGGTAGTACTTCCACGGTCCGGGAATAATAAATCCGGGATTCATGCTGAAACCGGCGAAGATAAACTACCATAAACCGTTTCCGTTCACGACAGCTTATTCCATTTTCAGTGCTGACTACCACGAAGCTTTAGCCAACTACGAGCAAAGCCTAATAACAGAAAACACGGACGACCCCAAAGTAAAAGAACACAATGAAAAATGTGAGGCAGGAATCGCTCGCATGTCTATCCGATGTGGTGACGTCATGCGAGGACTTACTACCGCCATGAAACATTCACACGACATCATGCTCGTCAAAGATTGTGCACAATTACTCGAAGAAGAAAAACAGTACAGTCATGCGGCAGCCTTGTACGACCATGCGGGCAATACAGAAAAGGCCGCTTCATTGTATATCAAACTGAAATCGTGGCTCAAAGTTGAAGCGTTGCTACCCAAAATTAACTCCCCAAGTATTCATATACAATATGCGAAGGCTAAAGAAGCTGAGGGCAGATATCATGATGCTTTGAAATCTTATATGAAAGCACAAGACTATGAAGCCGCTATAAGACTCAATTTAGATAAACTGGATGATATAGATGAAGCTGTAAATCTGGTTCAGGAAACGAAGTCAATCCAAGGCGCGAAAATGGTCGCGAATTATTTCCAGAATAGTGATGACCCAACATCTGCTATTAAGTTCCTCGTTATGTCTTTATGTTATGACGAAGCTTTTCATCTTGCTAGAAAGAACGGAAAATTACATTTATATGGAGAGATTTTGATTCAGACTTCTCAGGCAAGGTCTGAAGATTTCAAGAGTCTGGCGTTGCATTTTGAGGGGGAGAAGAACCATTTGCTTGCAGGGAAGTTTTATTTTCATGCGGGGGAGTATAGTAAGGCTATGTCACATTTGTTGAGAAGTGGCGGGTCAGAGGAAGAAGAGAATGAGGCGATCAGTATTGCTATCGATGCGGTGGCTGCGAGTGACGATGAGAGATTGACTCGCAGGTTAGTTTAACAAGTAGTTTATTTTTGTTATTGACAATGCGTAACATGTATAAAAAATATGTAAAATTTTCAGATTAATAGAGTTCCTGTTGGGTGAGACTGACGGTACACCACGTGAACCTCGACATTTATTCCGTTTGTATATGGCCAAGAGGCAGTTTACGGAGGCGGCTAAAACTGCGGTAAGTGGCTTTTCATTCGGTCAACTCATTATTTTATCAAATCTCGATTTGTATGTTTTATGATGCGTATTTGATTGCGCAGGTGATAATCGCGGGTGCGGAGTGTCGCGCGGGCGCGTACCGCTCGGCGCGCGACGTGGTGCGCGCCATGTGCGGGTCGCTGCGCGCGGCGCGCCTGCCCGTGCCGCGCGACATGCGGCTCGCGCTCGCGCTGCTGCACACGTACATACTGGTGAGATGCGACACTACGTCGCGCTAACAAGAAAACTTTTATAATCAGCAACCCTCAAATAGACCACAGACGCTCCTTGTTATTATAAGCCGAAAGATGTCCTCTGCTGAACATAGGCCTTCTTCGAGTTTCGCCAATTTAGCCGGTCGCGAGCCGCCCTTATCCGTCGCTTGTCCACTTGTGAGGGGTCTGCCTACGCTGTGTTTTCCGATTCGTGGTCGCTACTCTTGAATATTTCTGCCTTAATGGCTGTCAGTTTTGCAAGTTATGTGCCAATTGCCACTTCAGTAAATAATTATCTCTTTCACTGGTTCCAACTAATATGATATTAATATTAATAGATAATCAATTAAACTGAAATCTAGCTAAATTGGTAAGAACTAACTGTAGGTTGATTGGCTGACAATTTGTAAATTTTGACGTGCATATGTGTTAATTTAATTAACCTATATGAATAAATATATTTTCATTTTCATTTTTAAGAGATGCGGTGAATGTTATATATTAATTATAGGTTCGTACACATGTACGCCGTGGTCGCCACGATTTAGCAGCACAGTTGTTACTGAGGATTGCCGCTGACGTGACCTTCTTCCCAACACCACAGCGTAAGTGGCCAGAAATAATTTCATTACGTAAAAATAATTTTCGACTATGGACATTTCATACTTGTAACTTTTTTTGGCTACCGACATGTTATTTTGTCTGCCTCGATTGGTAGAGATTTCGGATCCAATCCCCGGTTCGGGTAATGTTATATTTTAGTGTTGAATAATTGCAGATCAAGTATCAATCTTAACATCGACTGTGATTGAATGCAGTCGCGCCGGGTTAAAGCACCAAGCTCACCACTGGGCGAAGGTGTTGATGCAACCTGAATATCGGTCACAGGTAGGTACTGCTTATAAATAGGATATTACACTCATTTTTGAAAAGTGTCTCAATTAGATTCTATAGTGCTAATAAACAATTAAAAAACTTCAAAATTTTTATTCAGTCGTTAAGTGCCATAAAAATGCATTTATATTTTGCATTTTCAAATTTCGCGAGGAATTTGACGAAACCGCTGGATGCAGTGGACGCCATATTGCCTTGTGGTCATGACATCAGTTTGGCATGAGTAACTCGGTAGGGAGTAGGACACATCTATACCCTCGGATATATATCCCAGAATGGATACGTCGCAGGCAAATTGTATTAATCGACCGTTTACAATCTGCCTCAGCATATTACATAACGCCGGATATGTTACCAGCACAGTGTTTACCTAATTTGGGTTGTTTAAATATTATATTTTTATGTTTATGTTTTGCGGATATGTATATATATATATATATATATACGTATTAATCGACTATATCCTAACTTTTGAGTAGTAGATCCACCCTAGAAGATCGACGTAAGAGTAATGGTATTCATACTATTGCGTTTCGCTCGGTGAGTGAGAGTGCCGGTGGCCCAACTGATGCAAAAATGGCAATCCTCGCAGCATGTGTGGGACCAGCTGAGTATCCGCGGAGTCATTGTGTGGGTGGTGTGGGTCGACCCGCCGGCCAGGGAGACCCGTAGGAACTGTGGTGCCGCTGGCCGCCCGCGGCATAGTACAGGGGCCCAACTAGGCCTAACCACCCTAGGAGGCTGCCCCACCAGGTCGCGCATAATCCCGGACTGGTTCATCGTGCCGGTTGGTGACTGGATGGTGGGACCCGGCGACCATTTCCGAGAGGGTACGGGGGCCCTTCCGTCCAGCGGATCGGCTACCACCATGCCACACAGTTAAATGACGAAGCAATACTCGGCACCTTGTCTAGCCTTGCTGCGCGGGCAGTCATCTTTTACACGCCCCTCCCTTCACCCTCCAACATGGCAGCACGCAAAAAAGCAGCAGGTCAAACAGCGGCATCTTCCTCCCCCACCAACCCGCTATTTGAGGTGGAGTTCACTAACATTCGTGGACTTCATTCAAACCTCAACGCCGTCCACCAACATCTCGAGACGGCAGGACTGCTTTGCTTTTCCTAACGGAAATACAAATACACCGCGACACCTGACGACACGGCATACCTGCACTACCCCGGCTATGTGCTCGAAGAGCGCTTTCGCGCTAAGGCCGGAGTATGCGCATTCGTCAGGGCGGATGTTTGCGTTCGCCGTCTGCGCTGCCTAGAGGACCCATCCTACCCCATTCTTTGGCTTTACGTTGATCTTGGTTCTCTGAGCCGGGTCTACGATACTACGGTACGGTTACTAACTAAAAAATTTAAATCCACTATTTTCGTTTCTTTTCTTTTTTTAAATATTATTAAATTAATTGGTTGTTTTGTAATAATTACTTTGTATGGTTCTTTGGTTGCGTCTGGGTCTTTTAAGCGGGGCGTGAAAAAGCATCTCACAAAGCCGCCATAGTGGAGGCCACCATACCAGTAGTTTGGCTTTTGGAATGGTGCCCGCCACTTCTGGATTCTACTGACTGCTTACCATCAGGCAGAGTGGAGTCACTTTGGTAGGCTAATATAAAAAAAATAATAATAACTTGGATGGATATACTACATATCCAATCTTTTACGGGAGATACTAAGCCCATACCTACGAAGCAGTATGACGTAATAATATGGAGACTACTATTTAATGGTGTTATGAAACAGATTAAAAAATCTGAAAACTTAGAATTGAATTTTAAAATTTAGTTTGTTATTTTATGAACTAAAAGTAAAGTTTTCCGACTGCTTCTTGCCTAAGCTATCTCGAATATATATTTTTAGATTTTACTCTTAAAAATACCTTATTAATTTTAAAAGTTATTTTTATTATTCGCACTTTCAAAGGAAAATAAAAAAATGCGATTTGACAATTCAAAATTTTGTGACGTAACCGTTACAAAATTTAAGAGGCAAGATTTTAAGATAACAAATTTCTGAAGACACTTACTTGTATTTCGTTTTATCCCTTTTTGTGTGTAAGGTGTGTATGAAATTCATATTTACATAGTCTAAAGTAGTGTATCGGTTTTGACTTTTACAAATGTCATTGCAAATACTATAATGATATTCTAGATCGATCCTAAATACGTGAAGAAGATAGAGAGCGCAGTCCGCCACGGGGCAGGCGGCGGGCCCGCGCCCGCGCCGCGCGCGCCGTGTCCGCGCTGCGCCGCGCCGCTGCCGCGCGCCGACCTCGTGTGCGCCGCGTGCGAGGCCGTCCTGCCCTTCTGTCTGGCCACGGTAACTGTCTACCGTGGGTTGCGAGCTTGGCGGGTTTAGACCCCCTGGTGGTCACAACTTACGCATCTTAAAATAAATAAAAAGTGGTCCTGGGAGCGTGAATATTTATACTGTAGGCTCAGTGGAACGTGTGAGCCGCTTCTTCGTCCGCTGCGACGGTCGACCCTAACTAGGTGAGCGAGAAGAGGCCCAGCTCCGAGCGACCGGCCGACAAGGCGTGACTCGCGCGGCCCTCAGTCCAGCAGGCCTCACTTTATCTCTATCCTTGTTTTTAATAATACAAAAGAAAAAGACAAAACACAAAAGTAATATTAAAATAATACTGCTTTATGAGGTGGTGGTAGACCCATAGGGCTCGTAAAAACCTCATTAACATTTTATTTGTTATTCATATCACTCCAGCTCCCAAAAATAAAGAACAAGAGCGGGATGTACGAAACGTAAATGCGCTGTGATTGGCTATTTCAAATTCAAACAAACGAATGCACTGAAATCACCAATCATAGTATCTACAGTGAGTTCTTATGCTAGAGAATGTCAGTATGAGTGTATTTGTTGTCCTGTATGCGAAAACTATTAGGGATTATGCCATCTCGTCCGTACAAAGACACGTCACGTATGTACGCCTTAATTCAGTCATCCCAGTAGAAATTAAAATGTAAAACAGCTCTAATTAAAATTTGTGTGCTTTCCAGGGCCTACACATAGTGAAGGATGATTTGACTGCATGTCCCGAATGTGATTTCCCAGCCATTCTCTCCGAATTTATTGAGTAAGTTCTACTATTTATTATTTCATAATTAAAAGTGTAAATGTTGTTGACAAACAACAGATATATATTAGTGATTATTTCTAAGGATTATTGTACATTTTCAGAATTTTACAAGAGGAAGGCAAGTGTCCAATGTGCGATGAGAATGTGGATTGGCACCGTCTTGTCAAGATAGATGATGTTGCGGCTTATATGGACTTAAACACTAGTGAATAAGGTATACAATAGGGTATTTTACTCGATAAGAGAAAAATCTAAAAATGTATTATTGAGATAGCTTAGGAAAAAGCAGTCGAAAACGTTACTTTTAGTTCATAAAATAGCAAACTAAATTTTTAATTTCAACTCAAAGGTTTCAGCTATTTAAATCTGTTTCATAACATCAATAAATAGTAGTTAATAAATACGTCCTATGTCTAAGTAAATTTAGAAGTGTCAGCTGTCAACTATCGCGTCCAGCGTTTTCGTTAAGTTTCGCGCAAAATTTGAAAATGCAAATTTAAATGCATTTTTATGGCACTTAACTATTGAATAAAAAACTTGTGATGTTTTTAGTGATTCGTTAGCACTATGTCTATGTATGAACAATTATTTTATTTGCATACAATAAGGTCTATTTAACACTTTAGGCTGGCCTGTTGGTCTAGTGGTTAGTGACCCTGACTGCTAAGCCGGAGGTCGTGGGTTCGATTCCCACCCAGGACAAATCTTTGTGTGATGAGCATGATTGTTTGTTCTGTGTCTGGGTGTAATTTATCTATAATATGTATGTATTTACAAAAAAAAAAATATATATGTAGTATATCAGTTGTTTAGTACCCATAACACAAGCAAATATAATTGCTTAATTTGGGGCTAGATGGCGCTGTGTGAATGTGGTAGAATATTATTATTATTATTATTACTGTATTGTTAAAATATTAAAATGCTTCCTACATTATTTTAAGTTAAACTTAAAAGTTTTCTGCTAAATTCGTATTAAAAGTGAGATTTCGGGGCCTTTTACAATTAAGTGACGTTTCAGTATTTAGGGGTATCTCAACTATAACTAACTTTAAATAAATTGATAGTATTTGTTATTATGTGTAACTTTGAACATGTGTTTAATATCGTCGAATATATTAATTTGACTGCAATAACTGGTTAAGTTGGTCACCCTCCACTTAAGCCTAGGGTCGTGGGTTCGATGCTCGACACAAATAATTGCAGGATTTACAATTATTTATTTTTATAGTCTGTAGAGATCGCTGTGTAAGTGTGTGCTAGTGGAGTGCTATGGTGCATTTAAAAAAAACTAGTTTGTGTTACGTTCGTAATTAAACAAAAGGATATACGTTTATATATCTACAAAATAGTCTTATAACACTGAAAATATGATTAAAATTGTTATATCCGTATTTATCTATAATATCCACACGTGCGATAACGTTTCGTCGAAGATTGCACGCGACATTGCTGTTACGTAGGACTTTGTTATCTTAAAAATGAAATCCGCCTTATATACTTAACCATAAGGTGTATTATCGTGTAACAAATGCCATCCACTTACGTACTATTTATATCTTCAAGGTTGTTGTATTTAATATTAACCTTGATAGATAATGAAGATATTTTTTTGTGTTTTCAAATATTTAAGATATTTTTTATAATTACCAATGCTTTGTCCGTCCAATTAAATAGTATTTAGATTTGTTTTTACATGATAATATGATGTATATGTATATGTATAATATGTAGTGCATTAGGTTAATTGGTAATGCGTGCTCATTTTTTTAAGGGATTATTTTTATTTGTAAGGTTGTGGGGTTTAAACCCATGTAAACCAATATAGTGTTAATGTGATTTTGTTTCTAAGTTCATATTAAATAGTCTTGATCTTTGAGAGATCTATGAATATAGTTATAAGTTATTTATATTAATAAGTTATATATAAGAAAACCTTTAAGGAGTAATCTCATAAAGACTAAGGCCAGCGGTATAGTCAACCATAAAATTGCTTTACCACATTAGAGTAAATGTCGTTTGCATATCACAAAACAATAATGTCTATTTTTGCTTGCAAGTGACCCCAGTACAGTGACAGTTGTCACTGTCATAATGAGTCTTATTAAATTTTAATTTTGATGGAAATTATTGTTCAAAGTAGTAAGTAAAGCAAATATGTGGTCGACTATACAAATATGATAGTAAAGCGCAGAGTATATTTTCATTTGTAAACATTATCATTTTTTAATGTGCGAGAGTGTGCAAGAGTGTGCGAGAATCTGCGAAAGTGTGCGAGAGTGTGCGAGAGTGTGCGAGAGTGTGCTCGCGCTCGGCTCCGCGCGCCGAGCTATAGCGCCGCGAGCGCGGAACATAATACTTTGTTACAGACACTTTTTCTTCCGACTACCTAAGAAAATCAGAGTAATGTTTTTCAAACTTATGAACATAATATAATGTATGTCTATTTCTTTGGCACGCTCTACAGCCTAAACGACTTAATTGATTTTAACATGTGAGGTGTCATTATTTTTGTATTAATTGTGGAAGTCACGTAGGGTATATAATATTGCAAAGTAGCGTCAGCACGAAAAAAAATTTGGTTTCTTTCATTTTAGTTTGTTTTTCTAAACTTTTGTTTTTTAATAATATAATTTTGTTGCATATTCTCCTTTAAAAAAAATTGTGATATAATTTGCCACACATCATTCATTATTTATTATTATTATTAAACAATAAGTTTAGACTCATGCACACACATTCAGATGTTAATTTCACGTAATATGTTTATAGAACTCGCTCCTCGAAACCTCTATTCTGCGCTTTCACCATATTTAAGTCGACCCTATGTGATCTTTAATTTGACTGGCAATAAACTTTAAAGAAGTGTATGTTTACTATTAAGATACTATGTAATAATAAACATCTTTTGGGTAGCATACAAAAAGCTTTGAAGGTTAAATGTTATTATACTTCGACCATTTATAATTTTTTATTGTCATTCTATTCTTATACGTCTATAATAACCAGCTACAAAAAATCCATAAACAGATAATTCGTTTATCGGATACAATGACATATAGAACCCAATATATCAACATGATTCATTCTTGTGAAACAGAAAATGTAGTATGTAGGCTTATACCTGTAACCCACCCACAATAACATGTTTAATATCATTAAAAATTTATAAATTTTCTGAAACTAAATCTAAAATAATTATTTTAGAAAATAAAATGAAAACCGACTTCAAACAATACCTACATGTTCAACCCTTAACTAAAAAGTAGAAAATAATATTTTAATTACTTCATAGCAAAGAACATTAAAGGGGAATCAACGCAATCCTTGATACCTATAATACTTTACTATTTATAGTTTTTAATCAGTTATTTTGGAGTCGGTGCCAGCCAAGAAGGGTCTTTAATTCTGCCTTTGCAACAAACTTTTGAAATGCACAGGGCGGTAATGGCACGCGTGGGGGATATGCTTTCAGCACTCAGTGCACTACTCGAACGCGGTCATACGCGTGCAGGCAGACGTCATTGATAGTTGTGTTCAAATATACATAAAAAATTTGACGCGCAATTCCGTTCGATTTCTTGTATTAAATCTATATTTTTCATTCATATATTAATAGAATAATCAAGTAGGTTATTTTTGCTAGTAGGTAGGTTATTATTTATTAAGGTCGTTATGATCCTTCTTGACTGGCACCGACTACAAAATAACTGATTAAAAACTATTAATAGTAAAGTATTATAGGTATCAAGGATTGCATTGATTCCCCTTTAATGTTCTTTGCTATGAAGTAATTAAAATATTATTTTCTACTTTTTAGTTAAGGATTGAACATGTAGGTATTGTTTGAAGTCGGTTTTCATCTATTTTCTAAAAATAATTTTATTTTAAACTTTTAGTGGGAATTAATTGTGTATAAATATATTCCATATGGGTAGACTTACTAAACGTGCTGCGCAAATGAGACAGCGCCGCCGCGCCGTTTGAAAGAAAGTAGAGACGAGAGGTAAGTAAGATTGTAAATAGAGATATAAAGTCCCTGTCCAAACTTTTGCTGATTGCTAATCTCTGAATCCCAGAAACCACAAACCAAAACAAAAAAGTGATGATCTACCAACAATAAAGAATCATCAAAAATCATAATTTAACTGACCGAGCAATCGCTTAACAGATATACAAAAAATAAACAGTGGTGCTGCAAAGGCAGGTTTATGGCCGCCCGCTGCTGTTGTAATTTCTCACGACCTTAAGACCTCCAACTTGGCTTAACGACTACCAAATGATAGTGATAACCATAGTCCACTGCTTCTAAAGAATGAAGACGCTGTGAATGAAATGACACAAATGGTCACCCATCCAGGGTCACTTCGTTTCTAACAAAAAATTAATTTTGGAAATCGCTTCGCATTTGTAACATGGATATATGTCAATGTCAGAAAATTCGTCGCAAAAGACATCGACGCGTTGCTTTGCACGTCTTCACTCCTTGCATACGTTTTGTTACAAAATATAATATTGAAGCCAAACCACTAAACCATTCTTTATAAAAAAAACATGGGACCCGATTTCAGAATATACCCTTTCAAATAAAAGAATTTTCCAAATTAGTTTTTAAATGACCGAGTTCTGTTGTAACAAACATACAACTACTGAACCATTTATTATAATAAAAAAAGGACCAATTTCAGAGAATACCCTTTCGAATTTTTGAAATCGGTTCGTAAATGACTGAGATAATATGAGGTAACAAATATAAAAAAAAACGACCCGAATTGATAACCTCCTCCTTTTTGAAGTCGGTTAAAAATTATTTGATTTTTTGTATGTTTGTTTGTTGCGATTTAACTCAAAATCTATATAACCGATTTCAATAATCTATATATTTGAACCGCCTTTGTAAATCTGAATGATGCATTACGACCGCATTTTTGAAACCGAAGCGAAGCGAGGGCGGACGTCTAGTACTTCAACTAATTCCATAGACATCATGTTTATAAATTACTTCAATACCATATATAAATAAAATAAAAAATTCTTCATTTTGACAACGGTATAAATGTTTAATATGTAGGTAATATTTTCACGTTTATATTGGCATATACAAATATACAAGGGGTAGGAAATAAAACTGCACATATAAGTGATGAAACATTTAATTTTTCATTTGAAAGTATACCAAGTTGTAGTTACACGTTCGATACTGAGATTCAAATGAAACGCGAAACACAATTGTATTATACAAAACCACGGCCCTTTGTCGTATAACTATAATTTCACTCAATCACCCATTTCTATGTAGGTATACCTTTTGATCGAGTTACCCTAAAGCAAGATGCCAATGAAGGCTTATACCTAAACATGAAATGTATTTATACATAAGGTGTAGCACTATTTTAATTATTTATATTTCTTTTTCTGTTAGTTGAATGGTTGAAGAGGTTATATGAGATTAAAATTTTATTCCAGTGTGAATATGTATATTATAATTTTATTATTTTAGATCCCAGATGCTGGTTGGAACAACTAAAATCCTCTTAAGTCTTATTATGGTTATAGTTACTTTACAAACTGATCTATATTGAACGAATGAGTGAATGAATGAATGAAAGAATGAAATGATTGCCAGCAACAATAGGGCCGTCCCCGTTTGCCGTCTGTTACTCTACAATCAAGTATTGCCCTAATAATTACCACTACCTATCTATGCCTTAAGTAGACAATACATTTATACAACTTAAAATAATGACAAGACGATTATAACAAAATAATAATAATAATACAAACATTAATAAACAAATTAATTGATTGTGCTAATAATACATGTGAATGCTAAAGTCGTCTATATGAGACTTACTATTTTAAATTCTGCTAAAATTCTGCTAATTTTAACATTTCGAAGTAGCGCCACTGTTTCGCCGCACTCGAGTACTGAACAAGTATTATGTACATACTCTACGTTTTGGTTAACTAATCACTGTGCACACAGTGTGGTGTGTAGTGAAACAGCGGGTGTATATTTCGGTAAAATTCTATTGTCACTAACAAACAATACAAAACTTAACGACAATCAAATAATAGAGAATAGCTGCACGTAACAGGCTCTTGTTTATGTAGTGTTGTGTTGCAACTCGGCAGATTGATTCACTACACTATACACTTCATTAATGCATTAGTGTTGGAATGTTCTAGATTCAGTTCTCTGTCGTGCGCGCGACAGATCAGTTGTATTTATATATAAACACCATATTTTAAGATCATTATTATAAATCTCTAATCCCTTTTTAATCAAAAAGGGCAAGATTTATCTTTATTTGAACGTAAGTGAGTTAAATTTTTCATCAATAATTTATTTAAGTATCTTAGAAGAATTACAATTACAATGTTTGCAAAAATGATATCTAAAGTACAGTAGAATAAGATACAAAATCGATTAATGAAATATAAAAAATTGGTGTTACAATTTGTTTGCGATATAGACTATATCTAAATGACGCACGGATGTAATTCGATTAGTATAATTTTTTACAATATCATGGAACGGATGAGACGCTAGTGAGTTCGGTTCAAGCGCTAGTCTTCTATGAGAACACATTCATATATACGTTCTATATATCGGCGTCGGAGGAGTGGACCGGTCTACGCACGCGCATGGACGAATAAAGCAATTAAAATTATAAACTTCGAATAACATAGCACAATACGTTTCATAATTATTATCAACATTTATAAATACCAGTATTCATTAAATAATTTATTTGTTCCTTTTAAATATACATAAATATTTATATATGTTTAGGTTGGCCGGATACCCGTGTAGGTTGGTGGCTGGCGCGACCGGTCCACCCGTCCGAGGCGAGAGTAGTTTTCGTTCAATATTTACAGATATATATATAATATAAAAATATATTAAATCATAGACACGATGGCACTCGGTTGCGTTGTAAAAGGTTCAAAACTATAACATAGGAGGTCGGGATCGACGAGACGGCCGCGCGGCTCGCGGGGAACGACGAAAATTAGTCAAGTTCTCAACTATACGAATGTTAACTCCTCAACAATAAATACTATAAATCTTTGGTTCGATTGAGTCGCGGGGTGGGCGGGCGGTCTACTGCAGGTGCGCGAGGCGCTTGGGCAGCGCCGCCACCACGCGCACGCGGTCGCTGAACTGCGGCGGCGGCGCCAGCACGGGCGCGGCGTCGGGCGCGGCGGGCGCCTCCTCGGGCGGCGGCGGCAGCTGCGCCAGCAGCACGGCGCCGCGCTGCGAGCCGCGCCGGCCCGGCGCCAGCGCCACGTCCACGCCCAGCCGCTCGGCCGCCGAGCGCCCGCGCGCCGGCGCGCCGCCCGCCCGCAGCAGCGCCGCGGTGGCTCGCTTGCGAGTGAGCGAGTTGTGGCGCTGCATGGGCGGCGGCGGCGGCGCCAGCGACTCGCTGCTGGAGTGCACGGGCTCGGTGCTGATGACGTCGTTGCTGGACTTGACGGTGACGGAGCTGCAGAAGGACACCTTGTCGCGGCGCGGCGGCGGGCGCGCGACCTCCTGGTCGGACGACACGCCGGACGACGAGTTGTCGCCGTCGTCGCGCTCGCCCAGGGAGTCGCCGCACGACTTGGACGACTTCAGGCGCGTGCGGATCTTTTGGATCTCGTCCACAGAGAACGAGTGCTGCATCGAACTCGAGCCCGAGCTGCTGCCGCTGGAAACGGACGCGTCGACATTTTAATACCTACGTCGATTCACATTAGGGTTAAGGGACGAGTATAATTTTTTATTGTCAATTAATTTTGGCGACTTGTACAAAAACAAATATTTGGACTGAGCTTCCAGACTTCTGTAGTTAAACGAAATATTTGGAACACAAATAATACTATACTTGCTAGTTTAAACAATGTTATTTTAACTTAATATCAAAAAGCATGCAGGGACAATGAGACAAAATTATACTAAGTACCACAGGATGTATGTCAGTGGATGTTTATGTGTGAGTGTTTAATTGGTATAAAACTATGTGTTTGAGATCATATTCGCTATTATTAGATTTCAAATAGGAACGCTTCGGATTATATTCAAATTCGGCTATTTTAAAAATTTGTGTACGGTCACCTTCCAACATCTTGAAGATTTGATCGTTCTATCTTAATTTTAAATAAATATGTAATTTGTTTCTTCAGAGAAATATTGATCTAAAATAACTTTTCTTTTTATTTTCGGCTACTAATAGTTTGATATATTCTTAGGGGAAATGTCTTCAAATACTTAAGTATAAAAGGATGAAATTGACAAAGTATAAAATAATGATATTGATACACATGATAAGAACGATAATTTATGACAATGATGTTAATTGTATGAAACGTCACACATTTTGATCAAAACCAATCACCTCAGGACTCGAAACGAAAACTAACACTTGTACCAATGGAACTCATTAATGATAAATCACAGAATATAACAGTCAGTTGTCATACTCGAGGTATCTGTAACTAATCTATGTGAAGGCCGAAGCAGAAAGCGGACGTGACTGCGACGTGACGTAAGCGGTTTTAAATGTACTAATTGATAGGGCCGGCGCAGCACAGAGAGTTTAACTCAACCGAAATATTATTGTGTTTATGCGCGTTGAAATAAGGTCGAAAATTAAATACACCTGCGTACTACCATTCTCCTGCAATCGCTTCGATATTCTTCGATATAATTCGTGTTAATTAATTTTAGACCTTATTTTAACGTACACAAAAATAATAATTTGGCAGTGAAAAAGCTCTACGCTGAACTTCGCCATGTGTGCCGCGCCGGCTCATAGAAGGGCGACGCCGGTACGCCGTGACGTCATATATATTAGCTTCTACATTACAACTACGTCAAGTCGCATTGCGTTCACAGGCCTTTTCGCCCGCTGTATGTTCCAAATTTTGAATCTTATGTGGACAGTATTACAAACATGTATGAAGAACTGTGACGATCACAAACAAGAAGCGTTCTCCCTCAGCGATACGAAAACTTGTCAAAATAAAACTATACCTTATATCGATACGAATAAAGTTCAATATTTAAATAAATGACTCAGCTTCTGTTTCATACTCATATATCGTTGCGTATAATGGATTCCTGAAAACGTTAAGGTTTATTAGGTCACTTTGTAGCTCTATTAACGATAGTCACTTTTTAATTGCAGTTTCTTTACATCTCTGTCTAATAAGTATGATAATAAAGGGTTAGGTGTAATATTTTAGAAAAATATAATAAGGCCTACACTTGTTTGAATAAGTGACCATAGTAAGATTTTAATAAAATATTAAATAATTCGCTTTGCAGTTTATTGACTTCGAAATTGGAAGAGATAAAATAAAAATAAAAACAAATCTACGTATAGTACTATTTTTGTAATTTACTGTCACTAACAACAAGAGCGAAAAAGTATTCTAATAGGTAGTAAAAGAAGATTAAGCAGTTATTACAGAATACAATACATATTCAATAAGTCTAATTAGATGATTATAAAAACAAAATAAATAAAATTGGATAGGTATAGTACCCTAAGCATGTCAAACACTGTGCAAGTACGAATCTATTTTACTAACTACATTTGAATGATTTCTGATAGACTACTACTACTACTTAAACTACTCCGTGTTTGTCTATATAACGACTATTATACCGATAGAAAATCAACCTTATGATTGAAACATAAAGTTGATTTTACTTTGGCATTTGTAAAATATAATAGATACGAGCACACTATGATTATAGAAAAAAATATTGTCAATACTAGTACTATTAGTTTTCTAAAAATATAACCTGTATTACTATATTAGTAACAGTTCTAAGGTAAAATAGTCATTAGTTAAACCCACAGATTACTGCGATAGATAACGCATTATTATTTGTTCTGACTCGAGCTCACTAAGAGGTTGTTGAGTAAATGTTACGCTGTGATTGGCTATTTCAATTTCAATCATTCGAATGCATAGAAATGCACCAATAGTAGAATCCTTATTGAGTTGTGATTGTCTGTTGCCAAGCTGTTGGTGTATGCAGAATCTATTAGAGGTTATCTGTGGTTGAACCCAATGCCTATATTATGGTATAGTGAGTGTTTCACCTCGCGTTGCTGTTAGCGCTGGTCTCGGCAACAGCGGCGGGCTCTTCTTTGGGCTTGGCCTCGGCGTCGTCGTCCGACTCCGACATGCTGTAGTCCGGCTCGGGGATAGGTGGCGCTGGCGTTGAGTTCTGTAAACGTAGGTAGTAAATGGTTCAAATATACTTATGACCAAATCGCTTCAAACTACAGTAAACTGTTTTGAAGTACATAATTTGTACATGTACTAAATCGATACAAAAGAGGTTAAATTTGTGTTATAATTCCATATCTGTAAAAAAGCATAAATATCAACCAATAAAAAAAAATTGTTTCAAAACTAATGTATTTTATTTTATTCAAATAATGTTTGCTAAAGTTTGGGCTGGACAAGCCTGGGCAAAAAATGTAAATGGGCGAAAACTTATTTTTTTTTTTAATTATAGACCCTTATGTGGAAGTATAATAGAGATATACCTGTCTGACAAAGCCCTTGTTATGCGAATTGAAGGGCTGTGCGTACTGGTTGGCGGACTCGTCCGCGGACTGCGCGCGTGTGGGGCCCGCCCACGAGCGGAGAGACGCGGCCTTCGTGCGACTCTAGAATTATAATGTTACGTTTTTTTGGGCAACTGTTTTCTTTCATACATTTTTTTGTCTTGCTCTTTGGTCGTGGTTCACCTATTTGGTTCACACAACATTTGGATAGTGGCTCGCCAGACACGATCGGCCAGCATGGTTGAAGGCTTCTTCTTTTTCATGATCTTTGGAGACATGGTGTGAAGACAAGACTGTTTCATAAAATAGTTCGTTAGTATTAGTCAATAGTGGTACTAACGTCGTACGTGGCGTCGCTGGGCCTGTAGGCGACGGCGCCTCGCTCGCTGGGCGCGGCGTACAGCTTGGCGTGGTCGGCGGGGCGGAACGTGGAGGCGGGCGGCGGCGGCGGCGGGTGCGCGGGGGGCGCGCCCACTGCGCACACTACACGGTCAACAATATGTACGTGCGGCAATGCTACTGCGCCCTTAGGGCTCAAGCACGGAGACGCGGCCCGCACTGAACTCAAACATAATTATGAGTAATCGAAGAAGTTACAAGTTTTTACACGCATTTGTTTGACATGAAGCATTTTTTTATAGTGTTGGCCGCGCTGTTGCCGGCGGCTTCAAAATTTCTTTACCTGCTGCAGCCACCGCCGGGATTCAGCAAGGCTTATATTTGGGACCACTTTTTTTTTCATAGCTTTTACTCAAATGTTGTTGTTATTCTATATAGATAGCACTAGTAAAGGAGAATGCCCAAATATGAGCCCATTTTATGGCAGCGTGCAACAAATTCAATAAATTAAAAAAATTACGCGTTATTTTTTTATGTTTACTTTTGATTT
This sequence comes from Parascotia fuliginaria, assembly GCA_963082885.1. Taxonomy (NCBI): domain Eukaryota; kingdom Metazoa; phylum Arthropoda; class Insecta; order Lepidoptera; family Erebidae; genus Parascotia; species Parascotia fuliginaria. The sequence goes on from OY720175.1 coordinate 17,614,577, forward strand.
ATTACTACTACCCTAGTATAACAATGTCAAATAAATAGATATTGAACTAATTATAATATCCGTCATTCAATATTTGTTAGGACGAAAGTTGCCAGATGTCAGATTTGCTTCAGTTTAGCGATATTATATCAAATCGATTCTGATTGTAAATGAATATTTATTTTAGGAATAAAAAAAAATCTAAAATAAAAGTTAAATAAAGAATATTGACTGTCAATGTCAACGCTGTTCTTAAAAAACTCTTTTCATTTTTAGTAGTATGTGAGCGAATTGCCTCTTATATTAGTGTTATATGAACGAAATTACTCTTTTTAATGTTCCTGACTGTGACCTGAGTCTAGGTTAAAGCATTTTGTGAATTATTGGACACATAAAACAGGAAATGTCAAACATAATAAATCACACCATTATGCAACTGGAAATGTAATTGTCTTGTACGACATCGCTGTATCGCATATTAGGTTGATAAGTAAGTATCTATCTACGCTTAGAGCAAGGTTACAACGCTCAGCTTGGCGTCAGTTTGGTCCATCAGTCTGGATTAATTCGACTGAAACTAGAATGATGGATGATTTTCACAGATACACGGTCAATCAAGACTGACAGCATATTGATGAGAAGTATATCTGAGGCCGTTAGACTTTAGGCCTTGCATTGCGTCGCTGACGGGATTGAACTGAGCGTATAACCTTGCTCTTAGGCACCTAAGGCCTTTTTACGAGAAATATCATTTTTCATGTTAAATATGAGATATCTTATTACTAAGGACCTAAAAGTTTTTAATATCATTAACCATGATTTCCAAAATGATTTCCCAAATAATCGAAATCGATTTGATGAGTGTATCGCTATTTTAAATAGTTTACAATTATATTGAAACAAATCTGACATCTGGTAACATTCCTCCAAACAATTGTTGAATGGCGGATATTATGATTCAATACATATTGATTTAGAATTTCGATTAGCTTACGATATTTTAAACATTATTTTAATGTTTATTAAAAGGAGGTTAGAGGTTAAATTGCAATGGGTTCCAGCGCATGTCGGTTTGCGGGGTAACGAAGAAGTGGATACCTTTTCTAGATGGTCAGCAAAGGAAGGTATTGAGTACAATTTTGTGCCAGACTCCATAGAATATATTTCTAAATTCAAAATTAAATGACACAACAATTGGCAGCAATATTTTGACAGTAAATCTAAAGATAAAGGAATATGGTACAAGACAATTCAGCAGGAACTCCCTCGGTTTCCCTGGTTTGATGGTAGATTAAGTAGAAAATATGTTAAGTTAGCTTTAAGATTGCGTTCCGGACACTATCCATCGGCAAAGTTTGCATTTCTAATGAAAAAAGCAGTTTCACCTAATTGTAACGCCTGTAATGTGATCGAAGATGTATATCATTTGCTGATGGATTGTGTTCGGAACCATAAGGAGAGAGAAGTGTTACTCAACGATTTCCAATTAAATATAGTAGATGTAGGATTAGTCCAATCAATTTTAGCGCAACCAACATCAGATGTCGCAAAAAGATTATGTGAGCTGTTGGACTTCGTTGATTAATACTTTTCTCTAATTGTATTTAGATGTAATTTTATTTTTGTGTTTATATTGTGTAAGGCACGATGGGGTTGACGTATTCAAATGAATAAAAACCCCAAACCAAATAAAGATATATAAAAAAAAAAAAAATAATTCGATGCTAGTATAAAAAAAATGGTAATAAATCACAAGTAAACATAAAAAAATAAAACTTATTTTTAATATTATTATTATTATTATTACATATTGATTTAGAATTTCGATGCTAGTATAAAAAAAATGGTAATAAATCACAAGTAAACATAAAAAAATAAAACTTATTTTTTTAATATATTGAATTTACAAATTGTAAGTGAAAATTAATTTGGAAGAAGTCAAATCGTATTTTATAACCTCAATTTCAACAACAAAATAATTGATTTCTCTTGAACCTGCATAAATGATTGAGAATTATTTGTAGAATATAAAACAGTAATTTTTTGTCTATGAAATGAACTTAAAATCACTAAGACACATCATTTTTTTATATGGGCTCAAAGCTCATAGGATTGTGGGCATTCTCCTTTTCCATATTACAAAAAATAAATAATTCAAGGTCCATACCGTGTACATCTTCACTAGACCTGGTGCGCGGCGGCTGCGTGGCGTGCTCGGCCGCGAGGTCCGGCGTCGAGTGGAAGTCGCGCCTCAGACTACTTGTCGATTTACACCACAACTGGAATATATACATACCAGTTACAGCTCGCTAGTAGCGTGATATTACATAGCCTACCTGCCTTGAAAATTGAGCTATCAAACGCAAAAAGAAATTTCTAATCCAACTGTTAGTTTCAGAAATTAGCGCTTTCAAATAAACAAACTTTTCCACTTTATATAATAGATAGTATAGAAGTGTTGTGTAGTGTAATAGCTAACAGCTAAGTTTCTGACACTTCTGAAGGCGTTTATCAATTACCATTATTATTGCGATTTTGTGTTAACATTTAATAACTTAAAAAACATTAAAATGTAAAATTTAAAATTTATCTTTTTTTAAGAAATAGGTACTTAAATATTTATTGTCGTACCTTCCCTCTTGATCGCTTCATTTCGGCCACAGAAGCGTAAACCCTGTTGGGGGCCCGTGCGGGGGAGTACGGGGGGGAGTTGGTGCTGCCCTGGAACGCTGACCGCGTCATCATTGCGTTGGTACCGCCGCTACAAGTACATATTAACATTTAGAATTTGGTTTGACATAATTATTAAAAAGCAACTGTCGATGCAAGAACCCAGGATTGAAGTGCACCGAACATACAAACGACAATAAAGCTAGTATATACATACGCGGCGCCCTGGTCGGCCTGGCGCTGGAACAGCTCCTCCAGCTCGGCGGCGGTGATGCGCGAGGACGCGGGGCGCGCGCGGATGGACGCCGTGCGCGGCGCCGGCGGCGTGCCCGACACCGGCGTGCACGCTGCCGACAACACGCACTCGTAGTTACTCTACTGTCTCTGACTCGAACACATTTATTTAAGTACTTGGGTTGAATGGATTTAAAGTCAAAATTACAACAACAAAATGTCAGCCAATTAACCTACAACCAGTTCGCTAATGAAGTAGGGCCATGGGAAAACTGGCAAAAAACTTAACAGATAAATTAAATAGAGTAAGTTGAAGTATCTACTCTTTATACTTCGGTGATACAAATTTAATAACAGACATATCTAAATCGGAGAATGGACATTCTTCGAATCGAACAAACTGGACATTTAGGCAATTGGACCTAGATGACCAAACCTGTGTAAACTAATATTATCTATAAAGAAAAAGATTTTATTTTCTTATAAATTTGTTTTTAACAATTTAACGAAAACCTTACGTAAACAATTAAAAAAATATACCAAAAAAAAAAAATCTAAAGTGAGTCCTCAATCTAAATAGACATAGAATAATACATACTATTGCTGCCAGACTGTTGTACTGACTCGGCCGATGACGACTTGCCCGCCACACTCAGAGGTTCACAACTTTCTTCTTTCTCGCCACCATTTTCTAAAATATTAAAATTTCATTAATTAAAATGCTCTCTGTCAAATACTGACATATAATTAGAATCTTAAAATATTTTGTTACTTATATAGGGATCAAGAACATTTTACCAGTAGCGAATCCAGGGGAGAGGGTGCATATACATAATCTATTAAAATTTATGCATTTGAAGTTCCTACTTATTTTGAAAAAGTCAGTAGGTATAAAAGTGACATAAACTCATGCAAGTTACAGCAAGCCGGCAATATCATACCAAGATGAGTGAAGTACATACCAAGCCCGGCGACCATAGACTTTGCTCTGGCGCGGCCCACACTGAGCGTGGTGCGGGGGTCGCGACGAGGCGGGGCCGGCGCTGGCAAACGACCTGCACAATATTACATGTTTTATTTTCTTAACATTATTTATTTAACATGCATATTGTCATCAAGTTAGTTCCCGTAGTCCATTTTAGAAGTTCACCTAAATGGACTACGGACTCTACCGCAGACCCTTAGTACACCTGGATGGACTACGGACACTGACAATAGACCCTTAGTACACCGTACATCTCAGCACCAAGGGTACTGCTATAAATTTTATTATCCATAGTTCATCCGAAATTTATTATTTACAGAACGGTATTTACATTGACAAAAAGAAGTCTACACACGTGTCGTTTAAGTCGGCATTGTTAAAACACATAAGTTACAAGATAAAAAAAAGAATTCCTTATAGACTTTGTGTAAGCTAATGCCCTCATTTTGATAAAGTTGTAATTAATTTTTGTCTATCTTAGATCTCTCGTTTGATCTAATAGAGATATTCGATAATTAATATCTATCGCATACCTTTTTAGATACTTAGATAAATGCGATTAAATACTTAACTATATAATTCAAACTTTTAAACAAATAAACACAGATATACTATATATGAATTTAATTTAATGATAGTAAATATAAAGAATGTCGAATAAATACTTTCAAACTTCTTTCCCTTTATTCTGAATAGTAAGGGTTGAACCACATTTGACAGCACGGAATCGCACTTTCTTGCTACAATGCTGCCGCGTGCTGTTGCGTTCTACTGCTCTTTCTCGCTCTAGTAATTAACAAGTCTCAGTGAAAGAAAAAGATAGAAGCATATGTGCGGGTCTCTGCTTCAAGATCTGGTTCATCCCTAATTCTCCCCTTCACGATTTGTAACGAGTCGAGTACTTATATTGACGATTCTATAGTTAGGTATATACAATATCGACAAAGTTTGTGCTCGACTATTAGGCAAACAAAATCCTTTGAAAAATGCGATGCGCACACCCACGTAAACACGCACATACATAAATTGTGTTAGTACCAATACCGTGTAGTCTAATTTTGCGTCCCGGCCTTTGTTTATGTGTGCGTACGCCGCAGTGTAGCTCCCGAATGCTTTATGTAAACGATTTTGACATTGAGGGTAGTTGAGCAAAAACATTGGCGATAATATATTAGGTATGGACATACCTGCGGCTGCCTTCCTCGGCAGTGTGGCGGCGTAGGGACGGCCAGTACTAGACAATTGGTTCTGTGACTTGCTCGTAGGCACTGTACATGTGTTGTTCTCGTAACCTGCGCATACCAGTTAACCGCTTACTTACTGGTACAACGGTATAAACACGGTACAGGCTGGAGACCGGTATCTGACTTTATATCTACCCAATTACCGTTAGATTTGTACAATTTATACAGTAACAATAATGTGTGGTCACATTTTTTTGGTCGCTTGTATGTATGTATTATTTTAATATGTAATATTTTTATGAAGTTGAATGAATTTAGCTCGAAATAGGCTAACGATTTATTGATTGCAGTTATTTGACTATGTTTGGGTTTGTACTTAGGTGGCAGTGAATTTACCCATCTCTAAATACCAATATAATATAGCGAAAAAAATATTTTACTAGACGTGCTAATTTCTGGCACTACATAATATAATAATAATAATAATAATGCTTGACACGGCTCGCATTGTGAGGAGGTTTCTATCTCTGGAGCCCTAACCGCCGGTAGCTTGGTCCCTGTAACCGATGCCGGTGGATCTCCAATTTATATATTTTTAAATGTATGTTTTTTTATATATTTATATTTAAAATGTAATTTTGTGAAAGATTTTAAATAATGGAAATAATAATATTATTATCACCATACACATACAGTCTGATTTGACAATTATTTTTGTGATTAACAGTTCAAGTCTCGAGTAAGGTATCAGTTACTATTAAGCAGTGTTTCAATTAGATTTAAACATTCATTCGATTCTCTAATTGACCCTAATCTTTTAAACAAGTATGAGATTGCCAAACTCATAACATATAGCCACATAAATGTAGGAATATTTTATATTATCGTTTGGAAATCTTTGTTTGACCATTGAATATAATAAACCACACATTCGTTACACTTAATTAGCTATTATTATTGTCTAACTGACCATTGCCGTTGTGCAAGGACACCACGGTCATGGAGACAAGCGCGCCGGAGCTGCGGATCAGCTCCACCACGTGCTCGTGAGACGCGGCCGATACGTCCTCTCCATTTATCTGTAACGAACACAGTTCTTTTTATTTTATAATTCATAATAATCATACATTGTATAAACAGAATATTCTTTATTTACTAACACTTGATTGTTAAATAAGTCATTTTAAAGGTAATATAATGCTGTAATATAAATAGTACTCTGTACTAGGTACTAAAAGTTCTACTGGTAGAAAATGAAATGTCGTTATGAAAATGAAACATCCAAAATTATTATTTGTCGTTATACTTACCTATTACAATGTGCTTAAAACCAGTTACAAAAAGAGGCGCTTCGTAAGTCACTAACATTAGATCCATTTTCTCAAAATTTGTTTACCTAAAGCTTTTCTTTATTAAAAGACAATATTGACTTTTGTCTGTTTATTTTTTACAGAAAAGTAGTGAACGTTTCTACTAACCGCCACAAGAAAATCGCCTTTTTTGAGTCCAGCCCGGTCAGCAACTCCACCTGCGTCGACATCATCCAAATACTGAAGTGCAGGACATCGTTCTGAAGGTCTCAGTTCCATGAGGGGGGAGGAAGCCTTCGCCCCTCGCAGGACGAAGCCAAACCCACGCCGCGCCCGGTGCAGGACCACAGTCCGGGTTTCCATATTGCCATACCTGAAAAGTAAGTTTAAAGAATCAATAAAACTACTCCACGCCCTCAAATCGCACGGTTTTCTTGTTTGAGCTGATTTTGAAAATTTGATTTGCTAAACAAGTACTTGTTGTGTTTTCCTGTAAAATATTTAAGACTAGTGCCCGATTGGAGGGCTGAAACCGAAACCAATACTGAATATTTATATTAATATAAAATTGCTAGTATGCATCTAATATATAATTTTAAATACATAAAAAAACAACGAAGTATTCAAGAAAATTATGTTTACCTATTAGTTACAAACACAATAAACAATAACTTGTAGTTAAAACAAATTAATACACACAAGCTATTTTTCTTAGTCAAGATCACACAGTTAACAACAGCAGATGATTAAATGGTTAATAATAGATAGATAAAGTTTAATTCAACAACAATTGTAACAAAACAAACAAACAAATGTAGTGAAGTAATGTGTTAATCAAACAAACTCTTTTTGTTATTCTCATCATAAATTTATCCGAGCGAATAACTCAATAGAAATAAATTCAATAATAGTTATTAAAATATTTCAATCAAAACAAATGCTCACCTCATTTATGACGAGAAAACTAATAAGCTCAAGTAGACACAATCGCGTCGATCGGCGATCGAAACACAATAAGCTATAACACTGAGTTTCAGCCGGAGCTTCGGCTGTCCTTTGGCCGAAGCCGAAACTTAGCCAAAACTTAGCCGAAACTCAGCCAAGTGTATTAGTATATAGTATTTGGGCTAAAGTGACCAAAACTAAATTTTATAACTAGTAAATTTTATAGAGATTGTTTAAACACATAAAGACGAATGAGGGTGTTTAGGAAAATTTTCGCCACTAGTTGCCGCTACTTCAACTTTCACATTGAGCCAATCAGAGGTTAACTTTCAAAAACCGCTTAACGGCTAGACCTGATTAGTCGGTGCTGCCACCTCGTAGGCACCATTTTCGAAAACAATTTAAACTTTTTTTGTCCATAAGCACGTCAATTATTCATTTTTTAAATTAAACATTAAAATTTCCGAAAAGAACACTGAAAAATATTTGTTTTGATAGCGCTGTCAAAATGGAAGACCTTTTACCAAAGTGGCGCCAGCTGGTAGCGAAAATTTTCCCAAATACCCTCATTGTAGTATGGTGGCTCTTTTAAATTATTTGGCAAGAAATTAGCACACAGACTGATATGCAAACTTGAACTTTCGTAGTTAGGCTATTTCGTAGGAGTTCATTGAAATATATGTATCTTGCATTATAAATTTCAGCTAAAGCACTGCTTATCCTATACCTACGTCAGTGCCTATCTACTCATGTTCAATCTCGTTTGAAGAAAATGTTTATTGTACTTACGTCTTTTTGATTCTAGGCGCGGTGGCACTGTAAGTTTTGCTAAGAGCCATCTCTCGCCTGCCCGTAACTCGGGAATGGTGGATTGGTCCTGATGCAAGAACCTGAGAATTAAAACAAAATGTTATTCATACTTTACTTTCCTTATGAACAAATAGTCTAATTATAGCAAAAATGCCTATTATAGCTCTTCATAGACGTACCTAACTTTAAGAGCCGTAGAATATTAGTCCTATACCTACTTACTGCTCTAAAGGTACCTATAGATTCAAAATTGATTACTCAGTACATCGATAGGTCGTCGAACTACTCGACAAGTCCGTCTAGTCAGACGGACGGGACTTTTAATTACATTAAGCAAGAGTGAATTAATATTAAGCTTGATACGTTACCTCGTGTAGGTGAGTAGTGTTCTGTCGTAAACGCACTTCTTGTACGCATTGCATGGGGAAAAATCCACTCGCGCCCGATCCTCGTACTGTGCCTCTCAGCAAACCGTCCTCAGTAGCGCCACTCACTGTCAGTCATTACAATAATATTTTATTATATAAAAATAGCAATAGCGTCTGTGACAATTTGAGTAAAACTGCTGAAACGTTGAATCCTTCTAAAATTCTTGAAAGTGTAAGCGCAACTAAAAAAAAAAATTAATGATCTAAATTTTTGACAAAAACTAATTTCCTAACTTTTATGTTCAGTCGAAATCTTGCATCCAGTTTTTTTTTGTGTTACATAGCAATTCATTTATTGTTTTAAATAACCCTTTTTGGCCTTTTTATTATAACAGGTGAGTTCACTAGTTTCTAATGCTATTTAGCACAGAATGTGTAAAATAATAACATAAAATATGATTGTATGGCTGTTATCCTATGTCCATACTCATAAATGATCACTATAATAATGTAGTTAAGATGATGTTGTAATGAATTTAGTCACAAAACAACAACAACCGTTCACAATAATATAAGTTTAGTCGTGACATGAAAATGACTTTTATTAACATTATGAATGTGAGTTCGGAACGTTCGTAATCTTCATCAGAACAGACTTAAACCTTAACATTTTATTTCACGCCTTCTCTATATTATATATAACCTAGATATGTAACCTCGGCAGGACAACAAATAACAATAATAATTTCAAAAATATTGAGTTTGCACAAAAGTAAAAATTAAACTATATGTTGTACTTCCTTCTCAATTAAATCGGAGTCTACAGAAGTTATAAGGCTACAAGCACACTAGGGCGACTAGTGCGCGTATGTAAACAAGCAGTACCTTCAACGATATCGCCTTGGTTAAGCCTGAGGTGTCCCCTGGCGGACGACTCGTAGGGCTGCAGACACACGACGGTGGCGCCGCCCTGCAGCGAGCACGTGGTGTCGGAGTTGCTGGTGCCGACGCCGCTCGAGTCCGATATGATGTCGCTGGTGTCGCCAGCGCTTTTATCTGTTGGTGTTAGTCGCTTTACGGTCAGCACTACCTATTATTACCTTTCTTTGTATAAGGGTGCTTTAGGAAGATATCGTGTGCCAAGCTTTTGCTACGATGGACACTCGATTTGGTTGGAATGTATAGGTCGGAGTGTAAGCGTGTTATTTGTTTGGGGAAGCAAATTTATCTTGTGTCGTATCAGTGGTTACGTATGGAAGTTGAGTGACAAGGTGTCCCGCTAGACGTACTAGTGTTGTACAACTTAATTATTACAAACACGGTATTGTTATTGCAATTCATAACTACACACGTGACACTTCTCCATAGTGCCATCTAACTTTTGCATTCGTTTTCACATAAATATGAAGATTTTGGTATATTATTATACTCAAGGTGTGGTAAGTGTCCTTAATATAATTAAAAGTCGTTAGTATAATAAAAAATAATAATTATCGTACATTTAACCTAAATCTAAGAGGGGTACAACTCGAAAATCAATATTTTTGAAAAGAAGGAAGCGTACAAGCGGCTCGATGGGTAACACTACATGAACATTAAGGCACATAGAACATGCATTCGTGGATGGGCGATGTTTGTGCATGGTGATGGTTGTTCACATGGGCGACGAGCGTGTCACGTGACCGGCAACCGGGCCTCATGGACCGCAACCTTAACGCTGTGACCAGCGACAGCGAGCGCCAATACGACGGCGGGTCAAATCACACTGAACTAACTAATGAACGACTCATGATCATTTGCATGTACGAGTATATAGAATTTTGTCTTTAATGTTTAAAAAAGAGCGCGAGTGGCCTACCCTTCGCGGTCTTTTTATTACACTTCAGTGTGAGTCAACCTTAACACTTTTATTAAGTGTTTTCCTTCGTATTAGCGCTTCACGTCGCTGCTCCACGCAACAATCTCGAGTGTTACCTGTAAGTATACTGGCATCGTCCTCATGGCTCGGGTGGCTGGCGTCACTAATGCTCGAGGAGGCCGACGAGAACGGTCTCTCGAGACTGCAGGGCGAGGCCGTCGAGCCGGCCTGGCGCCGCAGCAGCGTGTCGAGCTCGGCCGGTATGCGCGTCGACGAGGCCAGCGACGATCTGTCTCCTGCCGTCCACCAGCCCCCCCACGCCGCCGACCGACGCTTCGGATTGTATCGCGGGGGACCACGGAAAGGCACTGCAATATTTTATTTAGCAACCGAACAAACTAATAAGGTACTTAACCGTGCCTCAAATTATATAAAATTTGGAAAACATAAAAAAAATATCGACGAACACAATAATAAAGTGCAATAAATATAAATAATAAATGTAAACATTATCCAAAAATAGTAATTATATAATAAATAACCCGTTTTATAACAGTACAGTTAGTGTACTAAGTTACCTTTATAAGAGCGTTATTACAACCATCACCATATGGATAAGCAATGGAATAAAGTAGTTAATAGTTGGATGACGCATGCAATAATATAAACTTTGTTATTTACACATATACTATGGTATATAAATAGTTATGTAATAGGTATATAAAAGTATGTATGTATGCTGTTAGAATACATAAGCATTTGCACATAAAATAAAATGGGACGTGGATTTTTAAATAAGGTTCTATTTTCATTTGGTACTGAGTGTCTTTATTTTGTTCCTAAGTATTCAACAAAAAAAGCTTTTCAATATAAAATATTATTTATTGCTCTATAGTAAATGTACCTTATACGAGTAGGTATTTAATAGGTGTGTACTGTGGATCACACTTTTATGTGAATTATATAATACTTTAGTACTACTTTTTATTGCAACTTTGCTTATTGTCTGTAAAAATAATTTAAAACTGAATTTAAGTAAAGTTTATGAAAAACAAACAAATGAAATGTATTAAGTCTAGCGCCACGTCGGTCACCGGTAACTGCAAATAATAGATTTTCTGTTGTATCTGGGTGCATGGCGTTCAAAGTGATAATGACCATCATTCCCTAATAAAAAAAAAATATCTTGCCACTTTTAATTACCCCTTAAAATTTTACAATATCAAAAATATCATCATCAAAAATAAAAAATGAATCTAGTCTCGTATTTAAAAATCCACTTTAAAAACACAATTAGATATAAATTCTATTAGTGTTATATATAAAGCTGTATACAAGCCATGCACATGTCTCAGTTTGGACTCACCAACTTCTTCGGCTTTGTAGTTCTTTATCACCTCCGCTAGTTCTAAATTGCCTGCTATTACTGCCACCTGTTGAACGTTAGGTAAACCATTAAAATAAGAAGCATGAGTAGGTACTACTTAGAACTGTTTAAACAGAAATTGTATAACTACGTTCAAGTTTAATAATTAAGCGTTTAGACTTTTCTGACTTGTTTCTTGAAGTTTTCATTATTAAATCTTAGTTTTCTTGAAAAAGAGCTTTAGCACTATAAGTAAGCCAGGTCTCAGAGGGCTTATAAAGATTGCCACACAACACACAATTGGATACACACACAATTTGGATAGCGTGATGGCGGTAATAACATATTAAGAGTTGATATCATATTATAGCAAAATTGTACCTGATAGGGTGTTTGGTTGGCGAAGTTGAGAGCTTCTTTATCACACCCCCTGAAGAGCAGCTGCCTCGCACAGGAGTCTTGTGCGTTCACAGCACAAACATGGAGTGGGGTATTACCAGACGCGTTACGACTGTTCATGTCCGCGCCGTAGAACAGAAGGTGGTCTAAATGCTGCACTAAACCATTGCGGCATGCCTGCAAAATATAGGTATGTGAGTATTTAATTATATTCACGTTGTAGCTTCTACATCCTTACTTACGAGGATGTTCCGTAAGAGACGACTGATTAACACTGACTAATCTACCATACTACTGCAATCACAGGAAGTATTAAGAAGTTAGTGACTGTTCATTAATATTTGTTTGTCAATAGTAGCCTTCAGACTGATGATGTTATGAATATTTATTTGCTTTTATCAAAGTTTCATTCGATTTCACAACAAACTCCTACGGAAAATATCATAGCCATAGTGTATTGCATTATTAAGATTTACGAAGGCGCTTTAAATATTGAAATTCTGAATATTATGACTAAAATAATATGTAATAATATGTATGTATATAGCCTATGTTACTCTCTGAATTTATTAACTTCAAAAGGATAAAGAATTTTTCAAGTCGGTAACGTAGATTTTTAGGTCAAACGTTGCAAACATACAAAAAATCAAATCTTTTATTTTTATAATATAATGAGTTAAGTTTAGAAGTTTAGATATGCCTGACATTCTGTCAGCTCATAGTTTCATGTCCACTTTCTGCATCAATTACGTATAACAATAGGAATATAACGTACGTATGTATATTAATAACATACCTGATGAACTTCTTGCCATCCTTGCAGATCAGTAGCTCCAATGGTAGCATGATCATGTAACAGCGTCTCACACAGTAAGGGATCTGTTTTGTTTGTCACAGACAAGTATAAAGGCGTTAGACCTTTCCCATCTTTGTAATTAGGCGAGCCTCCAAGTTCCAGGAGTGTTTTAACAGAATCCAATGAGTTCTTTTCGACGGCTCTATGCATGGCTGTACTGCCGTCCTTCGTTCTGTAGTCGAGCAAAGCGCCGCCGTTGACGAGAGCGATCAGGACCTTGCCAGGGCATTTTAGACCGGCTGCTATTGTTAGAGGTGTTTCTGAAATGTGACAGCAATAGTTTAAGAGTTTAGCTATTTTTGAGAGTATTATTGGATTTTGAATTGAAAGTGTGCCAATCGAATATAACGCATTAAAAATAGAGTTGCATAATGTTCAAACCAATCAAGTTTTCTAAGCTAACCTAACCTTAATCTTTACTATTATATAAGTCGGATTTTAAAATTCTTTTGCGTATGATATAGCCCAGTTCTCGAGGGAGGTTATAGGCTATGTAACATCACGCCACTGGCGACGGAACCAGAGCAGCTATTAGCAGTAAGCTAGTACTATTATAAAGATAGGAAGTTCTATCTATGAAGGACATCGTTGTCTTACCCACAATTGTTGTAAACACCTGTTACCTAATTCGGGAGGCAAAACTACTCATAGATCAGAAATATAAAACAATAATAATAATAATAATATTCTACCACATTCACACAACGCCATCTAGCCCCAAATTAAGCAAATATATTTGCTTATGTTATGGGTACTAAACAACTGATATACTACATACACTTTTTGTTTTTTAAATACATACATATTATAGATAAATTACACCCAGACACAGAACAAACAATCATGCTCATCACACAAAGGTTTGTCCTGGGTGGGAATCGAACCCACGACCTCCGGCTTAGCAGTCAGGGTCACTAACCACTAGACCAACAGGCCAGTCAGAAAACAGAAGTATTACATTGATGAAGGCAGCTGATCTTATTTATACATTATAATTAGTTCAGTTGCGGTCTAATATCTCCCCATGCGTAAAAACAAGGATATTTTAATAGAGATCGGACTACTTTTATATAAAAGCTATGTAATAAATAACCTTTGAGACACATAACACTTTGTGGTACCAACTTGGGTTAACGGTTAGCATAGTGGGTGTTTACGCTCCAATAACTTATCGATACGTCCTTCAATGACAATTGAGAAAGCTGAAACCTCTCCAGGCTCATAATACGTACATTATTTGAGCGGCAACCAAATAATAAGATGAAGTAGTTGAATGATTGCTTTTATTTATAAAAATAACTTACAAGTTAGATTAAATTATGTATAGAAATCGCAAAGTATTTAAACATATCAGTTGGAAACCGTACCTCGTACAAAATTGAAGGAAGTACAGAAACATCGATGCTAGCGAGCCAGATTGATTTATTAAAGTATTTATTTCTAGTAATTGATCAAGAGTAAATCCAGTAGTAAATAAAGTCAATCAACACCAACATCTCAATGACGCACCTAAATCGAGTTACGTTACTTTACGTTGTAAATGATCTTACAAATGATAATATATTACAATAACAATAACAGCTTTATTGAAGCTGTATCTGCAGAGAATAATTAGTATAAGTATTAAAATGACAAAAGAAATAACAGCCATTCGAACAAGTATTTCCAATACGCCAAGGTTTGGTGGCATTTATCACGGGATTCTCCATGGTTTGGTAGTTATTGTATTAAAACACAGTGTAAGAAAATACAGCTGCGTCGCCTGAGGTAATAAACAACTTTGTTGCGCGTGGTATTAACGAACATAGTAGTTGCTAATGATATCCGAGCGCTATACGTTGGTTTTTATAGTCTAACATTGGTTGAAATAAATTAAATAATGCAGTACTAGGTGTGCCGCATTCGACTTTTCATCAGAAGTGATGAAAATGTTACTGTAGCCTATGCCTATAGACATGGATATTTACGGCCGTGAAAATGAAGAGAAAAGGGGAAGAAGAAATGGAATGGAAGGACATCGAGTACGAACGAAACAAAAATGTACAATTATCTACTAGTGACCATGGTTACTGGTATTAACTACATGCATGTTTTGCATACATCCTTATCGAAAATTAATGTAAAAACACGAACGAATTAGTCAACAAATAAAAAAGAGTCAGCTGTATTTTCATTAAACTGTGTTCTGCCAATAGCTCAAGATGGTTCACACTCGGCAACCATGAAATTAAATAGATTCGAGACAGAGTTGTAGTGTGAAGTGTAATAAATGAACCGTAGATATGTGAAGACTACAGTCGATGTATCTATCAGCTAGTTATAAATTGTTTTGTGGTACCACTTGATGGCCGTCGTTGTTCATAGGTGACAAGTTAGGCCGCAATAAAATTAACTAAGTAGTGTTGTGTTTTGTTAGTGGTAGAAAGTAGATTACTTTGTACTTGCCTTCCGCGGCGCGATTTCACCCGCTTTAAGTTAAATCTTTGATTACTGCTCCGCTCCCGTCGCCAATAGCGTAATGTTATACAGCCTATAACCTTCATCAACAACTCGGCTATCATACGCAAAAAGAAATATTCAAATCCGACTGGCTCAAACAAAAAAGCAAACTCTTCCGCTTTATATGATGTAGCATAGAGTACGCTATAGATTAGCGGTAAATAAAACTTTGTTTGGGTACAGAATTATAGCTGTTTTAGCAGGTGGATTGTGTCTCATATGTTGATTTCTACGTTACTATAGAATCATTATCAATTCAGCGCTAAGATGTCTACTGCTGAACATAAGACTCATTCCATAGAAGTTTTACCGTAATGAGGGTTTTCTAAAATGGCACCCGCGAGGTGAAAACACAGCGTCAGGTCCAGTAACCTGTCAAAGCGCTTTTAATCTTTGATAGATAACCGTAAACAATTCTATTGATTTCAAACTGCAAATGAATTTTGAATTTTAATTTTGAAGTTTTGTGAATGGAAAACCTTGCACCTAAGCGGCGCCAACTAGTGACGAAAGTTTTCCTAAATACCCTCATTGAAACGCTTAGCAGACAAATTAGCGATAGCAGTAATATCTGTATTATCTATCTATATGATTTTCATCATGTTTTAATTTTAATTGTAAAGTTAAATTAATTATACCTACTGTTTTTGATTGACACACGACCTCTATGTTTCAACCTACGTCGAATCAAGGTAGTACTTTTTTAAATCTTAATAGGCATCCGAAATTATGAGGCAGTATCGCGCTTATAATAACACGTATACATATAAACTCATGATCCAGTTCCACAGTAATACAATGATGACAAAACAAATCCGATCTCAGTATGGGGACGGTCCGGTTTGGCATGGTTGTACTCGTTACAAGCAAGTATATGCCCTTAGTACTATTTCAGTACATAGAACAATGGCTGATAAGTATCTTTATGTAAATTAGACTCGTATATCACAGGATAGTATTGGCAAACTTAGTAATGTATAGACCATTCAACGACTGAATGGCAGTCGATCTGATACGAAGTCATACAAATGTATTAAGTTTATTCTGGAATTTTACCTACACGGTTTGAATAAAAGAATAATGTAATCTTTGAAGATATCTACTGTTTGCTGATTCTACGAATATCACAAAACTAAATGTGGAAAATACTTTATATTTTAAGAACTTCTACTTTAAAACTTTAATGAAAACTACAATAAATTGTTTGCTTTTTGCATGTTTAAGATAGAAATACTCGAGGATGGTGATTTACTATAAACATGCACATATTAAATCACTCTTTTCTACCGGTCTTTTTTGACACAATAATTTCTCAAAATTTATAAAAAATCGGTGTGAGTTTGGTCGGAAGCAGTTTTTCAAGATCTTCACAAAATGGCACTTCACAAATGTTTATGAGGATATTTATGAAGCCAGATTGGCTTTTTAAATCAAAGTATTGTTTAGTTTTACATTATCGTTTTCATAAAGTGGACTTATACATGGCACATGTATAGACCAGCCAGTTATTTGCAACTAAATAGGGTATTACAATCTTTTTTTGAAAAGTGTCTCTATTAGAATCTCGTGATTTCAAGATTCTCTCATATCTAGACAAATTTTGAATCAATCGTTACGTGCCATGAAAATGCATTGAAATTTTGCATTTTCAAATTTCGCGCGTAATTTGACGATTTGAAAATGCTGGATGCGATAGTTGACAGTTGACACTTCAAAGTTTACATAGCCATATGACGTAATAAAATGGCGACTACTATTTAATGGTGATATTAAACAGATTAAAAAGCTAGAAATAAATTTATTTTGCTATTTTATGAACTAACGGTTATTAAACTATCTCAATAATATATTTTTAGATTTACTCATATAGAGTAAAATTCACGGTAGTAGATCCATCTCTGGTTTCAGCATGAATGGGCCGGAATGACCGGGGAAGTACTACCCTCTCATAGACGATCGACGGCGTTTCGTTCAGTGAGTAAGAGCGCCGGAGGCCCAATTTCCCCTCCTTCCTCACTACTCTCAAGCCGACATAGTGGTAGTTTAAGACGATGGCTTTTGGTATGGTAGCCACCACTCTTGGATTCCACTGACTGCTTGCCAACGGGCGGGGTGGAGTCACTTTGGTAGGCGAATATAAAAAAAAAACCTATTGATATGTACGAAATGAGGGAGTCGCGTGCGTTACTGATAAATTAAACATTAATGTGTAACCAAAGGTGTAAAGCATCTACCTGTTTGTTAACTAAACGTATACTTAAAAGGTATATGAGCGTAACGTTTCAATAGCAACACAATAATTAGGCTTTTTGTTACTTTTTGAGCAAGGTCGATACGGTCTTGTTTTCTTTCAATAACAACAATTATAGTGTCTTCTGGTTTGTGAGTCACGTGTTTTAAGGAGGGTTACAGCAAAAAATATAATATTTATTTGTGTTTGTGTTGGGTAATTTTCTCAATGACTATGTGACGTAGATAAAATAACAGAATTTGTAAAATAAATTACTTTGTTAACAATTGCCGTTGCCGATGCCGTGTTATCTCTGGTCTAAAATGTGGAAGCATCTCGTGAAAGTCGTAAGCGGTACCTACTAGTAACAAGGGGGTACCTAGCTTGGTGGCTTATATAACACACTACGCCTTTTCTTATAATGCCTATGAGTCAACATCTTCAAACAAAACTATACCTACTATTATATAAATCGGAAGAGTTTGTTTGTTTGAACGCGCTAATCTCTGGAACTACCAATATGATAGCCCAGTTCTTGAGGTAGGTTATAGGCTATATAACATCACGCTACTGGCAACAGGAGCAGAGCAGTAACCAAAGATGCGGGTGAAACCACGCTGCGAGAAGCTAGTAGATAATAATATAATAATAAGAATAAAAGAAATAAAAAAAATATGGTTATTTTTCTACAGCGATCGAGTTTAAGCATCCTGCTAATTAATTGTTATCTAATACGCCAGCCATTCAATGAAATCCTTTATTGTATGAATCTTACCGCCAGTCTCTTGACAATGGAAGTTAGGGTCGAGTCCTTTAGCACACGCTTTGGTAATTTTGTCGATCTGTGCGTGTGTCACGTGCTCTAAGAACCGGCGCAGGTTGGCGCGCGAGTGCAGAGCCTTCAGCGTCTTCTCGTCTAGCTTCAACATCTTGTACACACGCCTCTTGTATTTTAGCTGAAATGGTAAAGTACTGGGTTAGTGTTAAATAGATTCCTGGACTTCACCGTTTTATATGAGGTCCATAACACAGTTCTAAAGCAAAAGTAACTATAAAGCTATCATTTACCCTCAATTTTAAACAGTCATAATTTCAAAAATACCATTATTTGTTATCTTCGCCTATAATTAGAATGAAGGCAGGAGATTAGCGTAGTAAGCCTTGGAGGTATGCTTTGTAAGCTAGTAATATTGTAAGTATATTAATTTGAAGGTGTATGAGGTAGCTATTCACTAGCCATCGGATAGTACTTATTTTATACACGACTAGAAACAGGAGGTGAGTTATTCTTCTCCATTGCACCCATAATATTGATGCGGGAGACAAAGATTTAAATAAGCTCACGGTGGACTTCAGGTATACACACTAGACATGTATACAGATATTCAAGTGTATAAAGATTTCTTTTCTAAAGAATATCATGTTAAAAGTTTGAAGTACTACATAGTATACCACATAAAGGAGTAGTAAGTACGTACCTCAAGGTAGCCAACAGGTCCGTTGAATGGGTAGTCGCCGAGGCGTCGTTCCTCGTCCAGGAACTTACCGGCCTTACCATTGACCGGCGGACAGAACAGGCCATAGTTGAAGCTTTCCTTCAGTTCCTGGAAACAAGGAAATTTGAACATTAATCACCAGCTCTTCTTCCATTTTTTTTTGTGATGAGGTATGCAGTTGTACTACGAAATTGTACTTTACATGCATAATTTACATACGAATATAGCATCACGCCCTCATCCCGGCAGGGCAAGGTAGTGATCTGTTGTACCCATATTTCACCAGCTATATTAAGTGCCATGATGTACCTATACCATATGGTGCCAGCCTATATTGCCTTATTTCCACCACAGTTACAAGTCACAATCTTTATCTCAACCACACAGAATAATGTATGTATATTATATTTCTTTATTTTAAAGAACACTCGTTTTACGTCACTATTAAATAATCTGCTGATCCGCGAGATCAACAATCAACAACCGCTTTACTTCCAACGTACCTACTTTTATCTAAATACCTAGTAACTTCTGTAAATATTATATTAACAAAATGAAAGTAATAAAAACTAAAAATTCTTATAAAATATTGTTATTTCTTGTTTTACTAACTGTACCAAACGTTGATAAAGTTGAAAAGTTCCACACAAAATAAACATGGGACGAGTTGCAGAACGAAAATATTATCTAATGATATGTTATTGATTTTCTGCAAGTCGTCTCAAATAGGCTGTACGCATGTGAAACGAGTTGATAAATTACTCAAACATATCAGCTTATTACTAAGCTTATTGATAAACTAGTAGATCATAGCAAATTCCCAATAACCAAATTGGAGCGTGTATAACGGTTAATTTCAATATTACATTATAACATGAATCAATATGGACGAGAATGTTTCAAGTTAATTAAGTAGACTCGTGTTACGCGGTTTAATAGCATTAACGGACTGATCGATGGCCGAGGATTAATAACACTAATTAAAGTATTTGATGTCAGTGTTACATGTTTTGTTGGTGGTTCTTAGAATTTAGAATGCGGATGAAAAAAAAAAAAAATCTATTCCTAAGCCTTCAGCACTCTCACTTACTGAGCAGAACGCATTAGTATTTTAATAGATACTACTAGTTACTTTAAATCAATTTAAACATTTGTGTCTGAAATATCTTTAATATAACCTTTATTCACAAATGAAAGTCACAAAATATACAAAATCAATATTATTTGCAACTGATAATGATATTAATAACAGCTATGTCATCGAATACCAGTAAGTGCAGGATTGACCAACACATCACATTGCAAACATCCTCTCATAGCACATAAGTTGTTACGTTGCAATAAACTGACAATTAACATAAGATAAGAGCATTACGTCTCTTTTCCCGAAGGGTCAAGCAGAGATATAACAAACACAGCTGTGCATGACATTTCATATACGGTACCATTAAACCGCTGAGGTTGTCGGTCGAGAGATATAATTACTGTAACATCTATCTAAAAAGAACCAAATAAAGAGTTCGTCATGATGATGATGAAAGGGTTCATAAAGAGAACAATAAAAGAGATTACACTAAAACATTTTTAAAATAGCACAAAAAACATAAATATTTCGCAAAGAGTTAGCAGTCATAAAGAATGAGCTACGATTGTCGAAAGATAACTAGAGTGCATTTAATCATTCTGCAAGCTAATTACAGCCTTAATGTCCAGAGAGACGAACAACAGCCTTTATGACGTCATAGCTGGCTTTCGTCTGTATAATGATCTGCCTTTAGCAAACGGACAGAGATTAACTGAGACGGAGTGCTATTGGGTGAGCAAAAATATAACAAAATAATTTTGTTTCTAATGGTGGAATTTTAGTGAATTTATTTTGCTAGAGTTTTGTGTACATACTTTGACGTAGCTTGAACTATATGGATAAAGAAGTAAGTGACTAGGTACTTTAACTTGAAAATTACTTTTTACTATTCTTATAGTATTATCCTAAACGTAGTGACTATGGCAGACCTTTCTTATTTGGAAGGTTTCTTAGTATATTTGTATATGTAAATTTGGCTTCAAACTTATAAATAAAAATTGTAAAATAAATAATTAATAAGTACCCAAGTTTTAAGCTGATACATCGGCTTACTCAGGGAGTACCCATACAATTTTAGTTGTTATGGGAATTCAATTAGCTCTCAAATCAGCAGTTGCATTCAGCCTCCTTAGTCCGATATTTTGTCAGACATTGTCAAGTTTACTACTTACTTATAATAATATCTAAATACGGCTATCTGTTTAAAAGTAAACATGAAACATTTGTATTCAGTGAACAAATATTAACATGAAAAATGTTGCAATAATAATTTTTCTAGAGTAAATATTTGCTAAGTAGGTACTTGGACTTCGGTACAATATTAAATATTCACTAGTTTAAGTTAAGGTTTTGTATTTCTAATATAAGTATACATAGATCACGACAATTTGTATGATGCTAATCATGGTGAAAAAAGTAAAGACTTTACGACGGATCTATAAATTGAAAAACACACCCAACATCCTAAACTCGGAATCACATTTATAGGTCTATAAAGAACTTAATAATAATAATAATATGTGGAGAGTATCACACACCGACTTCTAGTCCCAAGCTAAGCAGAGCTTGTGTTATGGGTACTAGATAACTGAAATATAATACATATACATACTTTTTTTATTGTAAATACATACTTAGAATACATAGGAAACACCCAGACTAAAGACAAATACAAATGTTCATCACACAAATATTTGCCTTCCGCGGGAATCGAACCCACGACACCCGGCGTTACAGTCAGTTACACTAACCACTACTCAAAGACGTGCAATCAAAGACAGTTGTTCCGATATTACCTACATAGGTATACTGAAATACTGCACGAACACGATAAACAACACCTAAACTCGAAATAACTATCTTTTAAGTTATAATACCATAGTTGCATAATGCGTTCTAAATATAAATCAATTCATATGAGTGCCAATAAATACAGCCAACACGTTGTTTTCAAAAACAGAATAAAAAAAACTTGAACTAAGAATAGAAAGAAATGCACAACATCAATTCGAGCATCCTTTAAGCCCTCTCGTCAATCAAGTTCGAGCTAAGCGAGATATATTCTCGACACTAGATTGATAGACCCTGAACAGTTTGCTGGCTCGAGTGGCTCGAGTTAAATCGAGATATAAATGAGTTGTGCTCGAATTATTTATGGCTTTACTTGTTCATAATCATGTTAGCTCTAATTAAGATCGCCGATATAGATTGATGTTGAATTGATTACTGATTGATTACCGATTGTATCTTGTGGTTTATATTAGTGAGATTGTATCTAGATAAATAGCTAGTTTTACCGTAGCTTTGATTAGAGTTTCTGAAAGACCGGTCAACGAAAAATTAACAAATCACCTATTAAATCTTAGATGAAGAACTTAAAAGCATTACATTACCTATTATTAGTAACTAATTAGATCAAATTAAACTAATTATCCATACTTTTAACAGGTACAACCCAATCGGTACTTTACATAAGATTTAACAGGTGATTAGTTAATTTTTTGTTAATTAGCCTTTGAGAAACTGGGGGTTAGTAACCTACATTATAATACTAAAATATTTGCGAAATTGGTTTTTAAAAAGTTATTAAGTAGGTACATTAATTGGGTGAGCATTATTTTTGTTTGCAAGCTCTATGCTATTCCCAGAATTAAGTTTGGAGAAAAAGCATATCTAAAGGAGTGTGATGTGCAGCAATTAAATTATTGGTTCACAGTCTAGCTTCACGCCTTTTATTCCCGAAGGGGTAGGCAAAGGTGTGTAACCACCTACGTTTCGCCATTTTTATATAAGTCCCATGTAACAGGGGGCGAGCCTGTTGCCATTTATCAGGCACAATTCCAGACACCGAGCTAATACTAAGAATTTCTCAACAGAAAAACTCGATATCACTTTTCCCGACTCGAGGATCAAACCCGAGACCTCTGCGTTTTAATCCGTACACGATACCACCGAACCACAGTGGCAGACAAAAAAATAAAAAATAATATTTGTTTATCATTTAGTTTGCTTAAATTATAGCTTCATTGCATAAAAAGGGGTTAAACATTTAAGAAAATTAACGGCAGCTGAATAAATCGAATTAAAAAAAGCGCTTTATTTTCCTAATGTAATATAGCTGAGCCTACACAATCGCAGAATACAAATACACTACAAAAAATGCAATTGGCTGCAACTTCATCCAACTGAGTTCCAACAAAACTAATTTCGCTTCAGTGCACAATAAAAATTGTACACTTTTGTTATGAATGGTGGTTTTTCAGGCCGGCAGTGTACATTAGAACAAGTTACGACTATTCGCTGTACAATGTAGTGCAGATTAATAGGCTAGATATAAAGTTGATGGGTAACATAACAAGCCGGATAACTTGTTGTGGTAGAGTGGCGTACAAAGCGCTATATTTGTTGATAAGAAGTGTTATTATTGAATGTCTGTTCATTGAGCTTACTTTGTACTTTGAAATGTAGGTACGTATTTTGTAAAGGGATTAGTAAGTTATTTATTATATTAACATAGATGTGAGTATTGCTTGCTAATACTCTGTTATTAAAGAGACAAAAGGTAGGCATTAAAATATTACTTGTTGATTTAGAGTTACGTTGTAGTGTAAGAATTTTTGAATCTATCAATTGTTTTAAGAACATTTTTTTTATGTAGCTTAGGTGGCAAAAAAATCCTAGTTGTCTTTGATTTCTGTGCCAAGAAAATACATCCTAAGCCGTTGTCAAGGTTTAGGTACCTACTATGCAATATGCGATTTTCTAAATAAAATCTGTGTGCTGCGAAATTGTTCGTGATTATATAGGGAACACCGAACAGAACGTCGTAATATTGGACGATACCCGGTACTCTGGTGATATTAGCTCTTCAAGAAAAATCCGCATATCGAAGATATACCTACTGCGGTGACGTCATATCAGTTCGCAACCCGAGCGCAATATCTTAAAATTGAGGCCCGTAAAATCGAATTTTAATATTCGAGATTGAAATATCCTTGAGATTGCCACTGTCTTTGAGGTTACGAGGTAAGGTGTATGAAAATGACAGAATCATTTTCTGTTACATATCTGTTTACATATACCTACCTATATAAATAATATTTTATCTATCAGAAGACGTCCTTGCTGGAACTTGTCAAACAGGGAGTATTTTGCTACTCTTAGCAAGTAACACTGCCACCCGTTAGTTGATATTTCCTTAGGCGCTTCTTAAAATAAGAAAACTAATACTGTTGTCAGTCCGAGAACCTAAACAAGTGGCAAAAATAGAATAGAATAGATTGACATAAGCTAACGACAATGTTGGCGTTAGCTTATGTCAATCCCATACATTTTTAATCTATTCTATTAGCATTTATGCCACTTGTCTATGCCCTCAGAACATGTCCACAGCTGTAGATAGAATTCCCGCAAGAACTTAGAAACTGAGCAATCTACATTTAACAAACATCAGCTTTATGGGAGACTGTCCTCTATAACTATCTCTCATCGTTTTTGCCTACTATATTAAAAACTAGCTGACCCAGCGAACTTCGTTCCGCCTAACAGTCGATCAAAATACTTTATTTTTATAAAATAAAAGATTTTTTCTAAAATAAACGTAACCTAAGTTAATCCTTATTACATCAGCTACCCGCAATAAAAGTCCCGTCAAAATCGGTCCAGACATTTCAGAGATTAGCCGGAACAAACAGACAGACAAAAATTGTAAAAAATGTTATTTTGGTGTATGTACCGTATACATATTTAAAATTTTATACAAATATGCAAGTAAAATAACATTTATTTACTAAAGAATATATATATAGATTTATATAGATTATTTATTTACATTACCATAGATATTATTAATATTATATAATTAAGAAGTATTATAAAAATATGTACTTATATATTAAATATATTAAAAAGCTATTGATATATTAGAAAATTACATAGAAATAAATACTATAAATAATATTACTTAGGTATATAATAATCTATATTTCTTACAATTAACTAAACTATAAAGAAAAGTATCCTATTCTTTATTTTTCAACAATAAAGAAACAAAAATGTTTTAGTTGTAAGCCTTGTCTGATTTTTTTGTTTATACTAGTTGTTTACGATAAACTTGTAATGCTCTATAATAATTCTTTTGTTCAAGGAAAAAATGTGTCGTTAGAAAAACAGTCTTATTTACACGTCCCTATGATTAGTATTCGCAGACGAGAATCTTACCTTGCCGTAACACAGTCGTGTTGACTAGCTCGGGAGGTAAAGAACTTTATCTGTGTATACCGTCAATTTAAAAAAAATAATTTACTTTGTTAAAAGTATTATTGGTTCATATAGATTTCTTGATTTGCTTTGTATACTACTCACGACATGTTATTTGTTTTATATTTTGGAGTTATAATTAGTTATAGCTGTACCAGTTAGTAACGATTTTAGTATATAAGTAAGTATTGCCGGTGTACCTACTGTGTATCTCATTTTATACCAATAAATTCTATTCTATTCTCTTCTATATTCATATACATGTAGTAAAAAACGGTTATTTCAATATTACAAACAGACACTCCAATTTTATTATATGTATAGATGTGTGCAAGTATAAATATTGGTAATACTTAACTGGGCAGATAAAGTATCTGAGTACTTAGTATATCTGCGAGGAGATTAACTTGGAATTTTAAACAGATTATGGACAAAGAAACCCATACGTAAATAGATTAGGTCATCGTTATAAGTACGTAGATCTGATATATACTAGAGGGTTTAGAATAAGCGTAGAATTTGTGTTAAGACTTGTTTGTTTTGTACTTAAGTCTCGAATTTACTAAAAGACAAAGCCAATTATACTGTCCGTGTGATGACTGGGCAAAGATTTTGCTTCAACTCTAACATGGTGCCGTTCAAGGCAATGTTGTATTGACACTAGTTTTATTAAACGATCTTTTACTTATCGTTGAATCAAATAAAGCTGATTAAACTGGCTATTATGGTAGTTTGCAGGTTTTGTAGGCTAAAAACAATTGCTTTCTTGGCTTATGCCAAATTTAAAAAGTCCTGAACTAAACTGGAACGCCTTTTAGAGAACCTACGCAGAACCAGCAGTATAATATGTAGCTGTATGAAACTGTCATTAACTCATCATACAAAACAAAAGACAATAAATTCATTAAAATTACAAGTCGACGACAATGTACGAAACGTTCAAAAAAGTCTTGTACCGTTGCGTGTTGTCGCTGACAATACAATTAACATTATTAGAATCAGTTTATTACCTCTGCCTACTTAACTGAACGTAGGTGTTCCTGTTTATTGAAAGAAATCAGGGTTGTCAAATATTTATACTGTGCATATCTGGTACATTTTGGTGGACAATTGTATAGCATTCTCTCTCTACAAGCATACTCTTCTAGAATATAGCTACACTGTTTTTCAGGTCGTCTGTCCAACGAGCAGAAGACCGTTTTACCTTATGTTTGCTAGGGAGAAGTTTGTGCCAACAGTCCAAAAGCACATGTGGCCAGCCCATTACCACTTAAGCTTGCGTACATTGCGAATTATGTCTAAGCAGATTTAAAATAAAAGAGTATAATAGAGTATAAGAGTATAATAGAGAGTAAAAGCTGAAAAAGACAAACAGATTAAGTATCTTGATTTAGTTCACAAGGTTGTCAACATGTGGAATGTGGATTCGGCGAAAATTGTTCCGATAGTGGTTACCGTGAATGGACTTATTGCTAAAGAATAAAGAGTAAAAGCCTAAACTAAGATCTTAAGTGGCTGGCGTTGGCTGGTTGGATCAAGGGTCAGATACAGAAGACAATGCTGCTTGACACAGCCCACATTGTGAGGAGGTTTCTATCTCTGGAGCCCTAACCATCGGTAGCTTGGTCCCTATACCCGATACTGGACTCTATACCTTATAGTTTTAAATTTATGCTTCTTGCATGTTATATATTTGTGAAATGTTAACATAAAGGAAATAATAATAGAGAGTAAACTTAATACAAATCAGAACAAAGCTACAAATGAATTCATTTTCCAAACTGGTTCATCAAAACGGACCAGTGACGGCCCTGAGTCACACACGACAATTAAATCGCGGTTTAGCATACAATAGACTTGTGCACAACTCGTCAGTAGTAGGTCAGTAGATTGATCACTCTCACAGCTTCGACTTACGTATCAATGTTTATTGACAATATGATATGATAACTGATTGACGATTGATGTGTAATGAAACTAATGTGATTGATGAGAAAGGAGAAAATGTTGATTGATTTATTTACTGTGAGTTTGATTTTTATTATGTCGATATTTAGAGTTTGTTGATACTTATTTTATCTTAATTTTTGTAAACGACTCAAATATAGAAAGCTCTTTTTTATTTAAAAAGGTTTTTGTATGTACTCTAAGCAAAATATAATAATCGTTTAGATTTGTACTCGGTATTCCGGGCAGCATAGCAATAAGCTTGCCTAAGTGGTGTGCATTATGCAAGGTCATGGGAACTACTCGTAATATAGTCTGTAACAGTGTTTATTGTTTTTTAAGCTATCAACGTTTTTAGTGTCATTGTATCATGAATCTCCAGGTTCCGTGTACCTTTCGTTCCAATGTAATAGGGGACGAGCCACTTTTCATAATCTTTAGTCGTTTTGTATAACACCACTGACCAATGCGAAAATTGTTACACTGCCATCACACGAAGAAGGTATGAAATATAATTTTATTTCTGCCATGTCCCTAATTCTAAATTTCTGTATACCTATCTAAAATTATATTTCATCTAAATTTACTTCTTTATAATAAACATTTAATCCTGTTTCATGCTCAAAGCTTTCATTAAATGAAATATCTCGAAATGTTCTCTTAAATCTCTCATAGGTAAAATTAAATTTATGAGCTATTACTAAAATACACAAATTCTTTCTTATATTTATACTTTTTATAGGATGTAGCAAACCGAATTACTGCCGCACTGAGTGTGACTTTCCTGCAACTAGTTACATGTACTTATTCGTTCGGTATCAAGTGGCAAGAAAGCATAAGACCCGATGATAAGTGATACTAACCCATGGACATGGTTGTGTTATCTAACCATTACATACACAAAGCTAAGAAAACACAAGTAAATCCTTGCTAACCGTGTAAAAAGAAAGACATGATGATGGATTTACTACTGTAAGACCGTGGAGTAAAGCACCTAATCAATTACAGTCATCATCATCATCATATCAGCCAAAAGACGTTTACTGCTGAACAAAGGCCTCCCTCAATTTTCCCACCTTGCCTATAACCTCTATAATAATATAATATAGATTTAATATAGACATTATATACTACTTCACAATAAGGCACATAATTGAGTAAAGCTATTTATCATTTTGTACAATCTAGAGTCAGATCAGTCTTTGTTGTTACTCATTGAACGTTTAGTTGCGGTGATCGTCGTCGGCGTTGATGCGAACGAGCTGTGAAAGCTTCTAAATTATCACCAGGGTTTATGTCTTTTTGCTAATACATTACATTGTTATTATATTGTCTTGTTTTCTTCGTAAAGGGCTACTAGACCACCGAACATTTTTGAGAAAGTTACGAAGTTTCATGTTCGTATCGTACTTGACGTGCGTGATTTCTGCTGGGAGGTTTATATTTATAATGTACCTATGCATATTACAGTAGTGAAAATCGATGCATTTTAAAGATTTGTAATGATGCAGTAATAACATTAGTACTATCGTACGAAGATCGGGAAAGTCGCTAGTTACGAGTATCACTTTAAACTGATAAGGGAAACTCTTATTCAGTTTAGTTCAATCAATCTTGTATGATCCAGATTAAACGAGCTTTCGAACAAGAATAAACGTATTGACATCGATTTTATGTTTCCGCAGTTAAGATGCTTAAACTGCTTTGCAGTTCTAATTAGTACTAGTACGTTTATTAACTTTCATATTCGTAATATACGCGTCGAGATAAATATACTGATGTAATTAATTATGTCTCCATCGTAATGCTAAGTACGCTACTGCTCCGCAAAGTAGATTTATCTAATAATATCACACTAAATACACACAACGCCATCTAGACCCAAAGTAAGCATATTTATAGCTTGTGTTATAGGTTCTAGAAATGCGGATATATATACTTAAATGCCTTTTTTAAATATATACATTTTATTCATTGAAACACCCAGACCAATGCAAATAGTCATGTTATTGCACACAGATATTTGCGTTAAGAATAATATGATAGTAAAGCTAAATTTTTCAATTTATTGCCATTATAAGTATTAAATTGTTGTGTGTTTCGTTGTAAACAACATAAAATTAGGTAACTGTTCAAAATTATTTAAGCTTATAATAGCCGGCAGAGTGACAGGGATTATTATGTTTTAAGTACCTACACAAGAGTTACGCTTTCTAAGTGTTTGATGTTCTGTCAATTCCAGATACTAATATAAAATTGACTTGCCTTTAAAGTTAACAGGCGGTTCCTTCATAATAACAATAGAGTGTTTTATAAATCCTACGGTTTGACGGATGGTGAGCAGTTGAGTTACAGACATTTGTAATTATAGAAGCATCACTTGGGTGCTGTCATTTTGTATAACCTACCTAACCCATGATAGCACTAGGAGTCAGTTTATCCTATTGTCGGTCGTAACAATGCTTTTACGTGACGACTGCGGATATTCAAATAGAAAGATTTTACAAATTATTTTATGGTGTAACAAGATTTTAAACTGCGCAGCGTGGCGAAATAAAACACAAATGGCTCGAGTTTATTTATAGTTTTTCACCGAGCAGCAAACTGACATCTAGCTAATTTAGTTTGTATTTTCTTCGAGTTAGAGGCATTCGTGTGATCTAAAGTAATAAATAAGTTTGTAGAAGAAACTCAGTACCACGCCACACGTGTACTTTGCAGGAATATGAAATTAAGCATTTTATGTAGAAATACTAGTGAGAGAGTATTTACTAAACTGTATTAATAAAGAGTACCGATAAATAAGTACCAATAGACTCAATAAGCCATACAAAGATACAATCGTACATTACCTTCGTTGTAACGTTACTATAGGAGTACGTGATCCACGGGTGACATGGAACGTATATAAAAGTTTGGAAGCGCAAATGGGGCCATTTGGAGAGCGAGGGGAAGCAATCAATTTATAGCGGTTCGCGCGAAGTAATTGATGTGCGGTCTGTGTTGAGTTGACAGACCGCTCCAGCGGACACGCTCGTTTGAGTTTATTGGCAAGTTACTTGCCTTGTACTTGTCTTGTGTATTTTTCACTTTAAACTAACAAGAATCTACACGGCCAGTCTTTAATGGTTTCGATAATACATTAAATTATTATTAATATTCAATAAATAATGCAGATGAATGAATGGATTGAAAAGAGATTAAAGATTTGTTTCTCTTTTGTCATTTATGAAAAACTTTTCAAAACACCATAACAGTCCTAAACCTATTATTACAACTCCTATCATAGCGAAACGTGGATATTGTTCTCTGCCTAACTCTTTCAGAAAGAGGCGTTAATCTGTGTAATGTTCTGTACCTACGTAAGATTTTGCAACAAGTTATCTCTTAGAAGTAAGAAGCCACACATTACAGGTGTCGCAGATAAAGCCTTTTGTTCTGCATCGTCTTCATTGTTGTGTTACTTAACATATCATGTGTTTATTGTCTTGATGTACCTATGTAGGTAGGTACTACGTGATTAATCTTGAAATGTTATGTCAGAACAAGATTGTGTCTTTAGACAATTGAGAAGATATTAAATGTAATTATTTTCTGCAGATGCTTTAAGGAAAAGGTTGATATGAGGAACAGTAAAGTGATATAACCTAGAGTTAGTATATTATACATTATTGTATAGTTGTACATTATCTTAATTGTAAAAAACAATTAGTCTATAATAAAGACTTTTCTATTATATATTCAATAAAAGTATATATTTGAATTTTCACACTACACTTGGAACGGCCATGCATACCACTTTAGAAATGATTAGAAATATGTTTGCTGTGGGCGTAATTAAGACGATGATTTTTTTAATTAATGATTCATCTGTTTAAGAAAAATCTAGACCTAAGTATAAACTTGAATTAAGTCACTCACGCTAATAACTATCATGTGCTAAACACAGCATGAACAAAAGCTAAGTGGATCAGCGGTCAGCTGATAGATGTGTTTTGTCACATCGTCGAGTTCTCGATACGACGTCGTTGCTCAAGTCATTCGCGTCAAGTCGCGTGCTTATAGGTCAATTAGTAAACATTCTGTAGGTACTACGGTTGCTTACTTGTACGAGGTGTAAGTTGTGAAAGTAATTTTCATTTCATTTGATTAGAGTGCTTGATAGTATAATGGGAATGTGTACGGACCGCCAAGTACAGTTCTCGGGCTTGCTGTCTGGGTCAGATAAAGGGATTTTGGGTTTTACTGTTACGAAATTCCGTTAATATCATAATTTGAACAAAATCAAAAATTATACAAATAGTTCATCACCATCATCAGAATACTATCATTTACTACCAAACTACTACTCAAAAAAGTTTAAAATACATTTTGGTAAAAGCTTTTTTATCACTCGTTGCCGGCTGTCATTCTCTAGGCGTCATGCAAAGGGGCCAGAACTATAATTTTCCATAAACCTACATATACAGACTCGCGTCGCGAGTCCTTGGAAGCGAAAGGGTTTATATTTCCTAGTCGTCTTCGTCGTTATTTATTTAAAAATTCAATTTTAACATGTTCTGAATTTGAAAAGATACGTTGGATTGATCTTTAGCAAAATCAACATTTATTATCATTGAAACTCTTTATTTAAAACGTGTTCAATTAGTTCCACATTTGAATCATTAATGAATATCATTGAATGAACACGCGTCGATAGAGAAAGTAGTGTGACGAATCAGATGCTTATAGTAGTAGTAGATACATGTAGTATGTGTGTACAACTTTCCACATGGCATGCGAAGCCGGTCGAGAACGACCTAGTGTGAGACGAGCTTACATTGTAAGGTAATATTGTCCTACTTATATGTACTGCATATTTGTTAGATGTCGATATATGCTTAGGTAACTAGAAAAAGTAACGGAAATATTTCTTATTTGCGCAACTTTTTTTATTGAAATGGTTCTAGGTGACGGCCCAATTGATGACTAGTGACATGAATCTCGAAAGTGTTAGAGATATATCTATTTGGCTGTTAACATATAAAGTAATATAATGTGAAGCGGAAGAGTTTGTTTGTTTGAACGTGCTAATCTCTGAAACAACCTGTCGGATTTGAATATTTCTTTTTGGGTTATTCTGTATTCATCCTATGACGTCTCATCCCATTTCTTCATTTACCCAAAACTAATATTCCTATCTCATTCCTTTATATATTTTCTTATTTCAATCTAAATACATTTCTGACTCATCCTACAGCAATTTTGCGTTTGACCAATCAGTCTATATGTCAATAACATCACGCTACTGGCGATAGGAGCAGAGTAGTAACTAAAGATGTAACTTAGCAGGGGTGATATAGTGCTGCCTAATAAAAACATTCCGTCAGATCAAAGTACGTAAATAAACTGTTATAGAATACCATACTTAGATATGTGCGGTCTAAGTTAAGAATGTTAGGGCTGTCAGAACATGTATGAGCAAATATATTAAACATTAGTAGAACTTATAAAACACAAGTACCAGCAAAGTTAGGATATAAAGGTGCGGCAAAAAGTCGAATAAAGAGCTTGCTAGTTTCAACACAAAGTATTTATCTCTAGTCCCTTAAAATATTGACCAAAGCACTAGTTTTCGTTCTGTTGCATGGGTAAAAGTCTATCTTATTTCGACCTCAGTCACGGCAACAGGTCACTGAGTTTTCAATACCTTAATACCATATTCCTCTCGGAACAAAGATATTGTTCTGAGTTATCCCTCTACCGGTATCATCAATATTCTAACTATTATATAAAGCGAAAGAGTTTGTTCGTTTGATCGCGCTAATCTCGGAATCTACCAGTCGGATTTCATCAGCCTCTGGGCTATCAAGAATCGGCCTCAAGAACTTTCTTGAGGGAGTTTATATATACTTGTACGCTATGTAAGATCACGCTACTGGAGACGGGAGCAGAGCAATAACCAAAGACGCAGGTGAAACCGCTCTGCGGGAAGCTAGTTTACTATGAAAAGGCTTGTTTAGTTTCTTAGTATTATATTAATTAGTTAATTTGTAATAATTACTTTGTATGGTTCTTTGGTTGCGTTGAGTGTTTAAATTGTAACTCATTCAAATAACTGTAATTATCTGGCGATTGAAAAGAGTGGCGTGAGTTTCTTGCCAGTTCTTCTCACAGCTCTACCTCGTCAGCGAACTGGCTGTAGGTCAATTGGCTGACAAAATGTAATGTTGACTTTTCATAAGCATCATACTTTATGATCTAAATGAAATAAATGCTTTGACTTTGACTTTGACTTTACCACTAAAGTTATAACAAAAACTTTACCTTGACACCCCTAATAGCCTGTAGGTCAAAGTCGCAAGCAAATAATAACAGTAACGGTAGTCCAGAATAGCAATATGATAAACATCGTGACATTCAATTTGCACGAGTCTGATTATTTACTGCAAATTTTCCCGAACGTTTTGTAAATGCAGTTATTAATGAGCATTATTTGTTTAGACGTTACCCCTTGTCTGTTGAATACAAATCTATTCGTTAGATTTAGTGTTAGATTTACTAAAACGATATTTCATTTTGTATTGTGGAAAACTGTTTGTGCTTCCTTTATTACTGTATTGGAGAGAAAGGCTTAAAGCAGAGACGGCATTAACTTTACTCACGCTTCGTCCAGTTAAATTATTGAATTCAGATTTATTAATTCATGTTTTCTTACGATGTTCAATGTCTTGTAATTTGTTAGTAGATACGTAACTTTGAAAAGTAACTTTAGTATTTAATATTTCTCTACCAAGTAGGTACATTTATCTCTAGTCTTACACACAGCGAAAGAATAACGTTTAATATTCATATTATGTAGTACTTGAACAAAGGAGTTGGCAAGTCTTGACGATGTAGTTAATTAAGTTCAGCTTACTTTGGCCCTAGGGATCTCAACTTTTAACAAGCTTTGTAGAGATGAATGTGTTAGAAACTGCGAATAACGTTAGCTTTTCTACAGAAAACAACTATAGAGTAACTTCGGTTCTCTAAAGACGCGGTAATGATCCATCTATTAAGTTAATATAAAAAGTTGGCTTCAAGAATCCAGAAGACTACAGGTACATTTCTAATGGAAATAGATGAGCAAACATAGATGTATTAAGAAGTTAAAGAGCTATGTCTCGGTAAAAACAGCCTCAGTCTTATGATAACTTTAATTGTATTTTTATCACTTAACGCTATATGCATAAACGTCCACCGTGAAAATATAAGAGATTCTCATTTTCATAATAAATCTCATAACAATTCGATCAATTCAAATCTGCCACCGAATCCGTTAACTGCTGACAGTATCGCAAATAAATCAGTTTGTGTAGGTTCCAAGCAAATTTTTGCAGAGTTTATGCAAAAGCGTCAGAAATAGGGGGATCGAATGTACAATGCAGAGGAAGTAAGGGGTTCCAGTAAAGACGT
This sequence comes from Parascotia fuliginaria, assembly GCA_963082885.1. Lineage (NCBI taxonomy): Eukaryota > Metazoa > Arthropoda > Insecta > Lepidoptera > Erebidae > Parascotia > Parascotia fuliginaria. The sequence continues at coordinate 17,649,493 of OY720175.1, forward strand.
TGAGGGAAATTTGATATTGCTTCGCCAACAAAAAGGATACAATGGTTTATTTGAGTAAACTTTATACTATATCTATTGAACGATTGCATATTGCTTTTGATGTATATATGAATATTTAATAAAAAAATTATGTATGATGTATAATTATTTTATAATAATGTTAAGAATTATAATTATAATAAAGTTTGTTCCGTCACAACACACTCCTAAAATTTGGCACTAATTACACCATAATTTGGCAATAATAAAACATTCTTGCTCTCTGCATCGAACTCATTGCAATATTATATTCATGCTAAAACTTTTGTCTTATTAGCGGCCAATATCATAGTTTAGTTAGGGATTGATGTGTTGGAAGAAGAATAGAATGGAGCTGAGTTAGATGCAGTAATCCAACTAAACCATAATGGATCAAGCAGTAAAAGTGCGGATAATGATGCCTCATTAAATGGATATCATATTGAGTCTCTTTCTTATTGACGAGATAATTATAACGTAACCACATTATACAAAATATTAAATAACTTGATTGATGTTACTCGCTATTGCATGAGATATCCTTAAGAATGCCACTTAGTTGTCGTGAAAAACCTCTATTTGATATTCCAACACGTAGAACCTGTTTCACTGAGAACTCCTTCATTACAAAATTCTGTAGTATCGATATATTTTGTAATTTTATTAATAAGTTTAAGAGTGAGTTAGTTTTGTCTGTCAAATTTTAATCTAGTTATAATAATTTAAATAGTTTAGAAACCAAAATTGTAAACAAAAATTGTAGTCAATTAAGGAAACTTTAGGTTTAAATGTGAAAATGTTTTTGTATGTATATATATAAAAAAAAATAACACGCACATCAACAAGTAACAAGGAAAACCTTTAAAACTTTAGTAGGTACCTAATAAAATAATAGATCTATATCTATCATAGACAGACTCAACCATATAATGATATTGGATAAATCGGCGACAATAATGACTTAACAAACAATAGAACACAAATTGTAATGATCTTTTGATATCTATAAGCATCTAGTTAAATTAACGTCTTTCATCACAGCAAATGTATAATCTATAGATTGTGCTATCACAGCATGCGGTATTTATCTTGCACAATATAATTATGTATATTTATTTAATGATTGATGTGCTTTGAGATTCGACACCTTCAACGAATCGCATTACGTATTGCATTGGGCAAGATTGGTTCATTGCGACAAACCGGCCAAACAGTTTGACCAAAATTGATGTACCTGGAAGTGATTTGAATCGTTATGTAGATGTTAGAAAGGTGAGATTGTAAGACTAAAGTTGGTGTCCTGTGCTGTTTTGTTGGACAAATTGCGAAAGACTTGTATATCTATGTGCTTGTTGTTTGCTAATAAATGAAGTTCAAAACATCTTATCATTATTATTAAATAGAGGTCTCTTTTTAGATTTCCAATGGAGTCATTTAGAAACGAAAATTATATTAATTTAGAGGGATCAGTAAGTAAGGCATTTGTTGACAATTTTGTACTAAATTCGCGTGTGCCTAAATTTTTTTACATCTAGCAACTTCTACCTTAGGTTTACTTTTATTCTAATATAAGTAGTTAAAAATCAGGTACGTCCGCAAAACCTGATTCTTTATTATGTTCTGCAAAAAACCGAGAATTTAATATAAAGGTGAAGTAACAAGTGGGCGAGCAGTGGGCGCATATCGTAATTGGTTGAGTTTTATTTTCGAAGCGATATCGATACTACGGTACAGAGCCGACCTCTATCAATCAGAAAGCGTGCTTCGTGATATTTTGTAGTTTGTTGGGTCTATACAAAATAAGACGTTATTGAATGTAATCGATGTACAATTAGTTGTAATGATTGATCAGATTTTATAGAGGCCTTGACCTCTGATAGAAATGAACCTGATAGTTCGCATCCGGCAGCTTTATTTGGAAAGAAAGTAGAAAATATTTTGTTAATATTCATGTAGCTGAAAGAACATAGTGACATATGTATAATTATGTACAGGAGGCAAAATGTGGCCTTATGCTTGTATGCAATCCTAATAAGAAGATACAGGAATAAGGTACCTATCGATTTCCTGTTGATTCCTGGCCATTATAATATATTTGCGAATTCTATCTTAAATTTAAAAAATCTAACGAACATTTTACCCTAATATCAATTTTTATTGGTAAGAATGCAACTCGGCATGAAAAGAATTTCGCAGTGCATCGGCGCGGAATGGTAATGGCATGATGGTGCATGTGTAATGAACTATATAATCAGGCCCTGGGGACGAGCAATCGGGACTCATGGACCCACAGATATGTAAAGAATCTGGACGCGGTAAATCCAGCACAGATAATAACTTTATAATATTATGGTTGTTATGCCTGTTATGGGAAATTGTACCAATTGCGAAGTGCAAATTTTTTTTTCCTGTGCCCATTGTGCGACTAAGCCAGAATATTTAAAAGTTTTGATAGTTCTATCCGAAATGAAGATCTTGTTAGTTGCCGATATGAATTTGTAAAAGTGTTTTCCAATCTACCGGATCAGTAATCTGCATTACGCATATCTTCATACGACACAGCTTAAAGTGTCTGAGTCGTAACAGTTGAAAACAAGGTAGTTGAAGTTTAGTCTGCTGTTGCCTGTCCGCTATAAACAAGCGTGATGATCGGTGCTTATTTGTTTGCCGTATAAGATAGGCCTTGCTCTTCAGTGAGCAAAAGTATGCCAGTATTTCGTCGGTATGTATCACTAAGTAAGTAATTTTGTATTTTAATATTTAGTTGAAACCGACGATTATGCTCTTTATTTTAATAAAAAACATAAATTATGAAAGCAATTACTTGCTTTTAATGGTGGATATTCATACTTTCTCCATTTAACTACTGATTAAATTTGCTGCGGGGGTTCAAGTCATCAGGTATACAAGTTTCTGAGACTTCGTAGTATAATGATTTGGTGTTTGGATATCCTCGTTGTAAATCCTGGCTTACAATAGTCACAGTTGATACGTAATAGTTGCGTGTTAAATATGTAAGTTAATTTACAAAGGCAAATTCGATGTTATTGTCGGATTGTATTACATTTTAAACACAACTGTGTAATGATACAATCATGTATAGAATACTAATATTGTTTTGATACACGTGCGTGCCGAAAGCCGAATAAAAGCATGTTAATTTCAATTTGCGTATATAGAAGGCTTGTGTGTAAACTGTATTATTTAAAGTTGGTAAATGTATAGACACGTGTGGTGAAGAATCATTGCCATCCTTTCTGTCTGTGGATGGCATTGGCAGGTAGCTAAAGATAACAATATCCCAACAACTACAAACAACGTCATCTAGACCCAAAGTAAGCTTAAATAATTATAGCTTGTGTTTTTATTTTGTATATGTATTACATTTACAGAATCCTTATATTTTATACATAGAAACACCCAGTGCAAATAGACATGTTTATGCACACAAATATTTGTTTTTAGCGGGAATTGAACTCGCGACCTCTGCGTGTCAGCCCGTACACCGAACCACAGAGGCAGTCCAAGATAATCACATTAGGAAGAATAGATTAAGCCTTTTGGAACTGGGTCCGAAACATGGCAAAATACTTGATTCATTACAGCCTGGCACTTCATAGATACCTATAGCTGGTTCTAAGTCAATAATTCTGTTCTGGATAACCGCGTGTTGAGCAGCCTTAAAAGCCATTAAAAACCTAATTATTTTCGTACTGCTAAGGGATCTATATATAGCGCATAGGCTTCAAAAAATCTTACCAATATAAATGTTATTAATGGTAAGATTTTGTTTATCAATGTCCACTTCTAGTAGCTTTCTCTATCTATATCTCGGTAGAGTAGTGTCACGCGCGCATGTCAGCTCAGAGCCAAGATTGCAAAGATGGACACAGCGTCTCCACCTCAGGGTACACATTACAACATTACCGTCCGCACACATTCCATGATAGATCGTCCACAATTGCTGCCTCTCGGACATTGAAAGCACAACACGCACCCACTATTACAGTAACTATTGTGAGGGTTTAAAACGTGTAAAGCATAGATTAACTAAATGAGGCATACACCACATAGATCAAATGAACTAGATCTTACGATTTTCAAAAGAAAAAGTATTTTTAAAATATCATACCGCTAAGTTGGAAAACTCTCAAGACATATAAATTAATAGACTAAAAATATCCAGAAACTAAAAAAAAATCGTAGGGATGAAGCGAATAGTTTAAACCCTAAACTTGTAGTCGATTCAGTCTATCCATTGAATGCCAAATAACATTAAATTTTACTAATATTATAAATGCGAAAGTCTGTGTTTGTGTGTGTTTGTTCAGCGCCTAAACGGCTGAACCAATTTCGATGAAAATTGGTACCTATGTAGATTCGGTGCCAAAAACGAACATAGGATACTTTTTATTCCAAAAATCGCTCTGGTTCCCGAGTTACATTAATGAAACACATACCGTTTTTCGCGCGTGCGAAGCCACAGGGCGCATCTAGTAGTCATTATAGTTATTTTAAACGGGGTGAGACAAAACATTTTAAAGAGCTCTTTCTGTGGCAGGGGCGATATAGGCGATAGCAATTGAAATAATGTTCCTCCGCTGGACTCCACCGACTGCTTACAAACAGGCAGAACAATAGTAGGCAAATATAAAAGGAATACGGACAACGTACCTACATTAGATCTTCATCCTTGAAGCTTTATCGGGTCTAAAAATAGCGTCAAGCAGTGATTAGTAATGAATAAGTGGAGTGCAGGGGAAGTTTGACAAATGAACGCTAATGTTGGACGGCAGAATACGAATGTTAATAATAAATTGCGTTGAACGCGACTAATGTTCCACGATGCGTGTGCGAGGGATAAGTTATACGAGATTAAAGAACAATCCATTATCTTGTTTAATTTAACTGCTTCCATGGTTCGGTGGTACTGTGTACGGACTGCAACACAGTGGTCGCGGGTTCGATTCCCGCTTAATGCCAATTTTTGTGTGCAGGAATATGAATAATTTGCATTGGTCCGGGTGTTTCTATGTTTGTATTTACAAAAAAAATATATAAGTATGTTTATCCGATTTCTAAAACCCATACTACAAGCTATAAACAATGGTTATTTTTGGATTAGTTTACCATAATATGATGAATAGTGGTAAAAGTACAATTAGTTAAACCCCTAATGCCTGTACCTAACACTGCGACTATGGCTGCGGTCTGTAGACTTACCACCAATTAGTTACTACCAATATTTCTAAAATTACATACAATTGTAATACCAACAAGAATTACTGCTATTCATAATTATAGAACTCAAGTTTGAAAAATAAATAACTTTAACAACTATTAATGCATCTACGGGTAACCGGAAATGGAGTTCAGTCACCGTCATTCGTTTTCAACAGGACAAAGGTAGGACATAGGAAATACGCTATCGCCTACAAAATGCGCCAACCCTTTTCTATCTGTAGCTAATCGTAAAGCAAAATTAACTTTGAATGGAATGTTAATTTATGCACATATAATTAAATAACAATGTATTGTTGTTTGTATATCGCTTTGTGTATTGTGAGATTATCTTTGAACAAGCGATTTTGTAACAAAATATAACAAACAGATATTGTCTATCTATTTTTATTATTTTCAGCTGAGTTTTGAACAGAAGAAAATAAGTGTAACAGGAAAAAAATACAAGCTTTTTTGTATTAATATGTTTTAATTTCATTTTATATACCGACTCAAAGGGATTCGGTCACCTAGGGCGTCTTACTCCAACGACCACCGACTAAATTCCTTGTTCGGCCATTTAAGTTCCTACGAGTAACAAAATAAGAAGAAGTAGAATAAACTCAAACACAAGTAGCAATTACCAATTTAATTGCTAGATCACACGTGCAACTAGATAAGTACCTAATTCATCTTATCAGCAGTATCGAGCCGACAGAAGGTAAAGGTTTATATTGTGGGAATGCAGGTAAAAGTAAAGCCCATGCATGTCTATCAACTGCCTTAATTTATTTAAAACGAAGACTCTAGGTAGTCGCTTTTGGAATATATGAGTGCAAAAGTCAATCAATTTTAAAACGTAACTTTACTTTTTTGTTGACATTACTTTGCTATTGTAGCAATCAATCATGTTTTTACCTTTTACATGTTTTCTCAATATCATGGAGTTTTGTTAGATACCTACGCAATTGCAAAGCTTCCCACGCGTTGCAATTAATTGTAGCAGACTGATGAGTACATGCATAGATTATGATTCTTGCAATTTTACTTTTGAGCTATTGCTAACTATGTTGTTCCATGTTACGGGTTCGGTCAGTTGTTTGTTACTAACTTGGTTTTTGTCGAAACTTGTTTTAGCATAAGCAAGCGTTGGCCTGAAACGATTGCTAAACGTCTGCTTTGTTCAAAAAGATAATTTTGCTACAGCCATCACGCTTGGCAAATGGCAGGATATTTAATATGAAGGTATAATAGCTGTTGCCCGCGCCTAGCTGGTATTTCCTTAGTCGCCTTTAGTTTAAGTACACCTATTGAAAAAGATGGATGGTTTTATATTCTAGGCCGAAGACCACCTTCAGCTACAGTCAGCGAAATAAGTGTAAATTCTCCTTCAGCAAAATTGTGATGTTACCTATGTAATGCGAGCGGATTGCTGGCTTTTTGACTTAGGACGATGACTTTCGAAAAGCTTCCTTCTATCAAAGCAAAGTACTAAAGCCTAACTTTAGTCTATTACGAGTATATTCAAGTAGCTAAAGATTTGCGCGACAATAGACCATCACAACCTTTTAAGTTTGTGCAAATTACCATAGAGTTAAGGTCATCACTATTTATACAGGTTCGTTACGTCTGTCTCCTTATAAAGCTCATGTTGTTGCTAACTTAAATGCTTAATTAAACGGTATTTAGCTTGACTATCGTTTGTATGTTAAATTAATAGAGAGTCTCAGTAAATGCCTGGTTTTAAGAAAATTAAGGGCCGCCTATGTCGGACAATGGGTGTCTTTTGGATAATATAATGATGATGACAATTCTATGTTTTCTGTAGTAGTAGTACATTACTATGTAATGTACCATGCTAACAGAGAGTTTAATCTTAGAATAGATACGCCTTTCTTCAAGCAAATAGAGGGCAAAACAACGCTGCACTGAAGTTTCCATTTGGTTCTGTAACTTAATTTCTCGAAAAAATAACCTAATAACTTGTTAAGTTGAATTGAGTTTACAATCACTAAATATCGTTGTCATTCAGAATAATACACACACTCGAATATCTTAAAATGGAACTTATACCAACAACAAACCAGAACTATTTTGTACATAACAATTTCTTAGTACTACAGACGGTGGTTATATATCTTTGGACGACAAGAAACGATGAAAATAAAACACACGAAGTACAAATGCGCGCCAGGAAGCGTCGCCGTCGTGACAAGGACAGTTCAGCTAAAAGCTGCGCGTGCGCATCCCCGTACAAAACGAGATCTAGCGCCGCAGTGACAATGCTGTTGCACTACTAAGGTTACTGTTTCGTTGGCTACGAGTTATTACGCCATTTGTTATTGTCAGTTAATTGTGGAACTGATCCTGTATAAAATAGATAAGAAATAGTATAAAAAATCTACTATGAGTTAACGTGGTTGGCTATGTGAAATATTGGTACGGAAAAAAATATAAAATTTAGTTCTCAGATCAAATACAAGAAGCGCTTATAAACCGTCAAGCCTAAAGATTCACTGGCATCCAAGCTTTTTATTATACTGAAAATTCGTCAGTGGATAACCTAAATATAAACTAAAAAGGTTTTATGAACAAATTTCTAAATTTCTAAATATCTGTGTACTAGTAGTTTCACTCGCGTCTTTGCTTACTACTCTGCTCCCGTCGCCAGTAGCGTGATGTTACATAGCCTATATACCTTCATCGAGGGGGCTATGTATGATAGCCCCCTCAAAAAGAATTTTCAAATCAGACTGGTAGTTCCAGAGATTAGCGCGTTCAAACAAACAAACTCTTCCGCTTTATATAATAGTAAAAATATAAATATAGATTTGAAGAAAACGATTAAAGCTTAGAAATAACTGGTAATTTCATACCAGATACTAGGATAATATCCAAGACATGGCCAAATAATCCCGATTTATGAGCACTAGAACTATTCGTTAGAATAGAGAAAACGTCTCTTGAATAGGGATATGATAAATGATAGTTATTACAATAAATACTGTAAAGGACTTTCAAATCTATCAAAAAGACAAGATCTTAAATGTAAAAAAATCTTATAAATCACCTATATATAGATATAGGTAATAGGTATCCTTTTAATCGCACAGCATTATTTGCTCCGTGCCTTTTAATATAAGTACGTATTTATTTATAACTATGCTAGTTTTCTCAAACTATATACAATTTCATCAAAATTATAAATTCAAATAAAATTATTTTTAGAAAAAAAATGAAAACCGTCTTCAAACACCACCTACATGTTCAATCCTTAACTAAAAAGTAGAAAATAATATTTTAATTACTTCATAGCAAAGAACATTAAAGGGGAATCAACGCAATCCTTGATACCTATAATACTTTACTATTTATAGTTTTTAATCAGTTATTTTGGAGTCGGTGCCAGTCATACAAAAAATGCATATGGTCACTCATCCAGGGCCACTTCGTTTCTAACAAAAATTGAATTTTGAAAATCACTTCGCACTTGTAGCATGGACATGTCAATGTCAGATAATTCGTCGCAAAAGACATCGACGTGTTGCTTTACACGTCTTCACTTCTTGCAAACGATTTGTTACAAAATATTAAATTGAAGCCAAACTACTAAATCATTCTTTATAAAAAAAAAAACATGGGACCCCATTTCGGAGTATACCCTTTCAAATAAAAGAAGAATTTTCCAAATTGGTTTATAAATTACGGAGTTAAGTTGTAACAAACATACAACCACTGAACCATTTCTTATAATAAAAAAATGGAACCAATTTCAGAGTATACCCTCTCAAATAAAAAAAAAAAATTTCAAATCCATTCATAAATGACCGAGATATGAGGTAACAAACATACAAAAAAAAAAAAAAACATACGACCCGAATTGATAACCTCCTCCTTTTTGAAGTCGGTTAAAAAGAAATATCAACGATGAGCATTGTTATTGAGGTTGACGTAGATCTTATTGACCGTATTGAACTAAGATTGATAGACGTCTTCTTTAAAAATAGATTGGTACACCTTGAGAGAAGCTTGTATTATTCTCGTGGTGCCTGTTTGCCCAATCTGCAAAACGTTAAGAGTTGCGACGCAATGCGACATTCAAGGTATAGGAGAGTGTCAACACAATTATTGACGTTCGAGCGAGTTGTTGCCGTCGCCAGATTAAAAGATCTTTGCGTTGTTAGTATGTTTCAGCCATTATACTTGCGGCAGTTATCACACTATACTCGTACTTTTATCTAAAAGGGAGGATCCTCCGAACAGGCTTAGTGATCGTGCCTGGTGGGTGATCGTGCGTGATGACTGTCCAACGGGTGGTAGTTAGGGAGTGATATAATAGGTAGGTGATACCGCTATTCAGGATTTTTTACTAATTCGAGATTTTCTGCAAGTAGTCATCTGTCATCGTTGTCTTCGCTCGTGTTGATATTTTTCAATTTTTTATGCAAACTAACAAGGCAAATGAAGTCACGAGATACAGTATATAACTGCTTGAGAAATCTCCATACTGCACAATGTTACCGTTCAACTAGTGTAGATGTAGCAATACATGATTTCTATTGTTTTTATCAGCCGCTCGCAATGTGCGTTGAGATCCAGTTCTCAATAGGATTGGTAAGATATGTTGTCGTAACATATGGCATATACCTATCATTACAATTTGTGTTGTAGTAGTCCAATGACCGATGTTAAATAAGCAAGCAAGTATCGATATAACTTTTTATATTCATAATTATGTATGTTCTTCTTAGTTTACCATTATTTACGATGAAAGAAAACATCTTAAAGAAATATGGAAGTCAATTCGCTTCGAACAAGCATGGTGATCAATGCCTTCTATCAGAGAATGCCTTTACCCTACAATGGGATAGTAATATAATGAAATAGTGGTATTTACAAAGATTTCATAACTTTATAGGTAATATTTTTTACATGCTCGTTTCTTTTTCAATGGTAAAAATATCGCGAAATTTTCGAAGGTCAGTTTATTTTGTCAATCGTAAGGTCGAACGTGCCTGAGCTTGTTATTCATGTCTATTGTAAGCGAAAAGTAATATCTAATGGTAACTGTTACTTATGAATGTCGCAAGCAGCAGGTACACCAGATGAAACAAGCTCCTTTGCTGCGTAATATTGGGTTGTTCCATATTTATCCTATGACGTCTCATCCCACTATTGTACTCTGTATGTTTTTTTTGTAGCTGGAACTTTCAAAGACATTATATTCTCGGACGAGCGGTCAGTAAATCATAAGCTAGAATTGTTTAAAGCATAAGCTGTAAAAAGCTACATATACATATACGTATGTAAAAGTGTTTAGTGATATATTCTTGGGTATCTTTATATAGGTAGTATCTAATTACCCTTCTTCACTTCAGGTCTGTTTTATCAAAACGCTATATGATGTCTCACTTCTAATTGTTATTATACATTTTATATTTGTTATAAAATACGCTTAGTAAATAGGTTAACGAAACCTAGAGGCAATGCTGCCATAAAAATACTTATTTCATTAGCGGTAATACAGATTAATTAGATACAACCTTTTTGTGTAATTAGTCTATTGCCAGCTGCCGGTAATGGATGTTATGTGAGTGCAATCAATAGCTACTTTATGTTGGGATATTTACTGCTGATTGAAGAGTTATTTGTAAATGAATTAGAAAAGCGACTTTTAGTGTAAAGATTCAAAAGAATTATAATACAATTTAGCCTCTGTTAATAGAGTAGCATCTGATACTACTACCTAGTCTAAATAATTATATAAATAATTTTTTAAGCGTCCAGTGCTTGCTCTAAATGTTTAGTGATCCCACTAACCGATTTCCCCCCTTTCCTCTTTCCTCACCTCCCTCATTCCTTTCCCCCAACCCCATTCCCAGCCGCCATAGTCGAGGCCACCATACCAGCAGTTTAAGACGATGGCTTTTGGAATGGTGGCGACCACTTCTGGACTTCACTGACTGCTTACCATCTGGCGGGATGGAGTCACTTTGTTAGGCTAATATAAAAAAAAACATTTTCTGATATTTTCTTAATATGACACGGAATGAGATAGGACGATTCTATTCTTGACTTCAGTCTACTACTTAACAACTTCAACAATAAGATACATCTTGAAACAAAAAGTACTTACTCAATGAACTTTTACGTATATTTCTATTTTTAATTTGTAAATGTATTTATTTATTTACTTAGTTTGTTGACAGTAATATCACAATTACTGATAACCTGATAAAATCGGACGTTAGTCACAACGCGCTCCATGTCGCTCGATCAACGGATACCACCAATTATTCCATTAGCCCCCATTACTGCCGTCCAGGGACAATTATTAAACTAAATTATAACAAATAACTTTCTCTAACAAATGTTTAGTAATTGTAGGTGGTTTATAAAAACGGGATAGTGTGGCTACTGTCCTTTAATATGTTCGTCAATCGGTCGCTATTTAAGCGATATAAATTCTTTTATTTTTATTTAATTGGGCATTATTTTCAATTTATGGCTGTCTCAAACTATTTGACACCGAGACTACCGTCAAATAATAATTTAATTATTATATTTCTTTGCTAGGTACCACGTTTGCTACTGACTCACTGGTTGTCTTTTACGGGAAGTTATTTAAATATATGTATCTCGGTAAAATATAAGAATATAAGCAAACATTTATTATAAACAGGATGAAAAGGTAGGAATGGTTATTATTCAACGGAAATTGTATGCGCATATCTTTAGCTTTTTTTACCGAAGGCACTGAGTAAGGAATATGAAATCTATGAACCTATGTCTCGAGATGTTTTATGTGTTATGACTATGTACACTTTCAGTATTATTAATATCTGATTTGTTTGTTTTTTATAGGATATTAGGTACTAAAGCTAATATCATATTCGATGTATTTTAGTGTTTTGTTTTTTAAAACATAACATGGTAATAAATAAGGATATCGTTTTATTATGCGTGAAGCTCTCTCTGAAAATTCTTGCTTTAAGCTCTAGGTATTGAATGATCGTGATACAGTAAAATATTGATTTAAAAAATTAAGCGTAGTAAATATGGCGACTTGGATCGAACGAAGTGGAGTTGCTTGAGGAAATTTGTATCCGGTAGAGATGAACTTTGAACATAAATACTTTAGCTTTAGCTTGCTAAAACTAGAACTAGCATATAGAACACTACATACGCTCTTAAATTAGTATAATAGTCACAAGATATAAGCGGATTATTCGATATCAGTCTGGCATATCACAATTTGTCCAGTGAACATAATGAGACAGGCCTAAAGGGAAATAAAGAGAAGCTAGCAAATACATCGGCCATTCCAGACGACATCTTGGATCTTTGCCAAATAACAAATATGCCGAGATTGCGGACATATCTGCACATTGCAATACATAAATACTATTGTAGTAAGGAATAAGGGTCATATTGCTTTGTTTTTTCATTTATCCATGCCGATAATTTTAGATTTCTTATACATTTTACAAAGATGGAGAATGTAATCACTAGGAAATATCAAGGGGATCACCCGCTGTTTGTACAACAATGTATTGTTTGCTTGCTCTTGAAATAGTATAGGTTAGTTTTCGTTTAAAAGATTGTTGTTTAGAAGATTGAGTGTCGTCTGAGGAACTTAACCCTTTGCTGATGAAGTTCCCAAAGGCTCCCCGTGCAGTCCCTGCTGCTGGTAAAAGTGGTCCCGTGAGTGACAGTGCCTCTGGTTCGATGTCGAACAATAAGAATAAACATTAATGGTATTAAAATTCTCCTATACATTCATATTCGACCGATTTCTTAAGTAGTCTATGTTTACGCCACTGTAGATCTGTATTATTTTGTTTACTTTTTGTTTTCACCTATATTGTTTTGTTTTCTATAGCTCTAAATCTTTCTACCTTCTTATTTTTTAGTTTATTTTAATAACACAGATTTGTCCTAAAGTATTTCAATAAAATTGACACTTGACAACTAGCAATTGTAATTCGGGTCGCGTTCGGAAACTACTGACGTATTCACAAAACATACCTGTATCGAATTTATTAGAGGTCAGTGTCGTAAACGGACTACGGACTCCGTTTAGCTATTAACATTTTTTTTAGTGTGTACTATACGTTTATCTTTTAACTTTTTGTTTGTGTAATGTACCATTTTGTCTATTTTCTTCCCGTTATACTCTTTCTTTCACTTAATTTTGTTGCCTTTTGTGTGTTTCAGCTGGCAGGTGGTGCAGAGCTTGACGCTCTAGTAGGGCGCGTATACGATATTTATATTATTACTACATATTATTATATTGTTTTATACTTTTCCTTAGTTAATATATTTTATATATTTAGTTTATGTTATCGGATTGTGATGATTCTTTTCACTCTATTAATTCCACCAACTCTTCGTGCGACAATAGTTTCTCATCATGTACTAATGCTCTCAGTGACTTTGTTCGTCTGACTTTTGATAATTCTATTACTCATCTGTTAAACGTCTGTCACATAAATGCGCAAAGCTTACCGAGTCACTATAGTGAACTGTTTGATACTTTCAGTGATTCCAACGTTCATGCCATCCTGATCTCAGAATCTTGGTTAAAACCTAATCTTCCTTCCACCACTTATCCTCTACCTGGATTCATTCTTATTCGGAATGATAGGATTGACAGAAGAGGAGGCGGGGTGGCAATTTACCTTCGAAGCTCTCTTTCTTACAAAATTCTATTTTCTTCTTCTCCTATTAGCTCTTCTTCCGCTGAATTTTTATTCCTTGAAGTTTCTGTCAAGGGAGTTAAAACTGTCTTAGGGGTGGTCTATTGTCCGCCAGCTATTGACTATTTCTCCAGTCTCGAATCGATTCTGGAATCTTTAGGGTCGGAATATGCACATCACATCATCATGGGCGATTTTAATACCGATCTTCTCACCAACAATTCTTCTCGTTCCCGTAAACTCCTCCAAATAATTGAGTCTACCAGTCTCCATGTTCTACCTTTACAAGCTACTCACCATAACATTGAAGGGCTTGACACATGGTTAGACTTAATCCTTATCTCCAATCCTTCTCTAGTCCATTCCCATGGTCAAAGTCCTGCTCCTGGTTTTTCTCTCCACGATCTTATTTATCTTTCCTATCGCCTAAAACCACCTAAAACCCGTCCTAGAATTCTGCATACGCGTTGTTTTGGGCGAGTGAACAACGAAGCTTTGCGTAGGGATGCCTCTGAGACTAATTGGGATACACTATTGGCTGCCTCCACTGTGGACGAGAAGGTCCGCATTTTCAATAACGTCATCATTAACATCTTTGACAAACACGCTCCCATTAGGCGAGTTAAATTAAAACGTCCTCCTGCCCCATGGATGTCCAGAGGTATTCAGATGGCGATGCGACGCAGGGATCGCGCTTTTCGTAAGTTCAGAAGGGAGCGTTCAGACGATAACTGGTCTCTCTTCAAAACTGCAAGGAATCGGTGTAATCAGATGATTCGTAATGCTAAACGCCGCTTCATCTTTGACAATATCAATTCCTCTTCTCCCGCCAATATCTGGAAGTTCCTTGGAACTTTAGGTATTGGCAAACATCAACGTATGGAGTCGCAGTTTACACTTGGTTTGGATGATATTAACCAACATTTCTCCACTACTATTCAGCTAGATCACCACACCAGGTGTCAAACTGTAAGCTTCATGGCTGGTTTATCCCGTCCTAACATCGACCCTTTTAAATTTTCTTCAGTCGCACCAGGTGAGATCAAAAACATAATCCTATCTATCAAGTCAAATGCGATCGGCTACGATGGCATCAGCCGTCGTATGATATTGATGATACTTGACTATCTCATTCCACCATTGTCCCATATTATCAACTTCTCCCTAAGCTCTAATACGTTCCCATCCTTGTGGCTTAAAGCCTTTGTTTTTCCCTTACCCAAAATATCCAACCCTTCTCTTCCTCAACATTTTCGACCAATCTCTATCCTCCCTTACGTTTCTAAAGTCCTCGAGGCCTGTGTTCACAAGCAGTTATCTCGGTTTGTGTTTCACAATAATATCCTTAGTCCTCTACAGTCTGGATTTCGTCCTGGACACAGTACCACCTCAGCCCTCCTAAAGGTGACTGGCGACATCAGAGCGGGTATGGAGAACGGCAAAGTCACCGTGTTGGCTTTGATAGACTTTTCTAACGCCTTCTGTACCGTCAGCCACGATATCCTTCTGTCTATCCTTGCCCATAATATGATCTCATCTGATGCACTGGATTGGTTCTCAACATATCTTCGGGGACGCCAGCAGTCTGTCCGCCGAGTTGAGTCATCATCTAACTGGTGTGACCTTGTCTCTGGTGTTCCTCAAGGCGGTATACTTTCTCCGTTACTATTTTCAATTTTTATTAACCTTCTTACTCCCAATCTTCAATGTGCGTATCATCTTTATGCCGATGACTTGCAGTTGTATTCACAAGCAAGCACAATGGACATATCGCAAGCCATCACCAACTTAAATAGTGATCTTGAGACTATTAAAAGTTGGTCCAAAAGATTTGGCTTGTTTGTTAACCCAAACAAATGCCAAGCCATTATAGTAGGCAGTCACCGCATGATGGACAGATTGGACACTCGTAATTTGCCTCCACTCACCTATGACAATCTGTCCATACCGTATTGTTCAGTCGTTAAGGACCTTGGCTTGCTTATAGACACCTCCTTTGATTGGCGGGCTCAGGCTACCTGTGTCAGTCAGAGAGTCACTGGAACACTTCGGGCCTTTTATCGTCTGAAGAATTTCCTCCCTTCTAAGACAAAGACGATGCTTGTGCAGAATTTAATCCTTCCTGTAATTGACTATGGTGATGTGTGCTATTTTGACCTGAATGCAGATCTACTCAACAAATATGACCGTCTTCTTAATAACTGCATTCGATTCATTTTTAACCTTCGCAAGTATGATCACGTGTCTACTTATCGTTCTGAATTAAAATGGTTACCAATTCGTCAACGCCGTAGCATGCGTGCTCTCACCACTCTCTATTCCATTCTCAACTCACCCTCAGCTCCTTCATACTTAACTCCTTACTTTCAATTCTTGTGCTCCACTCACGACAGGAACTTACGCTCTTCTAATAACCTTCTCCTTGCATGTCATTCTCATAAATCTGGGTTTGTCGACTCTTCCTTTATTATCCAGGCAGTGCGTCTTTGGAACGACCTTCCTGTTGAGGTCAGGATGGCTACTAATCGTTTTCGTTTTAAGCTGAAAGTTCGTGCTCTCCTCTTTGAGAAATTGTTGGAGTTATCACGTTAATGTCTCTTTACTCATCATATTTATAGTGTATTTATGTATTTATGTATATATGTATTTATGTATGTATGTATTTATATATATATTTATTTATTTATACTTATTTGTATTATAATATTCACTGTTTATTTTCTTTATGGTTAAACTTTGAACTTTATTTTTATACTTTTATTTACATCATAACAATTTTAGATTTGCATCATTCTTTTTCAATAACTGCACCTACTTTGTTTATCTCTGCATCACCTAAGGTTGACTGGTAGAGAATGCTTTTAGCATTAAGTCCGCCTCTGTACCTATGTGCATGAAGTTTAATAAATAAAAAAAAAATAAATTGTTACAATTTGTTGAAATAGGGCTACGTCTCGTGCCTAGTGATAAGTAAGTTAGTAGTAGCACTAGTAGTGTCAGGATTCAATGTGATTTGTAGATAGATTCGTAACTGTACCTGACCTGTACTATCCTATCCTATTAATATTATAAATGCGAAAGTTTGTGTGTGTTTATATGTGTGTTTGTTACCACTCAGCGCCTAAACGTCTGAATCGACTTCGATGAAAATTAGTACGTAGATAGATTCGGTGCCGGAGACGGACATAGGCTATTATGTATTATATTTTTATCCCGGAAATCGCTCTAGTTCCCGAGTTACATACCAATTTCCGCGCGGACGAAGCCGCAAGGCGCAGCTAGTAAATTATAGGAAAAAAGATAACTGCCTAAGTGACGTTAAAATGATGATCAAAATTACTATTAAACTCGCACAAAGGGTACCTACCCACTCTATAGAACTGCCCACATTTATTCATTAAAATACATTTGATCAATTAAGTAATGCAATTCTTTACCAAAAAAAGGCAATTATTCATACAAGTGCTAGTTTGTTAGCATTGCCATATCTGCAGACGTGTGGCGAAGTCCCGACTTGCAGCTAATAGTGCTGTCACATGGCGATTTATGTGTTTATTGTGTGTCCCATAAATAATGCCGTGTTAATATTAAACATTATGTTGTAAATCACATGTAATTGGCTGTTCCCAAACTATTGTGTAACTCGGCATTTTTTCGATCTTCGTTTTGGTGATAATTAATGTATTGATGATGATTAAGATGTGGGTTTTAATTTATAATACCTACAAGAAATGTATCACACGAATAAACTATTAGAACTTTGAGAATTTATAGTTTTTGATGAAGTTTATATTTTTCTGCTAATTTACGACTTCTACACTATGAAAACAGACGCGTTTGTTCATGGATCTCGGCAAAACTCTTTACTTTTAAATCTATATTTTTTTTTATATTTCAAAACCTAATAATATTGGTAGACCTACAGCTGTAATATTTACCAACGAAACAAAATTATTACAGTACATTAATATAATTTACTTCATAATAATATTCGTAGTAACAATAACCTGCTAATTCTCATCATTCCAACGTACTTTCCATTTTATATCACGGAACAAAGTTTGAACAGTTGAGCACTCAAAAAGGTGAAATATTAAAACGCACTAGTTATAGTTCACCTGACCTGTTTGCGAAGAAAGTTTTTTGTGGGAAACTGTTCGCGTTTCATTTAAAATTTACTCGTATATGAAGTTTAAATGTTTTTAAAAGTCAAACAATCTCTTATAAGGTAATATTCGCTCTGTAATTTTAAATATAAAATAAAATTCTGAAAGTTGCGTAAATTTGAGGCCGCAAGTTATTCCGGCCTGATCCACTAAGATTATTATAATTCTTTATTTCCGTTCTGATCCCCTGCATATTTAGTCATTCCGGTCTGATCCCCTCAGTCTTTTTGACAGTTAAGTACAATCAAGAGAAAAGCAGTTTATGTAATAATTAACTGAAAAATAAGAATAAAAAACGCAGTTGTACAGTCTCTGCTTACTCCATGAATGGGAGACAGGCATGAGCTGCATACGAGATAACTCCTCTGACGGGACGCGGACGTGACTGCCTCGTTCGCTCGGCTTCATGAGTACTACGTTCCCGTCATGGAGACACGTCCGTGTCTCCGGGACATATGCTCCGTCATATACATTTTATATGAAACGATATTTCCAAAATTTCCGGTTCGGCCGTATAAAAACCCGTCACATATGCCACGGCCTTTAATTATCTGTTACTTTGTACAATATACTTAGTATCAATCAATCAATCAACCTCTTGCAGTCTGGACATAGGCAATTTACGCTATAACACTCGTTTCTCCGCCTTCCGCATTCAGTCCTCACGAGCAACATTTATCAGCTTGTCTGCAGGTTTCCGATTAGCTGTTTCCTAGTACCTACCCGTTTACGTCATCATTTCCATACTTGGGATCATCGCAATGTTTTTTTATTCCATACTTTTATATTAAAAAACATATAAGAAACTACTTTCTGAACTACCTTTCGCAAAATACATCCAACTTTTGTTCAAATCGGAATTTTCTCTAGTTTCAGAGATATATCTTTCTTAGAGTACCTTGTTAGTATCGTAGTTTCAGTTTCAACTTTTTAAAAATATCTTTAGTCGGTTGGCACACTGCCCCGCATCACGCAGCGTGGCGCGATGGCGCGGCAGTGAGTGCTCTGTTAGTATCTCTCTTTGTATTTAAATCACGCGTGGTGTAACACACTGAAAACGCATTCACGCGCAGTGTAGATGTTCCTTCACCACGTAACCCGCAGCGTAGTGCGAGGCAGTGTGTGGATCGCCTTATACTATCTTTTCATATTTTCCTTTTTGTGCCGAATAACCATCCCTCTCGAACAGTACTCATGTTTTAATGAATTCTCCTATTTCCAGGATGTGATTAAATTAATTACTGCCGACGGTCACCCGACAACTCTGAAATCTAAACCCTGACATCTGTCTGAACTATATTTAAGTTACTTAGTTAGTATATGCGTAACTATAAACTGTGGTTAGATATAATCGTTACTCTGAGATGAACGTTTGCTGCTATTTTATTTAATAATATCTTTACGTAGTAGTTTACATAATACTTACGTAGGTATATACTTTTATGGATCTACGAGTATTACCTACATTTTGGAGTATGAATATCCCTATTCACACTACATTATCAGGCATGTAGGTAAATAATTTCTGCGTAACGTAACATAACATGTAGTCTTTTTTAATTTATATTATTTGTATTCTCATAGGACGAGTCAGTACAATGTTTACCGGCATGGGTAAAAACAAAACAACTTATTCTTATAGTCTCTATGTAGGAACAGTCTCATAACCCTAAGACGCAAAATAAACTAAATCGGTGACTTAACTTTTAAAATTACAAAATAGTTCTTCACAAGATTCCTTATTCATCAAAAAACTATTTAATTTTTTTTTTTAATGAATAAACCTTTATTTCTTATAAGATGAATTAATCAAAACAAAGATTTTACAATTTTAATCAAATAACCCGACCCTGGTTGCTCCCGGTGCAAAGGTGCCCATAACACTTGCCGCGTTCCCGCGATGAATGGCAATGGCCAACCTTTGCACCAGGAACGACCCAGAGCGGGAGTCACCACACCCATTATTGAGTCTGCGCCCTAATTCTCGAACAAAGTTCTTTGCCTCTGTGCCCCAACTGCCCATGGTCTCTACTGCTATGGGTACAAAATTGTATAAAGGCTCTAATGCCGAATACTTAAGCCTCTTTTTTAAAGAGGCATCTTCCGCAGCGGCTTACGGGAAGCGGACGGTCCGACTCAGGTGGCTGGCGGCAACGGTGCTGACGAATGTGGCGTTCCAAATTAGGCACTTGCCATTTTTCCAAGGTACCAGAGTCAGCCCGTCCGGCCTCTTCCCGTCAGATCTGCTCAGACCTGGAGGCTCGAGCATGCACGGGACGTAGGCCGATACGAGGGCTCTACGAACTATGTCGTTGAGAGCGTGATGTCGTGGAAACCTCCCTGAGCAGCGACGACAACTCAGAGCATGATGGCCATCGGCCTCCACCATGGAACCGCAGGTGCAAACATGAGGTTCACACACTCTGCAGCCCAGGCGGAAGGCCACCGCCACCCGCAAAGAGTCATCGTCAAGTAAGGTGAGGCGACGGCAGTGCGTGCAGCCACGCTCCCGATTCGGATTGCGACACAGGTCGTAGTCTAGCCATATCAGCACCCGAAGCCTCCTCTAATAATCTCCCCTAAATTTTCCTCATTCCCTCGTCATCCCACGCCCGCTGTTCATGCACTGCAACGGGGATAGTTGCACTCGGGTTGCGGGCCGACCAAGCTGATACTGCACTTGACACAAACGGTATGCCCACCTCATCATCTTTGGGATTTAATAGGACAGTGACAAGACTGGCAACACCGTGTGCCGACGCCAGAAAGGCTGGCAGGCCCACATCACAAGCACGACGCACCCCAAGACCACCGCACCGAACAGGGAGAACCGCCTGAGTCCACTGGGTCTCATCTAAGAAGACATTGATGACAGACTCCACAACCGATTTCAAGGTCTCGGAAAAGAGGAAACTTCCTCGGGGCAAAGCCAAGTAGGAGTGATTCTTTCCATTTTCTTTTTATAATATACTGATTTACGCGGTTTCACCCGCGTCTTTGCTTACTGTTCTGCTCCCGTCGCCAGTAGCGTGATGTTACATAGTCTATAACCTTCCTTGAGGACTGGGCTATCAGACGGAAAAAGAATTTTTCAAATCCGTTTGGTAGATCCAGATATTAGCGAGTTCAACCAAACAAACAAACAAAAAACAAACAAACAAACTCTTCCTCTTTATATAATAGTATAGATGATCTTGTGTCCCTATTCTGAAGGTTGATCAACACTCTCGTTCTGTTCAAAGCCAGCTACAAAAATTAATTAAATTTCACGTAAACGTCTTCATAATGAAGCTTGTTCGTATCATACGCACAACTTTAAAATAATTTTGGCTAATGAGTGGGAACATCCGTGTATTTAATTCATTCGCGTAATACGAACGTGAGAGTGTGAATCGAGCGGAAGTTCTCATTTTATTCACTCGTTCGTTCCCCACACGCGAACCCTAGCGAACAAATTGGGTGTCAAAATGTTTTAGATAAGATAATTTGGACAAATTGTGCTGTTGTGATATTATGAATTGTGCAATGGTTTATGTAACTACAGTTGTTGTCTGCGTCTTATTATTAATGTTTCTTTAGACGATATTTTCGTACAGATTTTGTTATTTAAAAGTAAATTAATTAACGCTAATGAGCCGTAAAAGCACCAACGGCGGCAATGTAACGCGCTGGGAACCCCGCCTGCCATTAAAAAAATGGGAAATGCATGGGTACTTGCTAATAACTCACAGTCTTTTCTACCAATAGCGGGCAGTAGGAGAGACTGTACACCACCAACAATATCGTAGATATATCTATTAAAAAGAATCTGACAAAGGCAAAATATTTTTCTACAAAGAAACTATTCTTACTAGTTCATCTACATGAACTTTGTCGACTTTTAAGGGGAAATCTCAGAACGGGTTCAAAGAAGTATAAAGCCACAGTAAATCTTATTTGTAAATAAAAAAATCTCTTGTGCTTAACCGATAATGGCGCTTTATCCTTATCATAGAGAACCTAATGAGTTTTGAATAAAAATATTTATTATCACTACCTTACTGGAACAGGTCCCATCAGCAAATACATGTAAATTATACATACCTGAAACAACAAAACATTAAAAATCAAACAAATTATAAACATTATGTATCTTGCTCTATGACTATTAATGACCCATGTCGCTGCAGTTAATTTACAAAGAAAAATATGATGAAACAAATATTTGTAAATTACATTTGTCTCTTATTACATTTAATAAACTGTTGTCACTGTTGTACCGCTATCATTTGTTTAACTATAAAATATTTTATTGTATTCTATAAAATAATTATCATTTGTTCATTACGCAGATATTAAAGTCATAAACTAGAAACTACTGATAAGTAGTTTCAGTATCTATGTAATCTAGGAAAAAATATGGCCACTTTAGTAGTACGTGAATATACCTACAATACAATATTATTACAGTGATAAATTTTTCTTAGCGTACTGGTAGCTAAAGTAAGTATTACGTCAGAAATATTGTACCTTTTTTACATAAAATTCGGTAGCATTTACTTGTTGTACAAAATGATCTTCAGAATTTCAAGCGAAAATCGATATTCAAATCGACGAATCGAGATTTAACTCGACGCCGATATATCTGTGGCGAGAATCCTTATCAATTATTGGGATCTACCCGATGGGATCTAGTGCTGCATCGTGAATCAGATGTAAAGCATCCTTCCATTACCGCAATAGTAGATAAAATAAGGAGTATTCAGTAACTGCATTTCCTCTGATAAAGAAATACTAGGGAAGAAAGGCGTAACTTTAACACACAGGGTATGGAAAATACACCTCTATATCAGTACACTTCAGTTACACTTTTCTGTAATTTCTATTACAAAGGAATGTTCCTTTTAGCAGGCAAAATACTTCTCGAATAGGGTTCAGGATTTGAAAGAATAATTAATCAAAGAAACAAATGGTTATGTTACTTGGCGCGATGGAAACAAATAATGGTGTTTATGATAAATCTTCAAAGTTAGACGCAGCCTCGGCATGTTTCTAAGAGCTTTGATAACAAAGTTGATGTTTGTATTATAAACTTTACTATTTATTATTAAACAATACACAAAAAGCCCGATGTAGGGAATGTTTTACATTTGAACTGGACCAAAATATTTATAGATGCGTTCCAGCTATTGTCTCTCGTCAGTCAATTGTGAAACTAGATTTCAATATTTTTTATAAGTTTTCACAGACATATTTTTTGCTTTATTTTCTAGGCAATATTTCAAAGCTCATTGCGATTAAAGGAAAAATAAAAATATGCTTAGTATACTGGCTTGCACCACTTCAAATTTGGTGGAAAATATAAAGCTAAGTTAACATACTGTAAGTTGAACTTTATATACAATACTTTACGATATCACACTGTAATGCACATTAAAGTGTGATGCAAAGCTGCGGTTTGAACGTTACTTGTAAGTGCAAAAGCTTGTATAAAACATGCATTATGTAACACATTGACAAGGTATTCCTATACGGCACTGTTGTTATGCACGTCACTTCGTTGAATGCAGACCGGAGAGGCATGCATTCCAGTGTACATTGTCATATACCAAGTAACTTATACTTTCTATATATTTTCCTGATAATAATCACGGACTTGAGACTGCTAATCTAGTAGGTACTTCACGATTAGCGCCAACTCAAAACAGAAACTCTAACATCCTTACAAGTTTTCACAATTATTAATAACATGTGTAATATCACAAAAAAAAAAGGAAAACGTGGTCGTCCGATGGCGCGGTGGGTTGATGACATTCGCCAAGTCGCGGGTAACTGCTAGCTTGGCACAGCACAAGACCGGCTTAATTGGGATTCACTTATGGAGGTCTACATCCAACAGTTGGTTATCTATGGGCTGTGTATGATGATGATGTAAGTTTATTCGACCTTAAAATTGCTTTACCATCCTTAGAGTAAATGTCGTTTGCTTATAGCAACACAACAATGTCTATTTTTGCTTGTATGTGCCCGCAGTACAGTGACAGTTATACCTGTCTTAATGAGTCTTATTGAATTTTAATTTTGATGGATTTTTTTTACCTGCAACATCTTCTATCTTGGATTAGCTAACATTGATTGCATTTATCTCAACGCAAACTTAACAAACAAAATCAGTACTCTTGTTATTATATATAACCTTTGCACTCGCTGAACTTTTATGTTATGTCATTATGTCAACTGAGCAATATTCGTCTTTATTGCGTCCGAATAAGGTGTAGAATCAATTGAGAGTGCAGGTTTATGAGTGTGATTTAATTCGGTGTGTACGATGTTTGATCAATAGATCACCTCTCATTATATGCTGACCAACTGTTGCGAAGTGGATAATCATATAGTGTACGCCAACTGGATTGGCTCTCTGGTTCGAATTCATATTTCCGATTGTGCAACGGTAATTATAATTGTAAAGAATTAATGTTGAAATTTTTTGTTAGACGCGATCGCAATTTCAACCGACTACGGACGGACGCAGATACGATGTAAAAGTGCTGGGTAAAATTGATGGGTAATTAATGTATGTTTTTGAGAAGCTTATGTTTCATCTAATGCTAAATGGATATCGCGGCTAAAAAGCAAACAGTTGGTTATGTCCCTCTCGCCCCCACCTGTATTTGTCAAAAATTGGCTCGCTGTAGCCTACTGCACCAAAGTATACTTAATTGGATTGGATATAATCCACTAGAACCACATATATCTAACCCCTAAAGGACAATCTAGGACTATAACAAAATAGATAAATTATTTAATCATTTCTGATTTGCAGACTATGAATTGAATTTATCTGGATTTAATAAGAGTTCAATCAAAGGTTGATCTCAGCAAACTGCCTGTATCCAAAGTTGTCCACCATCTTACACACAAAATTTTACATGTTTTATCCGCGAACTGTCGCAACTGCAAGCTTACAGCCGGCGGGTATCAGTTACGTAACAAACAAGTAGTGGGTGCACTGTAACTATGAAGTTACTTGAGCAACAGGCTTTATAATCTTATGACTGCACTTGTAATCTTCGACCTGTGTTCGTTATTTGACGCTGTCACGCTAAAAACACTTTTGTAGCAATATCTGTGAATTTTTGTTTATCTTTACAAAATGTCATTGTCAGGATGTAGTCGTAATAAGGTGAGGCGAGATTGTTCCTGGATACAAGACTAAATAAGAAATAAAATAATATATTATAGGTCTAAAACGCATGAACATAATTTGACAAATTGAATCAAGATTAAAACTATACAAACGCAAAAGCAGCGTTCCGTTTTGTTCTGACTTGTGTAGTTATTATGGAAATACGTTATTGCGTTTATATTATACAATTATGCAAACCGATTTAACGATTACTTATTTAGTATATTTTTAGCATATTCCAAGGATACAATCATACGGAGTTTTTTTTTTTTAAATGCTACTTTGATGGCAAACGAAAATACGGGCCCACCTGATGTTAAATAGTAACCGTAACCTATACAGACATGCTTATGTTTTCTGAACGTTGTAGCAATGATGCTTAGAAAATGCAACCAAGCCGTTGTTGACCATGGAAAAAGGGATAAGGAAGGAATAGTAGCGAAGAGTCACTTTTCCGAGGAGGGAAGCCGGTGGGACGAAAATATTTTGAGTTTCGGAATGCTAGTTAGACTTTGAGTAGACACTCAAGCAGTGATAGGTATAAGGAGGTCAGAGCATATTATAAAAGGGAAGCCGGCAGGAATCGTGTTATATGGACGCTTCGCCACTGGGAAGGAAAGGAAAAGACCGAGGGGACCATGATATGGTAGTTATGATATGATTTGTGAGGCCAGCCTTACGTAATAAATTTGACAGTAGTAGATCCACGCTGGTTTCAGCATGAATGGGCCGTATCGTCCGGGGTAGTACTACCCTCTCAAAGAAGATCCACGTAAGAGTAATAGTATCAGTACTACTGCGTTTTGTTCGCTAAGTGAGAGAGCCGGAGTCCCAATTTCCCCCTTTCCTCTTTCCTCAGCTCCCTCATTCACTTCCCTTACCGCATTTCCAGCCGCCATAGTAAAGGCCACCATACCAGCAGTTTAAGACGATAGCTTTTGGTATGGTGGTCATCACTTCTGGATTCCACTGACTGCTTACCATCAGGCGGGATGAAGTCATTTTTGTAGGCTGATATAAAAAAAAGTACAAGCAAACCTAAAAATTCAGGAAGCTTTTAGTATAAGAAACAAAATCACACTCAAAATGCATACAACTTGGCCGTGGCCAAACCAATGTACATAAATCCGTATAATATTATACCTACGTATATTGTTATTATATTTTTGTTGCTAATGGATGAATATGCAAGTTCCAAAAGCAGTTTTTATTTGAGATAATATCGGTTATAATAAACTTTTTTTATAACAAACCAAAATTGATATTCATTCTTTGTGGCCTTTCCTTCATTTCTGAAGGCGATCTCAATATGTGGTAGTCTAAGCCTATCATCTGATTTCGACAACCCAATTAAACAATATTGAAATTCGATGATTGGGCCAGTAATCTGACTTGCCACACTGCTAATAACTGCTATAGAGGTGCGTATGGTAATCGCCGATGGCTCAACTCAAACGTCTATTATATGGCTGTTATATAACTATGAACCCTATAACTAAAATATGTAATGTTCAGTTATGATTTATGAGCATATGGCATATTCATTAGAAAACCGCATTTGTATAAATATTATAAATTTAACATTACAAAAGTCAGTCATAATAATTCTTACGCAAATTACAGAATGTACTGAATACAATATTTACGGCAACGCTTGTATTATTTAATAGCTAACTTAGCAAGTCACATTTAAGCATAATATAATAATTATATAAAGTAGAAATACTACAAATTGGTAATAACAAGTTCGCGTTTAATGTCCAATTTTATCGAGGTAAGTATCGGTCCCGTAGTAAGCGAGTTTCATTATTTTTCCGTGTAATTTAATTTAAAATAAACGGCTCTGCAACATACATGTCGTTCAAATATAACCTAGAACATAGGCGCTTATAGCTCGTTGCACTCACTGATCGGTAAACGATTAGCGAATTAAGCAACATGGAGTCCAGCTGACCCATGGATGGATGACCGCATAGTGGTTTTTGATCTGAGCGCCTCCATGCTTCGAAGGGCAAGTTAAAAGTCGGTCCCGTGAACAAATCCTGACACTAAATTGACCACTAAGCACTCGATATTTGATTTGATTTGACTCGGAACACGTTACCAGTGCATGTTTTTCTTCCATTTTAAATTTTGGGTTTTTTAAACGGAGTGCGAAAAAACATTTCATAAGATCGCAATAGTGGTTATTTATGTTGCGTCAAAGAATAGGATGGTGTCTATCACTCCTAGAACTTAAGAGGCCATTAACTACTTACTATTAGGCACAGTGTAGTCCTTTTGGTAGTCAATATGTATAAAAGAAACAGCAAAGTCTTACAAAACCAAAGAAAATTATACCATTTAAATGTAATATAAATGTTTGTACAAAAACTATATGAGCTATCTATAATAGTTGTAGACCAACATTTTCCTGTTGCCTCTTGCTGTGCTTTTAAAGGCTCACCTAGAGTATTGATCACTATTAAAGGTACATTTTTATTAGACAGTATAGTGCTGTGTACCAAAGGCTATATTGCAATAGTATTGCTAGGACCCGTATGGGACCTCATTTCATACAAGAGTAAACGTCTTTAGGATAAAATTTTGAGCAATAAATATTTCATAGGTTATTTTGTAGTGGCTTTCGAGTACAATCGCAACATTATCTTTGTCTGCAAATCTGATTCTTACAATTAAGACATCTAGACACATCACAACACAAAACTGTAGATCAACTATTGCAATTCTTATCTATATGTATTATTGTTGTGATGTTATCGTTTGTCATACGAATGTGGTAGAAGTTTTGCTTGTTAAGGACTTTGGACAAATAAGGCTTATCCATATTGTATATGTTGTCAACCTTTGTTTCGCAAAACATCGGCGGAGTACACACAGATTTTGTGTATTTCCTCATTCGCGGCTTGTTATAAGTTAGTGCAAAAGTTTGCTAGCGTTGATTTTGGTAGCAAATGTATATTATTTTATGTTATGCTACAGAGTTAAGACTATGCTTGTTTAAAAACAAGATATAAAGTGAGAATAGAAATTTATTAAATTATATCAACATGTTATATAAAAATTGGGTCATGATCTTAACAAGATTGGAAGAATAGTTACAAAATATTGCAATTGCAATCAGTAGAAAATTCATCACCAACGTAAATAAAAAAGTATCAGTCTTTTAAAACTGCGTCTTCTGCATCGTTTGTGAACATGTGGTAGCGTTTCCAAATCCATCAAATTCCATATTACCAGCAAGTTCAATAAAAATCCGGTAGCCGGTTACATTGACACTCGACCCTACTGCAATATAATTAAGTTAACTAAAGTAGTGCAATACTTTGTAAAACTGATAGGATAAATTAATTGGCCAGATACGATTCACATTCCATTAATATCGGAAAGTGAATATGGTGATAAATTATACAGAATGTAGCTCACAGATACAATATCGTAAGGTTTATTGATGGAAGAGATATGGAGCAAAAATTTCAAATGGCACTTAATAAGTTCCAACTTGGCATTTCTGAACTTTATTGATTAGATTCTGATCTTTGATCTTAATATATTATAGCCAGGAAGGTACTGTTTTGCATATTATATAAGATTGCATTTGATAGTGTGTCCAGGTGTCCACGTATCATCTTGACAAATTTGTCACATACCTACTTATACTTATTTACATACAACTATGGTGGATGTGGTAGTTGGAGGACTTAAAAGAGACTCAATGGCAATAGACTGGCCATATTTGTCGTTAGAATAATGAGCGATGGGGTAAACGAGTAAAAAGTAGAGACCGCGACACGACAAGAGAATTTAGGACAGCCAGATGGAAAAAGTTAGCTGGCGCAACGTGTTTCCAGCAGTGGACCTCTCTGGGCAAACATGAATGAGTTAATGAAGAATTAAAATGAATAAGTATTGTGTTCTCGTTATTCATTTAAGTAATTGGTTTCTCAAATAAATATTACAAGGTAAGCAAGCCACTATAACTAAATGGCGCTATACCTATGTTATAAAAAAATCGAGTTTAGTATCTGTGTCATTAAGAAGAAATAATCATTTAATTAACATTCACATAGCGATATTTAAAGTATGTGCTAAATTCCAACCTACTTTTAATAATTAAGTGTAATTGCTAACAGAGTAATGTGTTAAAAGTTTTACTTAAATTTTGTTTTGTTCGATAACTAAATTTAGTCTTTTAAATTTATAAATAAGTAAAATATTTTAAAAATATTTTTAAATATTTTCCTTTACTTGCTTCGTTGCTTGTTACTGTATTTATCAGATACCTATTATATTTATATATATATATATTTAAAATGCTAGTAAAACATCTTATAGATATAGTTATAGTAGCCATCTTTAAAAGAGTTATTGGTCGTTTCGCCCGCCATTTGTTCGCCCGAATGGGCCAAACGACTAAATCACAATATTTATAATATTTGATGGGGCGTTTCGCCCGATGGCATTTTTATTGCTTTTCATGTACAGACAGCATCAAATTAATTCGGAATTAATTCGGAAAATAAAAACAAGCGATAAAACGATTTATACTGTTTAATGTAATATTATATGTTTATCATTCAACTCCTTTAAAAGGTTCAACGGAAGGTATTGAGATCAATAAGCTAAAAATAACGCGGCTATTAACGTCAAAGCCTCTCTCAGAATCAGGACGTTGCCACGAATTTATAATCTAACGAATCATTTTCTTTAAAGTGAAATATTCCGCCTTCATAGACTCAGGTAATACGAGATGAAGGGTCAATCAATTTACTAGCTAGCATAGAGATGGTAATCACTTATATATGATTACGTACACACAATCTTGCAGAAGTGCAAGACTCGCATTGTAAAACTTTGGCTTTAAAAATCTGTGCTCAGTTAAAATGGGCTTCATTTAAAGATATGTGAACCTATATAAAATAAGATTAGTATATATAGGTATGTGAATATTTTCTCATAAATAATCTGTTTATTGTCACATATTATTAGTTAGTTGTAGCTTTATCGTGAGTTAACTTGGATATCTAACCTGTTTTTATAAAAAATAAACAGCGCTTCTGGTATTACTCTTGGGAACTAAATTTTCTAAAAGTATTTTGTGCTGTCACTGAACTATTGAAGTAGTCTAAATGAATTTTGTCAATCCCTTTTTAATTGATAATAAATTAGATGATAGAATTTACACCTTACGTGTTATAAGTAGCACATAAGGCGTGTCACAAACGGAAACCCAACTAGTAATACAAGTTTAAAATTCGATCTGATTAACCTTAGATACTTAGCAAAAATAAATAATTACGCAACAGTACAGAGGTAAGGTAAGCACAGTTAGGGTATTCCGTGACCTATTACATAGGTTGTATCATCGGAGTAAAAGCACTTTCACCAGCTAAGTAGGTTTTGATGTTGCACGTACTGTACTTTTATAATGCATTTTATATAATAATAGAAGATTTTGTATAATGATGTAAATTATTCGTCTATTATCTATCTTTATCTGTGTTGTTTCGTGTCATTAGTTCTGTGTGTTGGATTATATTTTTTGTTTGGTGAAGGTAATATATAATACACGGAAGTCACGTCACATATTTCTTTTATCTTTTTTTAATTATAGAAATTTGGTATAATTTTTCATCCTCAAGAGAATTTAGATTTTAGGACTAGTAGTAATTGTTATGGAACCGCTGCAAAAGGATACTCATTAAAGCGTTCTCAGCATAAAAAAACATCTCTGCAGAATGGGCCTGTCACACAATTCATGTAGTTGTTGTAGCTGGACACATGTCGGGTTGTTGGCGAAAATCCGTCAAGCCAATGAAGATGGTCACGAAATCTTATAGTTACATACTGTGTAAATACGGATTATTGCTTCTTGTATGGAGAAGAATGAAGTAATCCAGCTGAACCAGACGTGTAAAGGACCAAGAGGTCTAAATGCGGAAGGCGAGCGCACCAACAAGTATAATACAGTCAACAAGCATAATATAAAAAAGTCTCCAAACTATTATCATAGACATACCTACTGGCATTCACAGATGTGGGCATTCACAGATGTGATACTAAAGTAGGAAGTAAGTTTTTCCGAGAGATAACACTTGTCTCAGTTCAGTTTGTGAGTTTTAAATCGTGCAAGTATCAATGGCTTTTTGGGTCACCCATTTTAGATTTTCTAGACCGGTAATTTCATCTGTCTTGTCATTTGCCTATCGATAAGAAAATACCCGCTACCCCAAGTAAAACGGTCAATCAAATTACTGGCTAGTATGGATAATATGACTATTCTTACTAAATACACGTGGCGGACAGCAACTTAGTAGAAGCACATTAAAGTCAAAGAATGCCCAGCTGTACAGCGTAATAAAATTAATACCTCTGTGTTTAAGCCCAGTAACGTAAGTTAGTATTGTAATTTCGACTTGAATAGTAGATCAAGTTTATTATTTACAACTGACTTTATTGGTCTACTTTAAACACCGCTACTGTTTCACAAAACGTCTATAAATTTTTATTATTCATTACCAGACCGCACATTTCGCATTGCCAAACCTGGATTTTGAACGCTTCAACGTAATTTATCTGTTTTTATTACAATTTGATTAATTGCGTTTTGTTTAAATATTTTGTGTTTTCATTTGGACATTTGTATTTGATTTGAACCGTTGTTATTGTCGTTTAAGCACAATTAGCAGTACCTACGAATGCTATAAATTTGCCTAAATGACTTTTTCTTGAAGGTTAACACATTTTACGTATAAGGTGTGAACTATACGATAGAGTTAGATCTTACCAGATACGCCTAGTGTTTTGTAATTTAATGTCTGTTAAAAAATGTAAAAAATTCTGTCCACTCCGCCCAGCTCCACGCCAATGGAAACGCACCCTTATGCTTGCAGCTATGTTATTATTCAATAATAAGGTAATAACAGTAAAGCTGTGGACTAAGTTTACGGTTCGCCTTGCTAAACGAATTGTGCATTTCAGTTTATGAACAAAATTAAATTACGACTTGATAGTGGTAGTTTTTTATTAGCATTGCTGCTTATGGGGTGATAATTTGTTCTATAAAATCAACTGCTGATTGCTTTAATCTGTTGCTGTGTTACTTTAGCTAGTAATATGCAGAGTTAGACGAAGGCTACAGTCTGTGGCCGATAAATAAGCATAAGGTACGTAGGTTTGCTTTTCCAATTTGAATAAGAATAAGAAAACCGGTTAAATATTAATGTGTGTTCAAACTGAGCGGACAGCAACATCAATATAAATAATGACTAGTAACTTGAATGAATATATACTTTCGGAAAAAAAAAAGGTTTTTCTGTACAAACGGCGAATTCATTGGTAAAGACCTAATAGTTCATTACATATATTTACTGAGCCGGAAAATTAGCAAATTGTTGCTTTGGAGTTCTCAAAGACCTCACCAGCGAACGATTGATCAAAAACATTTGTTTTCGTATGTTATACACGTGTAAACTGTTTTGTTTTGTTAACCGTACCAAATTTAATTAGCGTTTAATTGAAAAATAATAGGTACATTTAGCAACACAAAAAAATTTAAACCTATGTATTTATTGTAAAGTAATATACATGTGGACAATTATAACTGACTGAAAAATAACAAACAAATATAGTATAACGATACTAAAGTATATAAAACACACGTGTGTTATTTGCTTTATTATCCTCATAAAATAGTTCAGCTTTAACATTACTTGAACAGCACTTTTATGCTTCATGGAGTTCTTTCCTAATCCAATAACCATCAAATATCAAGCAGTCTCAAATGGTTTGGAAATAAATCGTTTATCCACACGTTACCTTCGTCCCAATAATCACCTCCGTCGTGCATTAATAAGGAATCGTTAAGTAAAACGTAGTCAACTGCGAAATAGATTGATTTTGGATACGAAAATATTATTATGCGGTATTAGACGGGATTCCTTTTGAAGTAATATTGCTTTTGTTTTTTAGCTAACGTAATTCCCTTTGGTAATGACAACAGTTGCATAAGCCTAAGATTTTTTTTTGTTTTGGTTGCTGCTGTCCTAAATAAGCAGAAATAATCAAAAACTTTGTAGTAACCACTGACTATACTTTTCTTCTTCTGTTTTTCTCCTTTTAATGTGGCAAATAAGTTGACAAATGTATCAGCTATTTTGGCCAGTGTCTAATAGAATCTTCTCGTTAAAGATTTTAATGTTGTAAAGAATGATAGAAAAAGATAAAAGCATAAATGAAAGATTTTTATCATAATAAATGAAACACAAAATAAACTATCTTATGTATTAAAAATGTCAAGTCAAAATAGGTATATAGTCTCAACCAAAACGAACATTTTAATCGCAACATAAAAAACTGCTTTTAACCTAAAATAGACTTAGTAAGATTATACGTTGGCATAAACAGTACCCACTCATAAAAGTTTTAAGGTCCCAGCGGTCCATTAGCACAGGTGCATGTCTCCATTACGTGACGACACTGGCTCACGAAGTTAAATTCAAACAGTTTACTGTGTTTTTAGAAGAAAGTTTGTGTTAACAGTGTGCATACAATTTGCTGCAAATTAAGCGAATAGGAACATGTTTAGAGGCGATACAAAAGTCAAAGTCTATAGAGCAAGTATAAACAACAATTAAAAGCTTTAGCGAATCATAAAGTTATAAATCAAGAATTGAATAAAAGTAGTTACCCGTAACCAACAAGCGAATATAAATGAATTTTGAAGAAGCACAAGGCATGTTTGAACTTGAGCAAATGACATTCTATAGTCTCTGTTTAGCCCGTTAATAAGAATGAGAAAAGAGGCAGTTACAACTTACCACTAGCTAGATAATTTGTGTTTTGTTTCACACTAAAAGTAATGAAAAAATACACCGAAAAGTATTCCTCAATGTGCTGTCAATCAGTCACAAACTATAAACCAAGTAAAACCACATACTTAATTTGCCAGCGGTTAGGCACAGTCCATGAATGTAAACTAATGTGGAGTGAAGACGAGAGTTGTGACGTCGTTAAAGGAATATATGACGCTATGTGAAGGGTATCAGGATATGTCGCATTGAATTTGCCTCCAAAGATAACTCTAGACTCTCACGCAACGATTCTCAGGTTTGTGGGTTCTGGGGCTATTAGAAAATTCTTGGATTACCACATTGCCGTTAGTTTGAATTAGCTTTATTATTGTATTGCTGTGGATACTCTTAACTAACTAGGCTTTCAGAAAAAATTAGTCAGTACTGTACAGTTTTAAAGACATCAGAATTTATATGGTTAGTTTAATCTAATAAAAGCTTATAAAAATTAGTAGCCTCTAATTTTTATAAGCTTTTATTTCTAAGTAACAGCCAAATCGATACCTTAGTTAGGTTAGTGTGGAAGGGTAACCATCTTATGAAACAAAATGTAGACACCTCGCATTTCAGATAAGAAGTTAAGCCGTCGGTTTTGCGCCTAATCTCCGCTTGGTTAAATTCGTCTGATTCACATGACATGACATCATGCCACGACGGCTTTTGTCATTGTGTCCACCACTCCTGTACTTCACTCGCTGCTTACCACCAGGCAAAATAGATTCACTTTAATAGCCTAATATACAAAAAATAAACTAATAGGACTAGATCCCATAAAAAAAATTGACAAACATCCACGGCCAAGCCAAGGTCGTGAATTTATGACAAGCAAAAACCATATCAAATCGATATATCATTTGATTGATGTCAATGAACTTTATATAGTAATGCCAATGATTGATAGACGGTTGTCAATTGAGTTATTAAATTACAAAAAGAAATATTGCTATAGGCTTAAGCACAAAAAATGCTATATTTTTTGTATAAAACTTTATTAAGAGGCAAATAGAGGTGTACCAAACCTCTATTTGCTTCTTAATTAAGTAGTTATGTTACGTATTTAACTACTTACACTGTAGTTTAAAACTAAAAACTTTAACTTTTTAAAACTTTAGTTTTAGTTCAAAATAATAGATGATAACATGAGAGACTGTTCAAGCAACATGCCGGCAAGTACTGATTTTTAAGTTGAGTCTTTCTTACATTGAAATATCCAGAGAACGCGGGTCTAAATAGCGCACCTAATCCTTTACAAACTTGTATGCAGATATTTTGATATTTGGGACATTTGAAACATATTATACCTAGTTCCTATTTAACATCACGCGAGCCTTTTTATTCATATCATGTTCACGCAATACATTCATCTTGTATTTGGTACTTATTCCTTTTCCCTCCGCCCTCTTTTCACTCGATATACATTTTAT
The DNA here is from genome assembly GCA_963082885.1 of Parascotia fuliginaria. NCBI lineage: Eukaryota > Metazoa > Arthropoda > Insecta > Lepidoptera > Erebidae > Parascotia > Parascotia fuliginaria. The sequence goes on from OY720175.1 coordinate 17,685,037, forward strand.
ATGAAAGAAATTAAACATATCGCATACTTCTTATTGACCAGCAAAAAATACAAGTAGGTAGGTACTTTGACCCTTTAAAATATCTAACGAATTTGCCCTTTACAACAACTAAGTACTCGAGCATTAATACCATTGCGTAAGATTTATATTGCCTTGTTATTTAATCATATAAATGGATACACAATAAATATTGGAAGAAAAATAGCTGTAGATGTTTATCAAAGTAGTTTTCATACTGAGAGCGTGTTATACAAAACATTGCAATATCCCAACAAAAACTATATGGAGATTGTGAGAAACAAAGATATTTCAAATAAGACGACATTCAATGTAACACTTACATTTTTTATGTAGAAATTATTTAGATCGCGTATCTTTTGTTTTAGCTGCAAAGCTATAACATTGAAGCTTTAAGCTAATCATAGACATTTATTCTCAATATTGTATGTGAATTTGAGTAAGTCGAATAAAGGTGTTGGAATTCAAGACTTTGTAAGAAAAAATAATAACGTCAAAGCAAAAGAAATCCAAGAAATGAGCACTGAAATATCGCGTCATGTTTGACGAAAATATTTCAAGAACTGTTACCTACTTTATCTTAAGCTTATCTTGTTTATCTGGTTCTCCCTTTTGCCATAAGAAAAGCACTTAGTGGGAACAGACAGCATGGCAATAAATTTTCGGAAACAAAAACATAAGTTACGTAATATTTAGAGCAGATGTATATATATACTTTGAGCATATAAAAATTACAGCAATAATAAAAGGACAAAATAAAATAAAATTACATTATTATGATTGTCATTTTCATGAGCACTACTTAGATTCTTTATAATAATATATTAATCAGTTGTAACTTTTTAAAAGAATAAAGCAACTAATGTGTAATTTACTATTGGAATATTTTTTACGTAGGTATATCGTCGCCGTCTTATTGCTAAACAGGAAATAATAGATTTGTGATTTCGATATGGCACCTCAAGCGGGTCATTTAGTTTGTTGTTTATGACACGCCTGGAGCGTCATTGATGATGAAGCGATAAATAAAATGTTTGACTTATAGTTCTAATTTGTGTTTATACGTAATAATCATATACTATTATAAAAAAGCATAAGAATCTGATCGTATATTTTTTTTTTATATTATCCTACCAAAGTGACACTACTCTGCCTGATGGTAAGCAGTCAGTGGAATCCGATAGTGGTGGACACCATTCCAAAAGCCAAACTACTGGTATAGTGGCCTCCACTATGGCGGCTTAGTGAGATGCTTTTTCACGCCCCGCTTAAAAGACCCAGGATCAAAATGAGATGGGAACACATGCGCTGGCAAAGAGTTCCAGGCTTTAATTGAGCGACAAAAGTATAAAGTGCTTAACCGTTTGAAGGAAGGAAGCTAGTAAATAATAATAATAATATAAGTTAAAAAGAAAATTACCTGGGTCATTAAAACTTAAGTTTGTTTCAATTAGAGGAAAACACGACAGTATTTTTAGATTGTAATATAACATACAATAGAGATCTTTCAACTTGTGTTATGAAGAGGTGACGTGAGTGCGAGCAAAAAGTTTGATATTTGAAGTTTCAAGGCAAAGGAAATGAAGTTGAATTAATAATTAAAATTCTGAATTAATTTACAGAAAATTTTAATTAATTAACATATTTTGTACAAAGGAGATTCGATAGCGACATTAGTTTTAAAGATAAATGAACATTTAGGTATGTGTGTGACTTTATGTATTAATTCCAAATTATGTGATACCTACTAGCGACCGAGTTTGTAGGTACTCAGTCGCTAGTAGGTATCACATAATTTGATAATATAAAAATAAAAAGAATGTCCCTACCGCGTAACTACGTCCACTATCGGTGACAAATATTTATTAGGGTAATTTACTGTAACGGTGTTAGCGTCATAACTTGACCAGGCTGGTTCACACCATATGTGCTGACAAAGTATAAAACTGGTAAGCTGATTCCAGAACCTTTATTAAACTATTTCTCAGACTTAAAATCCTGAGTATGGGATAGAAGATAGATAGAATAGATAAAAAATGTATGGGATTGACATATACTAAGTAATACAATTTTGTCAATGGCTTACGTTAATCCCATACATTCTTAATTTATTCAATAAATAGAATAGAAATCTATGCCACATATGTGCTGACAAAGTATAAAACTGGTAAGCTGATTCCAGAACCTTTATTAAACTATTTCTCAGACTTAAAATCCTGAGTATGGGATAGAAGATAGATAGAATAGATAAAAAATGTATGGGATTGACATATACTAATACAATTTTGTCAATGGCTTACGTTAATCCCATACATTCTTAATTTATTCAATAAATAGAATAGAAATCTATGCCACTTGACGGCCATAGAAGCCTCTGGTCGTCAGGTATCGCGCAGTTCAAAGAAAACTGACTAACAACTGTAAATATTACACAAGATACTAGGTACCTACTACATACAAAAATTTAAGTAGGTATTTGTTACTTTAATGTTAGAAAAAAAAACTACAACCTTGCGTTGTTTGATTTTCAAGTTTTTAACTCAAGACTAACATGAATCTGATCGACCCAAAAAACTTGCTAATAAAAATCTTTTATAGAGACCATATAAAACAATAATTATGCAATCAACACTGATGTAGACCCATAAATAGATGTCATAATATAAACGATTATTTAACAAACGATTTGGATCTGGACGTACAAATTGCTTTGAATTTAAATACTAGTAGCCGTAGGTATAATCATATTTCTTTCTATTAATATATCATGTAGATAACCCACGTTTTTATAATCACTAATAGCTATACACATAAAACATTTACATAAATACAATTTACATACTTGGTTGCTAGGCAACAGCTGCGTGGCTCGGTAGAGGTCAAGCGTAGGAACCGACGTCACTATTTTTACAGATTATTATGCACAATTAGACTCGTTCAATAGTTTAGTTTTAAATTTTAACAAACACCTTGTGAGGTTTGGGTATTTAATCACTTAATCAGAGAGAATAGAATTTTTCTAAGTAATTATAGGTATATGTTTATACTATTTTTAATTATAGTTTTAAGTCGTAGAAAGTTAACCACTTAAAAAAATATTATCAATACTATGTGTCTCTGAGCGTTTAGTTCTGTAATAGAAACATCTTTCTATCATGGTAATGATTACGAATGATCCAACTATTGAATATCAGCAATCATCAGTTGTGAGGGATCTACAAATAATCTACGAATATTACAAGGAGCCGTAGTACCTCACTTGTCTAAGAAATAAGAAATTATAAAGTGTTTTGTTAGCTTCAATTTTATTATTGCCGCAGCTCTGTCAAGGTTACTAAGATTTCATGTTACCATAGGTTTAGAAAGAACAGTTGGTTTAGCTCGTAACAAATCACGCACATCACAATAATATAAATAAATAACGTATAAAAAAATTTGAACACTTAAGGACATACCATGTATCCAAAATATTTTATACGTCTTTGTTTATATGATCGGGTAGCTATTTTCATTTATATTTGTTTCTATGTTAGATACCTACATTTGCATTTGTTTTGTTACCGGGAATCAAGTATTAGGAATTGGCTAAGCGATGGTATTTAGCTGTACTAAATACCATCGCTTAGCCAATTCCTGGTTAAAAAGGTTTATCTACATTTTACTAACTACTAGCTGTAATAGCAGAAGTAATAAATGCTATATTTTTCATAACATTTATATCTTACAAGTTACTTATCAATGTACATACTAGTAAAATTACACTTATGTTATTGTTATTCTTATTATATAAATATGATTAATTAGAAATTACTGCTATATTTATTCTATAACGACTAGCCAGTGCCATTATATAAAAAAAATAACTTTCAGCGGCGCGGTTTCATCCGCGTATTTGCTTACTGCTTTGCTCCCGTCGCCAGTAGCGTGATGTTACATAGCCTTTAACCTTCCCCGAGAAATGGGCTATCATAAAAAGATTTTTTAAATCGAAAGTTTTAATACGTATTTTTACAGTTATATCTGAGACCGCACACTTTACTTAACTGTGTTGGTGTTATGTTAAAGTATTTTATTTGCTAATAGTTGTTGCGATTCGGCTGAAATGATTTTTATTATGTTATCTCGCTACGTCGGGTGATTGGATCAGATAAGATCTTGGGAGGCTGGCGATATTTATGCGCTTTTCGACGAGTGTTCCTGATTAAGATATCTTATGGTTGCAACTTGGAATTTATCATTGTTTCGTATTGTGAAACTTTTGATTTATTTAATTGGGTTTTTAGATTTTATCTGGATCGTAAGTTAACATTGTGTTACAAGAATGAATTTATGTATGAAAGGTGAAGCTAGGAGTTAAGTGAGTGAAGTTTAACACATAATAGTCTCTTTCCTAAATAGTAATCCCACGCCTTTGTTTATCTACTCTTAAAGATTTTTATTTTGTCAAATCGTGTACCACGTAGTATAATATTCTTACTGGTTTCAGCACGATTAAACTGGATCGATCGAGAAAGGACTTCCCTCTCACAGAATTCGGTAGCAAGCCCAATTATTCGAACCTTTTGCTTTTACTCTTTCTTCATCCATTTGCCTTCATTTACCTACTCAAAAAAGATGAGCAAGTTGCCCAAAAAACATTATTAACGTTTAATATCGTACGCTTATACAGGGCTTACAATTAAAACCACTACTCAGCAAAACACTTAAACAAATTCAAACAATTCTTCTGTTACCTGGTTCTTCGACAACAGTTTTTATGTATCCATTGACAATTACAAGTCTCAAAGCCAAAGTGAACGGGTAATACAAGTTATATTGAACAAACATCGACCCAATTCGATTTGCGAATAATGAGTTTACTAGATTCGTTTTCGTAACAATCGACTGTGGTCAAACTTTAGTGAGTAAATTCACAACTTTATTTGATTTCGTCTTTAGCCCTACCCTTTAAATATCTAGTAAAGTATATTTATAGTCTATAAAGTAATAATCTATACTATTATATAAAGCGGAAGAATTTGTTTGTTTGTTTTAACGCGCTAATCTCTGGAACTACCCATCAGATTTGAAAAATTCTTGTTGCGTATGATAGCTAAGTTCTCGAGGAAGGTTATAGTTATGTAACATTACGCTACTGGTGACGGGAGCAAAGCAGTAAGCAGAGACACGGATGAAACCGCGCCGCGAAAGGCTAGTGTATAATTATAAGACATGTATATTAAAGTAGAGAACAGTCGACAATTTAAAAGACTTGTAAATGAAGCCGAGGCGTCGCTAGGACGTATCTAATAATATTTTAAGATTCCTTCTTTCAATCATTTGTCAAAATTGAGTTAGTGGCATTTCATCATCAATCAAATGAATTCTGATCGAGTGTGAGATTGAAATTCATTTTCTATTTAACGGTTCAATCTAGACATAGATTTATTAAGTTTCAGTGTAATATCTAGAAACTATTGAATATCTTCGATTTTGGATTATGTAAAATCAGTTATTCTTGCTTTTTCAAGCGCTTTATAAAATCGAGAAGGATGCATTAGACCTAGACTTTAGGTACTTGTTAACAAATTATGTTTAGATCGAAGTTTGAACTCCTTAAGCATCGATTCACAAGGCCCACTCTGGAATGACGAATTATTAAAATTTTTTCAAATTACGAATACCTTACTATTCATTCAGTGTCAAAATAATAAAAAAAGAGTGTGTGTACTCATGTACGCACGTAAGAAATTATACTTCTTTAGCGTAACAATCCAAAAATACCAAATAATAACACAACGCATACATACATAACAGTTAACCTTAAATCTATAAATGCACTTAAAACAGTATATTAAAACCACTTTTACCACTAATATTCAAAATAAATATTTTTACTGATAAATGATCAATAAAAAATATCTATCACCGTCATAAATATAATTGAATTGATATAAACGCCAATATATTTTTTATTTATTCACACTGATTATTTGTACTGATACGACGACACACAAAGGTTCGCAACTAACTTCAGGGTGTAAAAGGTTCGCAACTAACTTCAGGGTGTTGCTTTTTTCTGTCGGTGTGCGCGCGCATCGTAAAAATTCACTCTCATCATTTTTCCCAATCGCGCCAAAAGAAGTATAACTTCAAAAACAAACTGTGGTATCTTTACCGCGGTTTTCTTTCCAATGTTGAGAGAATTTGAAGTTAACATCATGTGCACACGTTTTGTATCTGTCATATATAATTATATTGCAAATTTTGTTTTATTTGATTGGTAATTGCGAGACGACGACAAAAGTCATTGCGTCATCCAGTCTATAGACCAAGGCTATAGCCAAATGATATGCGTAGGTATATAATATCTTATATCTAGACCACGACAGTAAGTAATTAGACGGTAAATTAGCAACCTGTCTCCGTTGTTGCCATATACATAAGTGTTATCGCAATTGCACTTGTTCTGATTATTATCAGTAAAATCTAATTACATAGTAGTCATTGAATTTGATAATTTTGATAAAACTGTACCTATATATATTTCTTTTATTTTGAGTTACTCACCAACTCGACACGAGAGACTGGACACGCGTGTGTTCACTTGGCGAAACTTGAAATTAGTATCACTTATTATTTCGTCACCTGGACACGGCAAGTACTAAGGTATCAAGTATGGTGGAAGCAGTTTGTATAAACGGACGCTATAAATCAGGTTGGTGACATCAAGATATTTTTATTATACCATTAAATTGGCAAACAGGTAAGGTTAGTAGACAGAAAGCCTATAAATTGATTTTCTCGTGACACTAGATACTTTTCTTCTTACCTACTAGACTAGCTTGGTCTGTCACTTTACAATTTAAAAGTTAACTAACTTTCTCTAAAACTTCAAGCGTCAGACGCCACTGACCTCCAGAAAATAGGACGAGGAGGGGTGCTGAAAACTGAGCAGAAATTTCTTGACATTAGAAATCTCCTTATTATGATGGGCAAAGTTGAGGGGAAGAGACGAGCTGGGCGAAGAAAGAAATCTTGACAGTGAAACATCCGGGAGTGGACTGGCATCGAATGATTGATCCATCTTGCAATAGACAGAGATAAGTTTAGAAGCTAACGGCCAACCTTCAATTATGAAAAGGCACATTAAGAAGAAGAAGAAATACCCTGTAAGATATCTTTCATATCGCCAAGTCGAGCAAAAAAAGCGCGGCACGGCCGTACTATACTTTTCTCGAAGCAGTTCGGGCCATTTTTGACCCCCTAAAACTTCGTTGTTAAATATATTTAACCAAGTCCGATTTAAGTCACAACTTAAGTTTAGTGAGGAAAGTGCGAGGGTAGACAGTTGTCATTCCTGTTCCCGGCCCAAGTTACCCACATATAATGAACATTGTCACTCGTGTCGTTGAGACTGTCTTTTACAACACAATTTTCACAAGTGTTGTAAGTATAATTACTACTTGTACTACATTAAATGCTAACACTAATTCGTCTGTCAAACGTAGGTAATATCGCAATAGTAACTCGCTAATTACCTGAATCGATCATAGTGACTCGATACAAGAAAGGCTAGCTTTGATGTGGTTGTGTTACGATTATCGATTCAGTGCTGCAACCTACTTGGTATAACGCCTACATCTATATCAACATACTATTACATAAAACGGCAGTTTGTTTGTTTGATTGTTTGCTTCAACACCCAAATCTCTGGAACTACCAGTCTGATTTGAATAATTCTTTTTGCGTTTGATAGCCCGGTTGTTGTGGAAGGTTCTAGGCTATGTAACATAATGCTACGAGCGATGGGAGTAGAGCAGTAACCAAACATGTAACTTAATGCGGGTGAAACCGCACTGCGTAAAAATAGTGTACTTTAGTGTAGTTATAAAGTAAGTATAAGTAGTTATTTTTCAGGTTCCCTTCGCCCGATCTGGACGCGAGGGGTGTCAAAAGACGCGGCTGATCACCAGCTACAAGACGAGATTATCCCGGACACCACCAGGGTTCACGGTCAAAAGTTATTAGCGAAAATGTGCAAAAATTTACTGAAAAGTATGCGGTGACACCACTGTTTTAACTGTTTTTGTATGTTTCAGAGGGTGCAGAAGCGATCCAGAGGTATCCCTAGATAGGTCTCACCGTCCTCAAGCCAAAATAAATGATACACAGGAATTTGGAATAGGTCTAGTGCTATAGAAAAATTAAAAACTGCAAAAATTTCGTCAAAATGTACTAAGCTCCTGAAAAATATGTATGTTATATGAATAAAATGCTTTCGTAGTTAAATGATGTACTGTATCTCGGGTTCAATCCTCAGGTCAGATAAAGTTAATTGGGTTTTCGATACAGATATTTTCAGTAAGTAGTCCAAAGTTTTGAATAATTAAATAAATTGATATTATTGAAAATTCAAACAACAATTTCAAGCTACACATACAGTTCTTAGAGACTAAAATAAAGATATAAAAAGTATGGTCATCATAAAATGCGTACAATTTTGGCAAGGTTAGTTAGACGACGTCATTTATTACTGTGAAGGACTATAGACTAATAATACTACTCATTATTATTGAAGCAAGTTGAAGGCTGTTGTTATTCAGTTATTATTAACCATGATGTTAAGATTCTTTATACAAGCTAAGGTTAATAATTGGTTTGACATGTATTAGAAGCCAGATGTCAGTGTGTTGTGAATTTTACTGTATCATCTGTGGTCCAGAATACAGATCAGTCTATGTTTGTGGGTGTCATAAAGTCATAAGAGAACTGAAAGTATGTGGACAGCAGTGTATCTATAAATAACACATTATTGCGGTCACCAATCCTAAAATACTGATTAACGGCGGAAAGGACAAAAATGGAGGCAAAATTAGATAAAATTCTGGACCAGTGTTATACTTACAACTTCGTACTTAAGAGTACGGCGCTTTGACAAGTCGGCGATAATAATATAATTGGGTAATATCCTATTAATATTTTAAATGCGAAAGTTTGTGTGTGTGTGTGTTAGCAGAGCACTCAGCGCCTAAACGGCTGAATCAATTTTGATAAAAATTGGTATGTACGTAGATTCGGTGCTGAAGACGCACATACTGTAGATAAGATACTTTTTTTTTCGAAAATCGGTTTTCCGAAGCCGCAAGGACGCAGCTAGTTATTAATAAATTTCATTAAAATATTTAGCACTAAGTGTTTGTTATGCATAAAAGTACTACTACTACACTGAGAGAGCCATTTGTATGTAGGTAATTTCGCAGTAATTTTAAATGTAAACAATCGTTCAGGCGATTTTAAACTCTGTGGCAATCAAAACAAGATTTCAAAGAGGCATATTAGTTTTATGCCTTTTTTCATGCGTGCGTACATATTTTACGAAAAAATATAACACATATCATTTATGTTAAATTCCTTCAATTCTTCTCAGTAAATTCTTTTGTTGCTGGCCACTTAAGCTATTGTGTGTAAAGCCTTGCACTTACCTAACGACCTTCTCGTAGGGTTCTCCAATTACAGTAAGTTACTCCATCGCACTTTGTCGCAATCACATTTGAATATTTGATTAACAAAGCTTTCTAATAAAACTTATTGAAACTGTTTTATTCAGTAATATGAAACAAAGCCAATGATTTATATGTTAATTACATTTATTAATTATACTACATTAAATTGTCTGGCTGACAAAAGAAGTTGCGAAATCGGTACACGGTAGTAGTCTTTATCGTTGTAGGTATACACTATTAGGCTGTAGAGGAACCTTTGGTAAAGTAAGCGTTTTATGTTCTTCTAACTCAGAGCTATTAACAATTTCTTAACAAAAAAAATCTAATAGCTTTTCCATTGCTTACCACGACCTTGGTTAAGCAAACAATAAGTTGGTTGGTCCAAAGTTGTAAGTTAATGTGCGTTTGTCTTACACACACAGCTTAAAATATTTGTATAGTAAAATGAACAGCGCTCCTGGTATTTATTCTTGGAACTAAATTTTATAAGACAAATAGCTGTCAATGTTAAAACTTCAAACAAATGCACGCCTGTGTGGCACGGCTACTAAGGAATCAAATAAAAATGTATGTAAAATACCACGACGAGACCATATGCCAAAAAGTAATCAGAGCCAAGCTTCTAACTCTACACGTCCTAGCTCTACAAGCCCTAACTTCACAAACTCTACACCTTGTCAAAATAATATTATGTGGCTTGGCCGTTTAATACATGCTTTTATCTATCAAATAAGCGACGACATTGGTACGTAGAATGTTACTATAAATATTACATATTTCGCCTCTGTACAGTCGGATTTCAAAATTATGATTAAGTACCTAACTTATTTTGAAATGCGCCACATTATTTTCATTAAATCTGCTAAGTTTCTTATAAACCTATAACTATATAAATACTATGATTAGCCTTTGAATACATAACTAATAGCTCAAACAGAAACCATTCTCTAGCAAGCTTGGTACAGCGTAATGAACAGCTAAGTTAGACAATTCGATGATTTAGCATTAATCTGTATCAAGAATAAGACAAATTGAGATATTGCGTGTTAGTTTAGAACATGAGGCAATAATGCTTTTGTTTGAATCGAACAAGCGTAGGTCTCACGGCATTAGAGATTGTTTTGATGAATAAATCGTTTAAAAGACACGCGAAATGATTGATATAGTATTGCATCGGTCGGCTATGTCACAGTGTGTGCTACTAACACAATTATTACATTTCTAGTAATTTTTTGTAAAGTTATCAAGATGTAATTTAAAGTAAACTTTGATTTTTAATAACATTATATTAATAATACATATAATATAATAATATAATATTCTACCACATTCACACAGCGCCATCTAGCCCCAAATTAAGCTATTATATTTGCTTGTGTTATGGGTACTAAACAACTGATATACTACTTATATACTTTTTTTTTGTAAATAAATACATACATATTATAGATAAATTATACCCAGACACAGAACAAACAATCATGCTCATCACACAAAGGTTTGTCCTGGTTAGGAATCGAACGCACGACCTCCGGCTTAGCAGTCAGGGTCACTAACCACTAGACCAACAGGCCAGTCAACATATATCTAGCGTTTGCTTTTCTGATTTAAAACTTTAAGAAATAGTAAATGAAATCTCTCTTAATAGACGAAGATGACTACAATACATTTTTAATATTTGGCCAAAACTAGTTGATATTTCGAACACTTTTGTTTTTGACACACCACTTGTATTTCTAAAACCAAGGTAGTATTAGGTACGAGCATATTCTTAACGATTTATCACTTGAATTGATCCGTCAATCATAAACCACACATAAAGTAAATATGCATTGAACGGTTGCAACATATTTAATAAAACATTTCTAAGCTTATTTTATTCATTGGTACATACATCTACGAATATGGAATATTGTAAGGATACAGTGTCGACATTACAGCGAATGCGGGAATTGTATTACTTTATTAGTCTAGAAACTTAATTACTAAATTAATTTACTAAAACGGATAGTGTCCTAATCTAAATAACTTTCATAATTGTATTTTTTTTTATATTAGCCTACCAAAGTGACTCCACCCCGCCTGATGGTAAGCAGTCAGTGGAATCTAGAAGTGGTGGGCACCATAGCATCTTCTTAAACTGCTGGTATGGTGGCCTCCGCTATGGCGGCTGGGAATGAGGTTAGAGGCCAGGGAACGAGGGAGGCGAGGAAAGAGGAAAGGGGGGAAAATGGGTCACCGGCGCTCTCACTCACCGAGCGAAACGCAGTAGTACGGATACTACTACTCTTACGTCGATCTTCTATGAGAGGGTAGTACTTCCCTGGACGATCTGGCCCATTCATGCTGAAATCAGCGTGGATCTACTACCGTCTTTTCCGTAGTCATTTCAGTAGAACATTCTACACAAGTTATGTAAGAGTTGTGTAGAGATTCGGACATGCCCAAATATAGACGTTTATATTATCGTACACTAGCGCCCCGTCTCGCTTTGCATCGGTATTAAAAGTTGTTACCTGTTTCTCAGTTGTTTACTATTATCATCATTCATACCTATTCGGTTCCCATAGATGATAGGTTGATGTTTTATATACTTCAACAGTCTTTGAGAAAACCTCAATATAACAGTGAAAACCGCATTCAAATCCATTGGGTGGTTCTCGAGATTAGCGCGTTCGAACAGACAGACGCTTACCAGTGACGTCCTTTTATATTATTTACGAGTATATCTATACTATTATTTAAAGAGGAACAGTTTGTTTGTTTGTTTGTTTCAACACCCTAGTCTCTGGAACTATCAGTCGGATTTGAATAATTCTTTTTGCGTATGATAGGTCAGTTCTTGAGAAAGGTTATAGGCTATGTAAGATCACGATAACGGGACGGGAGAAGTGCAGTAACGAAAGACGCGGGTGAAACCGCACAGCAAAAATCTAGTGTATAGATAAATATGAATATTCTTCATTGCATTTTTCTGCAAAGGTTTTTCCCCATACTTTTAACACCTCTCTATTTGATGGCAACTTTGTCCAGTTATTTTTATAGGCATCTAGTTTATCCCGCCATCATTCATTGCACATAGGTACATATACATAGGTACTTACGTATTATTATATTGAGTGTATATGTATGTGCATTTGTGCATGCATAGGCATTTTGCACATATTATGAATGCTTGCTTGTATTGTGATAAGTAGATACATCAGGATATGAATTATTAGACTGAAGAGAAGTTTAGTGAATTTAAGTAAATGTAATTTAATACGATAGATAATTTAATAAGCGCTCTTTAAGATTTTTAAAAAAGGTTCTTCAACTTTTCTGTACAGTGAAATAATAATGGGCTGTTAAAATTTTTTTTATAGAATTGACAAATATTGATTAGATATTTTGTATTTCTTAATATTGTAACGTATATAAATAATTGAGACAAATCAACACATTCGGCAATGTTAATGCTTCCTTCTTTCGCATTTAGACTGTCGACAATGTACTTGTAAAGCAATAGTTATGTAAAATGTAAGACATGAGACCAGTAGGTCAGATAAGCGATCAAAAGCCACACACACGCTTGTAGTCAATAGGTAATACATGATATTAATACTACCACCTATTATGTACACACAAACTGTTACAAAGTTTATCAGTAAGATCATCGGAATACGTAATTGTTTTCAATACACGTTGTGCGAAAACGTTTCACATTTTCATATTCTATTATTTTTTTAACAATGGATGACAATCTCTAAGTATACCTAAGGAAAAGTCAAGAATTTCAACGATTTCATGTTGTAAAAAACTGTTTGTTGTCTGTTTACGAACGATAATTCTAGTGTCCATCGATTTATAAGACGTTATCACGTCAAAAACATAGAAATACCTACTCTCGTGCAAAACAAGAGGCTTTTTTTTTATTGTCGACAGTGGCAGATGAGCAAACAGCCCACGTGACCGTAAGTGGTAACTGTCACTCATGGACGACTCAAAGTCTCTGGCATTGCCAGGGACTGCCTACTGTGGTGAAGGGAGTAGGATAGGTGAAGGGATTGAGGGAGGTGAGGACAAAGGAAAAGGGAGAAATTGGGCCTCCGGCGCTCTCACTCACCGAACGAAACGCAATAGTACGGGTACTAATATTATTACGTCGATCTTCTATGACAGGGTAGTAATTCCCCGGTTGATCCGGCCCATTCATGCTGAAACCAGCGTAGATCTACTACCGTACAAAAACCGTGTCGCTAGTAAATATCGAATTAATCCTTTAATGTACGCTACTGTAGACACAATAGATGTTTTATTGTCATCACAGTCACGTCCGTTTACTGTACTAGAAAATGTTAATAATACGGTGACTAAATTACTTTTCGCGAAAATAGGCCCAGAAGATAGATAAATTAGAAATGATTTTCCTGTAACTAGTTTTATGTACTTCTTTTCAGTGTTCTTCCTTTCTATCGCAGTCTCTCTTGCGTCGTCCGGGTAGACAGCATTGTTACACCCACGATTCGCTACCTATATTAGGTTTCATATAATAGAGGGCGAGTCTATTGTATAAAATACCCGGATATCTTTCAAGCACATTTCTAAAGAATTGATCTATTTTTCAATATTGTTATCCTAGTCGGCATATGCGACATCCTTATATCGAAACGCTTTGGACAATTCATACTCCACCCACGGAGTGTTAATTCCAAATTATTATAGTCCTACCAAATCGTATTTTTCATGTGTATTCATATGGACATCTTTGAGTAAATGATTAAATTGAATTATAGAACTGCCTGAATAGTGTGTTTAACACACAAATATACAAAACTTATGAAAGGAAATTAATGAATACGAATTCAATAGATAGATATTGATAAATTGTGTAGAACGACCTCTACGTATGTCATGTTGCCAGCGGTTTAATGGTTCTACCATTTAAATTTGGCAATATTACAAATTTTGTCTGTAGTGGTAGGTATAAACAAAATTTGTAATGTTTGGTTCAGTGTATTAAGCTTTTGCTTTAGCCATAAAGAATACAATATTTTCTTTTCTTTATTTAACATTTTATTAAAAACGTTTTGGAATCCGTGGATGTGGGTGAGCTACACCGCCAATATGAATCTGAATTGAGCCTTAACACATTAGAACAGATCGCGTGCTCGCCGCAGTGAATGTGACCGCTTGCGCACGCTAACAAACTCAAGTTCCGATTGGTTGAGAGACATCTCAATTATGTAGGTTAGTATGTAATGTTCTACTACTCTTATGGCGATTTAGCGTTGGATTCAGTCTAACTTAGTAATGTTTGTATGATACATTTAAAGTTGCTTATGTTATTAAGGTTGAATGAAATTTTTGTGAGTCCACTAGCAGTTGTATTTAAAATAAGACGAAAAAAAGGCCAATACAGTGTAGTGGATTATTATGATATGGATGTTAATGAATCACTTGAAAACAAGAACAAAATAATTCTTTAAGCCGATTTTAATTGACCGAAGCTAAAACAGAAATATAGCACGCTCCTCTTACGTAATACCATTGCAAACTGATAGCATTAAATTATTATTTAACGATTTTAGACCAGAATACTCTTAAACAATGATAGTTGTGGAAGAAGTTCATGTCGATTCTTATCCATTCCACTTCTCACGAAGAACAAGATTTTTTTTATTTAATAGATTGTTAAATTAAGCATTTGAATTAATTATAGAAATTCACACGAAATTTAAACCATGTTAATCAATCAAGTTAATTTACTTAATGCGCGAAGTAAGAGTAAGTAGTCATAAATGTCAAAATGTTTTATAGCGTGTGATGTCATTAAGCTAAGTCTGGGCTAGCCGCTGTAACTACGAAAAAAAGAAAGCCTTAGGGTTGAATCACATCTGGCAGCAAAGGAAAAACTTTCCCATGCGCATAGCGCTGTAGTGTGCTGTTGCGTTTTGTCGCTCTTTCTCGCTCTAGTAAATGACATGTCTCAGTAACAGAAAAGAATAAAAGCCCTTAGAGCTAAATCAAGTATAATAAGAATAATAATAAATACAACTTCATTATCATCATTAGAAATACTACTGGTTTACATAACCTTCTTTGAATATCTTTTATTTTTACCTTAGCCGGTCCTTTATTGAGACTTGCTAAAATTTAAATTCAATAAGTAATGGCGCTATAATAAACGTCAATCGATGTTATCAGACAATTTGTGGGCAGCTAACTGATAAAGAAGAAGCCTTGGCAAACATTTCATTAATTAAAGTCGATACGGTAAATAAAGAGTTTATGCAAAACAAAATAATGAAATATCTCATTTCACGGTTACTGTACAGGAATATTATTTAGCTTGATTATAATAAATCCAATTAACAAATTGATAACTTTATAATACAAAACATCAACTGCTTGCTAACTAATGCTAGTCCACTAAGCAAAAACGGTTTATGGTATACAACATGCTAAGTAAGTTGTATCTAACTGGCGCTTATTTCTAAAACGTTTTCGTGGTCTTGGTAGCAGGATAATATAGGGACATAGCACATGTTTTTTTTTCTGCAGATGGATAAAAGCATTTCTCTTGCAAAAAAATTATGACTACTATTTTGCTTTTCTATGGAAATTTCAAACAATATTAAGTACCCATACCTACAATAGAAACATTTGTATAATTTCGGTTTTAGTATTTACCGTATGTACGTTATTTGTTAATTACTTAAGCCGAGGGTCACACAAATACATATACATAACATTAGACAGGAGCTAGTTTTAAGTAACAAATAAACAAAATAATGGTTTTACTATTTTATACCAAAATATATGGGTTTTAGGATTAGGGTTATCTTGGCACGATCGGTAGAAATAATTGGAGGTTTAATAGATCGCTTAAAGGTACGATATTTGTCACTGATATGTGTCGTTTGTTAGCCCGCTTTACTTTGTAAGAGACCGGTATACAGGGCTATTGGATTGACAGTTTAAATTATCACATATTAGGTCATGTTTTCAATTTAAAATTTTAACATTAGTTTAAATTCCCTCCATTTCAAATCACCAAAATCCAATTAAAGTCAAAAGTCCTACACAATTTATTCTGCTGCAATATCTTCTAATATAGGTATGCATGGACGGGAAGCTGATTTCATAATATTAAAGTGTTTGTCGGCATAAACAAAATATTGTATGTAATTGTGCAGATTACTTAACAGTTGAAACCTGATCTAAAATTGAACTGTCATTACCTTGATTGTTAACTACGCAGAACAAATACAGCAGGTAAATCTTGCAAATTGCATACAATTACGAGTACTGGTAAAAACCTCAATAGCACGTGCATGTTACACAACTGCCCCACTTGGGAATCACAGGCCACCTGGCCACCTGGCATCGAATAACTCTACTATGGGATGCTGGTTTTGTATACCGTACACTTTATTGGACGTGTAGTTAGCCATTGGTTACACTGATTCGAAGGAAATCGGATGTGGTTTTGAAATTGTCGATGCAAGAGTCTAGTAGTAAACTATTGTACTGCAGGATATGAATGAAGTTCTGAATAGAAAAATATCAAGCTTTTTAGAATATATTTGTTTTATTTTAGAAAAGTTCGATATTTAGATACGATTCGATACAAAGCTGTGTGTATTTTTGTTCCTAACTAAGTATATTCTCTTAAGTTTCAAATTGAGTCATATAGTAAACATACCTATATGTAATTTTTTATTTTATGTCATGATGCTATCCTATGAAATCTTACATTTGAACGCATGACGCCAATAACATTACCACTCTTAGCCCGAATATGGTCACTCAAATTTCTCGCTTATGCTATCTCTGTTTCCTTAATGTTAAATGTAGTGACAGAAATACTTTTAAAACTAACTTAAAATTTATTGCCATTAAAATATCTGGGCAAAATAAACTTGATCAAATTCACACAATCTAACACAACTCTAACAGTTAATTCAAGACACGTAGAATAAATTAATTTCGCCAAAAGTATTATTTTAACCGTTAAGTTTCCTTAAAAGGTGATCATAGAGAGCAAAGAGACATTTGGACATAACATGATAAAGTTTTAATTAACTGTTTACGACCGGCCCACAGACTTTGTTACTTAGTAAGTTTAGGAACGTGACGGCTTAGGGAGTATGTTACCCTAAAGATGCTTGTTTATGTTAGTATATCCTTGCCGGTTTCCGTATGAATGGGCTGGAGCTAATGTAAAGTACTGGCGATTATCCATCTATAAATTAAGGATTTGGACACTTGTCGGTCGAATTGATGCAATTCCCGCCACTTCTCTTTGCCTTATCTCCTTAATCTTCTTATGACGTGGCATCAGCACTTTTAGTAAAGGAATAAAGTATTAGTTCCCATAGTAACTAACTTAAATGTAAGTAACTAGACATTTAAATAGTACTGAACCGGCCGTTAAGACAAAATGTTAACATAAAGTCATTTGTAGGTATGTTCAAATGTTTATACAACAGACACAAGTCAAGTACAGTTATCCAAACGTATTAGATATCAATATCAATATTAATGGCAGCCGCCATATTAGAGCAAGTTCGTTAACGTGTAGTCGCCTGTCCACAGTCGAAGGTATGGAACATGTTACACCCACCCAGCCATTATTACTCACTATTTGCATGTCAAACGAAGCAATATGCATAACAGAATTCAATAAATATGTTAAGTTTAAAGTTAAAGACTGCATGTTTATGTAACTTCATTGGTATATATATATGTCGCAGGCAAATTGTATAAGCCCACCGTTTACGTACTGCCTCGGTATTTTGTATAGGTACACAACTAGCGATCTCCAAGGTTTCGTTTGGATAGATTCTAAATATAGCTGGATTTTTTTATTGCCGACAGTGGCATAGGAACAAACATCCTACGTGATGGTAAGTGGTAACTGTCTCTTATAGACGACTCAGAGTCTTTGGCATTGCTCCTGAAATGGCAGAGACTCTGAGTGAGCAGCACCGGTAGACAGCGAAGCCGCTGCCTACGCTGGAGTGGAGTAGGTGAAGGGATAAAGGGAAGTGAGGAAAAGGGAAAAGGAGGGAGGGGGAGGGAATTACGCAATAGTACGAATACTACTACTCGTACTCTTATGTCGATCATCTATGAGAGGGTAGTTCTTCCCCGGTCCAACCAGCCCAATCATGCTAAAACCAGCGTGGATCTACTAAAACGGTTTCTGATGATTGCATGTTATTTTTTTTGTCAAGTTTCTTGCACATCAATACATAGGCGTACCAGTCAAGCTTAGGTGATACATAGATAACCGAAATAAATGTTTAGTCAGTTAAATAACATTTCGCTTGATAAAAGTAGGTACGGAGGTATTAAAGATTTAGTGACTATTGCAAATACTGGCGATTATAAGCAAAGGGCAGTAAACGTGTTCAGTCAGATCTTCTTAGAGTATAGGAGATGTCTTTAAAAACAATTTCCTATCAATATCTTGACCGCGCCTACATAGCTTTACATTTCCTAATATTATTAATAGTATAAAAGATAGATATACAATTGTAAAAACAATTTAGTTCAAACCAAAATCCGATTGCAATTGCGGTTGTAAATTGTTTTGATTTCAATCACAGCGGGGCGCTTAAGAAGGTATGAGGCTTACTCACTAATTACGGTAATATTGCACTAGCATAGCATTAATGAAGTACCTATTCTACCGTTTGATAATAATTAAACTTAGGGAGTACTTGTTATTATTTTAAAGATTGTGTTTTGACACGGAGTTTTAAATAATCGTTGCTATGATTTATCTTGGACATAAATATTGTGAGGAAACATGTGATACAAAAATATAGCACAGTTGATTCAACATTTTAAGATCAGGTTTTTATCAAGCAATTCTGGTTCGCGATCACCATTCTAGAACCTTTCTGACCCAGCGGCAGTCAGTTCTGCGAGCTATGTGTCCTGCCCTTTGCCACTTCAGTGAAGTAAGTCTGCGAGCCATATCAGTTACTTTAGTTACACGTCGTTGAGAGGCCAAAACTAGTCAACTACCAAAAGTGAGTTTTTCTAAAATCGCTTCTGAACTAAAGATAATAATTATGTCATTTAATAATGATAATAACCATAGGGGATCAGATCAGAGTGATCCGACCGGAATAACTCGATAACTGAAGAAACCTTTCTACATATTTCAAGAAGAATTAAAGTTATTCAGTTGTCTTTAATATTATGATGAAATAAAACAAAATACGCTTTTGTAATTAAACTCAGAATATTCGCGCTTTTTATTTACGAGTTTACGGACTGTTAACTTTATAGCTTTTCTTGTTTCATGAAGCTTTGCCCGTAAAGTTTGTATTTGTTATAGACTTTTAACCGACATCAAAAAGGGGACTGAACTGAAATGTAGTGTATATTTAGGTTTATGTACTTTTGAGAATTATTCTTAGAAATAAATTATTGCTTAACGCCTTGATGGTGAATGCATTGGATAATAGCTTGTTTCTTAGGGGCATTATATACTTAAGCGGACCGGCATTAGACATGAACGACGACCGTGTTATATTTGCTCCGTGGTTATAACATCGAATAGATGAAGATAATTCTCGGAAAAAAGAAAGCTTAGATTAACTGTACTTATACATTTGGATGACTAGCTAGGCATGACGGAATGAAGAACGACCTGCGATCGGCCGTAAACGTGTAGTAATTGCTTCGGTTCGGCGTTTACATTATACCAAATACCTATGAGCAGTTTGAGTCTTGACATGGTGGTCATCACTTTTCGAATTCACTGACTGCTGACCATCAGGCTGAGTGGGGTCATTTTGATAGGCTACAATAAAATACTGTAAATCCAATGAGGTGATCCGCATATATGATAAAGAGCCCTTTACTTTCAAGACATCAGAACACAAAGAATAGTGATGGATGAGTGAGTAAATGATTAGGTAAAATTGTTGTACTACTACTTATAATTGAATATTATGTACTATGTATACCATTCAAATATTGTATTATATAGTATCTAATTAATATTTACTTTTTATTGTTATATGAAGAATGGGAAATATTGATTAGTATTTAGATTTATTGTATATATGCTGTTGACAATTAACATAACAAAGACGCTGACTTATAGTATTTGCATTTCTTTTACATGCATTCATAAATTACGAAAAATATGCCGAATAGGTCGAAGAATAATAAACTATTTAATATTATATTTTAAGATAGGTTAGTCTGGCGAACAAACGTCATTTGCAGTTAAATGGTATCAGTAGCTAACGGAAATGTTAATGTTAAAAATAGATAATACTGTTATCGACCGTGAAGAACGGTTATAGAGAGAAGAATGAAAAAAAAACCATGTTTTTTTTTTAAAAGAATGATGTAGTGATGTAGAGGCTTCAATTGTATATTTTGTAACAAAACGTATGCAAGAAGTGAAGACGTGTAAAGCAACACGTCGATGTCTTTTGCGTCGAATTATCTGACATTGACATGTCCATGCTACAAGTGCGAAGTGATTTTCAAAATTCATTTTTTGTTAGAAACGAAGTGGCCCTGGATGAGTGACCATTTATGTCATTTCATTTTCAGCGTCTTCATTCTTTAGAAGCAGTAGACTATGATTATCACTATAATTTGGTAGTCGTTAAGCCAAGTTGGAGGGTCTTATGGTCGTGAGAAATTACATCAACGGGCGGCCTTAAACCTGCTTTTACAGCACCACTGTTTATTTTTTGTATATGTGTTAAGCGATTGCTCGGTTAGTTAAATTATGATTTTTGATGATTGTTTATTGTTGGTAGATCTTCACTTTTTTGTTTTGATTTGTGATTTCTGGGATTCAGGGTTTAGCGATCGAGAAAGTGTTGACAAGGATCTTATATCTCTATTTACAATCTTACCTCTCGTCTATACTTTCTTTCAAACGGCGCGGCGCTGTATTGATTGCGTAGCACGTTTAGTAGGTCTACCCATATTGAATATATTTCCCACAATTATTTCCCACTAAAAGTTTAAAAATAAAATTATTTTTAGAAAAAAACGAAAACCTGAAAAAAAATTAAAACTTGGCTGGCACCGACTCCAAAATAACTGATTAAAAACTATAAATAGTAAAGTATTATAGGTATCAAGGATTGCGTTGATTCCCCTTCAATGTTCTTTGCTATGAAGTAATTAAAATATTATTTTCTACTTTTTAGTTAAGGATTGAACATGTAGGTGTTGTTTTAAGTCGGTTTTCATTTTTTTTTCTAAAAATAATTTTATTAGGTGTCGAAATAGTCGCTAATTTATTGGTAAGTATTTTACAGTTAAGCGAAAGAGTACAGGGTCTATTACAATAATTACTATTACTATCACTGAATACTGTCAAATGTAATGATAAGAATGTAAATTTCTTTTATTTTCATTAAAATTAGCAAAAATTAAAGAAAACTCTCTTGATAACTCAGTACTTTCGTAACTTATAAATATTCATGTTTAGATAAACTACGTACTTACGTACTGTTCTGGTTGTTATCAATTATCGCTTGCCGCATGATTGCATCAACTTACCTGCATAAGAAAAGAATAGTTTTAAAAATAGTACACATAAAAAGTTACAACTAGTAAGCTTCTTTTAGTTAGTATAAGTATTAATCAAAGACCGAAGAATAAATCATAGAATTAAATGAAAAGAATGTATATATGTGTGTCATGCACATTCTATATGTAATTTTGTTAAAATTTATGCAGGAACAGTAAACAATTTACGGCTGGTCGAAGTTGGTGTATGTCCAGCAGTAGACGTCTTTTAGCTGAAATGATAACAATGATGACATATTTTAATAGATTCCCTGTCCCCTGTCACATCACAACAATAATGATTTTCTATTATGTCTCTCGTAGGATAGCGAATGGGTTTTGTTACTTGTTAATAGGCTTGTTTGCATATAGACCTTTTAGTCTTTACGTTTTAGCGAATGGGTTTAATAAAATAAAGGACATTATCTAGAGCGGAGGATTTTGTTGGTTTGTTTGAACACACTAATCTATGAAACTACCAGTCGGATACGAATAATTCTTTTTGCGTATGATAGCCCAGTTCCTGAGGAAGGTTAGGCTATTTAACAACACGCTACTGGCGACAGGAGTAGAGCAGTAAGGAAAGACGCGGGTGAAACCGCTAAAAAGGATATAAATAGGAATGATAAAACAGAAAATAAAGTGAATCAACAAAGGTATTCAATCTACAAGATTAAACTAAAATGAAGTAGTAGTAAAAGTCCACCCCTCAAAGAGACGATAACAATCATTGAAGTATGTACACGAAATACACTTACTTCATGGATTATTCTAGAGTGGAGACCATGATGAGTCAAATATAGTGGAGTACCGCGTTGAGGAGTGACGAATTGCTAATATAGTAGCAATTAGCAACAGAAGGCCGAAAGGCACAGGAGCGTTCATTGCTTAGAATAAATTAACCAATGTATAGCATTAACATAAGCTAACGCCAACATTGTCGTTAGCCTTTGTGAATCTCATACATTTTTTTTCTACTATATTAGCATTTATGCCACTTCTCTAGGCCCTCTGAACGACCAATGGCTGAAGAGGCTTATGATGTCAGTCAAGCCAATAATCTGACGGTAAGTCTACTGTTGCTCATACACATCAGCGACGCTGACTATCTTGAAATTAGTAAGAGCATTAAAACCTCTTTTAAAGGACATGTGATTACCCTCGGAAAACGCCACAGGATACATACATTGATCCACGCCTTTTATCCCCGAAGGGGTAGGCAGATATGTTTAACCATCCACGTTTCACATTTTATTTTAGATCCCATGTAACAGGGGACGAGGCTGTTGCCATTTACCGCGCACAATTCCAGACTCCAGCCTAATACTGAGAATTTCTCGCCAGAAAAAAAAACACAATATCACTTTAAACGACCCGGGGATCGAACCCGAGACCTCTGTGTATCAAACCCGAGACCTCTGCGTGGTAATCCGTACACAGTACCACCGAACCGCAGAGACAGTCACACCACAGCAATAAATCCAAAATTCACTTCATTACGACGAAGGTGAAACTAATCTTAGTATTTCTTACTAATTGGCCAAAAAACAGAACAATGCCTCGTTTGGATGAGGTGTTTCCGTCCATACAACTATAATAGATGCACTTCATTAATTCTAAAATTAGCCCTTTGTTTAATAGAACTGTATATTGTTGGTGGCTTTTATTTACCATTTAATTGGCAAACAAGCAAACGGCTTCGTAAGCGTTTACCGTATCTATGGATATTGCTAAGAAAACACAAGCATTTTAAATGGGAATATAGTGTCTGGAGCTTAATATTTACTACCAATCGTAGTACTGCCCTAAATTTCTTATATAATCTCTAATTTATTGCGATGATAAGAGTGTACCGCCAAAACTGTCTATCAGCAACGATTGAATAGGATTCAAATTTAAGTGATCAATCAATAGGTTAAAGTTCTGAAGTTGCGAACACCAGCCTTCACAGTAAGAACGCGACTTGATAAATGTTGCGGGATGGATGAGGACTGTAAAGAAAAAATATCAGGCAACCTGGAGTTCTAAAAAATATATAGGTAATCATATAAAATTGAATTATTATTGAGTTTGCCAATCTGCCTTGAGCAAGCATAGTAATCATGAATAGGAATTTCTTCTCAGTTTAAAAATAAGCCATTACTCAATATTCTCTACGATTTCTTTAAACTAAATATTTTAGTAAGTTTACTTAAAAAATAACCTTAACAGTCCCTAATAAATCTAATTTATTGCTGCCTACGTAAATGTAACCTACCAACTAAAATAAAGAAACCCATTTTCCTGAGCCTTAGTACTAATGTGTTTTCGAAGAAGTAGTAAGGATTCGATCCGGCTCGTAAATTCACTTTTAATTTCTTACAGAATAAATTAGTGGGTGTAAACTGGTTTAGAGCGCGATTGTGTTTAGTAGGTACGTACAGGTTGAATGGCTTCATTTAACGATTTTGCTACGTTTTTTCTTTAATTAATATAGTACTCAAACTCTTTTATAGTTGTAATACTGTAGACGTAAAGAGATTTCTGTTTGAAAAGCTTTATTCAGAAATATCCTTGTTATTTGAAACAGCTTTTTTCATTGGAGTAGATCATTAAGACCGTAAATAGACATTCTTGTCGGTAAACTTCCATTGGTTTCGTTTACATAAAATAATAGAGCATTTTAGAGTATTTTCTGTGAGTGGGTACCTAGTATTTTCGTATCACAAACAAGTCACTCACAAAAACACCCATATTTATAGAAAATGTATTCATAAGTCATTGCGTATCCATAGAAAACTAATACGTGTAAAACAAATTATAACCTTTCAAAGTAACGAATTTTATAGAAACGACAACACACATTCTTCTTCTTCTTTTCGTGTCGACAGCAAATATTTTTATACGGTGTCAGCCGAAAACTCAGCTATACGACTACTGCATTGTCAGCAGCGTTCATAAAATACAATACAGATTGTTGCCATCACATTCCGTTTAATAACAACATAGTTATAATAGCGAATTAATAAATAAAGGTGACAGGTCGCATGAGCGATTGCTAACTCATCACAGTCATTCATCACTTAGAAAATGACGTAACTTAGGAATTATTTAATTATTATAGTGTCTATGCAGGTTTCTTATATTTATTAAAATACATGCAAGCGCGTTACTATCAAAGTAGGTAAGTACAGTAAACTCAGTTTGGTAAGTAAGATTCTTCAACTCTCTCAGATTATGGATGTCGTATAGGTAGGGCGATTAAGAATAATGTGCCCAAAATATACCTTTTATCAAATGGGGCGTAAACAGCAAAAGAAAAGTAGGTGAAACACTTCTGCGCAGCTCTTCGGTTATAAATTTTAATAATACCGAAAATGTACGATGCTTCATAAGTATACAAAGTAAACTTATGACATACTATGTATGTGTTGCCGTGCTGTTGTAGAAGCTGTGATAATTATACGTCTCGATTTTGCCATATGTTTCGATTTGATATAATTTTCCTAGGTCCTATCACAGTGACATTTATGTAAGCACCTATGTATGTCTTTCGAAATACAAAAACGTTAGATGCCCAATTTTGATAACGCTTTTGAATATAATAGTACACGCAAAATACAATTTATGCACTAAATTACAAATCGCTGATTTAGT
The DNA here is from genome assembly GCA_963082885.1 of Parascotia fuliginaria. NCBI lineage: Eukaryota > Metazoa > Arthropoda > Insecta > Lepidoptera > Erebidae > Parascotia > Parascotia fuliginaria. The sequence continues at coordinate 17,710,722 of OY720175.1, forward strand.
TTTAGGTAGATACCTGATACTGATAGTTTAATTTTCAAATAGAAAAACTAACATAATGGATAATTGCAACTCTAATATCTATTGTTAACAAAATTACATGTTATTGCAAGTTACAATTAATGTTTGTCATAATAATAGTTTAATGTCTAATCGAACTACAAATATCGACCTTCGAGCAACATGCAATGAACTTTAACTAGAGGCATAAGCACATAATGCATTATCAATTGAAAATAGTCATAAGACGAAAAATTATTTCATGCAATTTGTAGCTCTATAATAGTAAACTTAAGATAAACTTTAGAACACCGACATATCTTGTTTTCTGACTTTATTGAACTTACCATCGCGAATGTAATTGGTAGGTTATTTTTTGATTATAGCTTTTAAGAGTGCTGCAATTTTAAAATCGAGTTATCGGCAATAAGATTATTTTTAATCGTATTAGTGTTATACACATGGTTATATAAAATAGCGAATTTAGGTATGTCTTTGAATGGAATAAGCTGCTTTAGTAAGAGTATGTAGGTACGAAATACAGTAAGCGAGCGAGATTTATCAGAAGCCCAGAGAAAAATAAATGGGATTGACATAAGCTAACGCCAACATTGCCCTTAGCTTATGTCAACCCCATAGATTTTTTAATCTATTCCATGAATAGAATAGAAATCCATACCACTTGTCTAGACTCTCAGGGTAGAGTTTTGTTTACAACAAAATACAACTTAGGCTGCAATTATACTTAGTATCAGGGACAACAAATTCAAGAAGAAAATGCTGTATTGCCACAGGACGTTTTGTGCAGTTAGCGTCCTGTTTTGTACTTTTTCGTACAGTTATCTACTCTTCTAAAGTAATAAGCACGCAGGCTTAACACAATAGTACAATCAATAATAAATTGGGACGCAATTTACATATTCATATATATCATGATAGCGAATTAAATAATTGGCTAACATGATGTAAATTTTATTTATGATGTAAATTTTAACAGTTACCAAAAACATAACATATATAGTTAAATTAATTATACAGGTGTAAGTACATTAATTTTAATCTCTGTATCAATAAAATAAGCAATTTAATTGTGTCTTTAATGTGTAAGTATACTATTAATATTACAGTTATGAGCCTATACACTATATTTCTTAAATGGTACATAATATAATGTTTATATAAAATAATATTCTGTAATAAAAAACATAACAAAATAATAGGCTTTGATGCAATATGTCAATCCATTAAAATTGCATCAATAAGGTTTTACTTGCGCTATTCTCTTTGGCTGGATAGCATAAAAGATTTATTTAATTTGTGGCATGGCTTAAAATGGCGCTGACATTATCTGTGTGGCAAAGCCGACGAGGGTAAATGTATATTTGGACCATTCGTTCTAGTCAAATATTTATTCGGTTTTGTTTTTAGATCAGATTAATTTGCAAATGTGTGTCGGATTTATTTCGCTATTAGAAATCAGGTCAGTACTACGCTACTGGTCGGCTCTCCATAAACGCATGACAACAGTTTCAACGATGTCTTTTGGAATGATGGCCACCACTAATGGATTTCACTCACTGCTTACCATCAGGCAGAGATGAGTCACTTTAGTAGGCTAATAAAAAAAAACAGGAAAATATCACTAACATTTAATTTTATTTTGATTAAGTACTAGATAACAGTCATGGGGAGAGAGAGACCTTTGCCCAGCAGTGGGATGGTTTGGGCTGACAGTAACCAGTAACCAGTAACCAGTAACTAAGTAACACTATAAATTATTTTAAATAACACTACAAAAATAAACACTTTTCTTTTTTTTCTATTAATTTAATCAGCATCATTAGCCTCAGAACTTCCAATGCAGGACAGACAAAAATTTTAATTTTGAATTAAGCAGAGTCAGATTCACCAACTTTCGAAATATGCGCAACAATAATAAAAACTAGTCGTCCGTAAAATATAGCTTGCTTATTATTTCATTACAAAAATATTTCAAAACAATACGTTATTTATTGCTATAACAATAGTAATTAATAGTCACCTATCATAGAAATATTGCCACCTTATTGCCACAATAGGAAGTAACGACGAAAGCGATTGTTAAGATTACAATTAGTGTTGCCAGGCTAATTACATTTTCAAACGAAAGCGGATTTAATCGGATTTGAGAGTACGAGTACATATCGACATAACGATTCAATGTATTACGTATTTTTAAGAAAATCTTATAGTAATATTATAATCCTTATTTTTTTTTTTATGGTTAAGTACATTAAACTTTTCTTCAATAACAAAGAAAAATAGTAGCATTTTAAAGATGAGAGGTAGGATATATCGAGAGATTTCAGTTAAAAGATATCAGGGAAGTATCTTCATTTAACCTATGTTAGTAACCTGTTTTTGGTAGCAACTCATGTTTGCTAGTGTTCTAAAAATTGTAAGCATGGTAACTACTTTCAGAATGAAAAGTTTTATATCTGATTTTTTGTATAAATAAGCGAAAAAAAACATTTTGTGTTGAACCACATTGTTTTATTGCTCGCTCTTGCCCGCTTTAGTAAATGACAAGTCTCAGTGACAAAAAGAATAAATAGGCAAGTGCGATTCTGCGTGCTGCCAGATGTAACCCTAAAAAGTAAGATAACGGCCCACAGTGTACTTTCCTAACTAATAATGAAAAAAGACACTTAGCGCAAAGCTAAACCACCTGGCAGCACCACAAAGCCACGGTGTGGCGCGTGCGTCTACAAATTGACGCTATCAACTGATCTTCATCTGATAGGAGGTGGAACTTTCAATGTGCTGTATGACGATGACGAAGGTCGTCATGTACTTCAATGGCGCTATTACAACATTGTGGACTTATTCAGGAATATACAAACAAGGAGCAAAATAGTGTCATGCAAGACTCGTAAGTAAAATTTTAATTAATATTTTATGTTAATCCTTACAAAATATAGAGTAAAAGTTAAAATATATTTAAATTCTGACCAATTACATATTGTTAGGTGTATCTTAAAAAAAAGTTCACCAATTAGCCTAATAAAGACTAAGTATTCCATACTATTTGATTACAGAACAAAAACACAGCTTAAAATGCTTAAGAATATTGATGATAGAAGACGACCCGAGTCTATAAATAGAAGGCGACTTGCAATCTGCATAAAATTAGTCCTTTAAGTCGCCTTCCAGTAGTTTTTTAATTCCTCATGCTGTAAAAAATTTATTTAGGTCTGTCTACATTATATTTATTTATTTATTTAAAACTTTATACACATACATGTAAAGGCGGACTTAATGCCTAAATTATACTATAATATAGGCCCATTATTATACCATTGCAGGGAAAGGCCTCGCCTCATACAGAAAATATATGAGCGTTGATCGCCACGCTTGCACAAGGCATGGCGATTTCAGACTTCCTCCGAAGTCCAGGTTTCCTCACGATGTTTTCCTTCACCGTCAGTCAGTAATGTCCAGATAAACTTAGAATGTACATATGATTTCAAAAATTAATCCTTCCCGGATTCGAACCTCCAACCTCGTGTTAACAAAGCGGGTGACTTCACCACTGGGCCATTACGATCTCGATACAGCAAAGTAACATTGTAGTAAAACACACGTAGTGATTTACTTAGAAACACCTGCAATGTACAATTATGAATTGTTATAGACCTATCGTCACTATAATATACTACAAACATAACCTATAAAATCAAAATTACCAAACTGTATTTCAAAATCAGAGTAACAAAGTAGATCCCATAACACACAATGATATAAGCTCCTATAAAAACCGTACCCTATCGAAAACAATCTTTCTAACTATCTCTACTTTATTACGGATAATATTGCTTGAAGAAAAATAGCAGTCTCCTAACTAGCCTTATTATATGTGCCCTCAATACGACCTAGGAATAAGGCCAGACATGTTCACTTTTTTATAGTACGTGTACAGTTAACCAATGAGATTTACCGCAATGTTCATAAAATGTGTTTTTAAAATGTGTTTTTTATTCGTTTACTATATTGTGGGCAGTTGAAATATCACATAGCTAAAACAATATAAAGCAACGTTGCGATTTTCTTCTGGATCTGTTTAATGTAAAATACATACTAAGTAAGTATGCGTATAAAATATCATCAGTTGGTAAAACGAGGTTCTTGTAGTGCTGTCTAAAAAGGCGTGATTTTATGTTAACTAAATAGATTCAGTAAGTTTGCTTTACAGACAATAAATAAATTCTTTGTTTCAATGTAAATAAAACTAAGTGTATAACACAAATATACCCGTACCTATGTAAACTCCTTACGGTAGTATATGTGGCCTGAAAAACAGAGATAAGTACGGTCAAGTGGCTAAGACCTAGTGCCTAGTCACGTAGCCCATATCTAGAATAATAAATGGCACCTATTTATGTAGCTAAGTATTTCATTCCTTTATTAACCTATTTCCTTAAACAGTTAAAAGTTTAGAAATAATCTTGTTACTATTGGTAACTGTATTCAGTAGGCATCGATGTTAATAAGCCTCGAAGTTAAGCAGAGATGGTTAAGTCAATTTACGGATGAGTATAGCATGATGGAAATCTCTCCACGTCTCGAAAAATAAGTTAGACAAAAATTAAATCATTTCTGCGCTTTTTTTTTGCAATAAAACTGTTGGCACTAGAATCACCAACCCGCTAGCCAAGCATGGCGATTGAAGCAAAATTTTATCAAATATTGCAATCGAAAAAGTCTTTTGTATAATAATAAACGTTGTTCCGTTGAAATGATGAAAAATATTGTAAACAACAACCACAATTTTCTTCAATAAGTGAGAATTGTTGCCCATTTAATCGCACAGTTTATCTTTCTATAGAATTTCCTCGATCAATAACCATGTACCTTCTGCATGTATTCACTCTTAGCAACAGGTTTTATCATCGTTAGACTAATTGCAAGATCAAACACGATTTCAATTAGCAACGACTTTACAACAAGTGAAAGTAAATGTTTGAACATTTAGAGTAACATGAAACAAACTGAGAAATGTATCGTACGAGTTATATGTAGATACTTACGAATTTTAAGTAGGACTATATCTACAACATATTTCAACAAACAAAGATTATCTATACTATTATGTAGAGCAGAAGAGTTTGTTTGTTTGAACGCGCTAATCTCTGGAATTAACAGTTGGATTTGAAGGTTATAGGCTATATAACATCACGTTACTGGCGACAGGAGCAGAGCAGTAAGAACAAAGACACCGGTAAACCCGCACCGCGGAAAGCTAATTTTTTATATTAGGCTACCAAAATGTCTTCACTCTGTCTCGCTCATAAGCATTCAGTGAGGTTCAGAAGTAACAGACATCATTTCAAAATTCATTACATATTAGTAATCTACTGGTATGTATGGTGGCTCCATCGCAGCGTTTTCTATATCCATTTGCCAAATTTCAGTCGCTTAGATCAAGTAGCATTTCGACTTTAGTAAACTTTCACTTACATGCCTAAGAGAACTTTCTACGCCATGATAATGTGGGAACGACCCTTTGCTAGGTAGGTATAAAATGTAGAAGCGCATACGTGAAAGCTATGAAATATTAGAAGATCACCTTCAAGTTTTGAAAGTATTTTATACGGGTCGAAAAACCAGACAACTTGCTATGGAGTAGATTCTCACGCGGGTTAAGAACTTTTATGTCATTCACAAATTGTTGTCCAGAATCTGTATGTGACTTTGTGCCAAATATACGTAAGAATAGTCTGTTTAAAACTTGAAACTTGATCCTGATGCAGTAATTAAAAAAAGCGAAATGAAAAATTAGAGTATCATTTCCAAGTTTATATCAATGAATTACCGTTTTGTAAATGTTGTCTCAACTGTTCTACAATCTACTGCTACTGACGACGGTGTTTTGAGAAATTTGTGACATAGAATATAATGTAACATAACCCTTAGATTGCACAATTTGACAGCTATAAAATATTATTAGCATATTTGGTTAGCTAAAAGAAATTCGGCAAAGCTCGATGAGTAAGTTTACCTAGTTCTTATTCATAAGAAGAATTTTTCTCGTATTAGGGTTCCTCTCGTCAAATATTCATACTTTACATATGTTTGGAGTAAATATGCGTGAAATTTTTAGATTTAATAAAGTAGGTAAGAGTATACTGGCTACATGTAGGTAATCTTTAATGTCTGATTTGTTCGTGCGTCATTTAAGATGTCCAACGGGAAGATTCTTATATTATTATGCTCCATATCAATCAATATACCTTTACTAGTAATAACTCGGTATTTTAGTTCAATGCCTCGTATAAAAGCGACCTAGGTCTATTTTAAAGTTCGATGTATCTTTGAAGCTTTTTTTTTTGTTTTTCTTTTACAACTAAACAATTTAGCATATGTTATAGGTACTTATTTGAATAATTGATCGTACGAAAAAGTCGCAATACTAGTATCATATAGGTACTAGTATTGCGACTGCCGAAATAGACTGTAGATCATCAAGGTATAGGTCATAAGAGCAATTATTAGGATGGAGACCTTGATTACTGAACTCTATTAACTATTTTTATATATACTCACTGTGTATTAAAGAGGCTAGTTTCATATACTAATAAGGTCGTGAACTTCAAATAATAATACAATAACAATACGAGGCCCTCAGGTGTTATTTTCAGAGAAAACGTAGATTGTATTTTTCTACACAAAATATAGATATATTTATTTTCATTTCGAACGAGAATATATTTTACGACGCCAATGAATATCTTTTCTAATTTACAATTAAAAGCGAAACTTCTTAGTATTAAAATTTCACAACAATGTTCGTAGGCTGTTGCTTTAAAACCTGAATGATTCATTATAAAACTTCGACTATAATTAAAAAGTTGTGCTGAGACATGATTTAAGAATAACTTATGTACATATATTTATTATGCAGACTCTTTTATCGATAGTTATTCAAGTAAATGAATTTGGTCAGTGACGCGACCGCGACAATGTCAAGAAGGACGTTTAGAAGTCGTTGAATAATAATGCAGTTCACCGAGATGATAAGTACTTTTACAAAAGAAATTTTAATGTTCTGTTCTGTGAAATATGTTAGAAAAACTGTGAATGATTAAACAGTAATGACTTGAGAAAATCGCACTTATATGCCAACGTTTCTATAACTATAAAGTAGGTAATGAATCGACATTGTTTAAAAAGCAGTAAAGCACACTTATTGCGGTATTGGCAACGGGTTATTTCGATTTTGGGTTTTATGAGCATCACGCGTTTATTCTAAAAACGTAGGTCTACAATTCTGTGTATATTCTACCTGACGTATTGCGGTACCATACAATTCACGACAGCTCGCCAGACACTTTAGATTTCTTATAATAGGAGAACTTAGATTACTTTTATAAGCTTTATGTAACCTAAAACTAATCTAATAGCTTCTAGGTTACGAGGAAGCCATTTGCAAGGCAATGGTAGGCACCTACCTACTAAAGTTTCGTTAATCTTACTAAGCTTGTAAATCCTAGGAACGTCTATTAAAAATCACCTTGGTGTAATGTCGATTCTGGGCACCGGTAATCGTATAAGCTATATGTTGAATACTGCAATAGAATTTAGGACTTAAATTTACAGAGACAGAGTTTACTATGACGTGCATGGTCCATGCTTTGATAGATGTAATTTGTGAGCTAGAATGTACTCACGCCACAGATTTGACGAGTTACAGCAGGTGCGCCGCTGTGCCAAATTTTAATTTGCAAAGTGTCATAAAAATTCAAAGTTCTTCGGGGATTCAAAATCCAAAATTAAAATTATCTTCAGCGAAGTGTATTATTTCTTTTATCTTTTATTTTTAATTAAAATTCTGAGAATAAGTTCGTGAGCGGCATGCGATTTTTGACCTTTATAATTTGTTTTTTTTTTTTTAATTTTTATGATGAGGTTTATTATTTAAGATAAATTATGAGACCTTTTATAATCACCATCAGACCACACAATTTAGCTAAATAGGATTCTAGATTTGAAAAAGATAGTATTAAAAAAATATATTGTTTTGTTTTTGTAGATTAGAATAATTATTCTGCCACATTCTAGAGTCTAGGATTTAGTGATTATGAAGAAGGTGCAAATCAGACAGATTTTAACATCGTTGTGTTATCTCAGTTTTATTATAATGAATAAATAATAATACTAGCATCATTCACAATACAGGGCCTCATACAGAGAACGCGTGTATAATATTCTAAGACCCTTCTCACTAAGTTTTCCTTCGCCGTTTTCTGTTAGCTTTATTATATTATAATCCTACTCGCACTTCGTCTGGTGCTGACAGCTAAATCCTTTAGTTTCACAAAAGACATTCACTATGACAGTGTTATTTGTCTTCGTATATAGTGTGTGGCACATCTCGTGTTTTCGCCTTCAATATTTATTCATGAGCACGCGTTTCACGAAGGACTGAGTGGTCGCTTATTCAGCTTGTGTGTATAATGTACTTCTAATATTGTAATGGCAGAGGTAGGTGATATATTTATCTTTTATTAAAATTAATGAACTATTTTTGACGTGAATGGCTGTGCAAACATAGTGACAGAAATAAAATAATTTATTGCTTTCCGTTGTTTAAACCGAAGAAAAATGTTTTGATATCAAAACAATATACTTAAGCTATTAGCTATCGTCTTTATTTTCTTTTTTAAAACTCTTCAAAAATAGATGTTCTCTAGGATGCCAGCATGACTCTTCAAGAGAGTTCACTCTACTAATTAAAATGGAGTAAAACCAGCGATGAATACGAGTGCAAAATAAAGCCTTTTCAGAATGCAATTTAAATATCATTTATTTCATCATATATTTTCATTAGAATAGAATAGAATAGAATAGAATATTTCTTTATTTGCATAAAATATATGTACAAAGCAGGTGGAACATAGAAAATAATAAAGAGCCAATATATTTTGTCGCTAGGCAACATGCAAATTTAACAATAATATTTATATCAATTAGCTGTAAATGAAATAACAATAATAGATTCTTAATAATTATGTCAATTTTTTCCAGTGACCCAGAATAACGTCTGTCAGGGAATATCGTGTGAAAGTGATCATTGAATGGTGTGGGTTATACGTTTACCTTATTTTAGTTGTTAAATTATGTATAGTAATAAATAACGTGTAACTGTTTTTTGTCCCAATAAAGAAAAATAAAAAAAAAATAAAAAATTGAATGTTTAAGTTGGTATGATTATTGCATGTATTATAAGCCTATCTATGAAATAAAAGGGACACAGTACAGAACTTTTCAATTAGGTACCTCTATGTAAATATCTCACGATTTTAAATGAAAATTTTGATACTATCTAACTAATATATTGCCCGCGCCAGGAACTATTGACCTCAAATTTCACTAATGTAGTAGAATATTTAGGGTCAACCAGTCAACCAAATGTTGATGATTAAACCATTACACAAGAAGGCTGTAGCAAAATGATTTCATTACAGAAGAAGTAGTGGCGTCCTGTGGTGTAATAATTATGTCACCACTGCCATAGCCGTCGCCAATTCCGTCAAGCTTTGGTGATTATTAAAAACCTCCAACACTTAAAATAGTTTTATTTTCAGTATGACATACGCTATGACTATGTTTGACATTACGAGCGGTATGTAGACACCTACCTATCTACGTTTATTTACCAAGTCATACAAATTTTATTTAGATATATACATAAAACTTTACCTGACAACAGAAGCGAGTTCACTTTTTAAGTACGAAAGCAGCTGACTACTAGTAGTCAAGTTTTAACATTATAAACAGAAAGTTACACCATTTTAAACAGCGTTTAAATTCTGAAAAATATTAGCAGGCCGGTTAAGTTGCTTAAACTTAATGTACTTATGCCGGGATTTGGTACTCGTCTTTATGCAACAGTTTAATCTTGAGGCGTTAATCACTTTTTAAACTTAGATTAAACTGCCAAAAGACAGATTATATTAAACAAAACTTTGGAATGATTCAGTTTATTGGCGAAGTTTGGATGTACTACGTTTATTCGGATACTTATTTGTCAAGTACTAGAGAGTTGCTGCTTAAATTTCATACTTAGGTTCAGTAGCTATATATATACTAGGTACATACCTACACGGCTTACTAGTAGTTGTAGCTGCCCGTGTGACGTAAAAGATCGCATTGCTACTACCACGTGACGTTCTCCGAGTGTCTGGAGTGTGTGTCAATCCCAACATAACATAAATAGCTGTGTATCTGATTATGACCATGAGTTTATGACCAAATTTTTACTTTAGCCTCATAATTATAAATAATAATAATAATAATAATAATAATAATAATAATAATAATAATAATAATATTCTACCACATTCACACAGCGCCATCTAGCCCCAAATTAAGCAATTATATTTGCTTGTGTTATGGGTACTAAACAACTGATATACTACTTATAAACATTTTTTTTTGTAAATACATACATATTATAGATAAATTACACCCAGACACAGAACAAACAATCATGCTCATCATCGTTCGATTCCCACCCAGGACAAACCTTTGTGTGATCAGTGATCACAAAGGTTTGTCCTGGGTGGGATTCGAACCCACGACCTCCGGCTTAGCAGTCAGGGTCACTAACCACTAGACCAACAGGCCAGTCAAATAGGTAAGGTACTGTGTGTAAATCGAATCGTTTTTGGAAACCTAGTTAGTAGTAATGTATTATCTACTGCTTTATATTTAATGACATTGTTCACAGTCATCATTTTCACAGAAAGGCATTTACTGCTGAAAATATATGCCTTCTACAAACATAATATTTGCGTGGTTTTCCCATAATCGCTACTCTTGGCACGTGGATTACGCACTTGGCACGTGGCGAGACGCAGCGCATTGATAGTGAAGTATTACTACTAGTTTATATTAAGCGCTCTATATACTATACTAGCTGCACCCCACGACTTCGCCTGCGCGTAAAATATGTTTTGTTGTATTCCTCGGGAACCAGACCTTCCAACCGTCTGTCATCTATCCGTCTCCGACACCGAATCTATCTACATACCAATTTTTATCGTAATCCGTTCAGTCGTTTAGGCGCTGAATAGTAAGCCCACATAATGAGCCAACAGCCCACCTGATGGTAAGTGGTAACTGTCGCTCATAGACTTCTGCAATGCCAGGGGCTCTGCGAAGCCGCTGCCTACCGTGATATTAATGCTCTCTTTAAACCTTGTTTGAAGAAGGACATGTCTTAGCGCTCGGGAAACACCGCAGCTGGTAGTTCGTTCCAGAGCCTGCACGTACGTGGGAGAAATGAACGCTGAAAACGAACCGTGCTAGACGAGATCGTGTCCAGGTATTATGGATGAACTTTGCTGCGATCTCGAGCCTTTTTCAATTGACATCCCTTCTATATCTTAAGGCGCCGAATAATACTTAGACAAAAGTGCCATTTCTTTCTGATAAATTGTTATCTGTAACACTTAAATATGCCAAGCAAGGATAGTATTTTAAGTAAAAATATTGAAACAAATTTACCAAAGCACCTGTCTACTTGCATAAGTAGATACTTACTTATATCAAACCACAGAAGAACAAAGCTTTTAAAAAAACATTGATAAAATAAACCATTCTCGAATGATCTAACGTTAGGCAAAGACAATATTTCGTACAGCCTCAGTGAACCGATGCACGTTGCTGCGGGCGCAATGCCAAAGTGCTTTTTCCGAACCGGACATATTGTTTTTGGCAAGTTACCTTTTAAACTTTATAAAACAAATGCCTATGCACTTGAAATATACGAGTACATAACGAGTTTGTAGTGACAAATAAATTGTTATTTAATTTATTGGTTAGTAAGTATAGTATATTTAAATAGAATAGAATATCCTTTATTGCACACCATAATTATGTTACAAACAAGAAACTGGACAGTACAACATTAGGTATGTTGTGCCTCCGCTTGTCCAGTAGTCATATTATTATGACCGGTAAACAAAAACCAGTATGCTCTCTGTTGTATGAGACCCAACAGAGCTAGCGAAAAGTTGATGCTATATACCTCTGTCTTCCCTTTGGATTAACAAAGCGTGATGCTGTAAAAAATTGGTAAAGGTGTCTACACCTTTACCAATTTTTTACTATTTTAATTGCAAATTGCAGTCACCATGTTTTGCTATTAAGTCAGAGAGACATGTTTGCCCCATTTCTAAAGCTTATGTTTTATACTTTTACGCCTCAAGTAATTTATTGCTCGACAACCCTCAAAATAAACTCCAAGGACAGACGTATCAAGGTCAGGGAAAGTATGACGAAACCGTCTGATATCATAGGAGACAAATAAATTTTATGGAGCTTACTTTACCGTGTAAATATTGTACGCTGTTTATTGGACCCTTGGTGTGGTAAAGGTTCTTCAATAATAGTGTAATTGAAACCTGTTCTTAGGGACTTTTGGGTCTGTAGTTTGTACCTAGATATATGAACACGATTCAAGTTCTTATTGTCTTCAAAGTTTAATGGAATACGGTAAACGAAGAGTGAAAAAATTATTGGGACTTATTTCTTCCTGGAAGCGTTAGTTTTTGACCATTCTTGTCTGAAATTTGACAAAGTACAATTTTTTTCATAGCCACAAATCATCAATTCAGCCAAAAAAATCTATAGTACATTGTTCTGATGGATGAGATAGATATTCAATAGTTAATGTTAACCTTTGAATGCCACGAATACGTGATAACATTTACATAAATTCACTATCTTGCTGAGGGCAAAAACTACCATAATGTAATGCAAAGGAAACTGGTCCACATTAACCATAGACCAAATAATATGAAAATCATTGTGAGAGATAGTAAGTAACAAATCTTTTTATCTGTAATCTTTTTGTGTATAAAGCTCAGTGACGTAATAGACCGCGTTAGTATTAATGTTTCATTAATAATTCAGCAAGGACGCTATAATAATGTTAAAGAAATTCATAACTGTAATTAGTCTGTACTAGATTGATTTAGTTTCTTTTAATGATATAATGATGTCTGACTTTGATAGGTATATCAGTTTTTTTCAATGATAAATATTTGCTTCATAAATTATATTTATGTGAACTGTTGGTAAGTAAAATAATTTTCTTAAAAAACTTCTTCCCGGTATCCTAAGAGGCTGTCCTTATGCATATTTCATTACCTTGCATATAACAACACCACAAAAACTGTATTTCGTTAGTTAAAAAATATGGTTTCCCCATTTCGATACACTAACAAAAAATAGCAATCAAGTGAAATTTAAAGTCACTTAAACCACCAAGGTTTCGATCTCTGCGTGAATAGGGAAAACTCCTTTACTGTTACTGTTACATTCAAGATAGACACGTTTTTTTTGGATGAAATTTATTAAACATGGCCTTTCCCAAGGTAGTCAGGCTTGACAAGCGAAAAGGCGATTGCGAAAATAACGATTTTGCTCTTCTAAATACTGTTTATTACTAAATCTAAACTACTTTGTCTTGGTCGTAGCAGAATTGAAATCAATCTAAAATGTTAGTACCTCTCTATCCAGGAGAATTAGTAGGTTCAGAAGACCTATTCACCGAATACGCTGTTTTAGTACCTATATACACACATTGTATTTTGTTTACAAAGTTGAAGTACTTAATACCTGCTATTTAAGACCTAAAGAACTATATACCTACAATACAGCACTTTGGGTCGTAAACCACACTATCAATCCACTGCAGCTGCCTACCACAGATTTGTGGGGCACTTTAACGAGCCAAATGCTTTACCTTAAGTCTGAAATATATAGAACTTTCGTATATTAGTTAGTGGTGCTAGCCAGTTGCAAATGTTCAAGTTTTACTAAGATTTTTTTACTTTACGAGCTAAATTCTAATATGCGAAACAGATAGCTGTATACAGAAGCAATTTTAGAACTCTACTATTAATATTCGGTATATCGTATACAGTTATAAATTTTCCATATAGTCTCCTGTTTAGAATAAAGAACCTTTTCTGCTTTAGGCTGGGTATTGTAGGCGACGACTAAGGGTATACTTGAACGCCTGACCTTATCACTATCACTAAAATGCCAGCTAAGCATAGTGACAAACGGTCAAAAAGTTTGTGCATCTTTGACCGTTTGTGCGTGAACTATTGCGCATCGATATTTATCTATACTATTAAATAAAGCGAAAGAGTTTGTTTGTTAGTTTGTACGCAGATCTTTGGAACTTCTAGTCGGATTCGAAAAATTGATTTTGCCTAAGACGCGGGTAAAACCGCGCCGCGGCAAGCTAGTACTAATATATAAAGCGAAATAGATTGTTTGTTTGAACGCACTAATCTTTGGTATTACCAGCCGGATTAAAATAATTCTTTGCGTATGATAAGTTTCTTTCCAGTTCTTGAGGAAGGTTATAGGCTATGTAACATCACCCTACTAGCGACGGGAGCAGAGCTGTAATTAAAGACGCGGATGAAACCGCGCTGCAGGAAGCTAGTTATAGGTATAATTGTATATAAAGCGATAGCCGTGATTAATGTAGCCCAGTTTCGCCTTTATTTACAGATTCTGTTAATATAGCAAATACTTGTAAATTGCATTTCAATTTAAAATAACAAACAATTTAAAACGTAGGCACAAAATTTTAATTACCGGAAACAAATTGGTCCCGGCTTAAAGTTTAGGTACGCAGCAAATTTATTACGTTGTCGCTCTAATTAATTTTACCTTTCGGTCACATGTAAATAATGCGATATTTGTTGTACAATGAAATAGTTCAACACTGTCCTTAATACATGCAATCATCGTCATCATTATAAAAGCCGAAAAACTTGCATTGCGCTGGTCATAGGCCGCCCACAATTTTCTCTCACTCAACACTCGCCCGCAACCCATATCAGGTCGTGAATACATGAAATACTAACAAATATTTTTTGTAATGAATACTTAGCATTTACGCAATGTGTACCGCATTGCGGCCATTCTAATGAGAGGCTGCGGCGTATATTATGTCCCATTAACGTCCCTGATCGCCGACGAGAACATTCAAAATATTTTTGACAATTTATAGCTTCCTGTGCTGTAAATAATTAAAATATTCTTTCATAGCTGAGTCAATAATATGTATAAAAATTTCATTGTTGTTGCATAAGCATAGACTAATAATAATTAATCCGAAAATTCTTATATAATACAGACCTTTTTTATTATTTTCCATATAAATATTGTCAAACATTTTACTCTGGAAAATGTAAAAATATGAATAAAGCCCGTGACAGAAGGGCATTTAAAATAATACAATAACCACCTCTAAAATACCTATTTGTACAACGGAGAAAAATAAATATTTTCTTGTAATTTCTTACACGAATTTTTTTTCACAAAAACTTCAGAGTCGATAAAATATACAAGGTTTTCCCACCTAATAAGCAATTTTGGAGCACAGAAACGTTTTGAGGGAAAATTTGTGTAAATAGAACTCGCTACTAGAAGGCGCGAAAATATGCCTGATTTCATGTAAATCGATGTGTGGGTGCTTTTCGTAGAGTAATAGAAGTACCTACCTATTTAAATAAGACAAAAGACACGACGTTTTATCCAAAAAGATTTGTGTTGTATAATATTTTTATGATAAGGCTTATGTAATTAAAGGCTTGCAAAATTTTTTGTATCGTCTAATTTCAGCTTTCAAATACACGGAACGTTTTTTTGAGAAAGAGACTAGTTTAGGCGTCTATGCCTAAACTAGTCTCATCGTAGCCAAAGAGCGATACGCTTTTGTTAAAGAAAAGTAATATTAAGTAGGTACTTCTCACGTAAATTTTTATCTAGTAACAGCAATACCCTGTAGTTTGTTCTAACGGTCAAACTGATCAAACAAGCACCATAATTTAAACCTAATTGCACTCGTTATTAGGTCCAGAATGCTCTATCGCTGAAATGTTGAAACACTTGAACAAGCCAAACATTGATATTAGTAAGCAAACAGTACCTACATTGTGGTGGACTTTATTTGTTTAATGGCCGAACTAAAAACTTTTGGTTAAATTATTTTGGGGTTAATAACTCTAGTCATGGTAGTTTTTTTAACTGACACACCAGGGAATAAGAATGCGTGTTGTGAGGGACTTCAAAATATAGACAACTTACGCGTACAGCGTTTAAAAAGCGTGCTATTTTCAATTGCGTTTAAAAATATTGCTTTTTATATTGCGTTTGAAGTTCTAATTTAAAAGATATCTAAGTCGTTGTTTTACCGATTACTGGCTAGTTAAGATTATCAAGTTATATTAAAGCAACGAGTCTGCTTGCACTGTAAGCTAAATTGATATTTCCGTCCTATGGCTGACGCCCACACGTAATGCTGATTTACATTTAATAGTTATTCATAGGTCTCCCGCGCACGCTCATGAATATGTGTTGCACCAAATGACAATGTTTAAGAATCCAACAATTGTGTTGAAAACGAAAATATAATTGTTTTGTAGGTACTTTATCATACAAATATTAAATGATAAAGATTAATCTTAAACTTGACGTTTACAATATTTTAAATAAAAATATTTTTTTATTATTATTATTTTAATGTTTATGAACTAGTACTTGCACAAATATAAAGCTACAATGTACAATCAACCTAGTTAACTAAATAGTAGATAGTACTATCTACTTTATTAGTATTACTAAGTTTTCTTGTTCAAAATGTGACTATTAGTTTAAGTTCTACCTAATAGTATAGGCACAGTCTTATTATGTGCATAATAATACCACAGTATTATACTGTGGTTTTTTCTTACCTTTTATACACTAATTTATTTATAAAGCACCTCTGATCATTCGATATTTCGTTCGTAAGGTAACACACATAATAATACCTAGAGATTTGTATGCAACAACGATGTGTAACCGAATCAATGACATTGCTAAGATTGTTGGCAACATCACTCAATATTCTTCACTGTCAACATCATCTACGATTACTAGCAAAATAAAAACAAATATAAACAAAGCAATGTTGTAAAACAGTTTGTTTATCGTAACTTGTGCTTAGGTAAAGAGTCATAAATCGATTCCGATACGGTCGGGCTGTTGAAATTTAAACAATTGTATTAAATCTTCTTTAATAAACAGATACGAATGTGTGTCATGTTTACCTTTAAGTAACTTAGCATTTAGATCTAAGGAAATGTTATACTTTATATGTTAAGGAATGATGTTAAGTTACTGGTGAACCAAATAAAAATTTTTTTTTTTAGTTTGTTTGAAGACTGTCACTGCAGGTTTGTAGGCTTTTTCCCAAGGGAGGTATAGCTACCACACTTCGCAGGCGGTGTGGCGATCATAAGGTGGAATTTATTGCGCAGGTCTTGTAGCCTTTTACGTCCGAAGTCATCTTTTGCAGCTAAGGGAGTAGGATGATACATATTAACCCTCAGACTACACCGTTTAGTTTGTAAAAGAATTGCCAAGAAATTGTCGTCTTCGGCTAAACTAGTTAAATAGAATAGAATAGAACATTGTTTACAAAACAAAAAACAGGAAAGCACAACATAAAGTTAAAATTAAATTAATGAAGAAAATGCTGATATCAAAAAGCGACTTCAACTCTCTTTTCATGCTATAGTTGTCCTAGCGCTATACAAAGTATGCTATTAAAGCTTCTACTCCAAGATTCGTATTTCTACAGTTAAATAGAAATCAATTCAATAATGTTCGTAAAAGTATGAAGCCCTCGCGACCTACTTACGTCATTCAGTTCGACAGTTTTCCTCACAAAATGCCTTTTATGTTTAAAAACGGGTTTAGATAATAATGAAAATTAGACTAGTTGTAGACTGCATTAGCATTATTATCTTACTATGTATCGAAAGGCATTGTCTAGAACAAAATACTGCGTTGTAACAACAGTGTTGGCAAATCCCGGTAGACTACATTTTGACAGATACTTTTAATATCGAATTGAGGCTTAGTTTATTAGCTATACATTTTATATTTACATTTTATATAGATTAAAAACAACATCTTGTAAAAAGCGGACACCATTACATTTTGCTCTTTTTCTTA
This sequence comes from Parascotia fuliginaria, assembly GCA_963082885.1. Classification (NCBI taxonomy): domain Eukaryota; kingdom Metazoa; phylum Arthropoda; class Insecta; order Lepidoptera; family Erebidae; genus Parascotia; species Parascotia fuliginaria. Next base: position 17,728,791 of record OY720175.1, read on the forward strand.
TTTTAAGGCTGCTATTCGAAAATTAGAACATAGCTGACCTCAAAGTTCTTGGTCATTTGGTTACCTCTTACGTGTTCTCGCATGGGGCAGTGTTTTAAAAGGCATAAATTCCCTACCACCACTACCTCCATCAATCCATGTCAGGTAGTCACAAGTCCTTGTTATTGTTTTAAAGTATGTATCACTTATAAAACACCACTGTAAAATATTATAAGTACATTTTATTCAAGCAAACGCCCCGAAGTATCGATTTTATAATCTACCACCTGCGTCATTCTCATAGAAATTATGTAGACGTATTAAATATTCAAAAGCTTTACAGATTAATTTGTTAAAAGAAAAGCATTAAAAATTGTTTTGTTCGTTTTCTTTATTCATTCTCTCTTTTTTGTTAACAGTTTGTTATGATGACACAGAATAGATATTTCTTTCATTGTTGTAAACTGTTTACAACGCTAGTTTTTCACCCTCGCTATCTTTATCGTAATATCAGCGACAATATGTGTAGATACATTTTAGCCATTTTATATAAATATAGCTGGCGTTTACTTTGCTTTAAATTCGCGCATTTTTAATCAAAATCATTGAAATAAGTGTTCATCGTCGTAAAGGAGTTTACATCGAAATAAGTGTTCATCGTCGTAATGGAGTTTACATCTAGACATAGGGACAAGCATTGGCTTTGACCGTCCATGAGCTATCTTCGAGTATTTTATTTAAGAACATAATAACAATAATAACAGCTCGCTACATCTCACTAAAGAGCAACGATATCTTTCTTTTTCTATGCATTAAAATATATAATGTTCTATATTTCATTTTCAAAAACCAACTGCAACAAACAATATTTGAACCAATCTAAACAACTCTCTACGCCAGTCACATAACTCCAGTACACTATATCATATTTCGTGATATCCCTAGGGCTGTACAGATGCACTAGATCAAAGCTATACTAAACGGTAAACTGACCAGCTATAGATAAGTGTTGCCAGGTGGACTAATGAAGGGACGGTGCTGTTCTTACTCATTTCTACTATTTTAGAAGATTTATTTATTTATTTAAATATAATTGCTTAATTTGGGGCTAGATTAGGGATTAGGGATTAGGGGCTGTGTGAATGTGGTAGAATATTATTATTATTATTATAGGTGATCTTTGTGTTTCTCAGCTTCTGGGCTGGTTATAACTACATTTACGGGCTTGCAACCAAGTAAATGCAGTGTGTGGTGTGTAGTGTTAACTTGTGTTTTGGTCTGTTGTGTCATTATCCTGAATTTGCATAAACTTTCTAACTATCCTACAAGTGTTTAGAATGGCTGCTTTTTGTAATATTATGTAGAGGTTTGCTGACAGTTCTAGTAATTTTAGGCTACGATGAAGATGTTTTGGAATGATACCAGTAGTAGAAAGGACTATGGGTACAACGTAAACTTTATCCTGTTTCCATATTTCTATCTTTTTATATTTCTTCTTTTAGGTCTGCGTATTTGCTTATTTTTTCAGTTATTGTTTTCTGTAGGTTGTGTGTATTATTATTATTATTATTATTATTATTTTTCTGCGATTTATTTTTGTCAGGGGTGTCAAATATCAATTGTTTTAAGATTTTAGCTACGTCTTTAGTTAATTATAAGAGTTTAAACACAAGGGTAGAACTTATTTTGGTTTAGACTAGATGTGGAAGGTGAAGAGCCGAGTGTCATGGCGTAAATTGGAAGAGGCTTAATTGGTTCTAGTAGTGGACTACGATAGACAGGTTGATTGAAAAAATTTAAACAGATAGCTGCTATTGTAAAAAAAAATTCCAAATTCCTCTGGTATTTATAATACAGTGGATTTGAGAGTTATTTTATTATGTTGTCTTTTGTATTTCTTTGTTTGTTATTGTTTTTTTATTGTTCAGATGTTGCAACAAAATAGTATAAATCCACATCTTATAAGTGACTTCTGCATTGTGTCATATCCGAATAATATTTCAGCTTACTTCAATGTAGTGAATTGTAATGTAAATTTTTTTAAAACAAAGCAAAGTATTTGAAACTCTCATCTTCTACGAATAATAATATTATTGTTTGTAACTCGACGCAAATACTTAATTGCACTTCGCCGGTATATTAAAAGATGGCAACGTCCTCGTTGCATCTTGTGATACTTGATCTTTTATCTCTACATTCGTAGAAATTTTATTATAATATCTATTTTATTTTTCACCTCTTCATCAGACTATTATTCTATTGTTATTTAGTAGAAAACATTACCTTTTTTTTCTTTGGTAGTCGGTGGTATGTTTACTGTTTGTTTACTTTTGTTAAAATTCTACTATCTTCCCATTCTATTTTCTTTATCGTATTAACTTGGCAACACTATTATAGTTATACAATGTCATCATAGAATTGACTAGAACGAGTTCCGTCGCCCTCAGTTTATTCCCATTCCTTATAATTGAAATGTCAAGATGATTGCGATTGGATATGTGATTATATTTTGCTACCGGTTTCGCCTTTAGGGAGGTGGAGATTGTTCTTTAGAATACGTCATAGATGAACGGATTTAATCCGGATCACCTGTATGTGCAGTTTGTTATTTTGTTATAACAGCGCATTTTGACGTAACGGACTCAGTAAAGATCTGTGAAGTAGAATTTGTTCATTCGGAGTTTAGCATGCTGGAGATATTAAATAAAATAAATATCACGAGATTGCGTTGAAACTGAATACGACAATGTCAAATTAAGCAAAACATAAGCTGTCTAAAGCCCCAATTAAACTTTTTAACGAGAATCCAACTTATCAATATTTTATTTACGTGTCAACTATCAGCGAATAATAGGTATAACTTTTTGAAGTCAAAAGCACATTGAACTTTGATGTCTTTTTAAAGCTGAAGTGCGATCTTAAATATTTAAACTTCCTCTTGGTATTATTTTTGACAACAAGTCGATGAGTATCTTATACATATAAGTTACATTTATGAAGTACCCGATACAGAACACTGATACACTTTATACAACGAGAGTATCGTGAAACTAACTTAATTTTAGACCGGACACACAATGCTTTAAGATGGAAAAAGATAAACCTTGTTTATAACAGCTATATTTTGTACAATGAGGTTCTTTGGTTTAGTCATGATTAATAGACTTTTACTTCTAATAACTGGTTTGTTGTGAGTAAAATGCTGACCTGCTTTGGATTGTGAGTTGTGTAATAGCTGATTAAAAGTTTATTGAAATAAAAAGCAATAATTTTGGACTTGTTATCTACAGTTGCCCGTAGACTGCGGAGACTGGTAAACTGGTAAATACTCCATTACTTGCTCAAATATATTACAATACAAATTTACCATTGTTATTGTTACTAAATTAAAAGAAGATGAAGAATTTACTAACTAGTGCAATATAAGTTAGTGTCAAACATTACCTGATGGCTTATAATAATGCTATGATATTGCTGCTGACGCAAAAGCAACAAAAGATGTAAACATTCGTTAAAAGAACTTATTGTATCTAAGTACCTATGTTAGTATTGTTTATAGTATTAATATTTTTAGATACTGTAGATACTTACATTGGCTGTATCTCATGCCACTGTGACACTACTTCAATATGATTAACACTGTTTAGAATAATAAAATTGTATGCAAGTATGACGTGATCCTAAGCCAATGTTTAAACCGTGAATCATGCAATACAACGAAAATATTATGATATAGTTTGCGGATGAAAGGATAGTAAAACTAATTATGTCTAACGGTTGATAGTTATAATGAAATTTGTTAAACAAATATGTGTGTCAACAAATTAGATAAGTCCAAGCTTCTGCATGTAAGTGCTCCTGCAGAAGAGATTTGTAGAACAAGGTGCTAAAAGTATTCCTCGCATTAATCTGTCTAAGAATATCAAGATGTAAATCATGAATGAAATAATTAAAATCCTGTGAATATCACAGCACTACAACGAAAAGATGACACCATAGCCAAAGTCAACAATACATAAATAATGAAGGCACTTCAAAGTTTTAAGGATAAACACTTGATCATAAATTGTATGATATGATGACGCGAATCTAGACCATAGATGTTATAAAAGTGTGAATTAATGAGATAACAATTTTACAAACATGATAACATAACCGGTTAAAAGATGAGCAAGATATTCTGACATTTTAAATATTCATGTGTTGTGACAATGTTTGAATACAAATTTAAGAATGTTATCATAATATTTGTAACATTTTGTGATTTTGATTATGCATTCTATTCGCTTCACGGGTTTATTATATTGCTATTTCGGTTCACTTTGTTTTGGTTCGACAATCAAGTATTGAAATAAATTACAATTTGTTTAATTACTTGAAGGTATGACACATTCGCAATTGTCATTTAGAAATTACGATTTATTTTAGGAATGCTGCAGGGAACGATTGCATCAATGTTTATTTGCAACATAATATCTCGTAGAGCCTTTTGTTTTAAAGTAATTTGCTAGTACTAAAATGGTTTTATATTGAACAGATGCGTAGTGTTGAAATATCGTTGCAAGAAATTACAAATAGTTATAATCCGTACTAAAAATATAAACACGCAACAAAACAACGAGAGACATTGTTATAGAATGGAGTCATTAAAATCAGCGATTCAAATCAGAATTCTTATTCAGTTATCGGTTTCTATATCCTGGTCACGAAAGTCCTCGACCTGAAAACCGCTAGTGGTTAAATGACCTTTGACCTAGTCGCTCTTATCATAAAAATAATTACAACTAACAGACAAACGATTTCCCACTAAGGACAAACCTTTGTGTGATGAGCATGATTGTTTGTTCTGTGTCTGGGTGTAATTTATCTATAATATGTATGTATTTACAAAAAAAAATGTATATAAGTAGTATATCAGTTGTTTAGTACCCATAACACAAGCAACTATAATTGCTTTTGGGGCTAAATGGCGCTGTGTGAATGTGTTAGAATATTATTATTATTATTATTATATTATTATTAAACACGATCCAAACAGCTATCACACCTAATTGCATCGAAAATCTTTTTTTTTTGTATCTTCAAACATAAAATAAACTAGTTATCTACAGTGAGTCATTGACTTACGCGTAAAAACAAGCGAGATTTTGTGTAAACCAACTAGTTATTTAAATTATGTATATAAACGCTATTTAACATTAGAACATCGTGCCATGACGGGTTTTAGCAGAGTGCAGTATTGGTTAAACATTTTAAATACTGCATAGAACCTTAACTAATGAAGTAAGTATAGATAATGCAAATTTTGAGGCGTAACTAAATAAACAATTAATAGGATCAACTTTTAATTTCATCGTTGTTTATAAGTTTCTATGTGATTATATCATGACGAAATTCATTAATTATCTGTAGATATTAGGCTATTTGAAGTGTATATTACTTCCTGGATTTTGTTGATAGTCAGGTAATTGATAAGTATAATACATTTACTTCAGACTATCTATGATCGTAAAATTGCCATTTACTTTTGGAAAGTTGGAAGTAAAATTTGAATAAATCAATAAACAAACAGGACGTAATAAAAAGAACGCCTAATATGGTTTATTATCACTGACATTACTTTATTCGCGATTGATTTTTAGTCGTCACCGATGTATGTTTTTGCGGAAAGACTATTAATGTCCGCCAAATAGCACCAGATTTCATTTCTTTCTTGTAGTATAAGTTACTAAACCATTCAGTTTATGAGTATTGTGTCAAGTTAAGGGAATTAGCAGGAATAAGTCGATATTGCTGAGGATAAGATAAAATAAGTTGCTAACAAGTCACTAAGTTACAATTAGGTATTGCATTATGCAGTAGTTATAAAATAGCACCAGATTTCATTTTTTTCTTGTAGTATAAGTTACTAAACCATTCAGTTTATGAGTATTGTGTCAAGTTAAGGGAATTAGCAGGAATAAGTCGATATTACTAAGGATAAGATAAAATAAGTTGCTAGCAAGTCACTAAGTTACAATTAGGTATTGCATTATGCAGTAGTTATAGGAAACCTGTTATAAGAAATTGACGCCATAGGAATTGTATGGCAGTAGATTCAATGTGATCAATAGATATATTTTACAGCATTTATTTGGTGAGCAAACTTACGTGATGTTCAGTGGTTAGGACATAGTGGAGTTCTTTAGGTACCTATTGCAACAACCAATATATATTATATTTTATTGGTGAAAACTGTAATGGTGTTATAAATGTTTGTAAATAAATAAATAAATATTATTAAAAAATAAAAAGCCCGCCTGCCTAAAACAAAGTGAAAAGTAAGAAACCCTTTTATTTTCTCGCTACATTGAAATTTTATATACCCTATGTCACTCCCACAATCAATAGAAATCTAATGACAACTCATACATAAATCCATCAAGCCATTTAGGCTGTATAGCATGCCAAAGAAATAGATGTACATACTTGCATAAATACATATCTACTCTAGAAAAACATTACCCTCCTTAACTTTGGCAGTCGGACAAAAATCAAACCGTTACCGATTGTGAAGAAGAAAGATGGGGGTGAAGGAAAAGGATAGCGAGTATTTGGGTCTAATATATGACTTATGGCCTAGATTCTTCAAAATTTAAACCTGCAGTGAACGGTGATGATTTAGTCATGGACTTTAAAGTGCGATGTTTTCAAAGACATACGCACTATTTTCAAACTTTACAAATACAATCTTAGTTTCATCGTAAGTAAAAATAAAACCTGCTACATTCCTATTGTCGAAATAAACCCAGTGGAGTCATAAAGTAAACAAACATTGGCTGTAGGAAGTCACTAATCAAACGGGTTACGTATTCGATTACTGTTCATTACCTGTGTTGTGTAACATTTTTGTTGCTTACTCCGGTTGGAGAAAAACATCGATAGAACAACTTCATTAAAAACTGTATTTATTGAAAAGCTTCCTCATAAAACAAGGAATTTTATAGCACGGTAGAATAGATATAATATTAGAAATTCTTTTTGGTATTGTAAGCTTTATAGCAATCAATATAAGATAGATTATCGAAAACGCATATTTTGTCTTGTTTCTTTTCTATTGAGGGTGCATTATGAAAGTTTGTATGAGCTTCGCAGAAATGGTGCAAATTATACTAGGAGGTATTTTACTCGCAAGATATCGTCGTACAATAATGTAAAGTGCAGTAAAAATACATATTGTATGACATGTTTCTATGAAGGCATCATAGACAAGAACCAAACTCATAATTTTTAGCATTCCGTATCCCTAAAGAAAATAAACCTTAAAGAGTCACTTTGTTCAGTATTAATGTAAAAATTGTTACTTTTGTGGTTATATCACTTTAAAAATGTTGTTTTGCTATTGCAAACAAATTTTTTGCAGGTTTTTCGAATTTGCCGTTAAGTTCGTTAGAATTATGTTTAAGAAAAAGTTTCTAACACCAAGCTTCAATTTTATTTAAAAAAAAATGAGGTTAGGTCTATAAAGTATGCATTAATAAAACAAAAGTTGTTCATAATATAAAAGGACTTCTTTAACATTATCCAGACAGTGTAAGCTCCACACAAATTACCCAAGACATACTCAATACTCAAGAAAAATATTTATAAGGCCGGTTACGTCAGCCACGACATTTCCATATAAGTGCGGCCTACACTCGGCCGGGTGATATTTTGTGCAAGTGTGATACAATGGCATGCGTTTAAGATGGACATAAACTTTGAGGTTATTTTATTACGATCACTTGTGTTGTAAGTGCTGTTCATCAAATTGTATTCTTTAATTTTTTCAACAGCAAAGTTCGTGTTTACTGTAGTAAACGAACTGCCACGAAAGAACTATGTGTTTTACTATTAGCCTAGAGACTGGTATTATGTCTGGTTAATGACCTTTGTTACTTAGCTAGAAAAATATGGTTAGACATTTTGTTTTTCTGTGTACCCCTTCAGGGAAAAATGCTGAAATGCTTTGCATTGCCCTCCAGGAGACTCTAAAAAAGTATAATTCTTGTAAATTAAAAAGAGAACTGATCGTATTTTTTTTGTCATTCTTCACGCTCTTTTATTCTAGTCATAACTTATTGAATATTTATAAGCTTTATTATTTATTTTGTAAATAATCTTCTTGCATAAATTATTATGTAAAAACGAAGGTCACATTCATGTCTATTTATAAGTTATTAAATAGTTTGTTTGTCTGCTGCTAAGGTCAAAACACTTTTAAATAATCATTATTTATAATCCTATTGTATGCTATACATAATTATAGGTGAGTACTAAATATTTATCCTTTTTATATGAAGTCAGTGTCATGGGTAAACTTTACATAAAAACACATTTTTAATAACACTGGCAATAGAATAATAACACAACATAGGATTTCGCCTTAAAACAATAAAATATTTGAGCTGAAACTGAAATATTTGAGCAGAAACTGAAATAGATTAATTTAATTAGTATGACAAACATAGCCTGTCGTTGGAAAATGACTCTATTGCCAACTAGTACTAGTACTAGATGTACATACCTTGCTCTAAACCACATAATACATTATCAGAAAATAGCAAAAAAAAACATTCAACATAGCAAAGACGGCGCAGCGTCCTGTCGTAACACTTCCAAATGTGGCTAATATAGCAAAACTCACTCAGTCTTCATAATAAAATTCAAAAATATTCTGTTTGACAAATACGTTCGAAAACATAAAACAAGATGGGCTAAAGTTTAATGGGCACACGATATAAACATAAAGTCTCGCCAACATTTAACATGTCGTAGAATTTTACACTCATGTCTTTATTACAAAACAGAAACATAGTACTAACGACAGTAAAGTCGACTGCATTAGGATGCCACATGCCAGCAAAATTCCTCGTCTAGTCATACATTTTGTATGAGTCTTGTAACAAGGTATACGTTACCTAAACGATTGGTCGTAAAATATATTTAGTACTTGTCATTTAAAGTTTTTGATTTCATAGTATAGTGTGTTGTTCTTATACGTAGGTAGACACTTGTCATTAAGCAATAGCTGTAATTGGGGTTTATTACTATTAATTTAAGCGAAAATGTACAATACGTAGTAATAAACATAACTTCTAGAAAATTATCAAAGGGAAAAAAATAATGAAACGAGTTATTGGTGACTTCTCCCACCATTTACTGAATTACCTATTTTTGCAATAAATAAGTTTGAGTTTGAAAAAAAAACGATAGATCATAATTATGGTTCTATTGTAAAGTATGGTTTTTAAAGCCCGCATACTTCTGGAATATTACGCCGTACATAGGCCACTGACTCACTGAGACACGTCCAATGCTTTAAATTATATAGCAACTATATTTTTAAATGAAAAAAGGTAAACAAACCATTAAGAAGTTAAATAATATAATATGTTGTCTTTGTTAAGTTTCAAATGTTAAAAAAAAATATTTACGTGATTATTCCATTTTTACAACTGGAATTCTATTTTAATGCCTAAGTAATTATAAAAGACGTAAACATTGGTTTTAACTATTATTTAGGTTTTTTTTAATACAAGTTTAGGTAGGTACTTTTGATTAGTGAACGATTTCAAATGTAAGAAATTAAAATGCGTTTTAAATTTAAGCGTACAGTTAGTGCTACTCTTTTGATGTACAAATGTGACATTAGTAACCGATCGGGTTCTTATTCGAGATAAAGTCGCCATTTTTACTTTCTGTCAACTTTTTTTATTTTTCTAAGCCCGCTATTAGACTATCATAGAAATATGATCATAGATGTGTGAGTCATTTTTATATGAAGAACATATGACGGTATAATAACTACATGTGATTCATATTCTCTATGATCATAGTTAGGGATCCTTTTTGACAGCTGGCGTACAAGTAGGATAATATTCAACACACTAGCACAGTCTATACGTAAATAGACGGTGCTAGTGTGTTGATTTGAAGGGAAGGGAAAGGATCCCATAGCAACGGCAAACACGGCTTGGTGGTATATGACGTTTATATGATCAAATGTAATATGTTAAAATGAAGAACGACATAATTTAACTACGATCATAGAATTTGGCAGATATGAAATCATAATTATATGATTTAAATATGATAATGTAATACCGGCCTAAGGCTTACGAGTAAGCTAAAGAGTATCGGACGCTAATTGTAGCATCCTTAGTCTGGCCCCAAAAAATGAAATTAATAAAAATAAAAAAACTCATTAAACGTATATATTACCTTTATAAATTCTGTGTTGTAATGTCGTGAATCACTCGTTGAACATATAAGGCGGTCGTCTACTTATCGGGCAGGTTAAAATATACGGTGGTATTCATAATACACGTTATTTTAAGTAGCGTTTACCACAGATTGAACAAGTTGTATGGAGTTACAAAGGAGCCGTGTATCGTATTTTATAGTCTTTGACTTATAGTCGTAAATAATTTTAGGATTCGGTTACTAGTAAACTAAGTAGTTACTAGTAAAAGAATGTAAAATAGAAATTATTACGATCTATTTTCATTACATATAATATATAATACCTATACGGATTATTTGCTTAGTTTGAAATATATTTCTAGACACTCTGGATAAAATAGAAATACTTATCACACAATCATTGGCAAATTTCAGTGGTGAAGAAATTTATGAAATTTCATGCAGGGGAAATTAAGCTAATGGTGCTGGACAAGAACGTATCCAATATGACTTACTTAATACGGGTAGTCTAAAATGTAAATAATTATTTTTCAATAATACTTACAGTTTTATAATAATACGGAACCTGCTCAACATGAAAAGTAATCACGATTGTTAATTTCGAATTCATTTTTGATATTTTAAAATGTTAGTTGTTCACCTTGTGTCATTTGGAAGTCATTTAATTTGTATTGCTGTTTTTTTTTACTTTTGCAATGATCTTAAAGACGGTAGTAAATTGTAGCAGTGAAAGTTCGCTATATACACCTACGTCATCATCAGAATGAATAGGCTCACTGCAGGGTGTAGGTCTTCCCCATAAGAAAAGTAATGTTTGTCATAATCACTACGCTTGTCAGGTGGACTAGTGAAGTGGTGACCGCAGTAAAGTATTTTTTTAAGGGAAAAGCCGCTGCTCGTCACCTTGTACTCCCTTGTACTAAGATAAAAAAATACCGAATTTAGATATTTTTGAGGAGTAGTTAGACTGTTTATTCTTTGCCTAGAAGACGCTTAAATTAACCAACAAATAAAAGATTCTGGCACTCTCAATGAAAAAGAATCATTAAACAAAATATGTAGCTTCGGTAATTTTTATCTTTTGGCAATCACTCTATGATTTATTACTTAGCGTATTTCTTAACTTGCAACCTTTTTCTACTGCGACATCATCTAAAAGAAGTTTGACCATAGCAGTATAATTTTATTGTATTAAATTGTCTAGTTGTATTTGTATAGCATTTACTTTATATGGAGAGAATAATGGTCCACCTTTCTAGACGAGAGGCTATTGAAAAGTAGTTTTATTTCCATTGACTAGTTTGACCGGGTATTTTTATTTAATTGGGTGTATTCTATCGCTAATAGTTGGTGCTTGACATTACCATAAAGTAATTTTAATTTATAGCGATTTAATAATTTAAACGTCGTTAATGATGTATCATAAAATTTTCTTAATTTATTAAAAAACGAAATTACCGGAATTAAAGGCTCTAGAAACGAGTTATATTAATAAAATATAAATCGTCTAAAGAAAGTTTAAAATTTAAATGGTGTCGTGTTTTAGCTACTATCTTTATCAAACTGTACTTGACTCTAGGCTCCAATTTACCCTGTCTTCAATTGTCTCATCTGAAATTTGCAAAGCCAGATATAAAATCTCGTACCACTGGCAACCCTGCACTTACTGCTATAGTTGCCTGGAGGCACCTCGCCCTAACAAATTACACGCTATCCAAAATAGTCCCGCAAATTCTTGTAAAAACAAGATTGGCGTACGACAAAATACAACACATCAACATAATGTATGTCCCTTTTACCAACCCTTTCAAGTGTCTACAAAAATGGGCCATCCCGGAGTACAATGACGGGAAAAGTATGGAAAAGTCCCGGAAAATACAGCAACAAAGAATGTTGTGTTAGGAAAGTGTCCGGTACTAAGATGGAGGCTATTCTCATAAGTAGAACGTACAGTAATTGTGGTGACATGAAAACTCTACTCTAGCGTTTCGAGAATGGACCCGTACTTACACTAGTGATGTATTGTTGTTTTTCATTAAATTTCTTGTTATTTTTGTACATGCTTTATTCCTGTTTCACGTAATTTTCAGTCACAAAAATACAGGTGCCACTGATATTGTTAAAACAAAATAGAATAATGACTCAATAGTTATACGACAAACACGTTATGTAGCGTCTTTATCTCTTTAAACTGTTACCAGGTAGCATATACAGAGTCCTTAGTCATACCAGAGCGCCTAATATAAAAGTCCAATACTTTATTTTATTCCTTAATTCTGTAGTTAGTGTTTTAAAGCAATATATATATAAAGTAATATCTATCCATACTAATATATATAGCGGAAAAGTTTGTTTTTTGTTTAAATGCGCTTATCTCTGGAACTACCAGTAGGTTTTAAAAAAATCTTTTTGCTTATAATAACCAAGTCTTGAGGAAGGTTATAGGCTATGTAAAATCACGCTACTGGCGACAGGAGCCGAGCAGAAAGCAAAGATGCGGGTGAAATCGTGACGCGGAAAACTAGTATAAGATAATTTGACGTCTTCAAAATCGATAATCCTCTCATAAATGCACAATATGCTTATTTATTTTTTTAGTCATATTAAAGTAAAATCTGTTGGGTATGTATTTTCGTTGTCTGTATTTTCCGTAAGAGCAACAAATAATAGTAATTTACGAGGGCAACGCGAGCTTGTTTTTGCAACACAACAAATGTTGTTATTGTGTTTTTGTACAGAGATATTTTCGTGTGCATTAGATTTTATTAACAATAAAAAATGATTTATGTACTCGTGTACATAAACGTAGTAATCATTTCTGAAAGGAAAGTGTCATCAATCTTACACAGACTTTTAAACATTCTTATTTCTTTAAAGTATTGGTATATGGTTGCTTAAACTTATGCTACCTATACACTAAACAAATTAGACGTTATAATATATGATTTGTGCGTTTTTTAAGTAGATAATCATTTTCTTTGCTAATAAAGAAAGCTGTCAACATAATTTTCTTATACAATAAATAAGTAAGACGTTTATAAAATGTACACCACGGCACATCGCAATTATGTTTTATTCACACATATATAATAATACCATATCGTTTGTTAAACTGTATTGGTAACAGAAGAAGTTTCGTTTGTCGCTCCATCGCAGAACAAATCCAAGTAATTTTTAAAATATCTTATATTGTCTGTGTCAAATAAATAGATATTGTTCTTTCTTTTGGTTTAATTTTTCTAGTAGGTATAAAGTTGACCAAATTGTGCATCTGCGAGTTATCTATCAATGGCTGTTGCCAACGCTGTACAATTCTGTTGATACGTACCTTAATACTAGAATCCAGATTCAGACAAAAAAAAACTCGACATTCTTTTACAAGATGCAGGATGCTTAGTAACCGGGATTTAATATTAACGACAACACTGACTTTTAAGGTTGATCAAACCATGCATCTTGGAAGCAACTATAGCAGCTTTTTTAAAAAGGATAGGCAAAGGTCAATTATATTTTTATTTTAAGCTAGTACCTAACCGTACTAAATATATCTGGACGTACGTAGGTAAGGATCGTATTGCCCCTTTTTTAGCACTGGGGGTCAGGAGGTTCAACATACATAAAATGCATGCCTGGAATATTTAATGATAATGTTTTGAGGTGATTAATATCTATGAAAGTTGATCTGATGCAAAATATAGTTTGACCCTATAAGCTTAATGGGAATCGAAAAATATACAATTTGGTCACAGTTAAAACAACGATTATAAATAGTGGGACTGTGGGTATACGTCTAATAATGGCCAACCGATATAATATGTTGGTTTCAAGGTTACATCGTTATAATGCCATATTTTCACGTGATTTATGTTATTTAATTTTAATAAGCGTGTCTACACGCGACTCGAAGTTTAAATAAGAGAAGTAGTCTACAAATACTTGTTTATGTTTTATAGAATTTTCTAGAATAATTTCTTCGAAGTTTTAATTAAGATTTTCTTGCACAGCGAACGTTTTACCTACATTTCAAGTAAATGGAAACCTGTGCTAAAGGCTTTTGAATTTCGATTCTGCAGTAATAACTAGCAGTCAAAAAGTGAGTTAATTTTTATATGTTAGAACCTATGTAGATAGGTATTATTAATGTCCGCCTAAATCTTAACTTGAATGGAGGTTAATTTTTAAAACCTTTATACTTACTATTTTTTAAATCTTCATTTTTCAACCGCTTTACCAAGAGCTAATATAAATAAAAATAATAAACCTTAATTATGTTTTGCAAATATTAGCAGAAACACAAATGTACACTTTTTACCTTCATTCTTACAATTTGAATCAGATAAACCAAGAACGAGACCAGACTTAGAATCAAAGAAAGCACGCACATTCTGAAGTACGAGTTTACAGCTAACTGCGATATCACACCGTTTTTAAAAGTAACACTTCACAGCTGTTTTGGCCATGGAAAGCAATGCTACATGTACTTAGCAGCCATGATAAAAATGTTTAACCACCATTTTATTTTTAAGGTCTGATGGAAAGTGACTGAGATGGTACTGCAGACTATCAAATACATGCCATTTATGACTCCGGTCTTTTAAGTAAACGACGACATTTATTAGTTTTATGGCCGTTGAATACAAATAGTAATCCTCTTTGCTCTGCTTTTGGAACTCTCAAATAGTTACCTATCAATTATCTAAAAAATTATAAGGCTTTTATGTAATAACTTTCTCCTTTAACTTTTTAATAATACAAATTCATCGTACAGTTAACCCTGTTAGCACAATCGTGCTATCATTGGGACATTTAGAAGAAATGGCCCGTCTGATCCCACATTAGGTCGTGATCAGAGCGACACGGTCGCGTGGTGAGATCGTGCAAATGACGCTCAATTAGAGCACCGGTCTAATGGTAAACAATGACATTGCATGAATAGTAAAACAAAAGACGATCGTGGTGCTTACTTTATGTTTGTCGCAGCTGAAATTGACGGTTAAATCTTTTTATTTTGCTGCTTTTGTCAGATAAAGATGTAGCCAAATTATGATTCAATACTTACTACATACCTAATATTTATTATCGTTATTATTATTTTTTTTATTATTTGACTGTCGTATACCACGTGAAAATAAGGCGGTTAGGAGTTAAACATGCAATAATTAGTATAATTATTTGTTAGTATCATCCATGCATATAGCTTCCCTATCGGATATATTGAATCATTTGCATGATCCATGCGTCATACGGGGGATGCACAGGCATTTAGGTTGCTTTATAAATACACATACCCTGTACCAAGTGGCCACCTGTGATCCATGGAGACGCCACCGAAAACAATATTATGTCATGTTAATTAAGTACAATAAAATAGGGACACGAAATGGGTAGATATAAAATGTTTATACGAAATCTTAATGTGGAAGCTCTTTTGTATTCCCGGAATTTCGAATAAAAATCAATTCTTAAAGTATATCCAGGACAAATCTTTGTGTGATGAGCATGAGTGTTTGTTCTGTGTCTGGGTGAAATTTATCTATAATATGTATGTATTTACAAAAAAAAAATGTATGTAAGTAGTATATCAGTTGTTTAGTACCCATAACACAAGCAAATATAATTGCTTAATTTGGGGCTAAATGGCGCTGTGTGAATGTGGTAGAATATTATTATTATTATTATTATTATTATTATATATAACAGTTTGTAAGAATATTAAAAAAAATTAATAACATAATTGGAATAATTAATTGACATTACTTGGAATTAAAATAGATTTAGCCTATATTATAATATTTATAATATAAAGCTTATAGTCAATAAGACAGATTATTATAATCTTATTTATTCAACACTCATGAATGAAAATATTTCATTAATAGTTGTTATTCTAAAAAAATACAAATTACTTATGTATCTTACAAAAAAAATCGAATAATAAACATGATGCAAGATTATATAACCCTCGATAAAACATAATTGAGAAATAATTTAACCAATGCTCAAATCCGGGATTAAAGCCATATCAATGTTAGGATTTGGTAGACAATTTTAGTTTTCTTAAAACTATGGACACTACAAATTAATATCAGATTGAAGTAGAATTAGAATTGTTAGTGGTAAATATTTTACAATAGCAAATACATTTTTTTAGGGAATGACTTGTTCAAGTTGGAACAATAGGACTTGGGATTTATAATAATCTTACAGAAAACCACAGTCAAAGCAAAACTTTCTGGGTAGTGTATTTTTTGCTGAGTAGCGTTTGGCACGAGAGTAGATTGTATACTAGGGCAAGCATTTTACTTTATTTTGTAATGATCGTAGTGGAAAGTGGAGTCGTTAAGAGGATTGCTGGCCAGTCTGCCATGATAGTTAATAAAAAAAAGAACAAAGGAGGTTTATTACTACATAATATTAGTTATTATTGTAATCGGGATTAAATTAGACAACTGTGGCAAGCCATTGCTATATGAAATGTAAATTTTACATGGTAATATGAAATGAAAGTATAATAAAATAGAGCTAAAAAAAATAATTTCGCCAATATTAAAGTAATGGAGGTCTTTAAAATTATATTACTGTTTGAGTCTGTATGTTTCAATATTAGATTAATAGAGTCGGATAGAGAAGTATAATTATGCTTGAAAACTTATAGCCTAAATGTTGAATGTTACAAGTATGAAACAGTATACATATTATTTAATTTTGTACCTACTTATTACGTAATTTGTTCTAATAGCACATGACTAACAAAGAAAATTACAAATTTAAATTCACTTATTATAATATTATTTTCTTTTGAATGCATACATATCCCTGATAATATAATTTTAAGAAAACTCTGATCACATTTCTATAAAATAATTCAAAATTGGAACACATTTGCTATATTAAAATTTAACGAGATTCCATGTTGATATTTATTTGATTTTATTTTGTTTTTATTCATGACTAGCTGCGCCCTGCGGCTTCGCCCGCGCGAAAATTGCTGTGTTTAATTAATGTAACTCGGGAATCGGAGCGATTTTCGGGATAAAACGTAGCTTATGCCCCAGAAACCAAATTTATCTACATACCAATTTTCACTGTAATCGGTTTAGCGGTTTAAATTTAATATTATGGTTAAGTATTCTTTAACTTTCTAAATCACCGCGCAATTTTCTTAGTTTTTCTTACATAAGAACCTTCTCCTGACAATAACAAACACAACAAAAAAAGAATTAACGAAATTGATCTAGCCGTTCACGCGTGATGCCATGACCAAGGGAAATTGGCATTCATTTTTATATATATAGATACACAATATCCCTCTGATCTAAAATAAAAATAAAAAAAATTAAATTGGAATCTTTAAAAAAAAATTGACAAACACATTTTTCGCGCTCAATTAGTCACGACAGTGTACACGAGATACCTTACCATAGTTATATCTTGACGAATGCATATCGCTATTGGCGTGACCGTCGGGTACGCGTTTAAGAAATTACTTCCACATAACGGTGATGGGCAACTGGTTTGTAAGTGCCAGTGTAGATTGCTGACGTGCCCTGACGGTCTGTGATTTTTCTCGATACGCGTATCTACCTACTTGAACGTACGCGTTTCGATAGCATCTCCCGCAGCACATATCGTAGAGTTTCTTTGCATTTATATATCAACTATATACCTGTTTAGTGTACTTGTAGGTGTAGCTACTGGTTTTATACAAATTTTCGCATAGCTACATATTTACTTCCTGCATGAAACCTGTACGGAATTTAAATGTAAGTTTCATTTTAAATTATTATTATAAAATTATTGATATTGGAGTGAGTTTCGTGAAGAAGCTTACACTCATCCAAGTTATTGAATACTTTCTTATTCAGATATTCACATAATAAATAGTAGTTATTAGTTACGTTTAAGACTAAGGTGTTTGAAATCAGATACTTATGTATCTAATAATGGTTAATAATAGATGTCTAAATTTCAATTACAGAATCATTACAATATTTGAGCGATATTATAATCTGATACTGCTTCCGCCTTAATTAAAATGGTCAGAAAAAAATTTTCAGATGAGATATTTTCTTGAAAGATGGTCAGAAAAAAATTTTCAGATGAGATATTTTCTTGAAAGTATGAACTCTATTAACAGTGCTATACAATGTACATTATGACATTGATATAACTCTTACTAAACATTTATCCTCTTGCGATTGAAAGTTTGATGTTTTAATGCAACGTTTATTGAGAATTATGACGGTCTTCAGACTTGTCCCGCCCACTGCTGCCAACTGGTTACTTGCACTTTTGCGCAGTATGCACGCTACGTCCATTGCTTCGAGATATTTTATGTTGTCTGTATTTTATACTTAGGGCCGTTTTAATAGGCCAAGGCACTTCGACCCTTAACTTTGTGCTATAATTCTTTATAGTCTAAGTTTTTAAGATGATTTCCTTCACTATATCAGTAATGTACGTATTTAATAATTGTTTTTGCAATAAAAGTAAAATTGCGTAATGGAACAAGCTATGAGCTCTAATTATACAAATGTGTAATTTCGAATATTCGAATGTCATAACTCAACGAAAGACTGTTTGGTTGAGTTCTTCACCATTTTAATAGTCTGCAGGCATTACACGTGTGAGGCTGAGATTGTTCTAACTACGGATAATTTTGAACAAGCTTGTATAAAATTAAATAGTTACAAATCTAAAAAAACAAAAGACTCCTTTTCATCATAATTGTTTTCGAAATAAATCTTTAATTAAAGTACATGTGATATATTGTTCTCTATAAATTATATACTTACTTAGTTAATAGGTTAATATTAGGTATGTGTTATGTGCATCAAATTATTATGAAACAAATTGTTACAAACGGCTCGCCATCACACAGATTAACCCTGCGTGGTTTTCGTTGTGTGGCAAATATAAATTAATACATTAAGTTTATTTAAATAAATAAATAAAAACAATATTATATGATCAGTACGTAACTTACCTATTCTTATACAACTCCACATTATATTTATTATAATAACATAGTCATGTTCGTCGTACAATAGTGAATATCAGCGGTTACATAACTAGAATATTATCAGTATCACAATCTTATACGTAATTTTGTATTGCACGAACTTTTGTAAAAATATACTTAGTTCCTATCGTATCACGCCAATTTTCACACTTATAAAAAATATTAAAAAATAAAACATTCCTCACAATAGTTACCGAATATTAGTTACAGGAAACAGCATTGAGAATCGATTAGGAACACGATACAATCGATAAGATTAGTACCTAGTTATGTAGTTATTGAAGAATGATGCCAAAATAATGTAGTAGTAGTATTTCGTTAAATTTCGTAGATAAATAAAGACACGGAAATGTTATTGGTATTTTATTTAAATAATAATTTCGTAATGTTCAACATATATAAAAATTATTATATTTATCGAATTCAATGTTACCTACATTCAATACTAACAGTACTTTTTAAATATAAAATCCAAAAACCTATTTGTAATTAAAAAAAAACGGTCCTTAAAATACTAAAAACAAAATGAAATTGATTTCTCGCCGTCACGATTGAACAATACTCTATGGTAAACATTCTAGAGGCGTTCCATCACTCGAGCGAACGTCTTCCGATATTTGCATTTCATTGTCGTAATCGATTTGAATTGAAACTCGATTATCGATTGGGTAGACTCCGGCGTTCGAACTACTTTCGCCGTATCGCAATTATAGTAACTTTAATGTTTGTTTATTGAACATTCCGCGTTAATAAAGTGGACTTGAGTGTTCTGAAAGGTTTAAGTCTTAGTAGTAGGTAGGTACTTATGAGTACTTGGCTACTTATTTTTTTATTATGATAGTGATTGGGTGATTACACTTTCTTTATATTGTCGTCACAATTTCTTTATAAATTATTACATAATGCTATGTGATTGTAAAATGAGAAACAATTGCATCACTAGCATTTCACTGTAACGCAGAAATATATTTGGGAAGTTATTAAAAAAAAATGAACACTATCAATACTGTTCCATTAAAACATAGTTTACTTACATATTATAAAATGAAAACTACTACTTTAACTAATACTTTCATAAAAAAACTCATGTTAGTAATATTTTAGTAATTAACTAGGCATCAAATGAAAATTAATTACCACATAAAAGTGTAAAAGTACTTTTTACTTTTACTGCCATCATTTTCAATATAACTATATAATTAGGTATGGATTTCATATTCATTTTTAACCGACTTCAAAAAAAGGAGGAGGTTTCTCAATTCGACCGTATATTTTTTTTTTTATGTGTGTCCGTCGATAACGTCGTCGTTTATAAACCGATTTCGATGATTCTTTTTTTAATCGTTATAATTGTAAAAAGATAACCAGACATGTTCTTTAAGTGACAGCTGTTTATTTTCACACATAATTTTGTTTGAAATCTTTTAAAGAATCAAATCAATATTATTTTAATAACCAAGAAAGTATACCTACAGGTAGTATAAAAAAAAGTAGTAATGTTGGTTGATTTCTTCAAAGTATCAAATATACCAAATAATTTATTGTGCGTGCTGAAATTTAATCACATTAAATGAACGTAAGTGTAGCAGTAACATTGAATAATATTTGCATATTTAAGCGAAAATAATCTGTATTTTAGAGGCTAAGCAGCATATTATGTAGGTAATCGGAGAATACGTAATAGTTTTACCTACATGTGGGTTAGATCCGGGTTGAAAATTGTGTTGATAACATGGAAACTTGTTTCTCTATAACTATCATCAATCATCACTCTGTGCAGTAAACATTCCATAATTCAATCAAAAAAAAAAAATATTACAAAATCGGTACCGATACCAAAAACCTTCAATCAATTACCTAATAAAGCTTTTGTTACTTGTATTAATTATATATGTTAGAAGACAATAAATCCGCTGTGTGTTTTAGGCAGCGAAGAACATAATTAAAAAAAAAAAGTTTATTAATATGATGAATGTTTTTCAAAGTAAGTATCCTATTGACTTTGTAGATAGGTACCTAGGACCCTATAGTCATTCAAAAAACTCTAGTAATGAAGAATCAGCACGTGAATCTGATCAACAATTTATAGCAAAAATAACGTTATAATCTTTGTTAGTTCTTTTTTACTAATTTAAAGTATTAACAATAGTACCTAAGAAAATAAAACACGGCTATCGACGGCTATCGACTATGATGGAAAAGAAACTAGAGAAGAAAAGGTATGCGAAGGGACTGAGGCCATTATTAGGCCTCTGGCATTATAAAAAAAAAACCAATGTTGATAGTTTTAAAAATAACATACCTTAGGTAAAAAGGTAGGTTACAGAATTAGACCGAAGCTATTATTAGGCCTCTAGCATTCTTAGAATAACTATTACTTATTTATATAAAGATACATACCTTAGGCAAGGCGGCGAGACATTGCTGCTTGACGTCCCAAATGAGCTGGTCGCGCGGGAACTGCAGACTCTTCTGCACGTTGAGCTCGGGCACGTGCACCCGCACGAGGAGCCAGCCCTCCGCGCCCTCCGAGCACTCGCCCTCCATTACGCTACGCCATCTGCAGACAAGAAACGAAAGGTTAAAATGTTAGTCTCGGACAATAATTTTTGTAAAGAAATCTTTACTTTGTGTTTAAGGTGCATTTTGTGGACGTATTAAAGTATGTTATAACCAGTTATGTTTTTGCCAACAGTAGGATAGCGCTAACCAGGGCGAGTTCCTATTGCTATGGTCTATTGTACAAAGTTCTATAAAAGCATTTCCAATTTGAATTGTGTCTTTCGCCTTTTTGCCGGTTGATCTTAATGGCAAGAACAATGTAGAATTTTGTGAAACTGTTTCACAACAAAAGGTTAAATTAATCGCTACAATTTATATAAAAGTCGAGATATTGAGTGTCAAAAATAAACCAGACGAGGGTTGAAACGGTTGAAGCTAGAAAGGTACTTTACTAAATTTATTTAACGTAAAACGAGCCGAGATCTTGAAACTTACTTAAACAACAATAGAGAGAAAACAATGTTATTCTGAATACATTTACCTAGTCCATTTATTTGGGTAGGCTAGATACAAAGTTGTGTTGGTAAAATGGTCCGGACGAAATCTCTTCGTCCTCTAGACGGATGACCTAAGCTTTATACGCTTCTATCTTTATTACATTCAAGTTGACAACGATAAATAGGCTTGGGATTTCGGTTAATAAGATACCTACTTTCCTAGTAAATAAGACTTCTCGTGATTACAAGTTGTATCAACAAATGTCACTCATGAATGATGTAGGGAAAAGATGTCAGGTAATTTGCCTACGGCCAATTGGTTGACAAAGGTAGCTGCAAGGAGAACTGATAAGGAAATTGGATCACTTTATTCCACAATATTGTCACAAAATGCCTCTACATGACATTCATTTTACAAAATAATTTTGAGTCGTCTTAAGCAACCGTGGTGATCAAAGCTTGTGCCTTCTTTGTGTATGCAAGGGCCTTCACCTTTCAGTGGGAATTGTTATATTTTTCTACCCTTTTTTTATTAAGATACATGTATATTATTATAAGCTTAATCATTGTTTTTGGCTCGGGCGGTCGGTGGTATTACCAATATTATCCGTTATGATATGTAGTCGAGTGAATTTTGAGGATAATCTTACACCTTGTTTCGTAAAATTCCCTATATCCAATTTTCTACGTTCCATACAGGTAAATAGGTAAAAATGTTAATAGTTTTAATTATAATGTGTAACATGCGCAGGCCATCCGGTTGTGGTTCTGTGAATCGTTACGTATCGAGTGTAAGCGGCGTCGGCTGTCGGCACCGGTTACATGTTCTTGGAAAAATGGCGACATTTTGATATTAGCAATTATATACTTAATATACGTCACGCGAGAAACACGTAGTAAGAAAGTCGAGAGGATTGATAGGTCTGTGATGTTTGACGCGAAGCACTAGCGGTCACTTCGTGGGTAGGTGACCCGGTTGTTTTGCGAAAATATATGAAAATCCTTAACGGCAGTATCCATCTTAAAGAGTACTAAGTAAAAGTAGTTGGTTTGTGGAAGTAAGAAGGCATTTCGTTTGGTTATTTGTTGTCAGCTAACTGTTTCAGATCTTTTAAACTTTCTTAGGACGACATTCATGGAAAAATATGTAAAGAAAGAAAGAAAGAAGGTTGGTTATATTTTCTAGACTGGAGACCAGTGTCTTATTGACTGAATAAGATCATTGAAAATATTCTATAAAGACGAGAGGATTATACTGTGAAGTGCATGTGGTTGTGTAAGCGATATGTTTTTAATCAGCCTGTCACGGTAATACGCACTTGATAATTAATACAAAATGCAATATCAGAACAAATATTTTAAAGGAAATGCATGTATAACCATAAATAAATCTGTTAAAAGAAACATATTTACATTTATTTGCTATCTAGAGAGGTTTTTACTACTATAATCGCTTGATGGTATATTTTTCTTAAACCTTCCTACAAAGTTAGTAGTAAATAAGCCGTGTATTATGGTAAGTGATGACAGTGCCGGAGGCCCAATTTTCCCTCTTTCCTTTTTCCTCACCTTGCTCCATCTTTTCATCTACCTCACTCCATTCACAGTAGGTGGCATTGCAGGAGCAATGCTATAGACTCTGAGTCGTTCATGTGCGACAGTTACCACTTACCATTACGTAGGTAGTTTGCTCTTCGGTCACTGTCAGCAATAAAAAAAATCATCTATTGATATCACTGCCTTCTTTATCTTCATTGCAGACACAGTGTTAAGGAAACAACTAATCATTGCTGACCGTGCAGGGAAATGGATACGAACGAGCGAACACAAGGAAGTACCGAGCGTCTAAATAATTGACCCTCCGGCTATAAGGTATTAAGTTTTGATAAATTTTGCATCTTTCTAATATCTGAGTATCAAAGTAAGTAGCACTTTTCTTTAACTTTAAGGTTAAAGGCTTTAAGCGTAACTGCGATTGGATTCTGTATGTGATATATAGGTATTTGTGAGAGGTTCTGTATGTGATATCGAACACTGATATTTCAGAATTATTACCTATGTGTCTAATGATGACTAATACTTAATTTACGACGAACCGTACTTGCATGTTTTTGTGTCACCAATCTGGTATAAAAAACGTATGAGTAAATAAACCATCATAAAAAGTAAAAAAAGTCCCTATCTAACATAGGTAGGTAGTTACGAAATTTGTACACGTTATCTTTGAACTTTAGTACATGTTTACAAGGTATGCATTATGATATTATTATCTCCCGGTTCCACTTATACCTATACAAAACGAGGTGACGACACTCAACGAGGAAGCGTCCTGTTTAAAATTTAATGACTAACACTAAATGTAGGTATCATTAACAAAAACAGACCAATTTAGTTATCATAGTGACAAGACCTTTTGATAAAAGAGTGATTTTTAATATTAAACTCAGTGAGTGGTAAACCCAAGATCATTAGTAGATATGTTTTTAATAAGAGAAATCTTTTTAGAAATGATTTTGACAATTACTACTGATAAAGTTTTAAATCGGTGCATTGCGTCCCCGTAATGATAAGTTGATGACGCACGAAACTCGTCAGTCCTTCGGTGTAGCTACCAAAACCTGTCCATCTCGTATAGTGAAGAGCTAAGTCTATTGGTTGCTTTTGATTCCGTTGACAATACAACATTGCATTCGTCCTGAATCCTGATGGAACATAAGGCCCCTTACAGGACAGGCTTAGCCTAGTGTAAGATCTTGGCACACTAGTATGGATCAGGTTATGTTTTTATTATGGTCAAATTGTTACGATTTCGAAGAACCTGTAATTAATAGCAATAAAAATTTATTATTATTATTATTTTGCACGTGGTTTTGTGAGTAATTCTAAACGGATTCCCCAGATCTGATCCACCGCTGGTTATTTTTATTATTTAATTCAATTTCGATCCACTATAATTTAGTCTTTCGGCACCTTATTTATAATGATGAATTAAAGGATGGACCAACTTGGTAGAATTGGTTTTCTGATGGTAAACCCATCAAGAAACCAATTTATATACACCAATTAAATCGCGAGCAAATAGGTATTACCTTAAACTACATCATCATTTAACATCTAGCATTATGACGGTAGTAGATCCACGCTGGTTTCAGCATGGATGAGCCGGATCGTCTGGGGAAGTACTACCCTCTCATAGAAGATCGACGTAAGAGTAGTAGTATCCGTATTACTGCGTTTAGTTCGGTGAGAGAGAGAGCCGGAGGCCCAATTTCCCCACCTCCCTCATTCCCTTCCCCTAACCCTATTCCCAGCCGCCATAGTGGAGGCCACCATACCAGCAGTTTAAGACGATAGCTTTTGGTATAGTGGCCACCACTTCTGGATTCCACTGACTACTTACCATCAGGCGGGGTGGAGTTACTTTGGTAGGCTAATATAAAAAAAAATAACCAACCACACTACCACAAATGCAAGTCTTTAAAAATAATATAAAAAATCTAAATCTAGAACTTGTTTCAGGTAATTAATTTTGTCATGAGAAATCAATTTAAATAACGTAACACTAACTTAGTGACATATCGGTTATCTAGGCAATTAAGTTATCACCCACCTACTTAGACTAAGTGATCGATGAACTTATATATTAGGGCCGAGCATTAAGATAGTGACTAATTGCGTTTATGACCGCATCTTCACAGTGGAAATGTTTTAATTCACATTCCCGTATTTACAAGTAATAAATGAATACCTTTTTGCACTTGTAGTATAAGCAAGATGGTAAGAAGATCAAGGAGGCCGATATTGGGGATAGAGCGAAATGGAATCTCAAGAGAAGAAAAGAAGGTTGACTTCACCATATGGGACACATAGCTGGAAAGAGAGAGCGAGGACAAGAGGGAGTACTGTAATTGGTAGTGGGGGCCTACCACCACCACCACCATATATTATGTATTATTTACGGTGTTTGGTTGGTAAATAGGCGACATAATAGGTACTTACTGCATGATCGCGTTATTTTCCGTTTGTACATACTTTAAATTACATCATGCAACGCAAAAGCTGTGAAGTAAATACCTACTGCACTTGCAGTTTAATGAATAATAAAACGAAGTTTACAAGCAATCCAATTAAATATGTATACAATTTTATGAATATGAGTAGGCGAGAGCTTCTCGACAGATATAAATTGCACTTGTATCTGTCATTGCTACTGCATTTAGGGTAAAACTTAAGTAAGTTGTAAGCATGATATTAGTATTAAGTAGAGGGATCCGTATAGGGCGGAAGAATACGTACCGCTACTTTCTAACTATTAAGGATTGAAATAATTATTTTTACGTATGATAGTCCAGCTGAAGGAAGGTTATAGACTATGTAACATCACGCTACTGGCGAAAGGAGCAGAGTAGTAACCAAAGACGTGGGTGAAACTGCGCTGCGGCAAGGTAGTCATTTATATTCCCGTTTAGGAATTGTCATTCAAGTGGATCTTAAAGTGGATTAGCCATGCTTTTATGATAACAATGCGACGGCGTTTAGTACCTAGATACAACTAAGTGCCAAATATAAAAAGAAAATTGCCTTTTGTTACATATCTCTAAACATTTTTACTACATGTAACACTATGGGCCATCGGTCAGTTTCGTTTTTCGACTAGCCATTTCCTTATAACATACAAACTTGCCTGTAATACGTTTTAAATTATACGTTTACGAAATTCTTATCACTTATCAAGGATTAGATTAACATTGTACCCTGAATAGTGAATCAGTGGCGCCTATGCAGTCATGCACGTGTGTTCTATATAATTGTAATATTATTACACGTGCGAGATTCTTGCTTCAGATTATGTCGAACTACTAAGATACCATCGTACCTACAAACTTATATCGCTTAGGCCTTACCTACACCTATGTAGGATTTTTATTTCTACAAACTTATATTTAATGTTAATTGTGAACGTTTCCGAACGTATGAGGGAGAGGGGAACGGAAGTTCTCGCTCACGTACACGGCACGACGCCATATTGAGATTAGGAGTGAGAGCCAGAAGATGAACGACGCTGTACAATTAGTTTTAAAAGTTTAAATATTAATAAAGAAGTCAATAGTGATAAAAGTTTTTTCATTTAGACCCATCCCTACAAATTCTCGTCCGGGATACAGGGGTCTAAGTGAAATCAACGAGATTTTATCAAAACGAGGCACGAGGTACCGCGTGGCGTGGGTGCGCGAGCGGCGTTCGGCTGCCGGCATAAAATCGATCTGCAACTCTTGTGTAGCACAATATCTACACATTCCAACGACGAACGATGGCAGAGAAACCTGAAAATAACGACGGCAAGTGCAATCCATTTTATATGATCGATGCAATTCCGAAATTCACGGGAGACGACATGACTTACTCTTCCGCGAAATGGACCCAAGATTTAGAAGATAATACAGAGATATTCGGATGGAGTCCGCATCAAAAATTAATAATAGCACGACGATGTCTGTCTGGAACAGCAGAATTATGGCTAAAGACTGAAAAAGCATTTAAATCATACGACGAACTCAAAGGCGCATTGCTCAAGGAGTTTCCGGAATTAGTAAATACCAAGCAAATGCACGAAGTTATGAGCAAGCGTAAAAAACAGGCAAACGAGACATATTACCAGTACATGCTTGTTATGAAAGAATTAGGTAAAAGGGCGAAGTTCCCTGACTACGTGGCCATTCAATATATCGTCGACGGCATTTCAGATTACGAGTCTAATAAATTGTTATTCTATGGTGTGACATCGTACTCATCATTGAAAGAGAAATTATGTCTTTATGAAGCATTTAAACAGAAAACTAAGATGGCGGGATCCTCAAGACAACGTGATACGAAAACGAAGACCCAAGAGCATGCAAAACAGGGTCAGCGTTGTTACAAATGCGGTGAAAAAGATCATATGGCCAACACGTGTACCAAAGGTGTAAAATGTTTTAGATGCAATGAGTTTGGTCATATTGGCGTGGAGTGTAAGATGGCGGGCAAGGAACGAAAAACATCAAATAATCAAAATGACGGCGCAAAATCAGGTCAACGATCGATGTTCGTTCAACATCAGTCACCAGAGGGCGCGACGAACGTGATTGAAGCTAGCAGCAATCCGAAGGAGCAAATGAGTGAACGAAGGTCAAATGGTTCTACATCAAATTTCAGTTCGGTCGATCAAATCAATCCGCGGTTCAGTCCTTACTGTCAAAATGTGCTAAACGTAAACAAAAGTGTCTCGGTCATAAATAATAGTGTGAAAGAAGTTAAAATACGTGATCTTACGGTGAACTGTTTAATTGACACTGGTAGCGATGTTAATCTAATTACATACGGGTTGTTTTCAAAATTAAAAGATGTATTCAAGCCTCAAAAAATGTTGTTGACTGGTTTAGGAGCCTGCAGAGTCTTTTCTATTGGTAAGTTTAACACCGATTTGGTTATTGATGGTCATAGTTACAATATTTGTTTCCATATAGTTCCCACTAAAGTCATACCTTATCAAATAATTTTAGGTCAGCCGTTTTTAGTAAATACTATCACTGTGATTGATAAAGGTTCAGTTGTAGTAAGGCCTGAGTGGTATGATAGCTCATATCAAAATGCTATTTGTGTGTTTTCTAGTTTTGACAACCAGAGTTTATCGATTCAAGAAATCATAGATAATTATAAGCCAGTAAAGATTAAAGAAGCACCAATAAAGTTGAAAATTGTTTTGAAAGATGACATACCAGTGGCGCAACGACCAAGAAGATTAGCTTTAACAGAGGAGAGTGTGGTCAAACAACAAATTGATGATTGGTTAGCTAAGGGTGTTATTCGTCCAAGTCAGTCGGAATATGCCAGTCCATTGGTGGTGGTCAAGAAAAAAGATGGGAGTATACGAGTTTGTGTGGATTACAGAAAAATAAACCAAAAGATGGTGAAAGACGAATACCCATTACCTGTAATAGAAGATCACATCGATAAATTGTGTAAAGTGAAAGTGTTCAGTACTCTTGACCTGAAAAATGGTTTTTTTCATTTGCCTATTGAAGAAGACTCGGTGAAATACACAGCTTTTGTGACAAGTAACCCGGAAGGCCAATACGAATTCCTAAGAGCACCTTTCGGTCTGTCAGTATGTCCAAAGTACTTCACACGGTATATTAATATAATATTTTCAGATTTTATAAGAAATGGAGTTGTATTAATCTTCATCGACGATATAATAATACTCTCAGAAAATGAAGAACATGGTTTAGCAAGACTAAGAGATGTGTTGGAAGTTGCTGCCGAATATGGACTTGAAATCAATTGGAAGAAGTCACAAATTCTTCAACGTTCTGTTGAGTATCTAGGACATATCATATCAGATGGAACAGTAAAGCCCTCGTTAGAAAAAACTAAAGCTGTTATGACATTCCCAGTGCCTAGAAATTTAAAAGAAGTTCATAGCTTTATAGGATTAACTTCATACTTCAGAAAATTTATTCAAAATTATGCATTAGTGGCTAAGCCCTTAACTGACTTACTGAAGAAAGATAGTGAATTTTATTTTGGCGATATTCAAAGACAAACTTTTGAGGAATTAAAATTGAAATTGAGTTGTGAACCAGTGTTAAGAATATTTGATGTGCAGTTGGATACTGAACTGCATACTGATGCCTCCAAGCATGGATATGCAGCCATTTTAATACAAAAAGATCCAAACGATGGTAACTTACATCCAGTTCACTACATGAGTAGGAAAACATCAGAAGCTCAGCGGAAGTGTAACAGTTATGAGCTTGAGGCTTTAGCTGTTATTGAAGGTGTAAAAAAATTTTCGAAGATATCTCATAGGAATCCATTTTAAGATAGTAACTGACTGCGAAGCATTTCAGAAGACTTTAACCAAAAGAGATGTATCTGCGAAAGTAGCCCGGTGGATACTGTACTTACAAGACTTTGATTATTCTATAGAGCATAGATCTGGTGATAAGATGCAACATGTGGATGCACTAAGCAGATATGTGAGTATGATCAATGTCGGACTACATGCGAGAATAAAGAAAGCACAAGAAGAAGATGACAAATTGAAGGTAATCAAAGAAGTTCTTAAAGAAAACGAATATGAAGATTATTTTTTAGAAAATGGAGTTATTTACAAAGGTGTACAGAAGAGATTAGTGGTACCTGAACTGATGGATGCAGAAATTATTCAGAAAACTCATGAAACTGGTCATTTTGGTAAAAAGAAGATTAAAGATATTATTGAAAAAGATTTTTATATAACAAAATTAGATCTTAAAGTTGATAAAGTCATCTCTATGTGTGTGCCATGTTTACTGGCAAGCAGGAAATCTGGCAAAAAGGAAGGTTTTTTAAATCCCATAGACAAAGGAGAACTACCATTGGATACACTACACTGCGACCATCTAGGACCATTGGACG
Source organism: Parascotia fuliginaria (assembly GCA_963082885.1). Classification (NCBI taxonomy): domain Eukaryota; kingdom Metazoa; phylum Arthropoda; class Insecta; order Lepidoptera; family Erebidae; genus Parascotia; species Parascotia fuliginaria. The sequence goes on from OY720175.1 coordinate 17,759,454, forward strand.
CTACAAAGAAAATGTACAATTATATCCTAACCATGATTGATGGATACACCAAGTTTGTCTGGATTTACCCTGTCAAGACTGTGACGGCTAAAGAAACTGTTGAGAAACTCAAGTTGCATCAAAAAGACTATGGTAACCCACGGAGACTAGTGACAGATCGAGGAACAGCTTTCACAGGAAATGAATTTCAAGAATATTGCAGTGAACAGGAAATTGAGCATATTACCATAACTACCGGTATTCCTCGTGGTAATGGCCAAGTAGAAAGAATGAACCGTATTATTATTTCTACTTTAACTAAGATGTGTTTAGAGGAGCCTGGTCATTGGTACAAGCATGTTAGTAAACTTCAAAGAGTCATTAATAGTACTTATCAACGATCAATTAATACCACCCCATTCGAACTGTTAACTGGAGTTAAACTAAGAATGAAAGAAGACATAAAGATTTTAGAGTTTTTAGAAGAAGAAGGTAGGATAGAATTCATGCATAAGAGAGATGAAGTGAGAAGAGAAGCTAAAGCACAAATATTAAGGATTCAAGAAGAGAATAGGCGAACATTCAATAAAACTCGGAAAGAAGGAGAGAAGTACACCCAGGGCGATTTAGTAGCAATACAAAGGACACAATTTGGTAATGCGTTGAAATTAAAACCAAAATTCTTTGGACCATACAGAGTCACTAAGGAATTAGGAAAGGATCGCTATGAGGTGGAGAAGATAGACAGAGGTAAGGAGGGACCAAGGAAGACTACATCAGGTTTAGATTTTATGAAACGATGGCCTTGATACATCTTTACTTTGTCAATCTCAGATAGTCAAGTTTATGTTTAAGTTATTGTATTTAACCTGTAAAATAGAAACCCAATAACCAAGTTCAGTGTAATCCTTACGAATGAATACAAACATAACCTATTAAGTCGCATTCTGTCATATTATTATGTTTCACTCAATATCAGGGTGTAAGTTATAACTAAATATTGATAATTGGTTATACTATGGTTTGTTTTTCCTTTACAAATAAGTGTTATTAGTAGCACACTATATGTTTAAGTTACCCAGTCCATGGTTTATTTCATTATATAGTTCTACTGCCATGAGCAATTGTAAGACTATGTTGTTTTAATGTGAATTTGTAATACTAATAAGTTCAGTCTGAGGCCAGACTGATTAGCAGGACGGCCGAGTTGTAGGATTTTTATTTCTACAAACTTATATTTAATGTTAATTGTGAACGTTTCCGAACGTATGAGGGAGAGGGGAACGGAAGTTCTCGCTCACGTACACGGCACGACGCCATATTGAGATTAGGAGTGAGAGCCAGAAGATGAACGACGCTGTACAATTAGTTTTAAAAGTTTAAATATTAATAAAGAAGTCAATAGTGATAAAAGTTTTTTCATTTAGACCCATCCCTACACCTATGTTTAAATAATATAATTATTCTGTTTAATAATACAGAATAATTATTGTATAAGGAGCATCTTACCACTTAGTAGGTAATACAATTTTAGGATTGCAAACAGATTACCAATAAGTACCAATGTCGCTTTTCAAATACAATCTGTGTCCAAAGTGATAACTGACATAATGGTGAAAGAAATCGTAATGAAACCTGAGCCATAAAAAACATACTCTAAAGGTCAAAGTGCCCTGATCTATGAAGAAAAACTTCAAGAAAAAAATCCACGATTTTGGCAAAGACTCGATTTATGTCTAGTCTAGAGAAGGTACACCCAGACTCTTAAAACAAATGTTTATCAGGTGAGATTAAAACGAAAGATTCTACTAAGGTAACGAGGAAAAAATTATTCGTTTTCAACTCTACCTTGGTACACATCGACAATGATGGCATAGGTTATGTGATGACTCATTTAACACAGCATAAACGATTATTTTTGTTTTGACTCATGCAGTGACATAGTATTAGGTACATTAAATATAAATGCGCAAAATTTTAGCGCCTTTAATTGGTTCAGGACAATAGACTTTAGAAGTCTTATTGTTGTATAGTTTTTTGTCATAGCCGTTGATTCTAAGCCTGATTTGTTTCCGTCTTCGACCCTGATTTTCGTCTATGTAGTATATATTTGTGGCATGGCGCATAGGTATAAATATTGTAAGGTATATGCAAACATAGTACTATGCTACTTTAGCCATAAATGAAAAAAAAGTAAAAAAAAACCTGATGAAATTAAATAAAACAATGTAAGTACTTGTCTTGTCTACTTGAGTTATTCCAGAAACCGTTACAATTTAATAGTTTCTCGGCGCTTGAAGGCGGTCGCGATTGAATAGGATCGTCGTAAACCAGAGACCCTTTAAATTTGCCCTATTTCTATCGACACAAAACGACACACCCTAAGTAATCCCATTGAAATGTACCACTGCTAAGAATTATGGGAAATAAACAAAATTCTATTGCATTTCTGTAATAAGAAGATATTCGTTGAATTATAATGGACTTCCGACACGCACTGACCTATTTGTGCCGATCCTTTTTTCCTAATAGATGGTTCTTTTGAAAGCTACAATAGCAGAAATGATCGATCAACGCATTAATCAAAAAAAAAATGTATGGGATATTGTACAAGGGTTGGTTATTTCCAAAAGATGTGTGTATGTATCTAGATATTTAGTCTTTATACTTATATCAAAACGAGGTAACTGATGGACTGGAAGAAAACTGCAAATTGAAAGTGGTAAATTAGACAATGAGTCATGATAAATATGTTTTTTTTTTAAATATTCATGCGATATAGAGACGGCATTTCCGGTTTCATATTTATAAGTCAAAGTTTACAATCTTGAAAGTTACTAGTATTTAAACACGCGCTTTTTCTTTGTGTGGTTAGTGGTCAATTTATTAAAGTACTATCAGCTACATAGTACACATTGTCAGCTGAATACGTTTGCAACTCGACAGGCGTCAAGCGAATTTCATTTTATGACCATCAAACGCCAATGTTACTTCTTGGTTGTATAAACCTTTTAATGGCAAATCAATAACACTGAAATGTTTATTTATACTGTATTCATGAGAACCAGGTCACCAATAACAGCTAGTGAGGGAATGAACTCGGGTTGAAATCAGATAATAGTTCGTATCGCTTCTTGGGATAGAGATATTAAAGCAGATAAGGTTATATACGTATCTTGTTAAAATATGCGTTGTATTGATAACATCGGTCTTCTATGTTGTGTCTGGTAATCTGATTTTAATGCAGTTTAATCACTTCAATATAGTTTTATGTTTTTAGTTGCAAGTATATACTAGGGTCATAATACATCCAGTTCTCAGCTTTTCTATCAATTTGAAGTGATAGCTGTCATTGGATGATTGTAGTTAAAATAACGATTAGTCTTTAGTAGATAGACCAAATTATGTGGTTCTTCAAAAGCAAAGTAAAAAGACAACTTCGCCATTCTTCAGGTTTTGTTAATGAATCCATAGAAAGAGTTCATCCATACTACCTGGACACGATCTCGTCTAGCACGGTTCGTTTCCAGCGTTCATTCCTACCACGTGCGTGCAGGCTCTGGAACGAACTGCCAGCTGCGATGTTTTTGAGCGCTTTGATATGTCCTTCTTCAAACGAGGTTTAGAAAGAGCATTAATATCACGGTAGGCAGCGGCTTTGCGAAGTTCCTGGCATTACCAAAGTCCATAAGCGACAGTTACCACTTACCATCAAGTAGGCTGTTGGCTCGTCTGCACTGTAGGCAATAACAAAAAGAGGCAACACCCACAGCAAACATTAATTCTATACTACAAACAGCTGTTCTTACTCACATCTTTCGCAACCTCAATCATTGCGTTTAAATCAATGTACCAATATAAATCAAAGTCTAATCGACAGATGTTTACAAGTCCGCATCGAGTTAAACGTTCTCTCCTAGTCATTTAATAACGTTCACTCACTACCGTGTAAGGTAATTAGGTAAGTATTTCTAGATAACTTATGTACTTAATTATATACCAGTTAAGATAAAATGTTAACCGTAGTGATGAAATGTTCCGCTAATGATAAATATGTGTTGTTTTAATGAAGTAAAACGTTGGTTACGTATAATTGTAGGTTTGTTGCGACCTCAATATGCTCTGGGATTCTCGCAAAGACGATTCTCGTGACCGCATTGTATGAGAAATGCTGTCTCCTCATTTGAGTAATTGTAGATATTGTGACAGACTGTTAGGCTGCAAATAAATAAAGCTATGACTAGACTTTAAGTCGGTCTATTAGATGTTAATAGCTGTAACGCGCTTAAAAATGATAAAAATTAGCTGTTTGCTTGATTCTGTTTCTGGTTTGCGTATTTGGTGACGAGTAATTGGTGGGTAATGCCTAATAACTGCTGGGATCCAATTAATATTATAAATACGAAAGTTTATGTGTATGTCTTTGTTACTACTCAGCGCCTAAACGGCTGGACCGATGTCGATAAAAATTTGTACCTATGTAGACAGATTCGGTGTCGGAGACGGACATAGGCTACTTTTTATCCCGAAAATTGGTTTGGTTAGCGAGCGAGACAAACCCCATTGTAGGCGAGGGCGAAGCCGTGTGCTGCAGCTAGTATCAAAATTAATCTCAAAGAATCGCAGAATCATAACATACATAAGATCTTATTTATTATTTACTAGAAACATTGAATATGGTAGTGAAACTATAAAAGCTAAAGCAACACAGTTTTACGATAAAAAAGGGAGTAGATTTTAATCGTCGTGTGTTTCGTTTTTATTGTGACTGTAATGTTGTTAGTATATTTTATTTTGTAGCTTTTTAATTTTTTTTGATTTTGATTTTTTTGATTTTTTTTGATGTTCATCGAGAGTACCTAAATATCTTCACTCATTGGTGACGACGTAAAATACTAGTGCAAAATGAACAGCTAAATAGGTATCCATATGTCTATTCTCGCGTAATAAAGATATTTGAAAAATGAATAAATGTGTCAGAGTAAAATTGACGACAAATAAAAAATTATGAGAAGATTTCAGGTACCGTAGCTTCTGTTTGTGCTCACTTGAACGAATATTGTACTTATTTATTTAGGCAGCGAAAAAAAACTGAATAGTAATCAGTTCATTAACCTTGTTTATATCCTAATTCTAAACATATTTGTTATTTTATCTGTAGGTAATGAACCGTAATAGAAGTGTAACAGAAATAATTAAACCGTCAAAATGTGGTAGTAATTTCGGAGGTGCGAAATTGGGGACGATGAACTACAAATTAGGTAAAATAAAAGTAAGTGTAGTAAAAAGTACGCGTCAGCTTGTTTTTATAGATAACTTTACAAGAATTCACAGTAAATTTTACAAAAATAACGTTTAATTAATTATTATATTAAAATTTACTCATGTATTTAAATTTTGTAATATAAAGATATTTAACCATAACTTATTTAGTTTAGCTATTTGTATTATAAAAAATATCAGAATATATCAATTTTCTGTTTCTATTTATGAATGGAGATCAGATCTGGGGGATCATACCGGAATAACTAGAATTTTACTATGTCACACTCACGAAAAGTGAGGTTTTGTGTGAAGTACTTACCAGTAATTAAAATTGTTTAATTATTTTATGGCTTGGGAAAGGCGGAAATGTTTGGAAAAAGTCTATGTTTAGCAGCGGATATTTGTCATCTGAATTAATGATAATCATAATACCTAGTTTTAGATAGAAGTTTTTATTCGACTGGTTGTACAATTACATACAAACCCCATTATTCAAACTTAATCTTCAGCCAGTCCAACATTACAGGCCCTAAGCGACACACGTAGAGTACTCCAACTATAAAGCTGGGTACTCACCTAGCCATGTAGCATGTAATGTATCAACCTGCAAGTGTGTACGGTTCGTCCACGGTCACTGCGTATCTTGCTACGAGCTCCCGGATCCGTGGTGCTCGTGTTAAATCATCGAAAATTATAAAAGTCGTTTGTAAAGCTCGAGGAAACGTCCTCACTACACAAGCGATCGTGTCGCACTACACGCGAACACTGCGAGCCGCCATTGTGTTCGCAGTGATACCGCCACTTGACGGGTCACTGCGAGCTTACTGCGCTCCACGCGCGAGCGACTCGCAGCGGGCTCGCGTCCACGTACTCACTTGATACAGTATCAGATACATTACATGCTACACGACAATGAGTAGTGAGTACGCAGCTTAAGATACACACCATTGCGAGGTAACGGTACCAGTTGGCAGCCATGTCTGGCTCGTGTTTATCGCTAACAGTGTAAATATTTGAACGCCTCGACGCAATGGGTACATCAACCTGGATTTAGTACAAAAATGGTTAAGGGAATTTCATTATTATATTTAACAGATTTTCGACGGACCTAATTAGATCGTAATTAGAGATTGGACAGATGTAGGAAGTGTATAGCCGTGTGCTAATGTCGGTAGATATAAGGTAAGTATGTCTTACTAAATCTTATATCTAATCTAGTTATAAAATAATGCTTTAGGAAAAATACGTCCACTGTTACTATAATTTTTTTTTATAACTTTGGTAAGTAACCTGATGGTAAGTAGTAACCTTAACCTATAGACATGAGACATGGCTGTGATTTCCAAGCATCGCAGAACTAATAATGCTTAGAAAACACAACCAAGTCGTTGCCGACCACGGAAAAGGGGATGAGGAAGGAAAAGTAAAACGGAAGAAGACCGAGAGGGTCAAATACCCTCTGCTGCTGCCGGCACTCTCACTCACCGAGCGAAACACATTAGCATGAAAACTAATATTCTTACGTCGATCTTCTATGAGAGGGTAGTACTTACTTCCCCGGTCGATCAAGCCCATTCATGCTGAAACCAGCGTGGATCTACTACCGAACAAAAGATAAAAGATATCACTGGTTTAATAGTATTCAATTATTTTGTCCTATGCTTTAAACAACATTTTTTAAGCATATTAATTACATAGATCGATAAACAATAATGTCAGATATACGCATTTGAATTCGGTATCTCATTACGATTCTCTTCACCGAACAATAAAAAACTAAAACAATTCTAAGGTAGGAAAAGCTCGGCGAACTTTATTTGATAAAGGTCTTCTAACAAAATGTACAGCACGATACTACCCTTATTTGTCCTTTATCAAAAGTAAGCAACAAGTGGCTTAAGATATCACATTGTGTTTACCTTTATAATCTACTCGACGTCCACTCTAGCTTCGCTTTGGTATCAAAAGTTGCATTTGGTCTCATAACAACCGCATACGTGAAATATCACAGCAATAGTGACGTATTGCATCATTCAGAGTTACAAAGGCGCTAAATGTTGAAAATGACAAATAATATTATAGCCTATGTTACTTATTTATAGCTTTCCAAAGGCGTAAGAATTTTTAAATCGGTTTCATAGATCTTGAGTTAAATCGGAACAAAGAAACAAAAATACAAAAAAATCAAATCTTTTCTCTTTATTATTAGTTTCGTTGTATGGAAATCATAACAATTTCAAATTATCGCGTCATAAACGAGACAAAGAAGAATTAACATATTTTTGAATTGGAAACCGTATTTTATAATTCAAATGCATTCCAAAGACGTGTCGATTATTTAAATTTATATTTAAAGATTAGTCACAACGAAGTTATTACACGTCACTTACTATCGCACACCGGTTACCTCTGTTAAGTAAAATAAATAGTCATCATATCATTATTCGGCCCGTATTATCTCACTGCAGGGTCTTATGCTCAATGCAGTATACACAGTAAATATACAGTACACATAATAAATTCAATTAGTGGCGAGTATCTTAAACTTAATAATGCAAACAGCAGATATAGAGGTACCATTCGTGTAATAAAAAGTGAAAGGTCACTCCCTCACTAAACACGCAATATCCAAAACTAATTAATTGACTTATGAAACAGAAATTAGGTAGGTATAAGCAGGAGGCGTACCATAAGATTGTGATTCCAACAAATTCCGATTTATAATCTTTAATTCTCTGAACAAGTACTAAAAGATTGCAAACCAGTAAAAAACCCAGACCACTATTTTCTGCTAAATAAATTTGTGAGATTTATTATTGAAGACAAAATTGTGCAAAATGTTTTCGTTAATAAAAATCTGTTTTAGGACATACACAATTATAATTTAAGTATTGCTCATAGTGTACACAATCATAAACTTCCAAAAATAATGTTCTATGGTAATATTATATCATCAATTAACAGTACATCGGTAACATGACAGTAAATTGGTACCTACTTCGATATGCCTGAATCACCCAGCAGACCATACAAGCAGACGAGTAGAGAAGTTTTTTATACATTTTGTTTTGTATAAAATAAATAATAAAAATGAGATGAGTAGACGTAAAAAAAGTGAAGTTTACTTTGGACATGACTTCCGATGAAGGAAAACCATCGTGAGAAAATCTGAACTTGCAAAAAAATACAAAATCTAAAATAGGCTATCCGCCTTGAGCAAACGCGGCGATCAATGCAGGTGTCTTCTCGTAATAATAGAATGGTATTATAAATAAATAAAAAATAGATAGACGTTCAGTAGATAGACAGTTCCTACCATTCGAGCAATATCCGCCATAACCCTGTATTATTTTGGGACTATAATGATCATAACATTTTTATTTATTATGATAACATGTCCCAAAATGCCCGGACATCCGTAGCTTGTCAGATCAGATATATAAACAAATATGAAAACGAAAGCTTTCTTTATCTACTCGATTACATATAAATGATTAATGTATTTATAGTTTTGTGAAGAATGATAGATGATAAAGGACTGCCTCCAGTGCTGCAGTGCGCTGCAGTGGGAGCGCAAGTGTAGCAGACACTGCACGAGGTGTGCACTACAGTGCACGAGGTTGTGGGTTCAATTCTCACACGAGGCAATTTGTGTGATCCATAAATATTTGTTCAGAGTATCGATGTTCTACTTTCTATCCGTTAATTGTATGTTTGTAAAGTACAGGGTTTGTTTCCTAGTGCGGAATTTGTCTTTAAAAAAAGATCAAAATAAAGATACTACCGTGACAAAACTGTACTCCTTCCAAAACTTACTTCTTTTTTCGAGTCGACAGCATATCTTTTTATACTGTATCAGCACAAATTTAGCTACGACTACTGCATTGTCAGCAGCTTCAATTAATTCTTCCTGCGTGCAGTTTAAACATACTTGGCGTATACTCACTCACAACTAGCTTTATTAAGAGAATAAACGAAATATAATTTATCAATTGAATTCAGGATTGAAGTTCATTTAAAACTTAGGTTATTAAAGAACCTTCTTCACCACTCAAAAAAATTGGGTGCATCAGCCATCAGGGTATAAAATTAAATACACGAACACAATGTACGTACCTGTACTACCTATACTCAGACTCGGAAGAAACATTTATGTATCACAAAAAGCTTTGTTCGGAAATCGAACTCACAAGGTCTTAAAGCAGTCGCACACACACTTACTACGATAGTAAAGCCATTACTTTACGCAACTTTATCTCATACCTTATCTACTTTCTATCTAAGAGACTCATTTTATGTCTTCAAATGAGGACTTAAGCCTAGTGTCACTTTATAATCGGTCGCCATTGAGTCCGCAAGATTAACAGTACCTCAAGCGCAATAATCGGACAATCTGAGATTCAGCACGAACGTACCGTAAGCTGCGGTCATCGTTAATAGCAGAATGTTCGTTTATTTATATTAAAACTTAACTATATAATCACTATGATCGATCACATATAATACGATTTTTCTTTTACACCTTATTGGCCAACATTTTATTTATTTTTTGTACAAAGATAGAATGGAACCATACGTCTAGCTGGCCAAAAATTGTCTCATTGCATTGATGACTCGACTAACTAACTTAAATAGAGTGATAATAATATATGGAATTTTTTATTAATTTTATTATTAAAGACTTCGATGAGAAATTATATCTTGTGTCATGTGATAGGCCAGCTGGCGTTCTTGTACAGTTGCAACTGCAATCTCTAGAATGAACACATATTTTTTTTAGTTTTCTAGTTCTCATGACTCTGGTTAGTAAACAGGCTGTAGGTAAATTAGTTGACATTTTTGGTTATCTTAATGTTCATAAAGAATGTTCAACAGAGATAAAATAAATAACAAAACTACAACGTTAATGGCTTGATTCATAATAGTGTACGACTGCGGTTAACGTTAACTGAAGGCTACCGTGATTACAGAAGCTAGAAAAGTACTAAAAGACGTTTTTTAAGATGACCTAGTTAAGTACAGTATTGTCGTTGAATTGTAAAATAGATGTAACTCGAATTAATTGTGGCCGTAATTCTTCGAACTTCTCCGATGTGTGCCAAGACCATCACGCGAGATAATCGCCATAATTTGCAATTGAATCGACGTTATCTAGGGCAATGGCACCTTAAGTTTTTATTACGTCTATTACTGCTAAAGAAATATTCCCAATATATAAATATACTTACGTTTTTAGAGTTATTATTGACTTCTTTTTATGAGAAAAGGCCAGAAAAGGCAGTGAGACAGTAGCAACTAGCAGGGTAGCAGGTTTATAATAAAGTTATTTTACAATTACACAAATTAGATATTAAACGAGTGCATATATGATCTGTCAGGGGTAGAGATGGGCAAAAGACCGGGTTTAAATCTTTTTTTGGGTTTAAACCCGGTTTAAACCCAATAAATTTCTTCCCGTGGGTGTTTATTCGGGTTTTTATTATTTTCACCTTTGAAATAGTAATTAACCTAAAATTTGTTAGAATATAAATTGTTACAAACTTATTACAAGTTTTTTACTCGACTGCAAGGGCGCGTTGTTTTTCGCGCCTATTTTGTTTGTATGTAATATTCTTTATTACCTCATATCTTTTAAAATGCTTGACGTATTACTATAATTAATGTATTGTTAGATAGGTCTTAACCGCCCAAGTATTCTTAGATGCCATGGTTATTATAATTTTTTTTTTCGAATATTACAATTTGGATATTAATTTAATAAAAAAATGAATATTTGAACGCTACAATTTTTTTTATTTTACACTATTAGGTATTCCCATTTAACGAAAATCGACGATTAACAACTCAGCGACGCGGCGACGACGGTTGTTTCTACGTAATGACATAGCTCTCTTTCCCACTTATACTCTCTCTTTTTCTAACAACTACCTGGCGCGCCGCGTGCGCCAGTCGGTGCCATATTTTTGTCATTAAAAGTCACTTACTTGTGAACTGTGAAGTCGAATAGAAGCGTTAAAAATCCGTGACTGTGTAGTAAGAGTTTATATTTATAGTTTAAATTTAATACTAACAATATCTCTATAATTACTTATATTTTTGCCGTTGCGTACCTGTTGGCGGTTCAAGGTAAGAATATTGCAATAATATTACTAATCAAACAATGGTGAGGCTTCCTAAAGTGTTCTTTTACGTGATTTACCACTTAACTTAAAATTGACTTTATTAATCCATATGCCTATGCCTATGTACATGCCATCAGTAGTAATTAATCAATTAGCAATGTTTTCCTCATTGAACACCCATTTTAATAACATTTAACAATTTCCAATGTGGCTTGTAAACCGCCATCTTGTTTTTTAATCAAGTTACTGCACGTGAAGATCAATTCGACAAAAGCATATATACAAATTCTGTACACTACATCGTATACATTATCTGAGTATTTCTTTTTGAAATACTCAATTCAATCAAGAAATGGCGAAGTTGTTTAAGTTTTAGAAAAGGTAAGTTTTACAGCGACGTTTTCAGTTAATTGTGCACGTGAGTGCACAATTAACTGAAAACGTCTTAACTTAAAACAATATTTATGTTACTTAAGCCAAAATGAATTTATCTATTCATATTTTAATCGTTAATATTTCTTTGCTTCAGTCTCAATGGGGAGACCCAAAGATCTGCGCATATGGCGGCACTATTTGGAGCTAGCCAACAAACAAGTTAGATGCAAGTTTTGTGATAAAATATACCGATACAGCAACGTGGCCAAAATGACTCAACATCTCGCTGCTTGTTTAAAGACTCCACCAGCTGTAAAAATGAACATGAAAAGAATCCTTTTAGAAAAATCTGGCGTTACCAGCTCATCTGATACCATTCAGATAACTCAAGAAGATGTTAATATTAGTAATATTACTGACTCACAGACACCTACGGCAAGTACCAGTCAAGATAGCGGCCATAATTTGACTGCGAATGATCTTGCAGTGGAGTTTTCCAAAGCTGTTTTTGTAACTGGCACTCCATTAGCTATGGTAGAACATCCATTATGGATAAAATTTTTTGAGAAGCTACAATTTAAAATGCCATCTCGCAAAGCTTACGAGATATTTAGATAAATTATATAATGAAATGCAAGCGGAATTGAGTGAAGAGCTTAAATCAGCGAAACATCTTCATCTTCAATGTGACGGTTGGAGTAATTTACGCACCGAAGGAATAATTAACTTCGTCATATCGAAACCTCAACCTGTGTTTGTTAAAAGCTTGAATACACAAACCAATCGCCATACTAGCGAGTACATTGCTACAGAAATAGAAAATGTTATGAAGAAGTATGGTGTAAATAAGTTTGTAGTGTTGATTGGGGATAATGCCAAAAATATGCAAAAAGCGTTTGAATTAGTAAAAATTAAACATCCGCATATAACTCCACTGGGCTGCTGTGCTCATATTTTAAATTTGCTGAGCCAAGATTGTGCAAAATCAGATACAATGAAAAATTATCTCGACGAAGCAGTATCGTCAATAAAGATTATAAAAAAAAGCCAGATTCTGAATTCACTGCTTGCGAAAATTGTAAAAGATAAAGGTCACGGTGAGAAATTAAAACTACCAGTTAAAACGCGATGGGGAAGCACTGTAACAGCATTAAAGAGTTTAAAAAATAATAAAGCAGCTCTTCAAACTTTAGCAGTGAATGACACAGTAAATATTCCTCAAAATTTAAAAAAATGTTTACTACAAGAAGAATTTTGGATAAAAACAGAGGAATCTATAAATATTATAGAACCTATAACAGAATCCATATTTAAACTTGAGGGTAACGATAATTCTATTAACAAGGTATTTTTGATATTTAAAAATATTAAATCCAAATTGGAATTTATATTTCCTTCTATTACCATGTTGAATGAGGTAGAAAAAAGGGAAATTTTAATATCTGTGGACTTAAGAACTAGTATGTGCATAAAACCCATACATCTAGCAGCATATATGCTTGACCCGAAAGAGCAAGGATTGGAGCTCAGCCAGGAACAAGAACTACAAGCCATGGAATATATTTATAACGAAGGACAAAAACTCCATTTAGATGTGGCACCTGACCTGGCCAATTATAAAGCAAAAGAGTGTTTCTGGAGTAAACAATTTGTTTGGCAGTCTCTGGATGACATCGAGCCAGTAGTATGGTGGAAAGGAATATGCAGTTCTACAGTCTTAAGCAAAATAGCCATAAGGATTCTTACCGCGCCATGTACTTCGGCAGCAACAGAACGCACATTTAGTGCACAGAGTAACATACACAGTACAAAAAGAAATCGGCTAACAACGGATAGAGCTGCAAAAATAACTTTTTTAGCCTATAATTGGAATATGCTATATAGAAAAACTATGACTGAAGAATCTGTTGCTAGAAGCGAGGATGACAACAGTGAAGAAACTCCTTATTTTAGTTCACCGTTAATAGAAACTAATGAAATAGACGATGAAATATTTGCGCCATCTCATTCTGGAACAACTGCTTCCACAAGTGACTTTGAACTAATTATTTGTAGGCCAACGACATCAGGGAGCGATACTGACTGATTTTGATTTGTATATATAATAATTTGTTACTTTTTGAATCATTATTTTTGATAAACATTTAATCATTTTAATTGTTAAAAATAAAGAGGGTTTTTTTTAAATACACCTAATTTAACACATGATCAAGTTGTTTTATTTTGTGTGCATAATTTAAAAGTATCCTAATAGACTTAATGGGACAATTTCATTATATTCTACATATCTACATAAAAAATCATTTCGGCCGACTATCATACCTCTAAGAGATGTTTATAAGATGGGTTACATTTTTCCTGGTCTTTTCACCTTTTAAATAGTGTTAACACAATATATAATCAATATCTACGTCCCCCCTTTGAACAAAATATATCAAAAAGTTTGGTTACTTTCTACCATTTTTATCACAAATTTGTTGAAAGGTCTTCGGGCAACTGGCTTAAACTAGCAACTGGCTTGGAACTGAAAATAAAAGGCTCAGAAATAGCAAAAAAAATGTTATAATAATAAAAACCCGCGATTTGGGTCTTTATTTGGGTTTAAACCCATAAAGACCCAAAAAACCCGGTTTAAACCCATAAACACCCATTGGGTTTAAACCCACTGCCCATCTCTAGTCAGGGGTCGGTAATCTGCGGCCCGCAAGCCACATGCGGCTCTTTTGGATGTGAAGCTACAGCTCTTTAGTGCCTATGCAAATATTATTTATTTTACAAAAAAAACATTTAAAAATCAAATAAAAAAAGTATTTATCAAAAACTTTAATTGCAATTGTTGGCAAGAAAAAAATTGTGACTATTTAAAATCTTTGAAATTTAGTAAATTTTAATTTTAACTCAGCCGACTCAAAAAGTCGTCTACCCCTGGTCTATGTGGTCAGCGGACACTATTAACATGGCTGTGCTCTTCAAACATTGCAGAAACAATATTACCAGCTGTTAAGGAATTTCTTTATGGAGGTATTTCAGCTATCGACGAGCTTTCAATCACCAAATGAATTGTACGGATACAAGCGCTCTAGCTCATTCATACTAAAACTATCTCTGTGTGGGCGAATTTGTTACACCTACATTTTAGCAGCAATTTAATGGGCAAACCTATTGTCATATTCTCGGAAAGATATCAAAGGACTGATGTATTTTAGCAGTATTTATCCTTTATTGTTACACCCACAAACTGAAAAGGTTACGAGAACCCTGCAAAAATTTGATTCGTCAAATCGGTTCTAATGATTAAGTAAGTAGTAGTTGGTTGTCCAATAATGGATGTCTTTTGGCTGATATGATAATGATAACATCAGTTCTAGCAACCGTAATTTGCCATCATGTCATAAATGTACGAAATAAACTTGAAAAATTCGCAATAAAGTTAGTCATACATTTATGATGAGACGATTCACTGCGAACATATCTCACGCATGACACATTATAAACATGAGAAGTGAGTACAAGTGATTAATTTGTTAACATCTAACAGAGGTTTGTTATTTTATTTATTATGAGAGAGAGAGAGAGAGAGAAAGTAATAATAACATGGATACAGGAATGATAAACATCACTTCTAGATATTCTAACTTCATTGTTTTATAGACTACCTTCTTACCAGGCTAGCGCGTACTACGGCCGCAGCGCGCCGCATTGCGAAATTGCGTCAAATCACATAGTAGTCGTAGTGTAGCAGTGCGTTGCAATGAGGCAACGTGCAGCCTGCCTGTAGTATGCGATAGCTCTTATAAAATGTACTAAAGTGATGTAGGAGAACTTTTGTTATGCGATGCGATGCGGTGCGGCCCGTCGTAATTTGAGCAAGCCTTAACAGAGAGAGAGAGACAACTAAAGTGGTAAATAAGCATACATGCCTGATGGCGTATGTCCAAGTATAGTCCACTAGCTGCGCTCCACGACTTCGCCCGCGCGTGAAATGAGTTTTGTCTCCCTCGGGAACCAGACCATTTTTCGGGATAACGCCTATTACCGTCTCCGGCACCGATTCTATCTATATACCAATTTTTATCAAAATCTGTTCAGCCGTATAGGCGCACGCACACGCACACGCACACGCACACGCACACGCACACACACACACACATACACACACATACACACACACACACAAACTTTCGCAATTATAATATAAATAAGGACGCTTGCAATATCAAGCGTATCACTCACGTTCTAGATTCTATAATATTATCTTTTTTGAATGAATAACTGTTACTAAAGTAACAAGTTGAAGTCTCTAAGGGTAATCCTCAATGGATACTTCATTCCATACTATCTTACGTGGGAAGAAATTTCTTTGAAAGCTCACGCTTATAAACGTTTTTAACACTTCTACGTATTAATCAACACTCTGACATAAGTTAATTCATAGACCGTGTGTATTTCTTCATTTATCACTGTGTTTATTGCAGTCATATACGGAACTATGTCGAAACTTCGTGGGCGGACTGCCGAACATTATTTAACTTTTTTGTTTTCACAAAATGATGCACAGGTACTACTCGTATTATGCGCAAACACGCCCACGTATAAAATTTAAATGGTAATGGAAAAATGTATATTACAGTAGAGGTTTTATGCCATATAAAATGCACAGCGATAGGAATTTATTTCAATATAAAAATATATTTACTTACATTTTTTTTTAAATTACAGAGCAAATAGTTACACTAGCTTAAACTTGTTCTATGTATTTGAAGGAAACCGAAAGCAGGCAAGAGACAAATCCTGCGCTGAAATGTTTATTTGGTATATGATGCCAGATGGATAAGAGGACAATCTGCTGTCAAGTAGCAACAGACGCTCATGGACTTCAGCACGCAGTAGCACCATCCATACTTATAACATTATTGTCTGCTGCTGCGACTACTACGCCTCACTTGCAGCATTGCAGCTAAAGACGTTCTCTAAAGGCAATTTCCTTTTTTTTAGCCAGACTACTCGGATCTGAGCAAGAAGGTGCCATTCAATCTTGGTATATATAATATTTTCAATGTTAGACACCACAAGGTTTAACAGTTCAGATCAATATCAGAGTTATAGAACGCAATGTGATTATGATAGAATTTTAAACAAGGTAGTAATAGTTACTTATCAAGCTAAATTGCGATGAAACAGATTATCTTAATAACCGTATGTGTAGATCTTATATCTTTAAATAATCATATGCAGATCATTGATTAGATTCTATCTGTCATCTTTATGATTAGATCAATTGAATTGCATAGATATGTTACCTAATTAGAATCTAAGTCGGTTACGTCAATTACGTCATTATTACTATACTAGCTTTCCGTGGCGCAGTTTCACTCACGTCTTTGCTTACTGCTCTGCTCCCGTCGCCAGTAGCGTGATATTACATAGCTTCTAACCTTTCTCGAGAACTGGGCTATCATACGCAAAAGGATTTTTTAAAATTCGACTGGTAGTTCCAGAGATTAGCGCGTTGAAACAAACAAACTCTTCCGCTTTATATTATAGTATACTGATAGATACTGTTTTACAGCTGGACACGTGCCTCTTTACCCCTTGAGTATGTCGGGACTAGCGCTATAGGCTCAACGTCTTCTTTGAGTCATGTCATCATGTGGTAATAATAATAGCTCTTCGCTTCTGACCCGTCTGTCTAATCATCTACCTACTAAATATTTGAATTAAAAAAAAATATCTTTCTTTTATATCTTTGTTGTTTGTCCTCTTTTTAAGGTCTGAAAACTTCAACTCTTACAATCTTAAAACTCCAGTTGGAAGTTTTCTTTTAATGTATACCAGTAAAGTCCAAGACAAACTTACATGTAGGTATTAAATCACTTACTCCGTTTTTCAATAGGTGCCTCGTTGGATTTCGCTTGTAATAGCTACATAGGTATTTCGCTTGTCTATTGAGTCAAGGAGACTAAGTTTAAAATTAACAAAGTTTCAGGAATGTCGATCACTCTCATACAAACGCGTTCGCAAAAAGTTTTCTTGTGTTGTTCTTATAGTAAATGCCGGTATAAAAATAACCTTGGCCAAAAATTGTAATTAAAAATACTATTATTATAGTAATAAATTGAAAGTTCAACATTAGAGCTTGGGAACACGAACTCTGAGTGAAATGTTGGAAAACAATAGACGCCTAAACCCGTTATGCTGTTATGTAAAGAACGGTTCTAACCGTTCTAACTATAAATTAACTAGTGGGTGGTATAAAAAAGATTTTGGTTGTAGAGGCTCACTAAATAATGAAATTGAGTTTAATAAAGTATAAATCAAATTTCTTTATTAAGTTTTAAATTGTAGTAAGTTAAAGATACATTTATAGCCGTCAAATGAACGAAAACAATAGACGTAGGACCTATTGTACGCTTGAGATTTCAGTGTTACTAGTTTATTCACTTTGGCCATTAGTGTTTTAATTTAAATCCGACGTATAAATTAGTTGTCCTTTATATCAGCCGAAAGACGCCCACGGCTGGACGTAGACCTCCCCTAATTTTCGTGACCCGCCCTCATTCATCGGTTGCCCTCCACTCTTATCAGGTCGTCGGTCTACCTTGTGAGGGATCTACGCCCACCTCGTGTATTAGAATAGGAAATTACAAATAAATTAAATAATAATTGACACAACAGTGTAGGCTGTCAGCGGTTAATTTAAAACTAAATTGAAGCAAACCTCAAGGGTACAGAGATTATCTAAGTACGACAGGTCGCGCGGTCGCGATACGTGAGAAAGGCGAGGCCTTGCCCTGAGTTCCTTCCTAACAATTATACGAGAGCAAACAACGGACCAATTAGAGGGTATTACTGATAGTCTTTTGCCCTGGAAATCACTTTTTTGTTTATTTATTTACCAATAAAATATCATGATAATTTATTATTAAAATACCTACAACATAAACATGTTATTATAGGTTTTCAGTACCAGAAATCTTAAAATTTATTATTTTTTAATCGTCTGTTGATTGTGTGTGAGTCAGTATGTATAGCAAGTTATTACATCTCTAGTAGACAGAGACTTAATTGTCATGTTATATATTTGAGTAATTTATGTTATTTTTATTTATTTTAAATTATTGCACACAGAAAAATAAATACAATTTATAATTATAATTTATTCACAAAGTCGAACGTAACTCTGAAAAAAAAAACTAAAGAAAGCATGCTAGAATTAAGAAATATTACAGGAGAACAAACATTTCCTATGAATACTAAAACATAAATAACAGTGTCCTATTTGAAAGGTTGAATCAAGTTGTAATGTCAACGACAAAATAATTTACCTATTTATTTACGTAAGTTTTGTAAATGAACGTATCATAATAAAGATGACAGCTAATTTACTTACAACCCATTCGCTGATAAAGGTAGATTATTTATTAACCCTATCATGGAATTCAGAAATTAGAGACGAAATGGCCCTGTGGATAAGGCATCCAATTCGTAAACACGAGGTAGTGGGTTCGAATCAGGGCAAGTACCAATGTGATTTTTCAAATCATACGTACTTTCTAGGTTTATCTTGGACATTTGTAACTGACGGTGAAGGAAAACATCGTGAGGAAACCTGGACTTAAAAGTCTGAAATTGCCAATCCGCCTTGAGCAAGCGTGGTGATTAATGCTCATTCCTTCTCTATGTGAGAAGAGGCCTTTGCCCTGCAGTGGGACAGTAAACAGGCTGGTATTATTATCATGGAATTACTTCATACCAATTTACCACTTTATTTGCCTTTAGAGAACAATATCGTTTTCAAATTTATATCTGCGCTATATTACGCAATATTGGCCCAAAATATTAGAGAAAGACCTGTATTAAAAAAGTTTTGTCTAGTTAATAAGAAGTGGGAAAACAGACAGAAGAAAGAAAAGCATCTATGCTTTATTCTCTTTAGAAAAGAAATACAAACGCAATCTTAAAGAAAGTAGACAGTTTCTAACGCTGTCAATGACAAACATTGAAACAACGCTTGTTCCTATAATTATAATTGCATCAAACGATTCAAAAGGAATGACGACTTCCCGGGAACCGCAAAACTAAAGAGTTCTCACTGCAAGTGCAAATTAAATAAATGGAACTACTTGTTTTTTAAGTAAGTGTTAAATTGTTACGTCAACAATAGACCGAGAATTTTGGTCGTAACAAACGCGTGGTAAAATTTTTAATTCTTTTTTGTGCTTCGTTTTATATAATGCATTATTTGGAACTATTAGACACTTTTTCTTGATATATTTACTTCGTAATTAGGCTTGTTAATCAACTAGTAGTTATACCTTGTCCCTGTATAGAGAAGAAGTAATGTGAAAATACAGTGTTGGTCTAAACCTCCAATTTGCATGCAAAACATTGTTTATGAGTTAACATTTAACATATAAAAAGTTGTATGAAACATAAACAATGTTCCGAATCTGTGACTTCTTCTTCCTCTTTGCCTCTTTTCACTTTAGGTGGAGTCCGTTCTTCTAATATTTTTGCTCCAAGTCACTCTATTTTGGGTTGTCAGTTCGGGTATATTTTCCCTCTTAACGACTCGATCCATCCTGGTCTACCATCAGGACAACGTCGTCTTCCTTTCTTTGATTTCTGGGAGGTTCCGAATCTGTAACTTGCAGACTTATGTATTAAGCCCAAGTTTCCTCACGACGTTTTCCTTCACCATACCTCAATACTGGACGAGGTGAATTTAGAAAGTACATTATTATAAATTTACAGGAGACAAATGGGTACTTGCCTTTATCAAATCTACAACATCTTGCCTAACATGTAATAAGCCGCTGATTGGTATAATCGTTCATAAATACTTCTGCGTAAAATTAATAGCCAGATTATGTATTACAAGCAGAGTGCATAATAATGCAGTAATCTAGCTTTATGTAACAGACAATAAATATTATTATATAATAATGAAAATGTAATTCGATAAGGTACTATGTATCGCTTATCGCCAAATTATAATGTGTGAGTAAATTTAATTAAACTTTATAACGTCAGACACAGATACGGTGAGTTTTAAGGCAGCGCATATGTAAAGGATATTTTTATTAGCATTTATGATTCCAAAAGATGTTCACTGCTGGACAAAAGAGTTCTCCAAACATAGCATGTTTTAACTCTTTGTAACAGTATTTGTATTAATGACCATGTTTTACACGACCAATTGGTAACTGCAGAATGATGATAATATACTTAGTACGAAGTGACTGCTGCCTGATACCAGGTATTATCCAATTGACCAATTGCCTATTAGACATCTACAAAAAGAAATATTGTGCTTTCATATATTCGAGACAGGAGACCAGTAGCTATATCTACATCTATATTAAATTGAGTTAATGTATTCATCAAGGACAACTTTATTATTTTTATTAATAAACAAGTAATATTATTATAATCAACAGTTTATTAAACAATAAAAAATCAGTGATAATGATAAATGTAAAGCCATTGATCACAGTGGACATAATAGATAGAATTAGACAGGTCGGTTTAGACGGGTCCATCGACCTTCGATTGACTTGTTATGTAGGTATTGAACCTACGAACACATTGCCGAACAGTTTTTGTTTATATCACACAATATTAATTCTTTTTACTTATTATATCTTAGTATCTGCCTATGTTAGTATCTGTTAGTAAATTTTTTAATTTTTTTTATACAACTTTGGTGGCAAAGTGGCAAACAAGCCTTCTACCTCATGGTAAGGGGCAACCGTCATCTATAGACATGGCTGTGTTTTCCATATCATATCAGAAGTATGCTTAGAAAACAAAATTAAGACGTTGCCGACCACGGAGAAGGGAATGAAGAAGGAAAAGGAAAACGGAAGAGAACCGAGGGTTTATTTAGGCTGCCGGCGTTCTCACTCACTGAGCGAAACACATTTGTATAAAAACTAATATTCTTACGTCATTCTTATATTAGAAGATAGTAAGTACTTCCCCGGTCGATCCGGCCTATTCATGCCGAAACCAGCGTAGATCTTTTACCGTAAAAAATGTTTGTAGCTTAGGTCTCTGTTCGTCAGCGCTGACCATAAGACACATTACATGACTTTAGCCTGATAGATTTCTATCTATCATCATTATTTTAGCCAAAGGACGCATATAGCCGTGCATTGAGCTCTCCCGAATTTCGCCACCTGGAACGGAGACGTGGGCCGCCCTCATCTTTTGATAGTCGAAGTATGAGAGCGGCTCACGTCTCTGGTCAACCAAACTTATCAGTCGTCGGTCTACCTACCCACGTAGCGTCTATAGATTGAATATCATAGAAATTTATAATTTATATTGTGGCTGATCATGATTGTGGTATAAAAGCAAAAGAACTGAAGGAATCATAACCAGCATCAACACAAGGGCTCTGTTAATAAAAAGATAAAATAATAAAAATAAAATAATTTTCTATTCTGTGGCCGGAATATAACAGCCCTAGAATATATAGAGAAGAATACATAAACAGAGCGATTAACAAACTCGTCAACATATTTCGTAATAAACTTTATGAGGCAAGTCTACAATCAAACTGTAGGCGGT
Source organism: Parascotia fuliginaria (assembly GCA_963082885.1). Classification (NCBI taxonomy): domain Eukaryota; kingdom Metazoa; phylum Arthropoda; class Insecta; order Lepidoptera; family Erebidae; genus Parascotia; species Parascotia fuliginaria. Next base: position 17,781,770 of record OY720175.1, read on the forward strand.
GACCAATACATGTTGTAGGTAGCTAAACCATTACCTACCAACTTTATCAGTCAGTTAGAAGGTGGGTAGGCAGAATAGTAAGTACAAAAGAAATATGTCACTAAGCCATTTTCTATCAGAATAAAAAAACCGTGTGGTGTGGAATCTGGTAAGAGGCTGTCAACAACTCTAAAGAAATATGTGAATTAGTCAGTTAGAAGGAAGAATAGCAAGTGAAAAAAAAATTGTGGCTAACTGAGCAATATTCTATCAGAAAAAAAAACGTGTAATGTGGAATCTGGTAAGAGGGTGTCAACAACTTTAAAGAAATGTGTGAAAGTATGTTTCTGTCCATGGTTCTACTTATGTTCTGACGCTTAGTCAGGCTTTAGATAGGTGTATCCCAGTCATTTGGTAAGGATCCTTTACTGTACTAGGTTTGACTTACATCGATTGCTGCACCCGGGTAGGTAAATAGATAGGGAAGCGCAAAGACAGAACTTTAGTTATAGCGATGTTTAGCTTTAGTCATAACAGCAGCTGGCTTGCGCTCATATTCTGTCAAAGTTCACAAAAAAGACAAAGATTTTGTTCTCTCTTCACTTTCAACCCACGTAATCACGTAACTATGGTTTCTAATCATCTAACAAAATTACAGTACAAGTATTCCGCGAGCAATTCCGTATAATTTGTCCGGTAAATTAAAATAAGATTCAGTAATGTCCAATTAAAGAACAAATCAAACGTATTTCTCGTAAAATTTTCCTTGATAAAAGAACTCATTTCGGGTATTCGCTAACTACACAAGGAAAAAATTTATAGATTTTATAAAGCGCTTTTGTGCATGACAGTGGTAACTGTAAATCCTTATTAATTAAATCCTTAGTGAAACACACTTGGCATGTATAGGTATTTACTGCAGCTATCTAAAAGATATGTAAATCTACCGCTAAAACCATTTAAATCGTTATAAAGATGACCCTGACACGTACTATCATTATTATGCTGATAATACAGCTGGGTTACGTAACTTTGTACTGATATCTCAGAAATAATACTTTCATTGCAAGAAGCCCCAATTTTCCCCCTTTCCTCTTTCCTCACGTACCCTCATTCCCTTCCCCTAACCCCATTCCCGGCCGCCATACTGGAGGCCACCATACCAGCAGTTTAAGAAGATGGTATGGTGGCCACCACTTCTAGATTCCACTGACTGCTTACCATCAGGCGGTGTGGAGTCACTACAACTTTGATAGGCTGAAATTAATAAAACATAAATGTTACCGAAAATGTTAAAGGTTAAAATGTCTCCAGTTGAGATATTTTAACTGCAAATTGAAAGAGGGCAATTTCCTGTAGTAGGTAAGTACCTAAAGCAGCAGACAGGTTAATTATATTGTCGTAACATATAATTACGTAACGTTACTTTCCGATAACATACGTGGTACTTCTCATTTGAACTAGACATTATAGGAATCGGGGTAGGTACAAAATATCATTAGGACCGTGAAAATCTATACTTATTATCTATAATAGAGTTTGTTAGTTTGTTTGTTTGAACGCGCTAATCTCTGGAACTACCAGTCGGATTTGAAAACCTTTTTGCGTATGATAGCCCAGTTCTCGAGGAAGGTTATATAGGCTATGTAAGATTTTCGACTTTGGCGACGGGAGCAAAGCAGTAAACAAAGACGCTGCTGAAACCGCGGAAAGCTAGTGTAAACAAGTGATACACAAACCTCAAATTGTTGATTGGTAGGAATTTTCTATATTCTTTAAGTACCTACTTAATATTTTATGAATAGATAAATACCTACTAACTAAGCCCAAAAAGAACTAATAAGGTAGGTACAATAAAATTTATTTTATATTACGTAGTAACTAGGTATTAAATAGTATTAAACCACGTAATAAATATAAATTATTATTACTAACACGTAACACACATTTTAAAATATTTAACAAAATCGACCTAGAGTTGTAATACCAGTCGACCAACTATTTTGACATTTGAAACAAGATGGCGTCTCAATTGGGAAGTATGTGAACACACGTGTAATACTCGTATTAACTAGAATTGGTTTGCATAATTGTAATATTAAATGGTTGTATTCAAATTACTCAATTATAGGGGAACTATTAAGTATAATTGAAACATTTTTGATCGACAAGGTGTCCTTGAGAAGTAAGGAAATACTTGATCTAATTATTTGATGAAGTAATTTAATACTGCCTTATAAAGAATAGCATTGATGGCAGATAATTTGTTTTATAGTACTAATAAAAAATAATAAATAAAAAAAGAAAAGAGTTGTAAATTAAACAGGCTCTTGCTCAGGCAACATAGCATCGTTAGTGTTAATAAAAATAAATATATATAGGTAATACTGTTGCCTACCCCTGGTATTGTATGGTGTATTTATAAAATCATATGGGATTCAGGGCTTGATCTTTTAGTGTGAATTGTAAAAGAAAATGCTTTTCAATTGATTCAATTTGTTTGAACCGAGTAATATCGCCTTTACCTAAATTGTAATACTAGCATTGTAACTGATAAGTCAAGGCGATTACCACAAGGGCAAAAATATAATTTCTCAGAATTTTCCATTTTGTTCTTAAATATAATGCGACTAATATCTTAGAACTACAAGTACCTATTTACTGTTCTTTCAGTATCGAAATAATGAGAATATTATCACGATCGTAATCTCTGTCAATTGTGATCTTAAAGAACAATAGGTCTTTAATAAAAACTCGATTAAACCAATCATTTCCACTGATTCGTATCTTAAGTATTTGAGATGGCTAAAGTAAATTACGCTATTTAGTACAACAAAGAATATAAAGACCGTTGTAAACAATGCAATGAGTCTAATCATAAGGAACAAAAAAGTACTATTTAAAATAATGATTCTTAAGAAGTAATTCCTGTAAAGTAATATTTAGCGAGCATTACAGACACGAATACAAACATCTATCAATTCAGACTTCAAATAGAATAACAGATAATATTACCACGGGAACGGATCAAATATAAAACACTAGCAGCCACAAACAAACAAATAACAATCGAAGTTTAATGAGAGCAATAAGCCTCTGACAATGCCGAAGTTCACGAACCGCGGTTACCTCATACCATCACGTAAACAGCTGACCTGTTTATCAACATAACAGCGTATGACTGCGTGTGCAATAAAAAGAAAAGCATAGGTGCCTACTACCTATGTTATAAAGCAACTAAAATAAGACTGGGTCACGATAGCATTCACCATGGATCCGTCTGCTTAAATTTTTGTAGCACAATTGCCCAAATCGGTACTCCAGCCCCAGTTAATTTCTGTCACTTACATTCATATTAAAGTGATATGTGACCATGAGACTTGTGGCCATCAAAAATGTCGTAAAGTTTTAGTATTTAAGCAAAAATCAAAGAGTACAACGTTCTGTACGTAAGCTATAACTCCTATACCTCCTTATTCGTGTCACGGACAAGGCTTGACCTGATTCTAGGCTTTGTCCTTGCTTCATATAAATAGCTCGGTGCGAACCCGAGTCGGCCTAGATTAATCCTCGAAAATGTTTTCTCGATTATTCCTTTACATTTTTACCTTCTTAATATCGTTTTAGATACTTAGCTTATCGCTATGAACAATAACTAACAAACACTAAAGTCCATTATGAATCAGAATCCGCATCAAATCATTTACAAGTTACTGTTAGTTTATGATTAATTCAAACAAGTTTTCTTACTAATACAAAAAGTTATCGTCTAATTATATTCACGTCATGCTATACCGTGAGTTTCTAAGAATCATGTACGCTGTATTATAGATGGTCAATATCTGAAAGTACTTTTAACGCTAAAGAATTGTCCTCGCTATATTGTTCGATGAAAGTGGAAATGTTTATGTAGGTATATTTTATTCAACGAATTTGATCTAAGGACTGAGATAGCTGACGTATATACATGAAAGGAAACCACAAGAAACGACTTCCTGATAACGATGGTAGGCACAGAACCTTGGTACAATCAGAGTGAAGAGCCTGAAAGAGAGAAAGAAGGGGAAAGAGAGAGAGAGTTCAGAAAGAAAAGTCCAACAGAAAAAGCAACCGAGTTAAAATAATCATCATTATCATTGTCATCATCACCACGGATGGACGCCAGAGCAACTAAGATACAATTTCCAAACCAAAACCAGAATTTGATACTTGATCTCATCGGCATCGTTTCAACTCCTGTCACTAAAGGTACAAAGACATTATTGTAAACTGCCATTCGTTCAATACTAATTCATCAAGTTATCAAAATAAATACCGGTTTCTCGCTAGTTTGTCCAGACAAGTTTTTGTGGGTTAACAAAAAGTCGTGGCCAATGTTAACTTACGTCACTGCTTAGAATGATCACCTAAAGGCAATTAGTTTTTATAAATCATATCTCTTCATTATTAATACGTGATAAATTTGCAATGGGTTTGAACTTATCTGTCTTTATGATGTCGTCATATTTTTATGTAATCGCAAGACTACACTTATTTTTTGGGCTTATTTAGTTGGGCTTCCTATCGTTCCCTTAAAGACAAGTTCTCATTGCCATCCCTAGAATTAAGAAGATTATTCCATGACCAAATCATGCTTTATAAAATCTGTCACAATTATTTCGATTGTAATCACCTTATAAATCAGATATATATTCTCACACCAAGTCGTTCGAAACGTATTCGCGATAATTATACCCAATGTTTATTTGCTCCTAATTCTTCTAAAACTAACGCGGGTGTGCGTGTCCCTCTGCGTCGTTTAATGAAATCTTATAACAGTGACTTTACCGAACTGGATCTATTCTGTTTGTCGTTATATCAGTTTAAGAAAGGACTATATACTACTAGCATTGCTTCTGAAAAATAATTAGCCTCCTCTTAATTTCTATTTTTGTTGCACTACTAATATTCTTTGTAAGTATTTAACTTAAGTTTCATACTCAAAATTTGTAATAATTAAATACAAAGTCTCTTTGTTTTTAACCCAATTTAGATGTAACCTGTGTCTAATCTAATATGAATTATCATGTGGAAAACGGTGTTGGTTGTGTAACTACCTAAGTTGTTTTATATCTAATGTTAAATTTTAAGATGTGTTATACAATTGTTAGTTTTCCTGAATAAATAAAAATAAAATAAAATAAAAAAATAAAATTTTTGATCCTAGGCCTTGTTACGTGAAAAACATCTCATCAGCTTGCGAGGCCTCTTCACCCTCCTCCTCCAGCTGCTCCTAATTCAAAAAGTCTTCACTGACGGTTTAGTATGAGCAGGAGCAAGATGCGAGTAATATTAAAAAAGGGAAAGGTCGTAAGCGCAAAGTATATGACTTGGAGGTATAGTAGGAAACAGAAATCGCCGACGAAGTTGTGCATGTCTAATAAGTTTTCAGTGCAAATGCCTCCTACAAGTTAGAATGTCTGGACAAATAAACATGTTTTGTATCTTTTGTGTAGCAATTTTAGCAAATTCGTGTGTTTGAACTTGTAGGTACATAATATAAGACTAAAGGACTTGAGCATAGATACAGATAGCTTGAGATACAAGAGAAACGAATGTCTTGCGAAATTGAAAAGGAAGGAAAAGCCTCTGCAGCAAAAGGCAAAAAGAGCTCTGGCGTTTTCAAATTCTCGATATATTAGAGTACAACACGGATCGATCACGAATCGTAATTGAACTTGCAGATTACTGACCTTCAAACTTTATCAATATGGGTAAAAAAATAGTAACGCAGTAAAAAAAGGGCATTAGATAGGTATTTTATTAAATTAATGGATCTTATCAAGCAGCTACATCCCGTTTGGACAAGTTCTCGTTTCGTAACCCAAATAAATTAAGTACCTACATAAATTTGTCTTTGATAAACTTTTCACTTTCTTTTCTATAAACTTATGGTAAGGTAAACTTTTTATATTATATACATCGATAGCTACATTTCATTAACATAACCTTGAGAACTACACTTGTTAGTTTCCACGGATCACGTGTTTAAGTGATCGAGTACACTTGATGCCGCGATATCGCCCACAGATTTGTGGGTCACTATACTTTCTACTCGTATTACTTACTTTAAACTCGATACAATGTCGAATGCTACTTGGTTGATATTTTATGTCGGTTAATGAAGTGCACAGTTGAATGTTTGGGTGTTTGCGGTTAAGCCGGTGTGGTTGGACAGAATTTCCGTGGAGGCAAGTACATGTGTTTATTCCCATATAAATTGTTTCACCGCAATATCATACCTCAATCGTAGAGAATCAATATAAGGTCATGGTCATGTGAAAAGACAGTATGGTTTGTAATAAACCAAAAAAAAATATACCATTCACAATGGTAGGCTACAAGACAATTTATGCTACTTATTTTTAAACAAATTTTAAAGGAGTCGGCATTGGCGAATTAATGTAGAAGTTATTATATAATTTTTGTAGTTCAATAGCTAGTAACGATTAAATGAATGAATCAAAGTTTATTTTCCTGGCTTTAGAGAAGTAAAGTAAACTTTAAATCAGCTAAAGTATTTTTCAAATTACTTAGATCATGTCTGAGATTTACACTTTTTAATATCCAATCTTCACCGTTAAAGTTATAAGGATTACTAACTGAAACAGCACACATTTGTAACTGACATTCTCAAAGTAGTAATAACACCTTAAAGAGTCTAATAAATGTAAAGGCAATGAGAAACGGTATATTCAAATCGTAGCAATTGGCAGTCTCCTTACTTCAGTGAAAGACACAAAGGGTTTTCCGACAGGAGTATAAATTAGCTTTGAATGAAAACTGCCACAGTGCCAAGATAGAGTTAAACACATTATTTACAGCTACTTTAAAATCAAATTAAACTGTGCTTATTCTGTATAGGTATCAGTTATTAGTCGGTTTGGAGATCAACGTCCGCGCACTTCATGATAGTTTTATTTATCATTCAACTGCCTTGAAGTTTAAATTGCAAATATAAATTTAAACAAAGTTTATTGGAATAATTTTACAGTAATATTATTTTAGTGTATGGTAATGGCCACATTAGTTTAGATGAACTGTGTCGCAATTAAGGTATGGTCTTGGGTCTAGAATGTTTGTTACCACCCCACTTTGTGTAGATATCTGAAGCGACTAAAGAAATAAGAAGGTAGCAACTAGCTTACTATTATCACTTTACTGCAGTTCTCAATCCACCAGCCAGGCGCGGTAACTATGACAAAGAATTTTATGTTTGTTTGAAGAGGCTTATTTTTCAGTGGACGTCATCAGATAGGTGATGTGAACAATTGATTTAGAATGATGTACTTAACAGTCGGCCCAAACACAACCAAGGCAACTTCGAAAAGAACATAATTAACTCCATATCAAATGGGCCAGGTGACAATGCTTCAGCTTTTGCTAAGTGACTATCGCTGTTCATTCAGCTTTCTATGAACCCAGCCGTAAAAGTAAACATACACACCAACTAAAACCGTGATAATTTCCAAGTACCCGTAGACGTAGTAATTGATATCGTGTGACAAGTACAATTCAGTTACCTTAGGAACTAGCTGTAACACAATACGGTTGTCACGCTAATGCCCGGCTGAGCGAAGCAGTGTCCAGTTACATGTATAGTACAGCTTAGTACTTTTTGTACCATGTAGACCTGATTAATGTTACGGCTTTTTAATTAATATAGTCATGATGTCATTAGACGGTTACTCCTTAGCAGACGAATTAGTGATCGTAGAGGGGACACCATGAAAATAAATTTTGAACAACTGATCAGTCAACATTCGAAATGCAAAAATGAGGGTGATAAATCATTGATCATAAGAAAAGAATATAATGCTAACAGAAGCTGATGGCAGTAATGCTATTTCAGATTTGAAGACGTTAAATAAATCGCGATTCAACTTTGAAGGATACCTACCAGTGATAAATTTTAAAAATAATATTTAAGAAAAAATCGTTTAATTCACGTTAAGACTTTTATTACTGTTGACATAGGCTTGAAAATTAAAAATTTAACACGCATTCACTAATTAGCACTGCATATAAAGTGGGCTTGTGAAAGAAAGCTTTACAGTAACTTGACTGGCCTGTTGGTCTAGTGGTTAGTGACCCTGACTGCTAAGCTGGAGGTCGTGGGTTCGATTCCCACCCAGGACAAACCTTTGTGTGATGATCATGATTGTTTGTTCTGTGTCTGGGTGTAATTTATCTATAATATGTATGTATTTACAAAAAAAAAATGTATATAAGTAGTTTATCAGTTGTTTAGTACCCATAACACAAGCAAATATAATTGCTTAATCTGGGGCTAGATAGCGCTGTGTGAATATGGTAGAATATTATTATAGTAACACGTAAAGGCATAGGGTACAGCATTTGTGTATTACTGTGAAGTTATCTTTAGTTTTTGATAAAAATGATATGATTTTAGCAAAACATTGATAAATAAATGCGAAGGTATATAAATCAACATGTTTCATTCATGAGCTCTTAACAAGCAGTAGAAAAATTTGCATTTTCATTTGCATTTCGTTAGTATCTCTGTTGGCACTGAAAATATACACTGCATATCCCAGACGTGTGTTCAAAACTCAGTCCAACGTTTACTAGGTACATTAATTTAACAGTACCAATCTTTGTAGCACACGTTTGATATAATTATTACAGAGTAAGTTTTAGAGTAAGAGTAAGAGTTAAGTTTAGTATGCAACCGATCTGTTGCGATTATGATGGTACGTAATGAATATTTTCATTTTATTTTATCTTTATTCCAAGTTTGAAATGTGTATCTACTCGAATCCGTTTGTTTTTATTTTTTTCTGCGTCATTCTCACTGGTATTTTTATATTATTTTATAATGAAAGTTGGTTACACGAAAATGTGTACCTTTGTCCTAGTGGCCAGTACTAATTATATCATAACGAAGGTGCGTTAAACAATATGTCATTTTACACATTAGCAGTGGGTAAACCTTTAACAATAAATATCATATTTTTATACGATTCAGTTTGGGTTCAGAATGAACGAAGTTGAATTCAAGTTCTCGCAATAATGTGTTTTAAGGCCAGTGATAATGTAGCTGTTACAGTTCTGGATTTTGAATTCCTAAATTCGCCGCAATATAGAACTTACGGTGTAGCACTCGTCTTTTTCTAAATGAAATTAATAATTTTCTAAAAATTCAGCAAGATTATTTTTACGCTGTCGATGGAAACGCAAGTACAACTTACTTACTGTAAATAATACCTAACACACGGAAGTTGTCCGCAAGTGTACGACTGGAGGGCGTTCCGACCCTTTGAGTATCGATTGCACATTGTCGACGTACTAAAAGGCATCGTGTATGTGACAATTATACACGAACATTTTGACTAATTAATTTGGCAAATTAATTCATAGTTTATTGATATGGTCGGTATTAAAACTTTTAATAAAATAAGATTGCCTTTTAATAAAAAGGACGTAAACTATGTAATACAACAAATGGGAAAACGTTATCCATGTAATTTAAGATGAATTTGCCCGAAACGCGGGTGTGCGACTACCCATGCAATCACCAGTGGGTGAAGCCCTAACATAGAAATATTATCCTATGCGAACTTGATTCTTGTGTCCGCCAACGGTTGTACATATTAGAAATAAATAAAGGCACGAAACAGATAAATATCGATACAAACTTTCACATTTAAGTATTTAATAGTACATATATTACAAATGGCTATGTGCTATGTCCTTAAACTGTTTAAAACTAATAAAACAATCTTCCGCACCATAATTAAAAATTTCAACAATATTTATTATTGTTAATAATTTTAAAGTAATTTTTATATTAATCTATTATGTGATACATTTAAAGCTCTCTATGTACCTATATTACCACTTAAAATGTTTGTACTAGCATGTAAAGCACTTATGAAGGCTTAGTTTAGGAAATGACCCGTTTGAACTTGGGACTTTCGATTGTCTTTTTAACAACGACGGCGACGCCGACGCCTCAAAAGAATTATGTATGGACATGCCATAGTCGGTGCTTTATTACGTTGGAATTATATGATGAAACATATACTTATATACAATATATTTTTATTACATATACAATATATATGACTGGCCTGTTGGTCTAGTGGTTAGTGACCCTGACTGCTAAGCCGGAGGTCGTGGGTTCGATTCCCACCCAGGACAAACCTTTGTGTGATGAGCATGATTGTTTGTTCTGTGTCTGGGTGTAATTTATCTATAATATGTATGTATTTACAAAAAAAAAAAAAAAGTATTTAAGTATGTATATCCGTATTCTAGAACCCATAATACAAGCATATAATATGCTTACTTTGGGTCTAGATGGCGTTGTGTGTAGTTGTTGAAATATTATTATTATTATTATTATATGACGACTTACCTATTTTAAATATCAAATTTTGACGATTTACATTTCTTTTTTTTTTAATTTCGCCTGCTTAATCGGGTTGCCCGCTTCGTGCACAATATAATAATACAATAATGCCTTATTAGACTACTTCAAAAATTATTAAGCTAGGTAAGTATTTAATGTTATAATAGGTAATAGAAACTCTTAGATAGAGATAAGTTTCTTTTGACCCTACTTGACTAAAAATTTTTTGCAAATAAAAGTTCTGTTCTAATCTAACCAAAAGATTCTATAAAGAAAAATGTTGGCATACTAGCAGCCTATTCAAAATACCCATTTATTGCTTAAGTATTAAAACTAGCTTTAAGCTATATTTAAAAACCTGTTATTACTAAAATAAACTCATCTTAAAGTATCGGAGGTAAATCACTTAAAAATGGGTGATGTTTTAGTATTTTGTAGAATACAATTCGCGTAGAGCTTTTTAACTCTGGAAGTTATCCCTCACTCAAAAAGCTTTTACCACAAAATAACTTGATTATAGTCACACCGAATTTTAAAATGTTTTTGTAGCATGAATACAGTAAGCGCGAAACTATCTAAACCTCTGAAATGTAGAATACTTAACAACAAATATATTTTCACTGGTACATACGTAACAAAATTTGAATCTGATACGTAAATCAAACCCAAAAATGCAAGAATAACTGTGCCCTTTTAAAGAACGTCGTAACTGCATTAAACCAGCAACACCGAAATACACTTACATTATCTTATAACTTCATCCTTTAGATCTACTTCTCTAAAACTTAAGTTATCGAGCTCTGACTACAAAATTTGGACCACAAAGTTATTTTAAAAATGATCTACAGAATTGCACGCAATTGGAGACAAAAACTACATGATTATAAACATTACAGTTAATTTTCTATCAGCTTAATAACGTGATAAATATTCAAATAATTCAAGTATGCTACAATAATAACAAATACCACGTACCACTGTCTAAGTACAAACAAATCTTTCTTTAACCTAAGGCATTTCTACGTAATGTTTCCTACTGTCACACTTGAGTTTGTCTGCAATTGTGTAACAGCAGTTATGCGGCACAATCAGTTGGCTAACAGCCGTCAGCATATCATTTGACTGACAGTTGTAAACGTTGTAAAGGTTAACTATGATCTGAGATATGGGGTCAGCAGCCCATGTGTGGTTACAGGTTGTTGATGCTCGTTATCTCATGCGATTCGAGCATACAGGCATCTTGTTAGGCCTCAATACTAAAGAAAGGTTTACCTTTCTTTTGTTCCGCAATTGAGCTTTTATTGTCTTAATTAGTCATAATATTATAGAATCTTTTAGGTACAGTCAAAATATGAAGACTGCTACAGAAAAAATATGCGCGAATATTTATTATGTACACATCGTAAAATAAGACCTCGGATTAAACACTTTATTGCTAATAACGAATAATAGAAGACGCATTTCCTACTATAAACTAGGTACATAGATTACATACCTGCTAAATTATAGCTTTATAAATTATGTTATTTTATAAATCTCATGTTTAGCCAGTGTCCGAACACTTGCCGGCAATTTTCTTACTATACCAATCTTCATGCTTAATTTTGAAACATTCTTATCGGCAATCTTAAAGCAATTCTGAGATAAACTGGCGATAATATACCCACTACAGATAAATACAAAAGTCTCAATACATAAGTGGTCGTCATAGGACAAAATGAGATATTCTTCCGCATACACTTGTGTTATTATTAATCAAATGATTCAGTTTATCACTTAATAGTACCGAGTTTATCGTCAAACTCCCTATCGTAATGTGATAAACTGATAACGCTAGGAATAATTATGTAGTATTTTAGTACATCCATGATTAAGTTTTTATGTGGTTTAATTTATTACTCTTTTTAAATAGTTTATGGCCTTGGATTAGTTACTACCGTGTTGTGGCTAGAGGTCAGTAAAACATCTGTCACATCCATCGCTCATCTTAAGTTATCTATGTAACATTTATGTGAGTTTAGGCAATATAAACACATGAAAGTTAGTTACAATTATAGCTTTTAAATATTTAAGCATAAGCCTTTTCTTATGTTTGAAAAATATTACAAAGCGGGATTTTCGTACGACAATTTAACGCAGAAGTTGAACTTACTTAAAACCTGTATGTACCTATCTATTAATCAAATATTTGTGCATGTAGAATTAACTACTTACGAAAAACTTTTCTTTTTAGAGTTCAGTAAGTACCTCAATAGAAAAAAACTGTTTTAGGATCGCTTTGTTGTCCGTCCTTCTGTTTGTCAAGCCTTTATCTCGGGAACGCGTGGAGGTATCGAGTTAAAATTAGATTAAATTATTAAATTAAACTGCTGAAGCTAAAAAAAATCAAACTCAAGTTAACGTAAAAAAACATAAGGCCGTTTATGCCGCATAAAACGTATATTTAGTCAAGGGAGTCAAAATATATAGGGTATTTTCCGTTGATCAAGAACTATGTAATTTGGCAAATAATACCGTCTTAAACTACAAGTATGGGAAAAAGTCTGAAACTATACATGCAATAACTAAAATGAGTAAACCGAAACATCGTTTGAGTTGTGCGTGAAAAATCAGATGTAGAACGAATATGGCATAATTGGTTCGTTCCATACATTACACGATTTAAAGACACGTGCCTCGAAGGTCGCGTGACCTTAACCCTCGGTAGTACAGTGCACGACGTTCAGGGGTTAGTTATTGATCAATGCCTTTTTCTATTTTCAATCGGGCTTTCGGTAAAATAAAATTAGCTCAAAAGTTAATTCATTTTAAATCAATGTATTGTCAGAGGGAACGTTTGGCTAATTAAGGTACGGTGTATGCACGGCAATTTTTTAAATACGTTTTTCTGTTACTAGATAGGTATGTTACAAACATATTCGCAGCCCCTATGTCCTCGTCCTTAAGACTAAAACGTACCAAAAATGTGTATTTTTTATCATTTGAAGGCGATAATAGATTAAAAACTAACATTATTACTAAATTTATCAAGATTTTTGTTACATTTTTATTTAATTGAATCTATCAAACCATTATTTTCAACATACAAAGTGAGCTAATACAGTTCTTATCTTCAGATCTTATTACATATATTATTGTAGGTAAGTACATAGTTTGAGTACCTACATAATCTTATTACTATGACTTCGGGCTATGTTTTTATGTCCTACAGTGTTGAAAGTGAGGGTTTTGATTGCTAAGCATCTATTATTATGTTTTGTTCATAAGGTAAACCTTCAAATCGGCTGTAACTTACTGTGTTCAACATGAAATCACAATTTATATGATCTCCCACTGCTGCTCTCACAACGCCTACTACGACATCCTACGTCGTCCTTGCTTAATCGTTTTGTAGTGCTCAGTCTAAGCTAGAAACGAAAGAAAGAAAAACAAATACAAATTGTACTCGTAGATACGTTACTATCATAATTTGAGAAATTACACCACGCAAATTTAAGCGTTATGCTAATTATGATAAAGATGCAATTTATCATATTAACATCTCGTTTACGACTTTTTTGCAACGAGGGTTCGCATGTAAATGATACATTAAAAATACATTTGAGTTAATGTAATGACTATTACTCTTTAAAATAAAAACGAATTAGAGAGGCAATATCTTTATGATATGCCGTATGGTCCCTAGTTAAAAATATGATACTATCCCATTTCTACTTGGAGTTGTGTACCACTGTAATACCACTTAACAGCTGGCAGCATTACATGACCATGTATTAAATACGCTTGCCAAGTGTAATGAATGACTATGGCAAACCAAAATCTTCGAGCGATGCCTGTGTCAAACTGTGGATTTTTTATGTGTTTATAAATTCAGGTCTCTAAATATACCCTCTTATTCATAAACATCTTATAAGCCTAGCTAAAATAGGTTTATATTTCCTTCTGTTTTCTTGACATTTGTACTAGTAAGAAAGAGACAAAACCCATTTTAACTATAGAGGCTTATAAGATTTTATAAATAAGGTAAGTAATAGTTTTTCATAATTATAATGTTAACGCTGACGAGATGTAATTTTAGTAATGAAGTAGTTTTATTAAATTTGCAAATTGTTGCGATATTATATTTGTAGGTGTATTGCATATAAGACGTAAAATGGTATTGCTTTTTATACATTACTAACTGGTGCGTTACTGTAGTTACTAGTGCAAACAATAGGTTGACAGAGTTTTATCACAATCGGATAAACAGCTCGGCAGTGCATACAATACGAACAAATAAACATATTTTTAATTTTAATTTAATATGACATTAAGAAAGAGAATATATAAAAAAGAAATAATTGAAACTATATGGCGTATTTTAATAGAATAGAAGAGAACAGATTTAAAAAAATATGGGATTTACATATAAACTAACTGCAATGTTGTCATTAGGTTATTTCAATCCCATACATTTTTAGATTTCTAGACTTACGTAGAGTAGAAATCTATTCTTAGACAGACGGCTGCTTAGGTGTAGATGTCTCGGCTGAAGTGAAGATGATGACGAATCAAGCATTCTAGTTAGAATACAATCTAGAAACTTTGTAACATAAGTAGATATCTATAGCATTTTCTTTTCAACGTTATTTTACACTTAGATATGGCACAATTCGCGGCCTTATCGCTATCGCAATTTCTTCAGTTAATTTATATTCCTGAGAGTATTTAAAATGTAGAAGGCTATAAAAAATTAAACTTATTAGGTGTTTCTGAAACAAGATAAAAGTTCTCGCTGCAAGAAAATTTAATGTAAGTAGGTACGTATGACAGTACCGTTTTTGGAAAGTTAAAAATTATAACATGGACTTGCGACCCGTGAGGTTTACGGCAATATTCTAAATCTCTCAAATTTTCGGCTTCTCTTTAATAGGTATAATATGCACGTATTATCTTTACCTATATTAATATGGTGGTGGAGGTGTATAAAATTTCGCATACTTATTTATAGTTTAAAGGAGTGCAAAATGCTTATATTTTTTTTAAATGAAATACATATGCATAAAATTTAAAAACAAAAAAATCAATTGGACTGCTAGACGACCACTAGTACATATAAACCATCCAAATAAATTTTCTAAACGATAGTAAGAACCGCATGTAAACCTATTGCAAGGTTTATAAGTTAGAGAAGAAACAGACAGGAAAAACAGCGACTTTGTTTTTAACCGACTTTGAAAAAGGGAGGAGGTTTCTCAATTCGACCGTATATATATTTTTTATATGAGTACTGCAGACGCTCTCGTTTTTCCAATTTCCGCAATAACTTAGTCATTATATTATCAGATAGATAGGAAAAATACAAATTAATTGATATAAATACTACTTAAAGTAAGGTAAACAACATAAATAGACGATCATTGATAACCTGGTTCTTTGTAATACATTAATATCTAGTTTTTAACCGACTTCAAAAATGAGAAGGTTCTCAATTAGGGTCGTATTTTGTGTGTTTAATGCAAAACTTGGTCATTTAATTTAAACCGGTTTAAAAATATTGACCGCCCGAAATTACCGATTGAAAGGGGATACTCTGAAATTGGTTACTTACCTATTTCTTTTATAAAATATGGTTCAGTAGTTTGGTTTTAGTTTTATATTTTGTAAAAATTATACAAGGAATAAAGAGATGCAAAACAACGCGTTGATGTCTTTTGTGACGTCGATTTTTGTTTTCCGTTTATAATTTAATATTATTAATCAATTTAATCATCCTTCCTTTTAAGGAAAAGAGATGTGATGCTAATTAAGACCTAACTAATAACATAGCTAATACATATTATGTCTTAATTAGTGTGAAGTTAAACTATATACTTAAATTGAGCAATACCTATACCTAATCGTTTTTAGGACTGTTGCCCTCTGAAAGGGTACGGATATATAATATTTGATTTGTGAAATAATAAAGTCGTAACAAATCAACTAAAGTGCTATTCGTACCTGACCGATAAGCCTTGACACGTGAAAATGTGAAATATTGATTTTTCACGTAAACCATACAGGTATGTACAAAAAATATTACGCACTTTTCAGCTTATTCAACTGCAGAATAGAGTATAACGTTTTGTTGGCCCTCTAATATTATGATAGAACAAGAACACTATTGGCAATG
Source organism: Parascotia fuliginaria (assembly GCA_963082885.1). Taxonomy (NCBI): domain Eukaryota; kingdom Metazoa; phylum Arthropoda; class Insecta; order Lepidoptera; family Erebidae; genus Parascotia; species Parascotia fuliginaria. The sequence goes on from OY720175.1 coordinate 17,798,314, forward strand.
ACCCTAGCATTATCAACCTATCACTATTTTCACTTTTGTTTTATTTTAGACTGTTGATTTGTTTCCACTATAATTATTATAAAATTTAGACACACCTGAAAAAGTGCCGTCGGATGTCTCCCTTTTATTTAAATTTAGGTTGCAAATCTAGTCAAGTTTAAAGGCTATTCCATGGTTTAACTATGCTTAGTTAAGGATTATGGATACCACTTAATGGAATAGCTATTGTATTTTAAACTCACGTTCAGCAGGCATTTTCACTTACCCATGAATACATAAATGGAATAAGATTTTAGTGTTCATAAACCGACTGTGCTGAGAACATCACACTTTAGGTAGTACCTATAGTTGTCCTATAAAACTACCTAGGTCGGTACCTTGTTCAGTATACGCTTCAACGTTTTTGTGCAGTTTTTAACACAGGCTGAGTAAATTACACCTAAGTTTATTCATGTAAACTGACTATGTATATTATGTTTAGTTTACACTACTTATCGTATACATCTATACGTTTTTTTTAATGTGTTGTAATACGTCGCGTTTTTGAAAATAAAGATCTTTCCTTCTATTTTTATCACCTTGTTAGGATAGGTATTATGATTTTCCTGTCGAAGGCTAGTAGGTGTCTGACAGTGAGGAGCATTCGGACTGGTTTTGGTTGTCTTTACAAAATAGAGAAAACCTTTTTCTGTTCTCTGGTTGCAAAGTAAGTAGTTTTGTTTATGAGAAAGAGTAAGTACTTTTAATCTTTCAAAATTCATATTTATTTTAAGTCGAAAAAAAGTATAGGTAACAAAATCATAGGTTTGGAAAAGATGAATATACGTAGGTACGTTACCTACATTCTATTATATGGAATCTACCTTTCTGCGGCGCGGTTGCACCCGCGTCTGCTTACTGTTCTGCTCCCGTCGTTGCCAGTAGCGTGATATTACATAGCCTATAATTATTATCCTCAAGAACTAGACTAAGTATCATAAGCAAATATTTTTTTAAATCCGACTGGTAGTTCCAGAGATTAGCGCGTTCAAACAAACAAACTCTTCCACTTTTTATAATAGTATAGATGGAACATCCTTAGAAAAAATATTCCATGGCACTACCTGCCGACCGAGTCTACACTTTAATATAATTTGCAAAAGCCTACTTTATAGCTTGACCTGAGACTTAAGAAAACGTTTTATTGATGTTATTAGGTAGGTACCTACTACATATTACACTTTAGTGACCTAATCTAGGTATGTAGGTAAAAACTCAAAACACGACAAACACATTTTCGCATAAAATATTTTAATTAAATTATTTATTTATTAAATAAACTTTTATATTTCTCTACTCCTTCTCCAAAGTGATCGCTCAATACACGTGGGTAGGTGCCAGTATTTTTGATCTATTTGGTAGGTCGACGGGCGTAACAGAATAATTTCAAATGAAAATACAATTAAATTAAATACTTAAGTAGTTGTGTGTCTAACGTGTGGTGGACTAAACTTTGTAAAGCTGACATATAAAAACTTGCTACCTACAATCAATACTACATCGCGTTGATTTTCTTCACGCATTCAATGTGGACAGGTACGTACTTGTCCATTTCAACACGAAGGTCTACCCGCCAACGGGACAGTAATAGGCTCTTACTGATCGTAGGTAGCAATAACACAGTAACAAAATGATCTCTGATCTTTTGACTTACCACAAAAACTTCGTAAAAGAAAAATCCAAGTATTCGAATGCACAAAAAATGTAACTTGTTTTACACACACATACAACTATTAATTATTACACATTAAATCCACAATGAAATAACACAAACACAAATTCTTGACTTGTTTTTTATCACTGAATTTTTCGTTCGATTACGCGGGAATCGTTAGCAACACGGCACGTACGTCCGACGACAAGCGATTATCACTCACGACTAGGCGAACGAATGAGAACGAACGAAGGAATGCTGTCGCGCGACCGAATGGTGCGCGAAATACGAGGGCACGCGTCCGTTTCGTTCCGATCTTGTCTAGCACACGGTAAATTCGAAGTAATATTTATTTTATAAATCCATGTGATATTTTAAAATTAATTGATGGGTTTTACTCGACTAAAACTAGTGTACATAGCTTGATATTTATGTATACTATGTGTAGAGTTTAGAATTATTACTATTAGGAATCTAGGTAAGCATTGGTTGAACACTTCATGCAAAAAATTTAATATAATATAAATTATTATAACGTTTGTTTTTAACGTTAATTTGTATAGCATGTCACACACCTATCATCATAATTATCTCAATAATTTATAATTCGTGAAAATTTAAATAAAAATGTAAGTAGTTACTCAACTTTCGGCTTCAAAGTTAAAACTTGAAAAGGCTACAGAATTAATGGATACCTAACGATAAGATGTAAAATAAAAAAATATTATTCTATTTTCCTTTAGTCAAACTCTGTCTGAGGTAGGTACCTAAGTCCATAACTACCTACCTACACACTTAACGTTAGTGGCGAGGGAGGCAAATAGGGATATTAGTCACGTTTTACAAAAGCTGCTAGGGAAACTCTAACAGAAGGAGGATTACTATAGTGCTTCAAGCTTTTATTTGTTAAGAGCTGGATCATATAAATACACGTACTAAATACCTACTTCCCCTTGTATTATTTAGTATTATGCCACTCCTAAAAATAGTACCTAGTGTTTATACCAAAACCAAAAGAACTGTAGAGGCTGCCTAATTGGTAGCAAAAACTACTACAAAATCTGAGTCACGGGTAAAATACAAGACGATCTCATTATTAAACTAAAAATTTTAATATCGAAATTTAAAATACTATTTAACTATTTTATATCACAAACTTACTACCACTACTAATTTATCCATCATTATAAAAATGTGTATGAGTACGAGAATAAAGAGTGCATGTCTATTTACGCACACACTCGTGCACTCTATTAAATACTGCGTAAGGCAGCCCCACAGAGCGTGATATACAAACATCCTTCAGCTATTATTACGGATTACATGCAATAAAAACGGGCGTACTTATTTCGAACTCCAAAGAAATTTATTCAATCAGAACATAGAGAATAGACATAGTTTCTCGTTAAGCTGTATATGTCAATTTCATAAACACCGAAGCTTTGTTCCGAGCAACCCACTTTCGTTCATGTTTGTAGAAATAATTGACACTGCCGAGAAAGGCATGCCGTTAATAACACAATTTAATTATTACCGTTTAATGTACAGATATATGGTTGAAAATTGCTTGTATCTTCTTTTTTCTCATAGCATTGTGGGGTCTCATGTCCGGTACGTTATCTGACTACCTGTTTCCTTTATTCATTCACTCATTCGTTCACGCGTGTAGTACTATCATGGATAGTTTTATGGTCAATTAGGAATACTGGATTGATTTTATTGGACAGTAATACTACTTTGAAATATCGATTCTTACTCTCATATGTAGGTATGCCAATTATGAAAGAGAATTCTCAAATATCCTATTGACAAACATTTAGTAAAATGTCAATTAAAAGTAATTCAAATTTTTAAGAATGTTGAATAGGCGCAACATTTTTACTTTTCTTTTCACACATTCATCAGAGTATCTAATTCTTCACACACAATGAAATCATATCCACAATTATTTATCTAGGTACCTACATTGTTTTCCCAAATTTAATCATCTTGGCGAATTCTCTTTGATATTAAATGATTCTCTTAGTGTAATTAATTATACAATGAAAGGAGTTTCGCAACTTCACAGTTTTGTATAAGTACATATGTGTAATTATTTTTATATTAGCTTACCAAACTGATTCCGTTTTTCTTGCGCTGTACATATATTGTATTGTGCGACTAAGCCGTGTCTAATCCGCTTGCCAAGTATGATAACGATAATGATATTATTATGGTATTTTATACTTTGTAAAATTTCAAGGTTTAAATATGAAAACACACAAACTATTTGTTCGTTCTTCATATGCCGTGGGAATTGAAATTAGGTCGAGTTTATTGATAAATTCTTAAAAACTGAGCTACTGTTGATAGGAATAAAATTTTAAGGCATTTTTACTCGTAAGAACGTAAGATATGTGTATTACGGATATGAATCATGAACTAAAAAGTATTGGAAAGCTGTGAAACGATTGGAACAAGTGAGTAATATATGCAATATTGTATGAGATCGCGGTAACGTGATAACGTTTTACTTTTTATATTGTTTCTACTGTCTTAGTTGTTAAATGATGCAGAGATGACTTCTAATATAGATACTGAATATTTAATTTCAATTGAGAATTTTAAATGGTGTCTATCCGTTGCACTGTGGCTATTCAGCTAGGTATAGTAGTCCAGAAATACTAAACAGATTTAGTTTAATAGTTAACATGAACATCTAGGTACATTATGACATGATGAAGATACAATAGTGATGTAGGAGTCTCAAAACCAGATAATAAGTAAATATTCAAATACGTGGACAAAGCCAGCCGTGGCCTACTAGCTTGCCCATTAAACAGAGTGTACTCACTTTAGTAGGTTAATAAAAAAGCAAATTGCTGTTAGAAAAAAAATATATTGGTTGTAAATTGTTATAACTCTCATTTTAATTCTCAAATTAAGTGTTAAGTTACATTATAAATTAAAATATTTATTGCGAACTCGTAAATTTTTGAACAGGCTGTACCTATTAAATTGTCACTGTAAATTTCAATAATATCATATATTATAATATATATAACTTACGTAACGAAACCTACTTATTCTGTCTATCCACACATACACGTAATAAAACAGTTTAATTTGCATGTCTGTGTGTTAAATATGATTTACAATAAGTTGAGAGAGAGTGTTACAAAAAGAGTAACAGAACACAAACAAAACCACAAAATGTGTCTGGTCGCACAAAACTCCTAAATTACTGAACGGATCTCGCTTACTAATTAATGATTTTAAGCAGACGAAGTCACGGGCACCAGCTAGTATTTTAGTTAATGATAATTTGGAGCATTATTTCCTGTAATAATGATAGCCGGTTTGCGGTAAGAGAACGGTACTACGCAAAACAAGAAAAATTCTTGAAGTACAAAATATACGAAACTTGAGCATTGAACGACACGATTGCATCAAGTGAACTAAATAGTTCGTTCTTTCGTTCGTGAGAATTAAAGTTTAGATCATTAGTTAAGTAACTATGTTACGTTTTGCCTTATTAGTCATAGTATTAGCAATAATCAATTATTGCGGTTTGCTTAGTTATCGACAAGATTTCCTACTCGTTATAATACTTTGACGGTTTGATTTTAAGGATAACGTAATATTGTGCTATTTCGCAAGGAGGTAGGCAGATATGTAATAGAGTGATATGCGTGCCCAGTGTTCATAAAAGTCAGCCAATAGGTATTCAACCGATAGATGTATCAAATTGTTTTTAGGAATCGTTTACGGTGTAATAAGAACCCTTCGTCTTAATATTATACTTTCAACTTTGTTAATTTTACTCACAAAAGTAATTTCTAAGCTAATGCACAAGTTTCTACCAGTTTAGATTGTGTGTGGTTTAATTTAGGAGCTAATTTCTTGAGTTTAGGATTTAGAAATATAATGAATATATCTTAGCATCTAAAACCATACCTACTTATTTACAAACTTTTTTAATACAATTAAAGCTTTGAACTCTTTACCAGTTCATGTGTTCCCATCAAATTTTGATCTAGGGTCTTTTAAGTGGAGCGTGAAAATACATCTCAGCAGTTTGAGATTAAGCCTTTTGGAATGGTGGCCACCACAATTCCACTGACTGTTTACTATCAGGCAGAGGGGAGTCACTTTGGTAGGCCAATAATTACGAAAAAAAAACAGTAAACTTAACTAAGTTTAATTTATAAATACCTAATCATTAATTAATGACGTAAGTATGAGGATTAGGATATAAATAGTTTACCTTATTAACAATAAATTGGATAATTATACTTGTATACTCACCGATAATATGGGGAATGTTATTAAGAAATAGATTGTTAACAGTGTAACTAAATGTGAACGCAATGTGTAATTTATAATACAGATTAGCTTATTACTGTTTGAGTAATTGTTGGTTCAGAGTACTTAATAGATAAAACTATACTTAAGAAATTGAATTTAAAATTAATACGCGTTAACTTTCATTACACCTTCTTTAATTCATTTTATAAATAACACTCATGAACATTAAGAAATTTCTATTATTTTGCGCACAGCTAGTGGGTACGCTGACAGTAATATACTCTGAGTTCTGAGGGTCTAGACAAGTGACATAGATTTCTATTCTATTCATAGAATAGATTAAAAAATGTATGAGATTCACATAAGCTTAGAAATCTATTTCACTTGTCTAGGCTCTCAGGTCACTCCAACATTTTGTCAGTGTAAAAAATATGCTCATTTCATGACATTGTCTATAACTTCTTACAACAGCAGCAAACACATGTCGCGAATTACTATCTATTATCGAACACCATATACCACCTGTCTCGTAACACATATCGGTTATTGAAAGACGTACGTAAATAATTAATGTTATTTATACAACAATGTGTATTATAGCACTTTAAACATGGTCGTTACCGCACCAGAGTATCTATTAAAGCTAGCTGTTAAAATATTAACGTTTAGCGCTCACTTAACCATTTTATTGAAGGGCCATTCTGATAATCTCTGCTGTCTGCCGCATCTCTTAAATAGCGTGTCATTATGCAGGATGAACATCGATGTAGGCTAAGTCAACAACCTCTTTTAATGCTTTGAAGATAAATGCTTTCAGGAAGCAGCCGTTTTACCTGCAGAGCCGTCATGTATTCCATGGGTATTAGCTTTAAAAAGCCAGATAATTTTAAATGGTCATATGCTGATGAAGCATCACCCGTGCCATCTAAGATGTGTGAAGTACAGAAGAAGATAATTAGATGTTCAGCAAATCGAGGTTTGAGTGCCGACTCGAATACGTTTGTGATGAGATTATTTGATTAGCGTTTGTTTGTTTTTCACGAAAACAATATGAGTGTTGTTATGTTTGATATAAACAAAGCGAGAGCGAGTGACTTTAACGTATAGGTATTTTATATTAAATGTGAGTAGGTGAGTAATAGATACTAATTGTTCTCAAAAACATCGATTAACAGAAAAAATTTAAACATAGCACAATGTTTTACATACTACTAGTTTCTTGCAGCGCCGTTTCGCCCGCGTTAATTTACATCTTTGGTTAATGCTCTGCTTCCGTTGCCAGCAGCATGATTATACATAGCATATAACCTTTCTCGAGAACTGGACTATCAAACGCAAAAAAACTATATTCAAATCTGACTGGTAGTTCCAGAGATTTATTAGGACGTTTAAACAAACAAACTCTTCCGCTTTGTATATTAGTATAGATAAAACAAGGTAGAATACGTCACTGTTTCTTTAAGGCCAAGGTGGTTTTTCATACATATTGCCAAAAAGTCTCAGTTATAACTGATCCCAGTTATTCCACGACGAGTAACGCGCAGCACCCAGTGTTTCAGCAGAGGCTTTTGCAAAACGATAAATTCTTAAAGTTGTGTCCTGAACATGGCAATAAGTGTCCTCCTATAAAGCGCTTAATATAGCACGTAAAACAGTAGTGTACCTATACCTACACACATCACAGCTCTATTCTTTTTGGGTAAACTTTGTAATGGTTTAAGGGTGTTAAGGAAAATTTTAGCCACTAGCCACTTTAGGAAAAAAGTCTTCCATTTTGACAGCGACACTATCAAAACAAATGCTTTCAGTGTTCATTTCGACAATTTTAACGTTTAATTTACAAAATGGATAATTCACGTGTATAGAGGGCTTTCTAAAATGACACCCACGAGGGGGCCGAGTTATATAGATGCTTTAAAAATAACTTAAGTAAAACCTACATAAAGCACTATTCGCGTAGTTACCCTACCGTAGGTTTTTACACAGGACATTAATGACATTTAATATTTTCTATCTAAGATTGACATGACAAAATATCTATAAACTTTGAGAACCTATATTTCTGTTAGATACGACATCTTTCAGATCAGCACAATGACATGGCAAGTAACAATTTATTTATTTTATTTTAGTTATATGGATCTCCAATTAAGGATATACAAAAACAGAACTATTACAATAATAAAAATACATAAATCGTTGTACTCCTTCAATTAAGTAAGCTTTGATTATTTAAGGGCAAGTATAGGGCACTTTTGCTGGAGCGTAAAAGACTAGTATTCGAAGCAACCTTTAGAACAGGATAGTCAACATACATTCATCTCCTAAGCTCATCTACCAAACTCACTTAACTTACATTACTTGATAGTGATGTACTACATACACACTCATTATACACACATCTACACACATAAAACGTCCATACGGCAACACAAAAAGTCCTAGTAAATGTTAATAAATAGTAACAGTTTGTAATTATAAATATAGTAATATACCTAATTTAAAAAAATAATAATATATAGCCTAATTGTAAATGTAGCCTAATTGTAAACTTGCAACTGGGTCTCGTTCGACTTACAGCCAAGGACGAGCAAGTGGAATGGTCTGAAAACCAGCGCTGTCTAAGCACCTATCCTTATCAGCATACAGCTGAGACCATCCCCTTTGCCCTACTGTCATAATTATGTAATATGTACCTATGTGTGTTAATTCACCAAATGTATGTATGGCAATAAAAATATTTTCATTATTTTCATTCATTATTGGAGACCACAGCATGCAAATTCGTGTCAAACTTTTTTTTCTCTTAAAAAGATATCAACCACAGTAGAGAACAAACCCTGTGTCGCGGAGAACCTTTACAAACATACATTTAACGGACACAAAGTACACCCAGATTCGAAACAAATATTTATGCTATAACACAAAGTTTTGTCCCGTGCGGGGTTCGAATTCACAACCTCGTGTACAGCAGTCGCGTGCGCTCCCACTGCACCACGGATGCAGACAAACAGTTAACAGTAAAGCAGATATCAGCACATAAAATGTAGCAAAAGCATATCTCAGACAAAACAAGAAAGGTCTTTCTGGAACTTTCCAAGGACAGTTCCCGTACACCTAATTCTATAAGTATTTTACTTAAGTCTTAATAATACGTTACACGTGTACTCTTTGTATTATTCATAAAATCTATTATTAGGTATAAAACACGGCACCAAGTTCGTGTTTTCTTTCATTTCTTTACCTACAAAAGAAAAATATAAAACATATTTTTCTTACCTGTTCTGTTGCTAATATACCTACGTTGGAATATGTATATATTATATAGTATTTCCAAGAAATGTTTCCATTTATTCGTATTATTTTATATTATCCGCTTGAAAGGCAACACTTTTTTTTGTTGACGTTTACTTCCAGCGTATTTTCGATGACGCGCGACTCGCAAGCATTATCAGGTTCATGCATTTATGCACTTTATTTTAATAATTTTAAAGTTGATTTTTGAGTGCCTTAATAAAATCCTCTCCGCTGCGCTCTTCTCTGTCTGCGCTGAACCTAAAGGACCAAAAAATCGTAAATTATGATTTATGAGTGTATTATCCTGTAGAATTCGCGAGATATAAAATAAAAACTGTCTAGTATTAACTTTGCCAGAAATCATTCTATTTAATCTGAAATTCCTTAAGCACCACCCACCATATGCACTTGTAAATACAGTAATAAAGTTATGCACATACAGGAGTAATTAAATACTAGTACATCGTGCGAGCGGGTCGATCTCAGTATAAGAGAGGGCTTTTCTCTGTACCTAGTGGGATAATATGATGCTGATCAGCTGAGATACATACATCTACTTGACAACTGTCTCGCTCCTAAATACAGCGTCCTCACGAGCTCTTATTTCTTCGTTCCAGAAAGTAACGCCTGACTTTATCTATATATATAGAATCATACGTGTATATATATGTATCTTCAACAATAAATATAGTTATTCAAATTTCTAAAATCTAAATCTAAAAGATCTAGCTTTCCGCAGCGCGGTTTCACCCGCGTCTTTGCTTGCTGCTCTGCTGTAGCGTGATGTTACATAGCCTATAATCTTCATCGAGTAATGAGCTATTATACGTAAAAAGAATTTGCCAAATCCGACTGGTAGCGAGATTAGCGCGTTCAAACAAACAAACTCTTCCGCTTTAAATAATAGTATAAATTTTATATAGAACTACTACTATAACTTCAAAGTTCTAGAATATTAGATATGTAAACCATTTTCCTACAAAGTACTTACCAGTGTGTTAGTCACGTTGATGTAAACAATAGAATCATATTTTTCCTTACACCTAGATAACCGCATTTTCTTATCAGTATTATTAATTACATAGACATTTTTTTTTAACAAATATTATTTGACATTGTTCGTCTAGACTATTACTGTCAATTAAATTCAGAGGTAAATATATGTATAATATTAATAAGGAAACATTACCCTCCTTGACTTCGGCAGACGGGTAAAAAAGAGTATGCAAAAGCATTGATCGCTACATTTGCTCATGGGGGATTGGCAATTTCTGGCTTTTAGTACAGCTATAAATATGTTGTATTTGTCCTTCAACGAAGGTATTACGATAGAAGATCCACGCTGGTTTCAGCATAAATTGGCCGATCGACCGGGGAAGTACTACCCTCTCATAGAAGATCGACGTTTCGTTCGGTGAGTGAGAGCGCCGGAGGCCCAATTTCCTTTCCTTTTTCTTCTCTCAATCCCATCACCTACCCCACTTCCTTCACGGTAGGCAGCGGCTTCGCAGAGTCCATGAGCGACAGTTACCACTTACTATCACGTGGGCTGTTTGCTTGTCTGTCACTGTCGGCAATAAAAAAAAACCTACTCCCAAAGTAAGAAAAACCAATAGGTATACTTATTAATAGCGGAAGAATTTGTTTGTTTATTGAACGCGCTAATCTCTGAGACCACCAGTCCGATTTGGAAAATTCTTTTGCGTATGATAGCCCAGTTCTCGACAAAGGTTATGGGCTATATAACATCACGCTACTGGGGATGGGAGCAGAGCAGTAAGCAGACTCAGGGGAAACCGCGCCGCAGAAAGCTAGTAAATAATAATACTTAAACAAATAAAAAGCTTTTAACTTACATTTACTGCAACAGCATAAATAACTAGCGTGTTAATTGTTAACAAAGTGTGTAACTACAAGTTGAACGTTTCACAGTGGTAAGGTAACAACAGCGTTGATCTGTCCCGCTATACCTACATCTTGGGCTCGTTTGCCTTATCACGCCCTGAGACATGACATTGCGCAACTAAAGCTGTATTTGAACTGGTGACCACCAAAAATGATCTAAACTGTACTAATGTACTATCGTTCAAAAGATGAAAGTTCTAGCATTATGTTAAAAATGTCCCATTTCAATTGCAGATTCCAATAATTATTTTTTCGTCCATAGTACTTTGTATATTTTTTATATCCTCTTTATCGAATGTTAGTCAGCATGCTAATCATGGATGCAATTGAGTAAATTCGTATTAAAGTTTTAAAAAGGATTTTTTTTCAGTAGACTAGATGTATTGTGTTCAAAGTTGAACACCTATCAACTCTAATATTCCGATGAAATTATTAAATTAATTATAGGTACCTAAGACCAATGTCTTCATAATACTTTCCGACTAAAGTTAGCCTTTGTTACTTCTAAAATTTCGGCCACCTATTAAAAAAAGTATTTACTTATTTTTGCTCTATCCTAGAAAGCAAATCAAGGACCTCAGTAATCTCACTGAAGCAGTACTTTCGCTAACATTAACATCTACATGTATTTAGTACACTGTGGATGCGTAAGACCCTATCAGATATTTACAAAATACAGTTCATAACAATGCAGGTACCTACTTAACCGCATGACCAGTTAAGTCACCAGTGTGAAAGCAGACTAATTGTGTACAGTTATCCATCCAATGGATCGTTTGACTACGCCCATAGATAGGTAATGAACAAATATGAGTAGATAGGCCAACCAACAGTTCTCTGCCTATTTAAAATTGAAAAAATACAGCGGTCAATAACTGATATTGAATAGTAAGTTTCTGAACTGTCTTAACTTGTGTCAGAAGCCATCTGAAACAGGAATAATATTATGTGCTTATCTTGGTATTATTCCTCGTGATCCACCTACAATGCTGCTGTAGCGGATGGACCATGACGAAAACCAAATTTTCATAGTGCCACTGCGTGATCAATTGGGTAAATCATAAGTAATCATCCTAAATGAATACTTAGTTATTCGAAAATTGAAATGAAATGAAATGAAAATATATTTACTCATGTAGATTAATTAAATTATCACTTATGAACGTTAAAATTTACAAAATGTCAGCCAATTAACCTGCAGCCAGTTCGCTGACAAAGTAGAGCCATGAGAAGAACTGGCATAAAACACAGGCCACTCTTTTTAATCGCCAGGTTATTAAAATTTTTGTAAGTTACAATTTCAAGTAGCATGCAAAGTGAAACAGGCAATACACTTAACTCTATAGGTAATTAATTACAGCTTTTTATGTTGTAAAGAAAAAATAAAAAGTAAAATGTGTGCTTTACAGGCTGCCACAATTTGCTTGCATATTGCTACAAAAAGGTAGAGAATTGATTTTAGATTAAAAAACACCATTCAGTGATTATTAGTAAACATTAGATCTACATATAATGAAGCTTCAATAAGTCTACTAAGTTTTTAAATACACAGACAGACAAACATAACATAACACCACCTTTAAGATTTAATGAATAATCTTTAAAAGTTGCACTCGTAATGTTGTAAATACAGCTTTAATTGTTATTATTATCAATTTTGTCATCACTATCTTGTAGGCAGAAAAGGAACCTCAACTGGCACATCTGCGTCATTTAAGTCCAACATACCGTTATAAATCTCCGAACCGCAATCCTACGATTGGTTATCTAATCCCACATCATGCAAGGCCGATGTCGGGTATTTGCCGTAATAACCATTATTATTGGGTATTTGCTTTGTTCTCTCTACTTTTTAATTATTTTTAATACCTGTACATTGTGATAGAGAATACCGTAGTGTCTATTATAAAGTTGTTTGAGTCATCGTATGATAAAGCTATTATTGGTTTTTAAGTGTTGATAGATGGGTACCAAATTATTGACACGTCTTGCTAGTTTATTGTATGAATTAAGCTCGATTATTTAGAGGATTTGCAGTATAATTAATGTTTTTGTTTTTTGATGTTGTCTTGTAGATAAACCTCATAAACTTTTACTATTAAGATTTTACCCGGTCGACTGAACGAGAAAGCTAAATCCGTCGCTCATAGATCTCAGAAGAGCTAATGAGTTCTGACACAACTATCTGTTCGGTTTCCATACGTCATTGGTGTGTTAGTGGCTACCAATTAGACACAAAAACGCTGTAAATATTTCCAGTCTGCGTCTTTCTTAAATAAAAAATTACACTGCAAATTTACTTGTTAAGAAATTCGATGTAGGTATTCCTTAATGAGTCTAAAAGCAAGCCTCTTCTTCCATTCAATACTCCATCACAATTTCACCAGATTCAAAAACAACTGCCAAGAATTTTCGTAAACTTGAAGTACCCTCAAATTGTGAAGTGATTCTCTAATTCGGTCGCCTTCGTCATCGCTAAGGTAAAGTGCTCCCGAAGGTTCTGGAACGCTATTTTAATCTCATTTGAAGGCTTTCAACGATGAGACAGCGTTTTAAAAGTAATAAATCCATCATCGATTGAAGTTTAAATTCGGTGGCATGTATCAGATCTATAAATTTTAGTTAATGGGTACAAAAATGCAGTAGGTAGATGTTACGACAAAAATAGTGCGCTTTCAAAAAGAGGGCAGCACAGTAAGCTTTCAAAATTGCAACAGTCAATCTTACAAAGTTCACGTCACTTTCAATCAAGGGTCGTTTGAAAGTGACGTAAACTTTGTAAGATTGGCTGTAGCTAGTAGAATAACACATTGATGTCAGTATTTGCGTCTTTGCAAAAGGTGAAATTAAAGTGTGAATCTGCATTCTTGCACATCAATGCAAGAGTTCAGTGATTGAACCTAATTCAAGCAGCGACACGAGTCATCTTATTCTTTTAAAAAAGAAAGGAGAATCTGTCACTTATATTGCCTAACATTAACAACATTACAAACCTAGAACGCTTTATACATTGAATAACGTTACAAACTTGTTTCAAATTTTTCATATACAAAATCAAATGCACAAACAACAAATTCTCTTCAGCATACTCAAAACAATTATTCGAATACTAAAAATCTAATTTGCTATCAAATGCAAACAGGGTAACGGAAGCGGGGTGCGAACGATGCAATCAGCGTTCAGGAAGTGACAATTTGGCGACAATTTCTCGCTCCACTGTCGCTCGTCACCCGCCCTCACTCGTATACTCGTATTGGTAGATTCTAGTGTAGGCGACCTATACTGCACTAAGAAGGAAGGCATAACTATAACACACGAGACATGGTAAATACACCTCTATATTTTTACCGTTTAGGCATATTTTTCTGTGAATTCTTTCAAATTGTTGCACCCTTCTTTAATAGCAGGAAAGTGTATAGTCTGTATAGCTTCTGTTTAATACGATTAGGGTTTGGAATAAGTGGGTAGTCTATTAGAAATCATTTACAAGTTAAGTGAGTAGTAGATTGACATGGACAGAAGCGATTTAAGCTGTATCTATAACTCGTAATGGTAACGTTTCTATTTTTATAGTAGGTATAAAGTAAAGGCATTCTTTTCTTTTGTCTGTTTCTTCTTTAACATATTCTAAATCATTTAGATTTTTATTTAAAAGACATGCACATTATAAGGGCAAAGCCTGAAATTTTAAAGAATTGGAATTATTTCGTAAAATATTATTAATACCCGCGAGTAAAGTCGGGGCGACACGCTTGTGTACTATACATAAAGCGGAGGAGTTTGTTTGTTTGTTTGAACGCGTTAATCTTAGTAAAGAACTGGGTTATAAAACTCAAAATGAATATCATTAAATACCGACTGGTAGAGTCAGATTTGAATAATTCGTTTTGAGTAACCCCAGTTCTTGAGGAAGGCTATAGGCTATGTAATATCACGCTACTGGCGACGCCGCGACGGGAGCAGAGCAGTAACCAAAGAAGTAACTTAACGCGGGTGAAACCGCGCTGCAGGAAGCTAGTATACAATAATGTTCGCGAAAGCTGCTTATCTTTCATTTTTATGTTATGTATCTACATTTTATTTACATCATTGTATAGCATCATAAAATATTAGATTACGGTTGTTAAAAAAAGAGGAACAAGAAAAACAATTTCACCGTTTCAGCCTACTTGCAATAACATCAAAGGAAAATTCTTCAATTTTCCAACGAGATTATATACGAAAATTTATAACTTGACCAAAATTAACGTGACAGGTTATTGACCCGCTCTAAGTATTCATCTGACAATTATTTTTAATCGAGTTCACTGACTTTAACGTCCTGAATTTGAAAGGTTTTAAGAGCACCTTTTACGGTAGTAGATCCTTGCAGGTTTCAACATGAATGAGCTCGATCGATTGGGAAAATACTAATACCCTTTCACAGATTATCGGGGTAACGACCGCGAGGTTTATCCCTAGGTCCGCGTCTATTTTCTTCTCCGCCATCATGTCTTTTGCCTAAATAAAACTCAGTAACGCTAGCCGAAACCTATTCAACTTACTTCTAGCACAAAACAGTAGATAGATATTACTAAATATCGCGATGGTGTAGTTATTGCTGTCCAAAGGAATATATTTACCTGCAACAAAGAAGAAAAAAACATAAGTTGCTGTCAGATTCTAATACTTATACATAAATTCCTATTTCTAATAATAATAATAATACCAGCTCGTTTTTACTGTCCCACTGAAGGGCAAACATGCTTGCTCAAGGCGGATTGGCAATTTCAGACTTTTAAGTCCAGGTTTCCTCACGATGTTTTCCTTCACCCTCAGCGTCAGTCAAAAATGTCCAAAATATATTTTTTTTCCTATTTCTATATCATATTAATTAACAGGTAACGGACAGGTGTTCATAGCGGCTGATTAAAAATGAAAATTTGTATGTAATTTTCTTTTACTAAACTCTTTATTGTTTATTACATGCCTTCAAGGTATATAAGCTACTGTTACCACTAAACTTATTCGACTCTCACAATTTAACTAAGTATAAGACTGTGTCCATTTCAACACCGATAATAACAGAAGGAAGTGATGATATTTTACGATAAAATTAGTAGGTAATCCTTTAAGTCCATTAACCATATCTATGTAGGTGTATTATCAATTTAATACAGAGCTAAATAGTCCTAAAATATATTTATTTACGTCTATTTATCTAAAGATAACCGTATATGTAAATACGTAACACGCTTTATCATAATTTAAGCCGTAATATGTATATTAGATATAGGCGTTTTATTCCCATCTCTATTTCGTCCTGCCTTAGTGAAAGAGACCTACGTCAAAAATGAAAATAAATAAATCGTGGCTTTTGATTCGTGGTAACCATTTTAAAACTTTCTTCTTTTACCGCCATCAGTTCTAGGAGCAGTGTTCTGCATGTCACCACTTCATTAAAGACATTACTATTATAGAAGTAGGTATCTAAATAAATACATTAAAGGTAAGCCAACTTTAAAAACATTACGCGTTGTATATTGTAAAATTAAAAGCATTACTTTACTTTATTATTGTTTAGTATTTAGTAGTAATTTTATACTTGCATTCTTTTGCTTCTGAGGATTCAATATTATTTTATACTTACTGAAACAAATAATGAAAGTACTTAGGTCCTCTAATCGCATCGTAAATGCCGACGTTAAATAGTTTTGTATGGATTTAGATAAAATTCCTTATTTTAGAATCCTAATTACTAAGTCGTCTTATGATTAAATATTTGTGACGTTTGAATAATATACCTATTATGTAATATTTTCACAAGACAGTCAACACAAAAATTTAAGTGGTAACTGTAGCGGCATGGACTGCAATGTCAAAATAAACGTATGTACAACAAGTTTGTAGCTGCCACGGGCGTTTATTTTTATAAGTAGGCTCTATAGCTTGTTCCTGACTTACTTATTTACGAAGTGAACAGATAATATTACCTATAAAATAAAGTTCGGTCATGGCAAGTATTAATAAAACTTTATGAACAGAAAACTTACAGTACGCACTCTTTAAAAGAATTATAAAAGTAAATATTGTTTATAAAGACCATAAAATGATCCTTTTATGAACATTTTTAAACAACATTTTCCTCTTTTCAACACGGTAATGAAACAATGCGTCAAAAAAAATCGAAGTAAAGGCCTTCAGATCAACATTTTTCTTTACAATAAATAAACTGCATTAGTCATAGTTTAAAATGCGGGCTTGATTCACAATGGTATTTGCTACTCGTGCATACCGGATTTTATCTTTGTAATTCGTGCTCCCGTAAAGTCCTAGCGTCGAATTTTCTTTTATCTCGCTCCCTCGTATACCTCATAGAGTAGTGTGATAAGGATAGCAGTTGAGTGGAGAAATTTAGTGTTGCAGTACAGTCGGGATATTATAATGTCAGAAAATGTTCTACGTTAGATTTTTTTTTTTTATGTTTTTTTTTTTTTACGTGTGTGAAATTATTTCAGATATAGTTTTACTTGTTGCTGACGTTGTTATAAGGAGAAGGAGACAACAATATCGGTGGGTTATCTTTCTCACTACGCGTCGTCCCTTAATTATAGAGGGTCGTGACCTACTCTCATGAGTTCCTCCTTCAACAAGGTCTGCCATTTATTGCGATCTTTGCCGACGTGGATGGCACTGTGGATTTTGGAGACGAATAAGTCAATAAGCGTCAATATTGACATGAAAGCAATCACCATCTAATAATCTCAAGAAAACTCGTCTTTAAAAATATAAGTAGGTACTATAAGTAGGTATGCATAGGGAAAGACAAGTGGCATAAATGTTAAAAGAAGAGATTGGAAAATGCATTTGTCATTAGCCTATGTCAATCCCATATATTTTTAACCTATTCTATTCTGTTATCATTTATCATTTATGCCACTTGTCCAGGCTCTCTGGAATGTAGGTAAACTATAGTAGGAACAACAATGTAACAAAATGTTTATGTTATTTTGTTTAAAAGTTATTAAAAAAATACAATAGAGTCACTGTAGGAATTACTAATGTGTAAAGACTAGACAATGATAAAGAATATATAATAGAACACAATATACACATTATAAAACTTAAATACATCTGCGATTTTTAAGTGGTTCAGACACGCCAACCCAATAATATACAAGAGAGAATAAAAATAAATAAAAGCAGAAAAATTAAACGATTTGTAATTAGGTGGCATAACATAGATATTAGAAGGCATACACGGGCGAAGCCGCGGCGGGTCACTAGTAAAGTAAGTATACCTACACTGACAAGGATAATAATATGAAAATCAATAAAACTAAAACAAAAACCCTAATTGTCACCGACATTAAAATAAAGTGATTTATGCTGAAAATAGACTTTGCGAACTGAGAAATCATGCAAAATGTCCGAACGGTCGAGTTGCCCATTTTTTGTATTATATTCGTTACTTTAGTGAATTTAGTTAAAGACTGGTTCTTATTTAAAGAGCTGGTATACAAGTTCATAATGGTTTATTTTAAATGAATGTCAATAATACTGTAGGCCGTAGTTTTATGTATGATTACTATAATGAAAAATCAAACCCATCTTTCTAGGACAACCGATGAATGAGGCCGGGCGGCCGGCCAAGATGGCGAAAATTAGGCGAGTCCTGTCCAGCAGTGGATGTCTTTCGGCTGATATGTTAAAGATAAAAGATGAATATTGATTAAAAGTTACAATAATTAACGTAATAATTTAACGCCATCATCTAATATTGGCTGTTGTATGAATAAATTTGCCGAGAAAGTACTAAGAAATAAAGACATTATAAATGTTTATGTTTGCGTGACCAAACGCCTTACACAACGAGATTGATGCTTCAAAAGTTTTATATTGTTACTTCATTTTTTATAGTAGGTAATCGTGTTTGAAATAAAAATGAGTTTATTGTGACATCTCTATCAGTTTAAAGACACCTATTTCTAGACATCAAGCTCTCCCTAAGACAGATTTGCCATGATCACCACGCTCGGCATGCAGATTGTTGGCCGAAGAAAATTGATATTTAATACGTAGGTAGTAAGGCTGCTGCCCGTTACTTAATGTACTTTTAAGTCAAGATGTCTAAAGATGGAATCTTTTGAATTTTAGACCGAAGATCACACGGACAAAATTATCAAGTAATAGAAAATAGTTAGAGTGTAAATTCTCCCGTGACCTAGAATGATTAAAATGGCACAATTATTATGGCTTCAAAGACCTAAGTCTTACTAGCTCGACAATCCGAATCAATCCTCAAACGATGGTCCACCTGATATCTTGCCCTGCGTGTCTAAACAATTGCACCCAGGAGGATTTAATGAACGCTTCTGACTACGCGACGACTACTAGTCGTAGCTGAGTTTTGGGCTGACACAATATAAAAATTTTGCTGTCGACACGAAAACAACGAGACGATCAGAACACAATAAAGTGTTCGACAGGCAAGCATTAATCAAGCAGTATCCTTGATCATCGTTAATCATGGTTTAGTCTAGCTAGCTAATTGTATTATCAGTTAACGGCTAACAAAGACGATAGATCCACACGGCTAACTACCAAGACACGTTCTAACATTGTGTATTTATCAATTGTTTAGATTTTAAACTGATTATTGTTAAAGGATATCGGGATCTCTCTTAGAAGCCATTATTGTAGAGTGTAGGCTTTTTCTCATACAGAGAAGTAATAATTACCATGCTTGCTCAATACGAATTTTGCTTTTAGTATTTTTTTTTTTCGATAGTTAGTTATCAATGGGCTGGAAATCATCACAATATGCGGTGGTACTTCCCAAAGGAAACACATGTGCCGGTAATGCCGCTGCATGTCTTTGTCCTTCATTTGAGACCTGGGTCTTATCTGAAGTACAAAGACGCCACAATGGAGTCTACCATTCCATGCTATCAATTATATGTCATCATTTTTGGATCCTAAATTTCTATCAAGAAGATGCATTTTAGTCGACTATTATTAAAAACTGTGCTTTATTTTAGGACTAACCTAATAAATAGATAATGAAACCGCTAAGGATGTTTCTACCCTAATGATAATGGACGATGACTTAGCAATTAGACAACACGTCGTTATTCTAATTGGATAAATGATGTTCTTCTAACACGATTAATTATGACTTTGAAGCATTGATAAGGTAATTAGGTTTTAAAATGAAGAGGCATTATTGATCACTTAATTAGACATGACTCATTACAACATGGAAGGGCTAATAGAAGCTAAAAGAGAAGGAAGACCGAGAAGGTAATATTCATATCAGCCGACAGACATGATCTGCTGGACATAGTCCTCCACCAATTTTCACCATCTTGGTCGGTTGTAGGAAATACATAGACAAGCTAAAAGAAAAGACAGTGGAGAGAAGTTGAGATGTACAATTAATTAAAGAAAATGGTATTGGACAGATGTAAGAAATTTGGTACCTCGATAAGAGACGTATCGTTTTAGATGGATAAAATCAAAATGATTATTATTATTATTATTCGTCGTTTAAAAATCTATATTTTTTATAAATTTTGCTTATTTACTACCACAAGCAACATAAAACTTTTAAAACATGCTTGAAAAGTTTAATAAACATAAAATACAGGCTTCTACTTAAAATTATGTAACTTCAGAGTAATACAAAATATGGGCCAAAAAGTTTTACATTGTTCATAAAAAGAAGTAAACAATCTTAGGAACATCAACTCGTATTTTCAAGAGTTACAATGGCACAGTAAGAATCCTTATAACACGACCACCTTTTTGTATTGTTAGTAAAAAGTAAGGCGAAATGTTAAATAGCTTCATGACTTTATTACCTGAAGGGGTAGGCAGAGGTGTATATCACTAACGTTTCGCTAGCTATGAAAGCGACAGCAGCCTAATTCTCCCATCGGTCCTCTTCCTTTTCCCTTTCCCTTCCTCATCCACTTCTCCCCACATGGCAACGACTTGGTTGTGATTTTAAGCATTATTTTCTGCTATGCTTAGAAAACACAACCATGTTCATAGATTAAGATTACCACATTCCATCAGACGGGCCTCAAGCTTGTTGGGAAAAAAGCTATGTTGGGTCCCATAGAACAGTAGGGGGAGCCAGTTGTTCATACTGTAAATTTCTCAACAAATAAATTGACTGTATACAGCGCTACTGAACCACCAAGATTTAAATGTCGTGATTAAACCTTCGCTTTTCTATATTACGTGCATAAAGTCCGTGTAGCTCTACCGCAGAGGTTGTGCTAACAGGCTACTCTGTACAGTAACACGTAACAGTAGTGGCTTGTAATTAGTTAAACGAATGAAGTACAAGGAAATGTACTGCTGGTGTTACAAAGTAGTTTATCTTTCAGCGAGTTTTCTGTTCCGTGTTCAATTTATAAAATTTAAAACTAATAAAAACTAGTTTACTAGGGTATTGGCGTATTTCAAAGGTTTTGAAATTGTTAAATGAGTTTTTATGAGGTTTTAACATCAATCAGATAATTATTATGAGTTAGGTAAGACCAAAGCCATGAAGGTAACCATTGCTGAACAGTGCAAGTTAATAAAAAAATATATGTAGACCATTTTGTGAATGTTAGATTTAGTGACTTCAATTTACAACGTTTATAGATATGAAAGTCTTTATTTCAAACTAGCTGTTGCCCGCAGCTCCGCCCGCGTAAAAGTTGGTTGTATCGCATTTTTCATACAAACTTTCATCCCCTATTTCAACCCCATGTCCTCCAAGGTCTATATATTCCTATACCACATTTCTTCAAAATCTGTTCAGTAGTTTAGGCGTGAAAGTGTAACAGACAGACAGACAGACAGAGAGAGTTACTTTCGCATTTATAATATTAG
Source organism: Parascotia fuliginaria (assembly GCA_963082885.1). Lineage (NCBI taxonomy): Eukaryota > Metazoa > Arthropoda > Insecta > Lepidoptera > Erebidae > Parascotia > Parascotia fuliginaria. The sequence goes on from OY720175.1 coordinate 17,820,365, forward strand.
TATGGATTGCACTTGCGGTGTACCTAGCGTAATGTAGGTCTGTGCTTACTTTATTTTACTCCCCTCGTTCGTATTAGTATTATAATTACACTCATTAATCATCAACTTATAGTTTTCTCTATTTCACACAATATCACAGGAAAACCTTAGCTTAATTATCATCATTGTCATCTAAACATATAATAAAATTGGAGTGTCTGTTTGTAATATTAAAATAACCGTGTTTTACTACATGTATATGAATATATATACGGTACATACACCAAAATAATATTTTTTATAATTTTTGTCTGTCTGTATGTCTATTTGTTCCGGTAATCTCTGAAATGGCTGGACCGCTTTTGACGGAACTTTTATTAGCAGGTAGATGATGTAATAAGGAGCAACTTAGGCTACGTTTATTTTAGAAAAATCTTTTATTTAAAAAAAATAAAGTAATGTTGATCGACTGTTAGGCGGAACGAAGTTCGCCGGGTCAGCTAGATATAAATATCACTGCTTTTACAATAACTGCGCATATATCAAGTCCCCATACAACAGCAGTTTAACAGCATTATCAAACAGGTTCCTCACTCGGTTTTCCGCAACAGGATTCGCTCATAAACTACGTACGTAGTGCGTAACATCGGTAGCCTGTAATTAGTTTATACCGCAGTGATGCATGACTTGATGCCACGTGCTCACCGCTAATAGAAAAACATGGTGTTCGTAATATGACGCGAGTTTTACTGGTAAGACTACTCGTACTCGGTAACACTACTGGGAATAGAGGGATTATCCAAGGTTAGGCTGTGTTAGAATTAATTTATGAAAATGACTATAGTGTATAAGCTAATATTCTGATAATCATTACTTGTGTGATATCGTATCCTTAAAACTTTATAAAGTTAGTATAAAGGCGAAACGTTTCGTTTTTAGGATTAGTACTTTTAAGGGAATGTTCTTCATAATCACTTAGGCCAGTTGTTTGCCAACTGCTAGTCTCTTCTGATATTAATACGGCATAAAGTTAGTGTCATGACGAAACGTTTCTTAACATGATTAGTAGAAATAGGATAACTTCTAATAAAATGTTTGCCAACTGCTAATCTCTTCTAATACAAAAACGCCATTAGCATTTTATTATCAACTAGCTTCCGACGGCGTGGTTTCACCCGCGTCTTTGCTTACTACTCTGCTCCCGTCGCCAGGAGCGTGATTTTACATACCCTATAACCTTCCTTAAGAACTAGGCAAAAATCATACGAAAAAAACAAATTCAAATTCGACTGATAGTTCTAGAGATTAGCGCGTCTAAACAAACAAACTCTTACGCTTTATATAATAGATATACGCCTGTCAAAAAGATTTTTTTTCCAAATTTGACAACTCATTTTCGATGCCGATTGACGTCTGACAGATTGACAGATTAGAAAACCCTTTTGGATTGAAAATTCGTGTGCGTCAAGATGAAGGGACCAAGCCTTGGATGTCTGTCATACATATACAAAAGATTAATACTATTAATGTACTATTTGCTACCTTTGCTATAATTTTAGCTACCTCTTCATTAAGCATATTATTTAACAAAACCTTTGGTCCCTCCATTATGACGTCAAGTTGGAGGGACCAAAACGATAGACTGCTGATATACCTATTGCTCCCTGGATTGTTCTACCTAGTTAGTGTTTTAATACCATAATTCTACCTTAATAATATTTATTTATTTATTTATAAACTTTATGCACAAATCGTACATGGGTGGGCTTAATGCCAAAGGCATTTTCTACCAGCCAACCTTTGGGTGATGCAGAGATAAACGAAGTAGGTGCAAGTTAACAACAAAATATTATTGCTTGAAATAGGTAATATACGTAAATAAATATATACTCAATACACATAATTATACTTACAATATATATAGATTATATATATTATATACATATATATATATATATATATATATATATATATATACATAAGTATATACATTTACAATACATACACAAATACTGATATATGTATATAATATATATATGTATATATGTAAAGAAACAGTTGGGATAGCAGTCTAGTCTATTGTCACAAAAGTTTATTATATTTTAATAGGATGTATTCTACGAGATGAGAACCCCATTTTTAAATATTTTTTAAAATAATTTGACACGAGATTGACACTGAACTGAACTAAGATGAACTGTCACTTTCAGTGCACAGGTAATAAATTAAAATTAAAATTTCATATTACAATCCTTGCCATAGAGTACATTAATTGAGAGTTGCTGCATAATATTTATCATTTATTTATTATTTTATAATTATTATATATTGTATTATATTTTATTTTAGTATTATAATATTATTTATTATATATTATTTTCGCTATTAGAGGTAGTTTTAACGTCTGTAACGTCATATTCGGCCTTAGCAGAATACCAGCGCCGCTTTGAATATTATACGAAGCGGCATTATGCTGAGCTAAGGACCATTTTTGGAACCACACAGGGGTAAATATATATATATATTTTTTTTGTAATAAAATAATTGTCACAAAACAATTTATCTTTAAGTACCTTTGTGTGAATTCAAAATAAATGTTTTTCTTTCTTTCTTCTTTCTTTCTTTCTATATATTAATATACATACATGACGAATTAGTTGGTAACTAGTCAAAATTAGTCGCAAAATTCCAGAATTGGTCGGTCCTTCTGAAGCAAGATATTAGAATTTTTTTTTACATAAATTTAGCAATCGAAATACAGTCAACGCCATATTGATTAATTGAATGAACAAAATAAATAAAAATACATGTTACTGTATATTTTGAGTGACTCATATCTTTTCGTTCCACAAACATAGTATATTATGTAATATTAGAATAACATTAGGGAATGTGGAAGTAATGACATGACTGTTCTTTGATACTATTTTCTTTAGTAAATACGAAAATCTGATTGTAGGTATACCTACTTCATTTCCATACGACAGTAGCAACAGAATTATTAATGAAAAAGATAGAGTTTTAACCGATCAACAAATAGTTAATCCATTTAAATATCAAGATCAAAAATATGAAACGGAACATAGAATCTCCCCCTTTTTGGAAATCAGTTAAAAAGATTATTTTCTATAATTCTATGATTTTATAAAATTAAATTCACTTGTTATCAATAGAGTTTTTAATATAAATATAACAGATAAGTATATCTATCTTCAAAAAAATGTAAAGGATCGCTGTATGTACATAGAATATATATGAGAATATAATTGGGACCTATATCAATGCAAATTGCACCTATAACAATGATTGTTAAAATTTTTGTCTGTTTGTTTATCTGTTTATTTGTTTGTCTGTGCTTTGTTCATTCTAATCTCGAAAACGGCTTATCCGATATAGATATATGGTTTTCACTAATACATTACGGTAAGCTTCACTTAACATTTATTTATTTAACACTTCATATACATACAGGAGTATATTGGCGGACTTAATGCCTGAGGCATTATCTACCAGTCAACCTTATCAACATTTAGTGTTTGTTTCATGTCAATAGGTTCATAAATAAAAAAGTTATGCGAATTTAAAGAATCATGTCGAATATTTGTTAATTTACGATAATTTACCAACGAAACCATATAGAAGCAGAGATTTTAACAGGGTGATAGTGTTTTATGCCTCGGATTCCTCTCATTCCGAACAATTGTCCTTTTAGTTTTAAACGAGTCCAGTTTCCAGTGAGCTCCTATTTCGCGATGACAATTAACAAAATCCAAGGTCAGACACTAAAAGTTGTGGGTGTGGATATAAGTATTAGCTGTTTTTCGCACGGTCAGCTTTATGTGGCTCTGTCACGTGTTAGCAATCCTAACAGCCTGTATGTTTTGATCCTCAATGGCTTCACGTCTAATATCGTATAAAGAATATAGAGAAATGTTTATCTGTACTGTAAAGTATTATTTTTAACTTTTCTTTTGGTACCGTACCTAAATGACGATTTTTAAAATCCTAAAGATATATTCAAAAAATGCTGTTCAAAGTCACTATTCCACGCGAAGGAAGTCGCGGGCACAGCTAGTGATAAATATTATTGATTCATACATACAGAAACAATTTCAAATATCTTGCTTCAGAAGGACCGACCAATTCTGGAATTTTGCGACTAATTTTGACTAGTTACCAACTAATTCGTAGATTTTTAGTTCGCGATGGTAGCTGTGCCAAGATGAGCCATACGACCAACTTGTATTAGTCGATATTTTTAAAACTATAAATGTATCGATCAACCCAAATCAATATTATTAAGGTAGAATTATGGTATTAAAACACTAACTAGGTAGAACAATCCAGGGAGCAATAGGTATATCAGCAGTCTATCGTTTTGGTCCCTTCAACTTGACGGCATAATGGAGGGACCAAAGGTTTTGTTAAATAATATGCTTAATGAAGAGGTAGCTAAAATTATAGCAAAGGTAGCAAATAATAGATTAATGATATTAATCTTTTGTATATGTATGACAGACATCCAAGACTTGGTCCCTTCATCTTGACGCACACGAAAATTCCTGTGGAAAATTCACAGTTTTCGTTTTGAAGTTCACAAAGTTTTCGTTTTGGATAGAACTGTCAAAAGTTTTAGATTTTACTTTGACGTGTTTATGAATAACGTTTATGCATTCGATGCGTAGCTCTGGTATTTTGGAGGTCGTTTCTAATGAGTGACATTAAGGTAGAAGGTTTTCTCCAGGATACAATCCTATCTGTCCAATTTTGAACCCACAATCTTTTATTTAAGATACGATCGCGACTTCTAGTGATAAAACAGTAGTACCTAGTGTCATTTCGTTAACTTTATCGCCATTTAACTTTTAAATTTGCACAAATGTGCAAGTAAACTGAGAATTAAATAAAGAGAAGGTTGTAATCCTTGCTGGAGGCAGTACCGTTGTTCGCTACCTGTCATTGTACACATGAACTGTAGCGATGCGGATATATTGTTCACGTTTATCACGACTCGCTCCAGAATAAATAATAGCAACAGCTCGGATTAACTAGCATGTAACTTAGTAGTGTTATGGCGTTTTGCGTGAATGCTTTGACGGTGTGTTTGTGATAGCTGTATGTAATGTGCTATCAACGGCGTTAACTTACCTCTTTGGTTATTGTTCCGCTTCTTTAGGTTGTAGCGTGATGCTAAATAGACTTAAGAGCGTTTACGCGTCATGAGAGGTAACGTCGCAATTTAGTATCATATCTCGTGGTTTTCAATTTTAATTATTTAATCGGGGCTATATTTTAAAATTATGTTCTGTCTACACGCTACAATTAGGTAAAAGCTGTAAAAAAAGTAAGAAATCGTTGCGTTTACAGTTCTATTTATATGCAAATAATACATTTGAAAATTAAGTTATTATCATAGAAAAATAACTTTAAGCATTTCGGTTACTTACTTTTTATACAGCTTTCACCTAATTGGCTATAAAGTGCAGTTTTTCTTTACATCTGAAATCATCTAATTTAGACCTAATAAAAATACCTACTACGATTTAAGAAATACTTTGTATACCAAATGTCGTCACATAGTATATCGGTGTTTAATGGTTTAATGATCGGGGTGTTTAGCGCGAGTTGTTTTTACGTTAACGCGATGGAAAATTTTATCCCATTTGGTTCTCTGATTGGATAAGAGCTTGGAGTGGGCCAATCATATCGGGCCGCCGAACGTAAAACAAACTTGCACTAGGTACTCAGAACTCATAGGTAGGTACGTAGTTTTCATTTCTTGTATGATTTTTTTTGGAATGCATCGTAGGCCTTCCCAAGTATCACTACTTAACCAGTTGTCGTCGTAAGCCACCCTCATGCATTAGCGGCCATTAAACCTTGCCAAAGTCAAATACTTTTCACAACACAAATATATTGGTAACATCATAACAGCTTAACGCTAGTCGACTTCACTCAACCCACTCCATTTTCTCAAATAAATTTATCTTCATACTTCGAGAAGCCCCGGAAGCCGTTAGTGAATGGAGGCTTACAACCGAAGCGTGCACATCAGCCGGGTCTGCCACAGCCTACTTGTTTGCGAATCATTGCCACTAGTAAGCTGTTACGGACAAACAACGTGTGGGCGATAACGATACAATACAGATACTATAAATCATTAACGAGTATTGATTTCTTAGGTGCTTTGTTACGTTTTATAATTAGAAAATGTTTTGGTTATATTTCTTTTAGGCTGGATATTGGATCGAATCAAATGAAAATTTAATTTGGTAATATATTAGGTATTACATTTTAGTTGATGCTAGGATTATTCTTACAAGTTAGCTGCTTTGTGTTGTATAATAACCATATAGATACCTATCTGGGGGCACGGGCCATTTTCGACCACCTATAACTTCGTTGTGGATATGTCGCAGGTTTTTCAAAAAATTAGGTATTTGATCAAAATCCTAGATTTTTATATAAGACACATTTACACTCAATTTCATCGTAAACCTGTAAAAAACCAGATTTTTGAATAAAAACCTGAACTAGTTTGGGTTTGTTTTGTATGTTTTTGATGACATTCAATATGCCGAATGACTTCAGCTTATGTCGAATGAAATGGCAATGTCAGTGCTAATACATAGTTAGGTTAGGTACCGTTTTATGGGCTCTTTAGAGGCCGCTCGAACTTATCCCGCCGATGAAACAGCACGAGTCTAAGGGCAAGATTCACAGACCGCACTTTGACTTTACTTTGATGCAAAGATCTACTTTGTACCAAAAATATGTTTGAATATGAAGTTGAAAGTAATCTTCGGCAATACAAAGCTTACTTTGCGAAGGTGCCTTTGCTGTAAAGTAAAGTCACGATTGTGAATCTGGGCCTAAGAAACATATTTTTGGTACAAAGTAGATCTTTGCATCAAAGTAAAGTCAAAGTGCGGTCTGTGAATCTTGCCCTAGAAACAACATTTACCTACTTGCAAATTAGTGTCCGTAATTCATTATCATACACAAAAAATGTTATAAATAAATCATTTTGTTACGGTTGGTTAAGTTAATTCACGTCCGAAATTTATCTTTGCAACGGGCAAGAATGAGCGGTAAGAGTTTAAAGAAAATTCTATTCAACTGTTAATACAAGGTCCTTGTCAGAACACCTAACAAATAAACCCTCATCTAGAACCTATACAGCACTTTCCACTTTTCATTACTTCGGTCGTGAACACAACGATGTATCTCATTCGGGCCGCGGTCAGGGTCAATCCTATGACCCCTGTATGCAAATCACATAAATTACAGTTCATTTGCATCAACAATACCGTGGAAAACATTTAATTATTGCAATTACTATAAGATATTTATCAAATGCATGATTATTAATATATCAACACAGTCTGTGAACCTGAAAAATGAAAGGTTTCTAATGTATTCGGCTACGTGTTACTTGGGATCGCAGCAAAAGTTTTTCCTATCGGTACTTTTGGCGCGCAAACATTTTACCGTTGGCCGTCTGACTGAGACCAACCCTCGTTGCGGAAATACAGGTTCTTTTGACTTCGATGCGTCACCATTAGGGATATTGAAAAGAGTATAAGTACATACGAACTCATAGAGGAGTGTTGAAATACGGTCTGTAACATTGTTTGACCCTCGCCCCTATCGTACAGAACAGGACGGAATGTATAAGGGATAGTTTTACTAGCTACATTAGAAATTTCTATGATCATGCTGCTCGATCAAAATACACGCATTCTTAGCATTATACTTCGATTTCCAAGATAGGCTCTTGCATAGAACGTTAAAGAAATACCCGCAAATTACTGGAAAGTGTTGTTAACTTACAGCAGGCTATACCGGGTCGTGCTACAGTCGATGTACGGCCTATACACGTATAGCTCGCGGGTACGTTTACATAGGTGGAAGAATAATTTCGCTATTATAAGCACCTCGTACACTAGGTACTTATTTATATTGTTATGACATGTCCTTCTTCAAACTTGGCTTAAAGAGAGCATTAATATCACAGTAGGCAGCGACTTCGCCGAGTCCGTGGCATTGCAGGAGTCCGTGAGCGACAGTTATCACTTACCATCAGGTGGGTTGTTGGCTCGTCTGCCACTGTAGGTAGTTAAAAAAAATAAAATATATATTTATTTAGAGTAGAGACTCTTTAATGAATTATGTGTCTAGGTGATAAAGAGAAAGAGCGCGCCGGAGGCCCAATTTTATCTCTTTCCTCTTTCATCACCTTCCTCATTCCCTTCCCCTACCCATTCAAGCCGCCATGGTAAAGGCCACCATACTAGCAGTTTAAGATGATGGCTTTTGGTATGGTGGCTTTTGGATTCCACTAACTGCTTATCACCTACCAGAAAATTTTTAGTATTAGCCCAAAGTTTAAAATTGTGATCGGCAAATAGAAACAGGTCCGATCCCTGTAATATAATATGTGGGATCTGAAGTAGCTGACGAAATGTGGATGTACTACACTTCAGCCTACCCCTTTAGGAAAAAAAGGCTTGATGTTATATTATGTACTCTCTAATAGTAGAGAATTTCTATTACAAAATCTAAAACAGTGTGATGTAATGCGAATCTCACTTTTTATATCTGCTGCACGCTATTTACCGATTACATTTCATCCAAATTTCAATAATTACGTTTCTAGGAGCAATGAAAATTCAAACATAATGCTTAAATTAAAGACAATATTTCTAATATCTGAATTTTATCTGATTTAAGAGTGAGTGTTACTTAAATTGTACAGTTTCGGTCAATAAGAAGCTAAACAATAGTTTTGTCACAGACTGTATTTATTATATTAAAGTTCAAAGAGATCCGGAAAGCATTTTAATGGTAAAGATAAACGTTTTAAATGTCTATTAACAGAATAACGATGGTAACCGGACTTCGTGATTTAATTTAGACCAAGAACATTTTAGTACCTATGAATATTGAGTTATTCTTGTCGGATCCTCCAGATCTGATTCCCTCTGGTTATTATTATTTTTTAATTCCGTTCTGCGATCGCTTACAAATTTAGTGATTCTGGTGTGATCTCCATTGGTCGTCTAGTGGTCCAATTCGGCTAAAATTATTTACATTTTAAGTTGAAACGTCATTAACGGGGCTTCTACGGCTAAGTCCAGAAAGTCTTGTTGTTTGCAAACCTCACGAGGTGGACTGACGACTTGATGAAAGCGGTAGGCAATCTGTTAAGGGTGGTTTACGACCGGTCAAAGTTTAACCTCTTGGAGAAAGCTTTTATGTCTAGCAGTAGTCTTTCGACCGAAATGATGATCAATGATGACAAGATAAGTTTATAAAGATTTGACCTAGATACTTCAGACTGCACATAGATAAATTCAGTAGTCCCAGGTGAATTTTGGTCTGACACAATATAAAAATAATTTCTTTTCGCGTCGTGGTTTCACCCGCGTCTTTGCTTACTGCTCTGCTCCCGTCGATAGTAGCGTGATGTTACGTAGCCTATAACCTTCCTCGAAAACAGAGCTATCATACGCAAATAGAATTTTTCCTATCCAACCGGTAGTTCCAGAGATTAGCGCGTTCAAACAAAGAAACAAACGAACTTTTGCGCTTTATATAGAAAGAAAGAAATAGAGAAAGAAACAGTTTATTTCTCACATGTAAGTGACACACACAAGAATAAGTAAAAACTAAAATTTAGCCACAGTCAAAAAACAATATAAACAAAAACACAAAACTGTCAAAAAAACAGAGTACCTACCATGGACTTCAATCATCTATTAAATCTATTTATATAGTATAGATTTAATAGCTGTCAACAAGAAGACAGATAGATAAATAGATTGATGCTGAGAATTCTTCATTTCACATCATTATTATAATTATAATCAAAATAATTATTAGCATCAGCCAAAGATGTCCACTGCTGAACATAGCCTCCCTCAATTTTTAACCACCGGTCGCAACTTGTCTTTATTTATTACATTCCTAGAACAATAAACTGTACTCAATGTACGATCCCCTTAGCCATTACATAGCAACTACTTAAATCACAGCCTTTATTACGCACCTTGCTCACTAAATCATACCGAACGAACCTCACTTAAGCACATAATTATTTTAAGAATGTACAGCAGTGTGTAGGCTACATTAGCTTCGTCTATTTATCTATTAAATTTATTGTTTAACTTTGAAAATAACTTCACTTGTGATGAAGAATTCGAATAATAAACAATTCTATAAACAAAACAGTAATTATATTTGGTTATTATAAAATTTCAGGAGACTATTGTCGTTAGTTCTATAAAATGAAATAGCATTGCAATATAAACATTTATCACTGCAAGCTTATCAACTGTCGTTCAATCTGATCTAAAATCTCGCGCTGCTGCGCTACACTACACCAATCGTCGGCGACGCTATCTGTCAACACTAATCGATATCACTACATGTGACTGAGTTATTAGACTTCAAAGAAGTTTATTGGTTTCGAAGTTTAAAAAATGCGTCATATTTGTATTGTAAGCTCTATCTAGTACAAAAAAATAAGTTAAGTTACGCGGAGACTTTACAAAAGTAATGCAAATGCACACTAAATACATCCTCAAATCGAAATCCCGATATTTTTCTGTCACAGGGAGAAAATAAGACTAAGCTTATTCTTTTTTGCTAATATTATAAACTTTTGTAAGTAAACGTGTTCCTCAACGTAACCATATCAACTTAAACATGTACACTGCTGGCCTTTATGCGTCTTCGTATTAAGCGATGCTAAGTCATCTTCATAATCATTGAGAAATAATTATATTCTACACAAAAAATAAAACAAATTTTGTATATAATTTTTGCGTCACTTTTTCCAAAATGAAAAAAAAATCTACTTATTTTTCCGGTACGTAACGGTACATTATTACTGAATCTGCACTATAAACTGACGTAAAAGCAACCAACAGCTGATCATAGAAATTCAAACTGTACAGATTTTCTCAAAAGTAGTAATAAAAAGCTTTGGTTTCCACTGGCTATAATCGCTGAGTTCCGCTCTTATTACATAGTTAATCTAAAAGCCCTTATTCACGGTTCAATCTTGCACATAGTGTGGTAATAATTATTAACGGTTAAGATATCGGTCGTAGATATATCTACTAAGATATAAGAGTTTAGCACATTTTCCAATTAGTATATTTTAAAGTATAATAAAGCTTAACGTTTCAAAGCCATAAAATCAGGTATTTCAATTTAGTGGAAGGTAAGCATCGCCGCTGGATAATAATAGCTTAGCATTAATGAATCATCCCGCAGTGATTCTCTACCGCGCTACTCAGATAATTACATATTTAATCTACAATCAGTCAAGCTTAAGTAAATGCACTAGGAAGTTAACAGAAGTTTAGTTTTGTAAGGCCAGTAAGGCTAAGTTTATTTTCTTATACATTAGTTTATCTGAATAAAATAAATGATAATTTTATACATAACTAGCTTTCCTCGGCGCAGTTTCAACCGCGTCTTTGCTTACTGCTTTGCTCCCGTCGCCAGTAGCGTGATGTTACATAGCCTATAACCTTCCTCAAGAACTGGGCTATCATACCCAAAAAGATTTTTTCAAATCCGACTGGTAGTTCCAGAGATTAGCGCGTTCAAACAAACAAACTCTTCCGCTTTTTATAATAGTATAGATTAGATACACCAACACTATTAATTATTATTTTCCATTATTTTTTAAACCATCCAAAGGTTTTCTGGAAGTCAAAGTCAAAGTCAAAGTCAAAGCATTTATTTCATTTTGATCATAAAGTATGATGCTTATGAAAAGTCAACATTACATTTTGTCAGCCAATTGACCTACAGCCAGTTCGCTGACGAGGTAGAGCTGTGAGAAGAACTGGCAAGAAACTCACACCATTCTTTTCAATCGCCAGATAATTACAGTTATTTGAATGAGTTACAATTTAAACACTCAACGCAACCAAAGAACCATACAAAGTAATTATTACAAATTAACCATTTAATATAATACTAAGATTAAAGAAAGAAAAGAGAGGATTTCAATTATTTAATTTCATCTAGTATGGTAATTTGACTACGTATTTTAATTAAACTGGTAAATGCACCTCCTGGTCACATTGCACGACAAGGTAATACTGGATTGAATATTAAAAAGTATGCCATGCCAAGATTGACCAGTCATCCCAAGTAGCACCCGTTCACGAGCATGACGCACGGGCCAACGAACCACGAAGAGCCTGCGTTGTCGCTTTTAGCGTTATGAACGCTTATTGTATCTACCTTATATTCTTTCCTGTTATTTGTTTTGTAATACATATGTGGTGTGCAAAAAGAATATTCTATTTATACCTTTGCTGTTTTAAGATGCCCTTAGACCAATTTGCTGTCAGAGAATCGACTGGATTGCAACCTGTCCGGTTGCTTTTCGGGAGATACGGGTACGCGCCCCCGGCACCTCGAGCCTTCATTATCGTACACCTATACATCCGCGATATGAAGTCCCCGTCTTTCCTTCCCTCTCCTGACTATAGTGGTAGGGTCTAACCTAGACCCGCACGGGTTGGTACCACAATTCTACCTATTTCGGCCGTAATAGCAGCTCAGCTGTGTTTCGTACGAAGGGGGAAACAGCCGTTCCTGTGTTCCTATTTCCTTTCCCAATTGGGTGGCGAAGTTTTGGTGATGCTTGAGACGTGCGGTGGTAAAAGTCTTGGCCTGTTCGTTGAGCGTGACGAGTTGACGCGGGGTCCAGGGAGACCCGATGGGAATAGTTATCCGTCGGCCACCTGCCAGTCAGTAGGGGACCCGAACCCGTGTGTATCCCGCACGGGAGGCTGTCCCGCCAGCTGGCGAAAATCCCGTCTCATAGCCGTTGTGCCGGAATGGGAGACCGGAGTGGATCCCGGCGGTTGTGAGCGGGGGGGCATCGGGGGCCCTTCCGTGCCCCGCGTCAGCTTTTCACTCAACTCACGGATTGGTCGGGTCCAACACACCGCTCTTTCTTTGGGTATCACCTTGACTTCGCCTCCCAAATTACACCTCACCCCCACTCTCTCTACAAACCATGGCCACAAGAAAGAGAAAGAGCAACGTATCTACGGCGGACACCAAATCCACATTTACAATGGATTTCTGCAATATCAGGGGTCTTCACAGTAATCTCGACGCCGTCCATCAACACCTTGAGTCGGCGCGGCCTGCCTTGCTCTTTTTAACGGAGACGCAGATATGTACCCCGGACGATATATCGTACCTTAAATACCCCGGCTACGAGCTGGAACATGCTTTCCACCGGAAGGCTGGGGTGTGCGTTTTCGTACGGGGTGATATCTGCTGTCGCCGCCTTCGGGCCCTCGAACGCCGGGACCTATCATTATTATGGCTGCGGGTAGACCATGGGGGTCTTACCCGAATCTACTCGTGCCTTTACAGGTCTCTGGCCAGTGATATGGGAGTCACCCAAATAACCGAGAACGTCCAAGGGGGGATTGACCAAATATTGGAACAGCATCCGTCTGCGGAGGTGGTGGTCCTAGGTGATTTCAACGTTCACCATAAAGAATGGCTGGGGTCCCGGACCACTGACCTCCCGGGCAGAACTGTCTTCAATATGGCCTCGGCCTATGGCCTCTCTCAACTGGTAATGCAGCCCACCCGCATTCCAGACGTAGAGGGTCATGAACCTTCTTTGTTGGATCTTCTGCTGACTACTCACCCAAACGGCTATGGGGTAGTGGTCGATGCTCCACTCGGATAATCTGACCACTGCCTTATCCGTAGTAAAGCCCCTGTTGTGAGACCCGATCGCTCTTCGGCAACCGGGTCTCGCAGAGTCTGGCGATATAGCTCAGCAGATTGGGATGGGCTTCGTGAATTTTTCGCGTCCTACCCATGGAAGCGGCTTTGCTTCTCCTCCGGAAATCCCGACACATGTGCGGACTGCATTACCGATACGGTGCTTCAGGGGATGGAATTATTCATCCCCAACGCAAAAATTCCGGTCGGCGGTCGCAGTCGCCCCTGGTTTAACAAAACCTGCAGGCAGGCGACGCACCTTAAGCAGTCCGCATATAGGGCCTGGAACAGCGCTAGGCAACGCCAGGACCAGCGGGTCAGGGAAGAGAAGCGTAAGTTCAATGCCGCTTCCAGATTCAACAAGAAGGTTATCGCTGAGGCCAAAGCAGAACACGTTGCCAGAATTGGCGAGAGGCTAGAAAGCTATCCTTCAGGGAGCCGTGCATTCTGGTCTCTCGCCAAGGCTGCCCAAGGCAACTTCTGCTCGTCCAATCTCCCACCACTGCGCAAACAAGACGACATACTGGTCCATAGTGCAAAGGAAAAGGCTGACACTTTAGGCCAATTCTTTGCCTCGAACTCGACTCTAGACGACGGGGGAGTCACACCACCCAACATCTCGCGGTGTGAAAGCTCAATGCCGGAAATCCGCATCACTCAACGCGCGGTCAGGCGAGAGCTCAGGCTCCTAGATGTCAACAAGTCGAGTGGACCAGATGGCGTCCCCGCAGTGGTTCTGAAGACGTGCGCCCCTGAGTTGACTCCCGTTTTAACGCGCCTTTATCGTCTCTCATATACCGCTAATAGGGTTCCATCTTCGTGGAAGGTAGCTAACGTCCACCCGATCCCTAAAAAGGGTGACCGGTCGGACCCGTCAAACTACAGACCGATAGCGGTAACATCCTTGCTGTCCAAGGTTCTGGAACGAGTTATCAACTCCCAACTCCTGAGGTACCTTGAGGAGCACCGGCTGATAAGCGACCGCCAGTACGGTTTCCGTAACGGTCGGTCAGCTGGTGATCTTCTCGTGTACCTCACACACCGTCGGGCAGAAGCCTTGGAGGGCAAGGGTGAAGCTCTGGCTGTCAGCCTTGATATTGCCAAGGCGTTTGACAGGGTCTGGCACAAAGCACTTCTATCGAAGCTACCATCCTATGGAATCCCCGAGGGACTCTGCAGATGGATCGCCAGCTTCCTGGATGGTCGGAGCATTAGGGTCGTTGTTGATGGTGCTTGCTCCGATACCATGATGGTTAATGCTGGCGTACCACAAGGCTCAGTGCTTTCCCCAACGCTGTTTATTCTGCATATCAATGACATGTTAACCATTGAGAACATGCATTGCTATGCAGATGACAGCACGGGTGACGCGCGGTACACTAGCCAACAGAATATCCCTCGGAGCTCCGTGCATGAGAGACGGTTACAACTTGTGTCTGAAGTTGAGGGCTCTCTCGGGCGGGCTCTCGAATGGGGTGAGAAGAACTTAGTTCATTTCAACCCCACGAAGACACAAGTATGCGCGTTCACTGCGAAGAAGGACCCTTTTGTTATGGCGCCTCAGTTCCAAGGAGTTTCTCTCCGTATCTCCGATGACATTGGGATCCTCGGCGTTCAAATATCCAGCAAGGTCCAATTTGGGAGTCATTTGGAAGACAAAGCCAAACTGGCGAGCAAAAAGCTGGGCGTCCTGAACAGAGCCAGACGGTACTTTACGTCATCTCAACGGCTTGTGCTATACAAAGCACAAGTCCGACCGCACGTGGAGTACTGTTCTCACCTGTGGGCAGGAGCCCCCAAATACCAGCTCGACCCACTTGACTCCCTCCAACGGCGAGCTGTTCGAATCGTCGATGATCCCAATCTCACAGACAAATTGGAGTCACTGGAGCAGCGGAGGGACTTTGGCTCTCTATGCGTGCTCTATCGTATGTTCAGCGGGGAGTGCTCTGAGGAACTGTTTGACTTGGTGCCATCGTCTCCTTTCTATCATCGCACCACTCGACATCGCAGCAAAGTTCATCCATACTACCTGGACACGATCTCGTCTAGCACGGTTCGTTTTCAGCGTTCATTTCTCCCACGTACGTGCAGGCTCTGGAACGAACTACCAGCTGCGGTGTTTCCCGAGCGCTATGACATGTCCTTCTTCAAACGAGGTTTAAAGAGAGCATTAATATCACGGTAGGCAGCGGCTTCGCAGAACCCCTGGCATTGCAGAAGTCTATGAGCGACAGTTTCCACTTACCATCAGGTGGGCTGTTGGCTCGTCTGCCACTATAGGCAATAAAAAAAAAAAAAAAAAAAAAAAAAGGGAATCTCACTCACAGAATATAACGCAACGCCGATATTCTGTCAGAGGTTATTCGAGCGATCTGAGGCCCTAGACAAGTGGCAAAGATTTCTATTCTATTCATAGAATAGATAAGAAAATGTATGAGATTGACATAAGCGTTGGCGTTAGCTTATGTCAATCCAATACATTTTTTAGCCTACCAAAGTGACTCCACTCTGCCTGACGGTAAGCCAGTGGAATCCAGGAGTGGTGGCCAACATTCCAAAAGCCAGACTACTGGTAGCTGTAATGCTTCTTCACGTCCTGCGGACCCAGGATCATAAGTAATAGAGAGTTCATAAGTAAAAGTTCCAGGTCTTAATTGAGCGAGGATAGTATGAAGTGCTGAACCGTTTTGTTTGAGACCCTTTAGATTCCACTGTGAAAGGGTGACACTTCAGTCGGTCCTATTCCTTTTCATTTTCCCCCTCGCGGTACGATCGGCAACGGCTTCGTTGTGTTCTTTTACATTGTTTCTTTACTTCGCAAACAGCCACATGTTTATAATCTAAATAGGTACGTAACCTATGTACGTGCCTCGTGATATTGTGATTTCAATGAGGATAATCTGCTGCAGTGCTTAGAGAACACCGCAGCAGACATTTCGCTCGATAGGTTTAAGTAGTGTTTTGATATAAAAATATAACTAAATAGATATCACAACTTCTGTAATGCATGTATTACATCTTAAAATGAACCGACAACAAAACAACAGTAATTTTATAGTAAAACGCTACTAATCAGTTGATAATATTGCAGTATTCGTAAGTTAATGCTCATGATCACTCAACCTTGTAAAGGCAACTTCCTGAACAACCATGTATAATAGGGGAATAGAAACAAAATGTTATTATAAATTCTTCAATAACTTACACATACACTTTTACAAATCTACTAGTTGCTTTTAGCTAGTAGGTATGATGTCCCACTGCTGGTTATAAGCTTCCTCTAGATTAATTGAGAGATTGAGATTTTGAGAGCGAGGCCCAATTTTCCCCCTTTTCTTCTTCCTTATATCCCTCAATCCTTTCTCCTACCCACTCCCTTAACGGTAGCAAGCAGCTTCACAGAGTTCATGGCATAGCAGGGGCAATGCTAGGGATAGAGGCTCAGATTCGTCTATGAGCGACAGTTACCACTTACCATCAGCGACAGTAACCACTACAGATCACGTGAGTGTTTCCTTGCCTGCAACTGTCGGCAATAAAAAAAAATCACAAATTGTTTTCTTGCAAATTAATATTCATTTTCCATAGTGACAGACGGTGGTACATACGTTTTTCATAGAGACAGACAGTGTTTTTTTTAACAAGCTCGGATTTCCTCTCACGATATTTTTCTAGATGTCATAAGACCATTATAAACTTGGAAAATAGGTTCTTTAAGAAGTCATTTAATTCTTTGGTATGTTTGAACCTCCAAACTTATAAGACAAGATTGTTGTCTTAATCGCTAGACCATTTCGACGGTGTTGTTCTATTCTATAGTTACCTTTTTACGGACATAATGTTCATAAAATTTATTGGTATTTATTCTCATTAAAACGTAAAACTGAAAACTGACATTAAAAAGTAGTAGGACCATAAGTTTATCGTTACAGTTATGTACTATTTATAAAAACAAATACCAAAAGATTGAATAAAATTTTCCATTTTTACTAAAAACTAGGGTGACCATATCTATAAAATTATGTACCTACTATGTATAAAGCAGGAAAGGAAAAAAAAATATTTTTTCCGATTCATTCTTTATTAAGTGATTTTAATTGGCTCGAGTTTTTATTTGACGTGATTTATTGTTGACAGTTGACAAGCAAAAAATTGGTGTTGGTTTATTGCTGGGAGTAATTGCCTAGGTACTTATTTTTGTAACAAAGTAGCACGTACAGCTTTAACAAAGAGGTTAAAGTTTTTAATAATTGTGTCTACGTGTAAGTGCTGTTGCTACAAAGTTTCTTAGTAACGTGTGATTGCGACTTTGTTTATGGGAACTTAAGTATAAGTATATAAGTGAGATAACACACGCACTGAATGTAATTGTTAAGTTTCACTGTGTTAATTGTAATTTACTTTGAATGCCAGTTAAGTAGGCTGGAAGTTATTATGATAAATAAACTCTTGATGAGTTACGCCCTATATATTCATGTTCTACTCACTTCAAAGTATTACGTAGGCAAGATTGTTTCAATAAATGAAATCAATCAACATCTGGAAATCTCTATGGCATCATCGAAATAACCTAAACAAAGCCATACATTTAGAATAATAACAATAAAGAACATTTAGAATAATAAAGCCTAAATCAATGAGTGAAAAGTTCTTGAGGTATAGTAATATTATTTAAAAAGCTATGTCTGAAAACATCAATCTGACTTGAGCAATTGTCTTCTGTGTTTGAAAACAGGCTTACAACATTGTTAATATAAGAGGCTGCGATGAATATCTTCATAAATCAAGATGAAAAGTATTTAAATAAAGTTTGACGCTTTGTTAAACACCATAATAATAGCTTAATTAAATCAATATTGTAATTTGCCCGGAGCAAAGTTATTTAAATTCTCATTCTTTCTTTCGCGCCGAATTTCATTTCATACTTAATCTTTCATCAACTTTTTTACATTTACCCGTTACTGATTTAAGTAATTTAAAAGGTCAGTCAGTGTATACTAAGTAGGCATTATGTCACCCACAACCATAATTATTTATTGTATTTAATTATAGTAATAGTCTTTATAATATAATAGTTCATTGAAATCCAGTTTAAACATAATAGTAATTACGTTATTTACTGATTTTGTGCAAATCTTTGCACAGCAATTGCTGTAAAGTGTCATTGCCTGATCATTTTCACAGATAAAATAGAAAGAAAGAAAGAAAGATGAAAGAAAAGCATTTATTCAAAAAAATCACAACGTACATAGAATAAAAGATGTTATAAAAGGAGACAAGGAGTGTCACCCAGACGCAGACGCCGACATGACTTCTACATGTTCTTACAAAAAATACAAAAATAACATTATAAAAACCTACACAATTTTATATTATTATGGTAAGTGTAGATAAACATACGTTTGTGATCAAACAACAAATGTAGTACTTACATAAAGCTTATATATTGAGTTTTTGCCCAGATAGGTATAGTATTTCACTAACCTATTTACTATTTTACAAAGTAATTTAAATATATTTAACAACCTTTTTAGAAATGTTAATATAATGTAAATTTAAACAGTACATAAAACTGCAAGCTGAGAACTGACCAGATCACAGGCCTTAACAAATTACACAAAATCGTTAGTTGTTTATTTTTTTTTAATACATACATGAACGTATCGTAATCATTATCTTAATAGATAACGATTTTACGTTTAATACAAAATAAAAAGTGAATATTGTAATTTAATAGAACGCTAAAGCTATATTTGAACTGTTATTTCATGTGGTGATGTTATCACGTAAAAAGACTGGTCTAAGTTTCTTGACTGGTTCTTCTTATTATGTTTCTATTGTTAGATTTACATTTAGTATAGTAGAGAGATTTCTTAAAATATTTCAAGAGTATTCTCTAAACAACAAAAGCTCTGTATAAAAGTCAAATATTAAGGCATGATAAAATAGATATTACGTAGAAACAAAAAGAATCCTTTTCAGGCGACCATGACCTTATAATTTATACGAAGGCCACAACCATCAAATGCCGTTTTCTTCTTCATAATAAGCCAGCTGAACATAAAGCTCACTTATGAGCGCGCTAACTGTCGTCCCCTTGACCGGTACTCGGCATGTCGAGCGTTTCTTGCTGGAGACAGTTTGTGCCTTAAGTCACAAGTTTCTATGGGACTTTGAATATTTATAATGCATTTAGCTAAGTTTGTAAGAGTTTTTGTGGTGTGGATATGCTTACTGCATTTAGCTTCGTAATGTAGCAGATTAGCAGATAAACGGTTTTCATTGACTGATATAAGTATTTACGCTTGTATGTAGCTGCTTTGAAGCACCTCTTAGTAAGAAATGCATGCTGTTAAAATTTATTATTTGTAGTTACACCAATGCCGACGATTAACTGCGAAATATCAATATTTACCCTCAACTAAAAGAAAATCCGAAATATGTGTCTTTGGCAATTTTCCTTGTAAAACAAATTAAATCTAAAGTTAATAAATATGGTACTCTTCAACTCGCGACCTTTTTCTTCTGAAGATGCCATTATAACAAAAGCCTAGACATAAAAATCATAATTTTATGTATAATAATATTAAAAACTTACTTAACTTACTAATGTCGCTCTTCACATATGCCTCGTTTCAACTGTCATTACCGCGCAACTTTTTGCTATCTGTCGCCGTGTACGGTAATTCAGTTAAGCCAGTGAGTTCTTTGATTGAAGCCTCCGTTTACCGGTCATTGGGGAACCAACTCAACCAACTGTTAATGTACCGTGCTCATTCGTAATTGATTACCGCTGATGCCATTATTGTGTTTGAGTGTCGAATTATACCTTTGAGGTTGTTTGATTATAGGTTATTATGAACATTGGTCGAACAACTGTATGTACAATAGAGATGTTGAGAAATAGTATTGGTAGAACATTTATATACTTTTACTTAATTTAAAAAAATATTAATAGTTTTAATTAATAAGAAATTGTCTCTAAATCTAGTGATTATTATCAGGAAAGCTTTATAAAAGAGTAATTTCTAAAATGATGTAAAACCACAATTACTCTTTGCAAAACAACAGCTTGAGGTAAATAATAAGCTGAAATAAAACAATAAACCTAGGGTAACGTAAAATAAAAATGTTTTCAGCACTAAAACCACGAGTACAAAGTAGTGTATTGTATAGTAGTTCCCTTACATAGGATAACACGTATGTGGCTTAGAATCGCGCCTTCCCAAGGACCTTTGACAAAGTAATGACGGAGCGCAGACAAAGGGCTGTCCCCTCCTGCAAAGGTACTCGACTGCCTCCCCGTAAAGGGTGGCAGTGCCTACGGGCAAGGGTATCTATGCTCTTTAGAGGATAAAATACTGAATGAAGTACGACGGTTTCTTTTTATTTTTGAAAAAAGAAATTGTAAACATAAGTATTACTAGTTAAGATTAGTACAACGTAAATATAGGTACTCTTTATTAAAAATTAGATCGCTATTCAGTTTTATTTATTCAGTTGTTTTTTTTTGACTAACTTACAACAAGTTCTTATGAGTATGTAAAAATGTCCTGTAAAAAGCCATCGCTGTAGAAAATCTTAAAGTAATTTTGATACTAGTAATGGGGTAGCTTCTCTAATAAAACTTCTTTTCTCTTTCTCTTTTTATGAAAAAAAATTAAAATGTTTCTTAACAGTACAGGGTAGTAAAAAATTTAGTACGCCGTATTATATATTTTAGACCTTCTCAAAAACGCAATTACACGTTCGTTCGCCATACTAAGATCTTGACTTATACTGAATAACCATAGCAACTCTGCTGATCGATAAGTACATAAAAGAAAACTATAGTTAATTGCAATCGAAAAGATAATATTTTCTGCTGCCACTACAGTATTTCCTTTCTTTCTCCCTTCTCTCTTTTTTTTTCCAAAAATCTAAAAATATCGGTAGTAGCAGTCACCCTACTATTAATGCAAGTGCCACCCGCCATTACAGATCGCACGTTTTGATTCGCGGTGTTCTCGACGTGACGAGACTGGCTCAAGTACGCCCGCCGGCTTGGTTACCCTACTACCTACTAGCGGGTTACGTTGTGTTGTTTATTGTGAATAATGTGGTGATTACCTAAGGCTTGATTGTGATATTATGAAATCTGTTATGTTGGAAACTCATTGAAATTGAGAAAATTTACTTTCTTTATATACAAACAGTCTCTTTTGTTCTAATTATAACAACCGAAACATGTCCACCACACACACACACACACACACATCAGGCATCTCCAATTCGAAAAAGTCATTTTTAATCTAGTGGCACTAAGTTTTGTGGGAATCTAATAACCTGGCACAGGAAACATACGGTGCCACAGATGTAGATGAGTTTCGAGCCTTTTTGACTAAGTACGCACAGAAAACCACATTAATTTATCGAATTTTCAACATGAAACAAAAATAAATAAACAATAACACTAGTACGGGCTCTTAGCCAATCGTAAGTCTACTTAGTCCGACAATCTTCTAAGATAAGTATGCGGTAATGGCACATCTTGGTCTAGTCACCTAGTACCTAAGTGACCTTTGCTAAGTATGGGTTACAAACTAGAATAGTGCTATGATTAGTTTAATTTTAATGCTAAGTACATAGTGTAGATATGTCAATTCAAATCCCATTTTTATATTATATAGCGTTATATAGCTTTGGTTAAATATTTAAATACAAGTAAACAAACACTGCCTCAGCATGAAATCTAAAGCTGAAATTTGGCAAATATTTTGTAAAAGATCTCAATAAAATCGGGAACGTACTTCAACCCTCTCATAGACAGTGATGTAGACACAATAGATGTTTTATTGTCATTATGGCCATATCCGTTTACTGTCCCGGAAAGTGTTAATAGAAGAGATATTTGATAAGTTAAATAAAAACAGCTTGTCAATATAAAGGGTCTCATACAACAACAGCGGCACTAGAAAATTATTTTGACCTATTTTCGAGATAAAAAGTAGCCTATGTCCGTCTCCGGTACCAAATCTATCTACATACCAATTTTCCGATATCGGTTCAGCCGTTTGCCGTTTAGGCGCTGAGTGGTAACAAACACACATACACACATAACTTTCGTATTTATAAAATAATAATAATAATAGGATAGTATTTATTTAGATCAGTGGACCTACCACATAAATATAGAAAATAGTATTAAGTTTTATTACCCGCCAGACACTGAGTTAACATGTGCGAATGGGCTTGCTATGCAATCAAAATTAATGGGTTCTACTTGTTTGAATTATTAGAAAATGCCTCTGGGTTTTGAAAATGTAATATTATAGTTTGTAAGATGCCGGTTGTGGAAGGAAATAGCGAGAAATATGAAGCTTACCACTTGTTTGTTTATTATCTGGCTAAAGTGAAATGTAAGGAGGAATGTTGGTTTATTAGTTTTCATCAGTTTGATAGAAGATAGGCTAGACATTATTGTTTCTTATTAGTCTCGAGGGTGTGAGTGGCGAGTGATTTTATTAAGCTGGAATTTTAAGAATGGACAAAGCTGCTCTAGGTCCACGCGGGCGAAGATGCGTGTCTAGCTAGTTTAGAACGAAAATAATGAAACAAACTTAGGAACACATGAGTGGCTTTTAAATTGAAATTTTGAATAGATAAACAACGAGATTAACCAATTAAAAATTTTAAGATGAGATGAATTTACATAGGAACGCCACAAAAAAACTGGGCTTTCAGTTAAAAGATTTCTCAATCTAACAGCTTTAAGTTTAAGGGCTTCATATACCGACTGCTTCAAATTTCACTAAATAGTATACTCGTTCCTTAAATAATGAAATGTAAGGCTGCTTAAATATCAGGTAATCCCATTCTTAGTTTAAGTGGCAAGACTCGTAATACGGTGTATTATATTATGAACTAGCGGCCCGCCCCGGCTTCGCACGGGTGGACATTTTTTCAAACATTTTGGGATAAATAAAGATACTTTTGTATGGGAATATGGAATAGATGTAATTTTTTTCAAGGCAATTTCTAAAATTTTTCTCTCCGTAAGAACCATCCTCGTACTTCAAATCGGTTTAGCTGCTCTCGAGATTTGCTGCTTAGCAACACATTCAGCGATTCATTTTTATATTAAAGATAGGTACTTAATTTTATGTAATCGATATGATATACCTACCCTACCGTTAATTCAAGTGGAATTTAATTAATTTAATTTAATTTATTTGTAATTTTGTGACAATCTTTTTAACAAATACCTAATAGTAATTTTATTAATAAACTAGCTTGCCGCGGCGCGGTTTCATCCGTGTCTTTGCTTCCTGCTCTGCTCCCGTCGCCAGTAGCATGATGTTACATAGGCTATACCCTTCCTCAGAAACTGGGCTATCATACACAAAAAGAATTATTTAAATCCGCTGGCTAGTTCAAAAGATTAACGTGTTCAAACAAACAAACAAGCAAACAAACAAACAGCAAAACAAACAAACTCTTGCGCTTTTTATAATAGTATAGGTAGTCAATTTAGGTGGTTACATACAATGTAGTCAAGTAGAAGTAGTTCAATTAATGCTTTGCACTGTTACATATTATGGGGTAATACTCTACTTAAAGCTTTTTGATTTATAAATAAATATGCAACAAAATTCCAGTATTTTTATTGCATTGATTTTCAAGCTTTATTTTTACAGCTTTGAGGTTTGATGATTTATTTCCGAGAAAAAGGTTCATAGACAGGCAGAAGAACAATAAAAAATTCTTAGTCAGCTCACTTTTTTTGTATCATGTCCGGCTGTTATTTTAATAAACGTGGATAAGACAGCGACAATATGAAACTAATGTCCAAACGTGCCTTTAAATTAAACTTTATATTTCAATAAATAAAATTATAAATAGTACACATTAAGTTACAAAGGTAACGAAACTACAGGCCCGCTGAAAATTGAGTATTTTTGGAAGTGAATCAAATCGAGAAATTATATCAAGGGCCCTGTATTTCTAGTAAATTAACATATCTATGACATGTCGATATAATATTAGTAAGTACATGACCTTCGAACGTAGATAATAAATGTAGTGCTCTAAATATTTACGATAACACTTGTTAATTCAGTAGTAAACCAGGTGTTAAGATTATGGTATCTTATCAGGAGACGGCTTTGAGATCGTCGCTGGCGCCACTTATACTCGTAATTATAATTATTATTGTATTTTTAGTTTCACAATATTTAATTTCGGTATTTCGACAGTCACTATGACAAACTCGAAGCGATGTTTGTAAAGCCGGATCAAGACAAGTGTAACTCATAATTTCTCCTCTGACGTGATCGTGGTCTATGAATTTGGTTTTTGTTTTACCGCTGTAATGATAGATCACTGCAGTCAATACCGCGTCTAATATTTAATCTCTAAATAAAATGAATAAAATTATAATACCTACATTGAATTGATTTCTATGAATGCGTTTCTTGTTTATCGCAGAACAAAAGTAATGATTGAAACAAAAATATTACAATTTTAATCGCACCTATGTCCTTTTTTAAATTAACCTGCACAGCTATTACTGTAAAACTTGTACTCGTAGATACATGATTTATCGTGTTTGTCTTACCATAAAATATTTATACTGAAAATGAAAAGCGCTCCTTGTGTTTACTCTGAGAACTAATTATTTTCACACATTTTTAACTGTCGCTTAACCAGTGACAGCTTTTAGTTACACAACACGTTATCTCATTGTATATATATTTATATATATATATATATATATATATATATATATATATATATATATATATATATATATATATATATATATATATATATAAGGTACTGTTTATTAAAATGCTACACCAATTCTAACAGATAATTAAAATAAAATAAGGTCAAATCATGCAGTCGTTGATTGTTCCGATGCAACCGGCTCGATGTTATCGTAAGTTATTTAAGCAGTTTCGTCAGATCCGTTAATAACAGGTTACGTAACTGCTTATGGTAACTCTTAATAACTGTTACTCGGATACACCGGAAAAGTGTAACGGTTTATTTGGGATTGCGTTTAGATGTACGGAGATGTTACTGATGAGGAATATGTTGATATTTCAACACTGTAGGTAATAAAAATAAGTAAAGAAGATTAAAATAAGTATTTAAAAATCGAGCTAAATATTTAGAATGAGAGAAACAAAAGAATAAGATACGTAAACAAGGAAGTATTAGGCCTGCGTCACACCCGACACAGTAAATTTTAATCTAAGCTATTATTTCTCGCCAGTAAAATGCAATTAAAATTCAAAAATTCTGTAAAATTTAAAAACTCAAAAAGTCTATTCATAAATAACTAAATTTACCTAAATATCTTTATAAAGCCTAACCAAAATTAATTAGTTCAAACTAATTAGGTCGATGGAGCGGATCACACCAGTGTATCGTTAGCATGTCATCTGTCACTGTGCACATCACTGAGTTGACTTTGACGGGATGAATTATTAATGTCGGTAGTCTTTGCCTGTCTATCAACGAGTGTACAACATGAATAGTATTAAATATAGGTGTTTGTTTTGATGAATGTTGCTTTCTGTGATGAAATAAAATATCTGATATAACTTGGGAGTACCAAAGGCTAACCCTACTATCTCCCTACTATGACGTAGTTGTCAAGCTTGGCAGAGAAATTAGTGACAGTAGGCTATACGACGAAGAAGAAATACGAAGCAGATAACTCCGCTGCCCGTTACTTAATCGACTCTTACGACATTACAGGAAGAGGTACGTGTTTTTATACCCCAAACCGGCGACCACCGTCAACTCTGCGCAATAAGTCTAAAAAGAAGTACAAAATCTTCACATATTTAGTTTCATCATAAATATAATGATGATAAATTTAAATTAGGAGCGGTCACACATAAGCATTATGGTTACTCACTTTTTATACAGCTTTCACGTAATTCTAAAAAGTATTCTGAAAACATACTACAATATAGCTCCGTTTAAATGATAAAAATTTAAAACCACGTAAACATGGACAATAAATTGCGACGTTGGCATTCTTGTGTAAACGCTAAACGCTCTAGCTCATTTATGTTGGCTAACAAATAATTTGTGTGCAGTGGACAACAGAGCCTAATGCAACTAAGATGCAATGTGTTGATGGATGTTGGTACATTTGTTGTAGACAATTTATTTGTAATTTGTACTATTAAGTAGTACGTATATGTATTGAAAAACTGATTTATTATTTGATGTTGTGTGTGCGTCTTTTATATCGGTGAAGAAGTAAAAGGATGTCAGTAATGTACATATAGAATAGCACAAGTTCGCATGATGACTTCGACTTAATACACATTCAGGGAACGGGACATTTGGGGAATTGGACATCTGGAGAATTGGACGTTTGGAGAATGGATATTCTGGAAATTGGACGAAATAGACAGACTGGATATTTAGGGAATTGGACCTAGGTGATCAAACCGATCATTTTACATAGGTATAGATAATTAGGTGATACATATTCTCGCCCAGAGCATTATGAACCTTGTAAAGCTTAAAATATTTTTTTAATTTAATATCCTGACAAATGCATCACATTTTATCTCTGTATCACCCAAGGTTTGTCAACCTTGGGGTGGAGAATGCGTCTTTGTGCAATACATTGAGCTCTTATAGATAAACAATTAAATAAACATAAACATTCTTTCCTAAGGCCCTAGAAAAGTGTCAAAGATTTCTATTCTATTCATACTCCAACGCTTATGTCAAACACATACATTTTGTTATCTATTCTATGAATAGATAAGCTGGAGTGAAGCTAGCATATTCATTGTATAATAAAGAATATCCTTTTTTTATTAAATACATGATATTATATTATTTGTAATATATTTACATTTAAATATACACCGCAATAGTGGATAAGGCACCCACTTCGTAAATACGAGGTAGTGGGTTCGAATCCGGGCAAGTACCAATGTGATTTTACAAATCATATGTACTTTCTAAGTTTATCTTGGACATTTCTGACTAACGGTGAAGGAAAACATCGTGAGGAAACCTGGACTTAAATGTCTGAAATTGCCAATCCGCCTTGAGCAAGCGTGGTGATTAATGCTCATACCTTCTCTATATGAGAAGAGGCCTTTGCCCTGCAGTGGGACAGTAAATAGGCTGGTATTATTATTTATTATTATTATACACCGCAATATTACATTATGTAGTGACAATAGGCTAAAGGTGATCGAATTGGATGAACTGGAAGAGATAAATACCTATTCATCATAATATCGGCATATACCCACTGCAGGGAAAGGACAAACAAACATACGACCCGAATTAATAACCTCCTCCTTTTTGAAGTCGGTTAAAAACTAGACTTCAAATAGTTTTCTAAGCAAACGTGTGGATCAAAGCTTTTTACTGCCGCCTACCATGAAGCGAATGGAGTAAGTAAAGGGAATGAGGGAGGTGAGGCCAAGGTAAGGGGGAGAAATTGGGCCTCCGGCACTCTCACTCACCGAACGAAACGCAATAGTATGGATACTACTAAGTACTCTTACGTCGATCTTCTATGAGAGAGTAATACTTCCACGGTCCATCCGGCCCATTCATGCTGAAACCAGCGTGGATCTACTACCGCTTTTCAGCACTAAGTCGAAAATATTATTGCCTTATTTTTTATTCAATCTATAGCTACACATATTAAAACTTTTATTCGTTCCTATCTAAAATAATATAGGCGTACAGAGTAGCTGTACGCGGAAATAGGGGTAACCGCCCCAATTTGCTGCCATAGCCGCAAATGTTGCGGTTTTACATCATTATCACATGCTCCAGATGAGAACTGCCTAGTGATCTGAGAAATCGTATGCGGAATTACTCGTTTACACGAAACTATGGTAACGGGAGCTTAAATTGAGGTGTAAGTGTGAATAGTATGTGCAGTAGTTAGATACCGATACAAGATCATTGCCTACAGTAAACAGACTGCCTGTTAACTACAGGCAGTCTGTAGAAAGAAATGAAAGAAACATTTTTTTTTTAGTATGCTTATGTCTATCTGTTGGATATGATATGATTGAAAACGCTTTATTTTGTTATATGTAAACCCTTATTCAGTTTTGCAATAAATGTCAGAGTATTCCTCGAAGCGCACCAAATAAAACGCACCCAAAGTATTCCTCGAAACGCACCAGTATTAGTTTTTAGCTCACCTTTTTTTATGCTGAAGCTACATATCATATTGGTGGGGCGGGTCTGGGCCTACGCTTTCACGGTTTCCTATACGACATGCTAGCATGGTAGCATAGGTGCAGGCCTACCCTACCATCTCCTTCTGAGACAGTAGGGGGGCGCTGGTCTTGGGAGTAGCGCAGGTCGCTAAGATCCCCAAGGCAAGTTCGGTGGACTAACCTTCTCGAGGTTGCCAGCCCTGTTGTTGGTCTAGTTCACTCTGAAATAGACATAACTGAAACCACCGAGCGCTTTTTAGATATATTACATGCATGTATGTCTATTCATATCACTCATTTATATATGTATTAATATATAACCAATCTAAGGTGTGATCCGAACCGTGCCAAGAGATGCATGGCTGAGGGTGTGCTCAGTCGTCAACGGTGGCTACTCGACATCAGGACGAATCGGGTAGTATTTTAGTCCTCCCTTCGGCATGCGGGGCTCTGCTGTTGGGCATTTTTAGTTCCCTAGCTACTCGTGGGAATCATATGGATGAAACCGCAAAAAACCAATTAAAACCGTCTTCTCCGGTTAGAGAACAGTTCTCTCCTCTATTAGGGGAGACTATAGTACTTATGGAGGAGGTTCTATTAGCCTCTCCTCAAAGTACCAATATGACGTTGGAAGGGACTAGTCCGGCTAAGGCAGGAGGCTCGTGTGACTCTGCTCCAAAGACGGAAGAGAACCCGAAACGTCATACCAAGCTAAGTGGTGCAGCACGGAAAAGATTCCGAAGGCTATTAGCAGCCAATGTGCAGGTCGACGACGCCCGTAAATTGGCTATAAAGCCTTGGAAGGAAATTCCAATCACCAACCTACCTCCAGACCCGAAGGCCAAAAAAAGGCCTAGGTCGGAGGAAGAATCTCCAAAGGAGCAGCCGAAAAAAGCTCTCCGTGCGGAGGAGCCCGTAACCAAGCGCAGCTCCAAATTGGTCGTTGAGCAAACGCGCGTGGGTATCAGAAATCTGAAACCCATGAGCGAAGACCAAATGAAGCTGGTGCATCGCTCCCTGACCCTGGCGATGTTAAACATCGCTGACAAGGGAAAGGGGCCTAAATTTACGGGCTTTACACACAGACCAGGGTTTATTATTGTCACTTGCGAGGACCAGGCTAGTCTCAAATGGCTGTCTGACAAGGTCCCCAGTATAAAACCCTGGGATGGGGCTTTGCTCTCGATCGTTCCGGAGGGGGAATTACCAAAGCCGACGGTAGGGACCATCTTCATCCCCAGCACTGAGGCAGAGTCGCTAGACGAAGCTACCCAGCTGCTTGGGATACAGAATGAAGGGCTAAACACCGAGCTTTGGAGGGTCGCGCACAGTAGGGTTGAGGGAAATGGACATGTGGTGTCCTTCTTCCTGGATGAACCCTCTGTCTCGGCTCTCCGGGCTAGGAACTTTGAGGTGGCTCTTGGTTTTAAGAAGCTTGTTTTTAAGATCAGGAACGACCCAATGGTTGGCCCTTCAACAACTGCTCCTGTGGGACCACAGCCTTCTACATCGAGGGGCTCTGAGAGGCAAGACAGGGCGAATCCTGAAGTGCGGTCAGCCGCGGCCAAGGAGACGTCCAAACCAGCGCCTCGGAGCAATGAAAGGCCTGTGGAACCACAGCCGAGCACATCAAACAGGTGCCCAGTCCTTTTGAGGCAGGAGAGAGTCGCGACCACGCCGCAGTCTGCTGTGGCTAGGGGGTCTCAAAGGACAGTGCATCGGGGTAGAGGCGGACATAAGCCTAGGGTAGCAGTTTCCCAAGGCGAATCGGAAAACGCTTGGCGTACGAGCCGAGGACGGTCGCGTCCTAAGCCTGTACGCACCAAGCCGGCGGGAAACTGCTAGCGGCTACCCAGGTGGGAGTGGTGAGGGTCCTGCAAGCCAACCTCCACCATGCTGTGGCAGCAACTGCGGTAATGGAGTGTTGTCTTGTTGAGGGCAAAGCTAGCCTCGCCTTGATCCAGGAACCTTGGGTAGCAAATACTCAGGTTTTAGGACTCAGTGCTGCTGGTAAGATTCTCAGTCATAACAATGGCAATAGACCTAGAGCCTGTATTTTATTCAATAACCTTGTTGACTTTTTACCGATTACAGAAGTTTGCAATGACGACTTGGTAGCTGCTTTTGTCAACCTCAAAGGATGGAATGGGGCTAGGGTGATAATGTGCTCTGCCTATCTATCTGGAGAGAGAGACAACCCGACAGAAGATTTGGCGAAAGTGGTAGATTATGCCACCAAACACAACGCCGAGCTACTAATCGGATGTGATGCCAACGCCCACCACACATCTTGGGGCAGCACAGACATCAACAGAAGGGGTGAGTTACTTTTTGACTTCCTTATCTCTAACCATCTAATAACGCTAAACGTAGGTTGTAAACCAACCTTTGTTACCCGTACTAGGCAGGAAGTATTAGATATCACGATCGCTACGACTAACTTAGCCAGACACATTAAAAACTGGCAAGTCAGTAGTGAAAACTCAATGTCAGATCATAGGCATTTAAAGTTTGAGATTAGGGCTGCTCTAGACACCCAAATCACAACATACAGGGATCCCAAATTAACAGACTGGGTTGACTTCAGGAGTCAACTCAGGCTTCATCTTGAATCCTTTCCCAAAGCCATCAGATCAACTGAGAGTCTAGAGATTGCTGTGACAATCTTGACAGAAGGCATACTTAAAGCCTATGAAGAGAGTTGTCCGCTCAAGACAAAGACCTCAGTAAGGAAGGTACCTTGGTGGAACTCAAAGCTGACGAAGCTTCGAGATAAAACCAGGAAATTATTTAACAAGGCTAAACAGACTCATATGTGGGAGATCTACAGTGAAGCCTTGACGGAATACAATAAAGAGATTAGGAAAGCGAAGAGAGAATCTTGGAGGAAGCTCTGTGAAGAGATCAATAGTCTCCCACAAGCAGCAAGACTTCATAAACTGCTCTCAAAAACGAAACCTAATCAGATTGGGCTCCTTAAAAAGGACGATGGCTCCTTTACGAATAACGTGAAGGAGACCTTAGAGTTGCTGGCCACGACCCACTTTCCTGGGTCTAGTGTAAGGGACTCGACATGTCAGCAGCCAGTGCCTCACAGTAAACCTCGCAATGAGGACTGGCGCATGGCTGCAAAAGTCGTAAGACCCAGGCAAGTCCAGTGGGCCGTTGACTCCTTTAAACCAAATAAAGCGTGTGGTGAGGATGGAATAAAACCTATGTTCCTACAACAAGGGATTGACATCCTTACCCCCTATCTGATCAAAATCTACAGGACGAGCCTCGCCTGGGGATACGTACCAGAACAATGGACTTTGGTCAAAGTCATATTTATACCTAAAAATGGAAGGAAAGATTATAGCCAGCCAAAGTCTTTCAGACCAATAAGCCTCTCATCATTTCTACTAAAGACAATGGAGAAGGTTATAGACAGGTATATTAGAGATGTAGCTTTGGATAAATACCCAATCCATCACACCCAACACGCCTATCGCAAGGGAAAGTCGACAGAGACTGCCATCACCAGCCTCATCGACAGGGTGGAAAAGGCTACAGAGGACAAGGAAATAGCACTATGCGCATTCCTCGACATTGAAGGAGCTTTTGATAACTCACCAACCACACTGTTGGTGAATGGGCTGATAAGTAAAGATGTCGACCCTACAACGGTGAAATGGGTGAATTCAATGCTTGCACATAGGAGTGCAAAAATAGCCCTTCATGAAATCGCAATTGTAGTATCTACAGCAAGGGGTTGTCCACAAGGTGGAGTTCTATCGCCACTACTCTGGACCCTTGCTGTGGACGAACTCCTAGTTGATTTGGCAAAACTTCAGATTGATGCGCAAGCCTATGCAGATGACTTGGTACTTATAGTCAGAGGATTTTGTCAATCAACCATCTCATGTATTATGCAAAAGGGACTGAACACTGTTAGCAGGTGGTGTGTCAAAAGTGACCTCTCCGTTAATGCTGACAAAACAGTAATCGTACCTTTTACACAAAAGAAGCGATTGGATAAACTAAAAATGCCAAAGCTTAATGGTAAAACGATTGCGTTTTCCACAGAAGTCAAATACTTGGGCGTCACAATCGACCAAAAGTTGACTTGGAATTCACACTTGGACAATGTACTAAAGAAAGCCAAGATGACGATGGGAATTAGCGGCCGTATGATGGGCAGCAATTGGGGCATAACCCCTAGAACAACTATTTGGCTGTACACTGCCATTGTGAGGCCGATCATTACGTACGCATCAGTTGTGTAGTATAACAAGACGCGTCAAACGACCACCATAAAGAAATTAGACAGCTTACAGAGAACTGTCTGCCTCATGGCCTCGGGAGCTATGTCGACTAGCCCCGGAATGGCGCTAAATGCTTTGCTTGGATTACCGCCTCTTCATGTATTCATACAAAAAGAGGCGAAAGCTAGCATGTACAGGCTCATATCCAAGGCAGAAGCAATTGGATCTCCCAGAAGTTGAGGACTTTACAGAACTCAATACTGAAATACCAATACTTTGCATGCCTACGGATGCCACCCTACCCCGGTTTGTATTTGGAAAACAATACACAATAGAATTGCCATCTAGGGAAAACTGGCTCGAAGACCAGATATCTTTTGAGTCTGGTTGCCTAGTATGGTATACCGATGGCTCCAAAATAGGACAAAAAGTAGCTGTGGAATATATGGGGAGCGACCAAAGCTCAAAAAAAGCGTGTTTTTGGGGACAAAACGCCTCCATCTTCCAAGCAGAAGTATACGCCATTGTGGAATGCGCGGAAGCCAATCTGCAAAAGCGCTACACCAATCAGACTATATATATAAATTCTGATAGCCAAGCCGCTCTACTAGCACTGGATTCGAACGTAGTAACATCGAAACTAGTTGAAGAGTGCATGGATCGTTTAAACTCTCTAGGTAATATACCCTGTGTCACTCCCACAATTAATACGAAACTAATGACACCTCACATTATTATGTAAAAATTCACACACACACACACACACACACACACACAGAGAGAAAGAGAGAGAGAGAGAGAGAGAGAGAGATACCACACAAACTTTCGTATTTACAATATTAATAGGATTAATACAGCTAAGCATAATCTAATTACTTAGTATCCCCAAAATAGCTCAAACAATAAACAAGCTTGTATTAATTAAGGGGTAAACAGACAACATAGTCTAATGAGACCTTTGAACAAAAGGAAAGTCCCGAAATGTGTTCCCGAATCTCAATCAAACACCTCAATATTGTTCACATTACCATATTATTGGCCTGGATACGTGGCTCAGTTTAACATAAGACCTTTAAGTACGGAGGTAGGTACAAATGTAATATAATGCCTTTGTACATAATTGTTATTTATATAATATTTTCTTTGTTATGTATTTTTTTGGGTGCAATAAATAAATAAGAATGAAATTGCAGTGCTTCTTTCTATTCTAGTCTTGATACAAAGCGTCCACACTTTTTAACCGACTTCGAAAAGGAGGAGGTTATCAATACGGGTCGTATGTTTTTTTTTTTGTTTATTTGTTACCTCATATCTCGGTCATTTTTGAACCGATTTAAAAAATCTTTTTTGTTTGAGTGGGTTTAGATACTCTGAAATTGGTCCCACATTTTTATCATAAAAATGGTTCAGTGGTTGTATGTTTGTTACAACAGAACTCGGTTATTTATAAACCAATTTGGAAAATTCTTTTTTTATTTGAACGAGTATACTCTGAAGCCTGGCACCGGCTCCAAGATAACTGATTATAAATTGTAAATACTAAAGAATTATAGGTATTAATGATTGCGTTTAATGTTCTTAGCTATTAGTAATTAAAATATTATTTTCTACTTTTTAGTTAAGGATTGAACACGTAGTTTTCAATCAATCAATCAATCAATAATATATTTTTTTATATTATCCGTTAAATCTCTAGAGAGCAAAGTTTAAACTAAAGATAACTAACTCGTGTTTGAGTAATTGGAGGTTAAACACTAAAAACAAATGTTTGTGAATCACATAAATATTTGTCTCGCGTGTAAATAAATAGGTAAAGCGTTACTATAGTGAATATATATAATACTAGAAGTACGCCCTCGCTTCGCTTCGGTATTAAAAGTTCAATCGATCTCACAACAAACTCGTACGGAAAATATCATAGCAATAGTGTCGTATTGCATCATTTAGATTTACAAAAGCGCTTAAAAGTTGAATTATGAAATTCTGAAAATGACTGAAAATAATGTTAAACATAATAAAATATAGCCTATGTTACCCGCTGAATTTATTGATTTCTAAAGGTAAAAGAATTTTTCAAATCGGTAACGTAGATTTTTAGTTAAATCGTTACAAACAAACAAACATACAAAAAATCTAATCTTTTCTCTTTATATTATTAGTTTAGATTAAATTTAGAATTTATTTTTATTTAATTTTTTTTTTATTTAATTTATTTTAATTTATTTTATTTTTGTACGTAGATTAGATTTCACAATCATTTTCGCTATCAATACACTTTTTATGTCTTAGCATTTTTTCGCAAGGGACAGAAAGGTTCTAGAGTGGCGACCACGAACCGGAAGACGCAGCGTGGGCAGACCCCTCACAAGGTGGACCGACGACCTTATAAGGGTGGCGGGCAACCTATGGATGAGAGCGGTGAACGACCGACTACGGTGGCGAAAATTGAGGGAGGTCTATGTCCAGCTGTGGACGTCTTTTGGCTGATATGATGATGATGATGATTTTTTCGCAATAGATTTTTTTTAGAAAAATAGGTTATGACTTATGATAAGCATTAAACATCACCTGGCTTTGCTGATATTAAATGCTATGGTCCTCCCTAAGTGCCATAAAAACTGCTCTTTCTTTAAGAACACCATATTGCTATGACTACAATCTTTACAGTGAAACTTCTTCGTTAACACTGCTGCCTCAAATTCACCGATAAATTTCCTTAAACAAATTTACCTTTACCCTATTTAAATATTAAGTATATGAAATATCCTTAACATAAATTACCTATATTGAGTTCAGATATAAATTAAATGTTGACTGGAGTCACTAAATTATGTAAACTATTCGTAATTTATGCCCAGCCTGAATGACGGACGGTTATGTCTGTCATAGGTACTCAGGTTCAACCAATTGCACATTCAGTGTTTAAAATGCTGTTGGTGAATTAAATATTTTTACATAAATGGTGTAAATTTAAAAATATAAGGACACATCGATATAAGATAACTACCAAAATGGTATTAATTAGGGTTTTAGAAACAGGGACACACACAATACGGACAATATTCTTTATTTAATTTATTCGTCACGAACTTTAAACTATGCCAAGTCTGACACGTGTCACGTGCAATGTGCTTGATGAGAGTAACAAAGTTTTTCTTCAAGTATTAATTAATTTAATACATATTATGACCACACGTATGGTAGTGTTTCAATTCCATTTATTTATTCAAATCATAATTTTACATAGTTTTTACAATATAGGTAAGTTAAAAGTGGTGCCCATCTAATGGTCTCAATCCTCAGTCGAATGTAAGAGAAATATAATAGGTATTGTTTTCGCATGCTGCTAGTATACGAGTACGTCAACTTTTGTCACTCGAAGTTTCTCAAGTTTCTCGTTTTCTAAGCTGCTACAAGTTCAGCATTTAAACATTGTCGGGTGACAGCTAAAAATTTAGTTCTCAAACTAAACACTAAAAGCGCTATTTATTTTTAAAACAATTTATATCGCTATCTCCGGTGAGAAAATCTATGTGAGCAACTGGTAGATCTGGATTATTAATCATTTTATATCAAAAAAATATTATATACAAAGAAAAACTATTAACACAATTCATATTATATTGTCATTGTTTAGTTGACGGAGGAAAACAAAGAAATGATTATTTAGTACCTCTTATGGAAACTACCCATAAGAGGTACTAAATAATCATTTCTTTGTTTTCATCAGTATTACATTGAAGGTATAAGCATACATAAGCATCTATAAGTTTAGTTCTAGTTTTTAAGCTAGTTCATTCTTAGGAAATATACCGCGACATTAGGAAAGTTTTCCACACAACAAAACACAGTAGAGCTAACAGACATTTTGTTACTATAAAACAACTCCCGCAATCAAGGGACCAGCCCACCCTGTATCGCTCTTGGTATTAAACAAAAATAAAAAAAAAAAATTTAGAACAAATGTTTTTAGAACGCACAGTTTTGGCCGTTTATGAATCGAACTCCCGAAGCAGCAAAGTCACACATTCACTTAAAGTCACGTAGACAGCCGTTTGTCTGAGAAAAGTCTTTACCTAAGGCTAGTCTAAGCTCCTTACTGAATCGCATTAATATTTACTAGTATCTACTTAACCAGAAGCCTCAGCTAAATAAAAATAGATTGGCAAGACACGAGGATCGTAAACAGCGCACGCGTTGATTCTGAACGTAAATTAAACACTTAGGTACTTGTTTTCTCCTGACAGAATAAATATAAGCTTTCGTAGCTTTAATACATCTAGATGTGTGTAACATAATATAATAATAATATATAATAATAACATAATATTCTACCACATTCTCACAGCGCCATCTAGCCCTAAATTAAGCAATTGACTGCACCGTTGGTCTAGTGGTTAGTGTAACTGACTGCGACGCCGGGTGTCGTGGGTTCGATTCCCGCGGAAGGCAAATATTTGTGTGATGAACATTTGTATTTGTCTTCAGTTTGGGTGTTTTCTATGTATATTAAGTATGTATTTACAAAAAAAAAAGTACGTATATGTATTATATTTC
The DNA here is from genome assembly GCA_963082885.1 of Parascotia fuliginaria. Taxonomy (NCBI): domain Eukaryota; kingdom Metazoa; phylum Arthropoda; class Insecta; order Lepidoptera; family Erebidae; genus Parascotia; species Parascotia fuliginaria. Next base: position 17,858,139 of record OY720175.1, read on the forward strand.
AATTATCTAGTATCCATAACACAAGCCCTGCTTAGCTTGGGACTAGATGACAATGTGTGATAGTGTCCACATATTATTATTATTATAATTATATTTGCTTGTGTTATGGGTACTAAACAACTGATATACTACATATATATATTTTTTGTAAATATGCATATTATAGATAAATTACACCCAGACAACCAAACAATCATGCTCATCACACAAAGATTTGTCCTGGGTGGGAATCGAACCCACGACCTCCGGCTTAGCAGTCCGGGTCACTAACCACTGGGCCAACAGGCCAGTCGAACATAATTATGATATTCTCCTACACTATGTAAATTAACATTTAGCTTGTATACCTGTGTCTCAAAATACAAAGCAATATACATATCTAATTCATACACAGTCGACCTGTGAATAGCTAGATTTGGCGTAGTACCTTCGGTATATCTTTGACTTGAATAATAATAATAATAATAATATTTCAACAACTACACACAACGCCATCTAGACCCAAAGTAAGCATATTATATGCTTGTGTTAAGGGTTATAGAATGCGGATATACCATATACTTATATACTTTTTTTTTGTAAATATATACATACTATACATTGAAACACCCAGACCAATGCAAATAGACATGTTCATGCACACAAATATTTGCACTGAGCGGGAATCGAACCCGCGACCTCTGCGTGGCAGTCCATACACAGTACCACCGAACCACAGAGGCAGTCAAAATAATAAAAAAAAAAAATAATCGGTTGTAAGTACATAATCTGTCTAGAGCCAGTCGAATTTGGCTGCATAGTTCAAAGTTCTGCTGTCAATACTGCAATTAGGTGTGATATTAATTTATTGTAGCGATTTTATCGAGACATTGTCTACATTGCATTTCAGTGTGACATTTGTAGATACTAATGGAATAATTTGTGAAGTTGTTAATAATTTCGTAACTTGATTTGAAGTTATTCTTATTGTGTTTTGATTTATGTATAAAATAGTGAATATTTATGGATATTCCGTAGTAGGGGGAAGTAGAGAGAGGGAGTCTAAAGGAAAAATGAATAGATTTCGTGAACAATGACTTCAAAGAAACTAGAGTGTATCCGGTTTGATGACGGCTAATAGAAAAAAATGAAAGTGAAAAGATTGAGTCAACCTCTATTAGAGTAGGTAGAAGTTCTTATAAGTATACTATTTCTAAATTAACGAGAGTAGGTGCCAAAGTTCTACGTATGCCTCGTTCATATAGGTTCTCACATTATTCAATGGTTTCTTTTAAATATTGTTTTAACCTTGTCTACTGTGTACAAGATGATCAATATTATCTTATATAAACGTTATTATAGGAATTTATATTGAAGGTTGAAATTTAATACAAGTCATAAAGAGTTTCTTATTGTTTGACATGCTTTCCTTCTCATAGTAGGTGTTCCTTTTAGTTAGCACGGTATGGTTTCTTTTTTGTTCTACCTATGTAAAATAAATAATTAAAGATTTTGTTTTTTTCTTTACAACGATTTTTTAATATTTGCTTACCACAAGACTCTACTCTAGGTATACATGGTTTCTCCAGCCACCGTAGGAGGATGCCTGCGGGCGGCGATTGGGCAATCGCCGCTCGAACAGCACAGGCCCGAGAAGGCGGCGTACGTGTTCCACGAACGCCTCTCGATGGAGGAAGGGGGGCTAGGCCCCCCAAATCAGACGGGGCCCGCTCACGTTGAGCGGGCCGTGGCCCGTCGGGGTCGCGGATGAATGCGCGAGCGTCTCCCGTGACCCCGGCACTCTGGCCGTCTGGAGGAACACCGTGGGTTTTAGTCGGTATGCCGGCCGCTGTCTCATTGTGGCCGGAGAGTCCGACATAACCCCCGCCTCGCCCAGGCGGGTGCGTACTCGTAATGAGTTTCCCACGAAAAAAAAAAAAAAAAAAAAAGGTATACATGGTTAACTATATTGATTATGATGACACTTAATATCTTTTAATGTAAGTGTCTCCATGCATCAAAACCTATGCCTATACAATTACAAAATGCATTTATAAAATCCATATAACGATAAACAGTTACAGAAAAGCTAATTACTTTTAATCACTGTTAACGATGCTCATCAACCGGTATCGAGCTCAATCACTCACCCGAAGCATCGCATCGAATGTGATTAATCGAATAACTCAACTAAACAATCGATTTACATTGCATTTTATTGGTGGGAATAAAATACTATTCGTAGAAGGTCATGTTTGTGTTTTATATTTATTTATAGAAAAGTATGTATATCTTGCGTGTTTGGATCGCAACAATGCAGCTAAGCTAAGTAAATAAACTTTTGCTCGAGGCTTAATATCGATAACCATTTCAAAATCTATCTGAGCTTCAAGCAAACATAAAACTGAAGCTATAGATAAATTTTATTTGATATGATTGATATTTGAACTGCTCTCACTTTGCTATATGTTTAGATCTTATGAAATATGGGCATAACTTGCCATTTTTGGAAGATTAATGTATTATTCCAACATAATCCTTAATTTCATCCAGACAGTACTGCATATAGAGGCTCAAACGATTAGTGCAATTCTTACCTAACTACATTGGATCAAACCAGTTAAGTCGACATCAGAAACAACATAAATAACTCATTTCACACCAATTTATGAATCAGAGACGTTGTTCAAAGGCGAACGAAGCCGCGCGTTTCTCTAGTATTGAATAAAATATCAGTTTATAGTTATTCGCATTGAGAAAGACATACCGGACCTTGTAAGGTACCGCCAAGTGCCTACTGTTGGCGATAAGGATCAGCTTAACTCTGTTAAAGTGGTAGAAACGCGAATATAAGGCGGAGTGTACAACGGTCAAGTATCGCTTTTGACGTACAAGCGTTTTCTTTAAGAACTCTCTTGTATAGAGAGAGATTTTATAAAAAAAAATAATTTTAAACTAAAGCTTAAAACATACCTTTTAATGCTGCAAAAAAAACAATAGTATTGGTAATTGGTATTTTGATTTACAATAAAACAGGAATAAACTTACCTTCAAGGTTCTTGCCTACTGTCTACTGGCTAAGTGTCCAGCAGAGTGTTGCAGCACCATTTCTTAGTCTTTTTGTTCTTCCTTCTGTCCTCAAAGTTATGAGTGCATTGTTGTTGTTTCTGTCCATATACATTAAGTAATTTGATAAGGCTTGTGATCTAGTCAGCGTTCGGCTTACAGTTAGATAAGTACATATTATTTGCATGTCTGTGGGAATTGTTAAATATAATTATTATACTTTTTAAAATAGTAAATAGGTTAGTAAAATACTAAGTAAGTATAGCTATCTGAACAAAAACAAATTTTATGTTAATAATGCATTTGTAGTTTTAATTACAAATGAAGTAAGTAGGTACCTATGTTTATCAACACTTACCATAAAAATACTATTTCTGCCAGCGTCAAGTGTAGAATAATATTCTTGTTGATGATATTAATGGTATATTACAATGATAAAATAGAAAAAATGTGGATGAAATTAAATGACATCCATCTTCCGTGAAAACAAAAGCATACCAACCGTAATTTATGTTAAAATTAATGTAGAAGTTATTGTCATGTCGGCGTCTGCGTCTGGGTGACACTCCTTGTGGTTGGCACTGAAAATCAGTTCTGGGTTGGGTAAGTAATTGCTTAACCCAGTATTTGCTGAGTGTCCAACCAATTTGTGTTTAATCGCGGCGTACTCACTTATTTTGTAATTTCGCATTTCATAAACTCTTTTGTAAAAGTAGCACGTGGTGCCACGTCAAATAACTAGACATGAGTCTTGAGTCATCTCATCTCTTTTTGACAGCTTTGGTACGTTCAAAAACGCATTATTATTAAGAGTGTTTAGTTTTGATTAAAATTAAGAATGATCTTTCATTCTTTGTTATCATTATTTATTAAGTATTTAGAAATAAGATATTTTATGCATGTCTTTTTAATTTTTATTTTTTAAATTGTGTTTTATTTTCTATGTGCGTCGTGTTTTGCACAAATAAATACTTTTTCTTTCTTTCTTTCTTTCTATAGTTAGTATGAGTATTATAAAATGCTTGTTAGGAATAAAGCTTGAACTTGTATTTTATTGACTTAATATCAAATTTCTTACAATGAACAATAGAATATTCAGTATCGTAGGTATGCGAGGTTTAGCCCACTTCTTGCGGCCAGTTCGTGGATGGGTGAGCATTTCCTAAAATACTTCGAGAACCCTCTATAGCTAGGCAAGTTTATCTTCCTCTCTATATAGCAATGCTCTTACACTACCTCAAGTCGGGTCTAATTTCTATACGAATATATAATGATTGTTACAGGTATCTGGAAGTGATCTGAATTTATGCACGGCAGGTTTACTAGCATACATACTAATTACCGAGGTCTCGTTGCTCATAAAAATAAAAATACACAATAGTAAACATTGATAAATATTATTAAAAACTTTTTATTGAAGAGAGATTCTTATTTAAAGTAATTGTTAATCTCGTAAAAGTTTGAAACGGCACATTTTTCGGACTAAGTGAACAATCAACATGACTCTAACACAAACGAATATTTCAAACGTCATAATACATTTTGAGATATAATTTTTTATAATATTTTTATGAGGGTACGCTTATACAAACAGGAAAGATTTATTGAGGAAAAATAGAGTTGTTTTATGAGAAGCTGTGTACATTATACGCCTATATAATTAAATAAAGTGGTGCGATTCCAGGTCATTTTATCTAAGTAGTCAAATTGTTTGATTAAGGGCTCTCGGAAGGAAAGTTGCTTTTCTGCCTTAATGAAAATAAGAAAGTATTTTTAACATAATAAATAGGTGTTTTAACATAATAAATAGCTTTTTGTTTTAGCTATCTATATATTATTATTAGTGCAATACCAATCTAATGCCAGTACTATGCTTAATAATGATATAGCTTACTACTATTATTAAGCGAAATCTCGCTCGTGTAGACTGGACCGAACTCAGCAGGAGCGCCTATATTTATTACACACATACTTGTACCTATCTACTAACTATGTATGGCCCAGGAGAATTTTAAGCGTACCGATCGGCGATCTTTGTATGGGTACTTAAATTTTTAATACCTCATTTAATTAAGCGAAACACTGCAGTTTAAACGCAGCATAACAATGAGAAAATTAGATATTGTGTAGTTTTAAAACTGTCCGTCTACAGGTATATTGGTTTTTAAAATGCTTTTTAGACATTTTTAACGAATAGTATGGTTAAAGGTATAATATAAGTAGGTTTAATTAAAATATTTTTTTTTAATGATGATCGGTTTTATAAAGATATTTTTACTGCCCTGGTCCCACAAACTCGTATTGAACTATTTCGTATAGTTTGTGCGATAATCAAAAAACTATCAACTCTAGCGTAGTAGTGTTAAAAGTGTTCTTACCTCTACACCGTTCTCCCAGCTCACCCTCACCAACCGCACTGAATTCTGTAATTAAAAAAAATAAAAATTATAAAATGTATTTTTGAGTTTTTTTTACTTACCTACCTAAATGTTGTTTATCTTTACGCTATTACGTGTTTATTCGTCTACTAAATACGTTTCTTTTTACAAATAATTTAACCTGGTCTCAATTTATTTATACCTCGTGTATAAATGATTCGACCCTTTATTCTCTAGAGCCAAAATGGTTTAAAAACTTTGTACCTCTAATAAGGATACAACATTTTCAGTATAAACGCCGGCTTCACTCAACTCTGTGGATTTTAGTAAAAGCCTAGTGTACAGTAACTCTATATAGCTTTTATTTAAATGTAGCTATGGTTCATTTCTGCTTGATTTGCTTGGTGTCTACTGGGTGTTTCAGCGTCACTCTATATCGCTTTTATTTGAATGCAGGTAAGGTTCATATTTGCTTAATTAGCTTGATTACAGTCGTCTACTGGGTGTTTCAGCGTTTATTGTTCGATAACTGCTAGTCTCTAGGGTGCGTTTGTTCACCCCGCTGTTAACAGTTTTGTCCTTATTTATTTATTTGTTTATGGAGCTTTGCGGACACTTTTATTATAGGGTTGTGATGTATAGCTCTCTTAGAGGGTGAAGAGAGTTAGGAACCAAATACGTTTCAGTTCGAAGAGAGTTATACTGTAATAATTGTTTCTTCTTTTCTCTTCAAAAACACTATCAATAGGGAACAAGTTCTGAATCGCTGAGGACTACTAATATAAAATTAAGGTTGTCATTCACAATAACCATGTTAAGCGTTATGGGTGGAGAGTAATGTTTATTCGTGCAATCTACAAAATGCCTTTCGACTTTTTATCAGTTTTGCATATTTTGTGAAGTCTCTCACAAAGTAGTACTTTTACGTAGTAGTTGTTTTCTAAACAGATATACATATACATAGTCCAAAAATTTAATGTATATCTCAAGTAAAAAATGGCTATCACTCCAAATGGCAGTTCTTTACTTAAATATCATAGAATTAATATTCTGTAAGATACTCATAATTACTCTCGAGGTCTAACAAAAGTGCGTAAATTTTAAACTTACATTGAACTAACTGGAATAATTACTTACAATAAACGTCCTTTAAAACGGCTACTAGAACAGATAAACTAGTATTGCAATGACAAAAGAGATACATTATTCGTCTATCAGTATTAGAAAATTATAGAACAGCACTTACATTATTTTTATCTAATACCGTATCCTGAACTTGACAGACAATACATTAGACAGAACATTACTTTAACACTGATTACAAATTTTAAATTATAACTATTGTGGACATGGACCGCAGTTTGAGCAACCATTAGTAGGGTAGAAGCGATGAATGCGTTTAGCGAATTCTAAAGTGGAGACCGCAACACGACAAATGTAAGGCCATAATTTTATTGCCTAATAGTGGCAGATGAGACAACGGGCAATCCGATGAGAAGTCCTAACCGTCGCTCATGAACTTCTACAATGCCAAGGGCTAGGAGTCATACAGTACAAGACTCAAGAAAAACGTTAGACGTGTCAGCTTCCCAAATATAGCCTTCCCAAATATAGCTAAGTCTTAATTTCTGCCTACCATTTTCGCGAAAACGCGTCTTAAAATCTTTTTGTTAACTTGATATTATTGTTATTAAATTCTCGGAATTTTCACATCAATTAAGTTAACAGGCTTATTTATAGTAAAATGAATTTATAAATGGAAATGTAATTTGACGCCTATAAGCGCTCCTTTAGTAACTTTACAAAGTAGAATTAAATTTATCTTTTTTTGTTTAATTTATAACACAACTTTTTAGCCTTCTAAACACCTATATCACAAGACGGATTTGCAATTTTAAACTAATTGTTATTTTTTTGTTTCTTATGGATAAGTACTAAAATCTAAAACTTATAGATTTTGCTGACACAATACGACTACTTACTTTATGTTATACTACGAGTATAATGAAAGCAATAATATGGTACAATAAAGGATGTAATAAACCACGGCAGCGACAGTAATTGACGGAAACCCATCTTATGCCGCAATCACTTAGAATTGTGAGTTGACTGTATTAAGCTGTGGATTTAAGCTGGCCTGATGATTACTTAGACTATATAGATATTCCTATTTTTGTAATGTTTTATACCAAGATGACTCCACTCTGCTTGATGGTGAAGAATTAGTAGGATCCAGGAGTTTCACTATCTCAGATGCCATCATGGAAAATTCTCATCATACCTATAAACGCGTTCAGTGACCCGATATATCAAACGAAGGCTAAGGTGAATCAGGATAAAAGATTTTTTTTATTTGATTATACTTAATAGATCTACTTAATTAAATTTATCAAAAAAATATATAGTACGAACTAAAACTTGATACTTTTTATATAAATTGCCAAACAAATAAAAATTCGCCAATCCAATTTAAACTTTAGCTGTATTAAAACAAGATACAAATTACCGAATAGATACGTGCTATCATGTGTCCTTTTTCTACTGAACATGCAACATAATCGTATGTTTCAATAACCTCGGATTAGATAGTAAGGCTTCAGGAGGTCATATGTCATATTATGAGATCAAAACAAAGCTTACAAGAGTACTATGTAATAGATTTAACTAGTAATCTCGACACAGTGGTAGAAACATGGTATTATGGAATTGGAAACGCCTACATAAATAAAAAGGTACATCACGGGCATGGTCAAAGTGCACTAGTCACCAATTATTTGTATTGGCATTCTAGGTGTAGTAATTTGTAACCTAGTATGTTGTTCTCTGTGATACGGGTTTTAATGTCTTCAGCGGTAGTTGTCTATAAAGAAATATGGTCACACAATCTGAGAAGTCATTCGAGATTATTTCAAGGACTGTTCATTGAAATAAAAATAAAAAAAATAAAACTTGGTGAAGATCGAGTTTATTTTTAGTTCTTAGTCGTCTCTTACGATGAAACCCACAGGCAGAGATGGAATAAAGACCTGTTACACTCATCACCATCACCAGCCTACGGTAGTCCGCTGTTGGATATAGACTCCTCCCAAGAGACGTCATTTCACCCAATTTGCTGCGGTTTGCAGTTGTTACACATCCAACTAGAACTTTTTTTTTTTTTTTTTTTCGTGGGAAACTCATTACGAGTACGCACCCGCCTGGGCGAGGCGGGGGTTATGTCGGACTCTCCGGCCACAATGAAACAGCGGCCGGCATACCGACTAAAACCCACGGTGTTCCTCCAGACGGCCAGAGTGCCGGGGTCACGGGAGACGCTCGCGCATTCATCCGCGACCCCGACGGGCCACGGCCCGCTCAACGTGAGCAGGCCCCGTCTGATTTGGGGGGCCTAGCCCCCCTTCCTCCATCGAGAGGCGTTCGTGGAACACGTACGCCGCCTTCTCGGGCCTGTGCTGTTCGAGCGGCGATTGCCCAATCGCCGCCCGCAGGCATCCTCCTACGGTGGCTGGAGATCCCGGAGCGCCCCACGGCGACGTCCGGGGCGGACGCGACGGGCGGGGAGCAAGGTGGTCAGCTCCCTCTCCCGCTCGGCCGCCTCCTTGGCGAGCATTACCTGCTCGCAAAAGGAGGCGACCCCCTCCCAAGCCCTCTCGCTGCGGACCATGGACAGAACCACGGCCGGCAGCGAGAGTTGGGCCGTCGCGAGCGCCGCAACTAGGTCGCGGCGCTGGTCCGCCCACGCTGGACACTCCACGAGCGTGTGGAGCGCCGTGTCGCGCGGGCAGACCCCGCAATGGTGGCAGACGGACGTCTGCTCCCGGCCTATGAGACACAGGTACGTGCCGAAGCACCCGTGACCGGTGAGTACCTGTGTCAGCCGGAACGTGAGGACGCCGTGCCTCCTCTCCAGCCACTCCTCGAGGACGGGACTTACCGCCACCACCGTGGCGTGCCCTGCAGTTGGTCGCGCAAGTCGCGCCTTCCACTCCGCCACTAGGACTGTGCGGAGCTGGGACCGCTGCGCCTCGATTTCTCGAGGCAGAGGTCGCAGGTCCCGCTCCGCCGCCTCCTCGCGCCATCGGAATAACGACGCGAGGACTTCGGCTTCCAGGTCCCAGGGCGGGGATCCGGCCAATAGGGTCGCAGCTTCGAACGAGATCGTGCGGTAGCCGCGCACCATGCGCACGGCCATGGCCCGTTGCGGCCTCCGTAGTACGGCAACGTTCCGGGCTGCCAGGTTGGCAGCCCATACGGGCGCTCCGTACAGGGCCATACATCCAACTAGAACTGTTCCAACTATACCTAAGTGCCTCTTTATACTCGTTCATTTTTATACCTCGATAATGTAGGATCCAGGTAAAAGTACATCATTATATTAACATTTTTATTATAGATAAACATAGTTCGTACAAAATTTGCGTCGCTTAAAACGATCACATTACTTATTACTTTATTTTTTTTAACCTACAGGATGTTCATAAATGGAACTAAGACTTGAGAGCGAAGGACCGCTAACAATAAAAATAGACGAGTTTTTGGTTGCCAATAGTGTCAGACAAGCACACAATTAGTGCCCTAGGACCTCAGAAACTCATAAGCAACCCGCTTGGGTTTGCACCAGTAGATGCTACAACATAAAATCTACTTTAGAACTTGGGTTGTTCAAGCGGAACGTGAAAAAGCATCTATTAGTTTCACACGATGACTTTGGGAATAGTGTTCTTCACTTTTGTACCTGACTGCTTACCATCAGGCAGAGTAGAGTCAATTCTATAAATTGTCTGAACCACACAGTGAAAATCGTATCAATATTAGTTGCCGTTGCCTAGTTTAGAAGAAGTTAGCAGAAAATCGGACAGATGCAAGCGGCCAGTTTGCTACATATTTACGATAGTAGATCCACGCTGGTTTCAGCATGAGTGGGCCAAAACGACCAGAGAAATACTACCTTCTCATAGAAGACGCAAGAGTAGTAGTATCCGTACTATTGCGTTTCGCTCGGTGAGTGAGAGCGCCGGCAGCCCAATTTCCCCTCTTTCCTTTTGCCTCAACTCCCTTAATCCCTTCTCCTACTTTTCTCCCTTAACGGTAGGCATTGGTCTCGCAGAGTCCCAGGCATTGCAGGAGATTGCTCCTGCAATGCCTACAGTGGTTACTTTCGCTCATGGAAGACACAGTCTCTGACATTGGTCAGAGACTGTGTCTTCCATGAGCGAAAGTAACCACTTACCATCAGCTATTTGCTCGTCCGTCACTGACGGCAATAAAATAAAAATAAATGTATATATTTGATATGATCTAGTTTTTGCAACAGCCTCTACATCGTATTTATATCTAGTATGTCAGCATCGTCAGCGTAGATAATAAGACGTGTATAAAAGTTAAAGTCATTATACCTCATTGTTGCGGTTATACTAAAATAGCTCGCAGCTTCACCGTAATAAATAGTGCTGGGATGAATCAGCCGGTTTTTTATCAGTTTCGGTATTCTGATTAAGATGTTTTTAGAAATATTAATCGATATACAATTCTTTCAATAGTGTAATGTTGTTCGGATGAAATAATAATACCGATTCTTCGGTCCCTGTAGTATCTGTAAGTTGCTGATATAGCTTTCAGAATCGCTTTTTATTACATATTCATATATGATAGCTCGCTGAACAAAGTCAAAGTCAAAGTCAAAATCATTTATTCACACAGGTTAATTAAATTAACACTTATGAACGTTAAAGTTACAAAATGTCAGCCAATTAACCTACAGCCAGTTCGCTGACGAGGTAGAGCCATGAGAAGAACTGATGGACGGCTTAAGTTAACCTCCTGGCTTGTTGGGTTCGGCCAAAAGTTTGGCTGCCTCAATAATTTGACGCCTTATCGGCCTGAATCGGCCTATATCCAATAGAGGATGTAATGAGAATGCAATGTACCACAGGCAAAATTTTCTTCTCGTAGTACTACCGTCTAGTAGTTTATACCGTCAATGAAGTGTAAATGAAACTTACTACTCAAAACTTTTAGGAAAGGGTGTCGTTAAGCATTGCATGTTTTTAAGTCAAATTATAACACACGTCTTTAACAGAACATCTCATCATCATATTATATCGACCTATTATTAACCCACGGCAGGGAAAGGAAGAGAAGGGGTTCTCATACGGAGAAGGCATAAGTTTTGATCGCCACGCTTGCTAAAGGTGGATTGATGATTTCAGGTTTCCTCAGAAGTCCAGGTTTCCTCACGATGGTTTCCTTCACCGTTAGTCAAAAATGTCCAAGATAAACTTAGAGAGTACATAAGATTTGAGAAGTCAAGTTGGTTATTGTTTGGATTTGAACCCACGGCCTCGTGTATCCACTGGACCATTTCGACTTTTGACAGAACATCTAGAAGCTCGTTCTATAGCTGTGCTTATGCTTACAAGTTTTTGTTGTTGTTTTTTACCATTATAGAAGAGATTTCTATTCTATAGAAATCTAATATTTATAAAAAATACTATAGAATCTATAATCTATAGATTCTATAGAAATTAATGATTAAAGGGACAAAAATATAGCCTATAAAATAAAAACCCTTTTCTGATGCTCAAATTCAAAGAAATCAGTAAGTACTTATCCTTCTCGTTTTAGGTACCGTTTAAACCAGCGGGAAACGTGACTATGTTCAGTCTAGTCATTCTAAAAAAACAAATCCGATTAAGAGACAAAGAATCCAGATTTTTTGCATACCGCGCATCCCTAGTGCATAGTAATAAAATTACTTTAGACAGCGGGTCTATAAAATACGATAAAGTGTCACGTCAATATCGACTTTAAATCATTTAAATACGACTGAATTTCAATTGACTGCGTGAGAGCTATCGATGAATATGCGAAGACACGAAGGTTGTAAAGCAGACGCGCTATTTTTTTTAATGCCGTATAATATCTTTGAACATGTCCTGTGCTCTATGCGGACAGTTTGACAAAGTTGTCTGAAGATTGTTGTTAATTGAAAGTGAATCTTATTCTTTACATATTAGGTAAATTTTTCGTTGTATTATAGTAAGGTCAACGTTTTCAAATAGTCTAGGCCTTTTTTTAAGATTATAGTTGACTGATTCTCGAATGCATCTTAATAAAAAATTGCCGCAAAGCTTGTTCCTATAATGATTTACGATTTTTTTATTTGTCAAGAAATTGCAATTAAAAATTCTCAGTTTAGCTCTTCGAAGAAAGAATTTTATTTACTTAGCGGGATACGTTTGAAGTATCAACAAAAAGTATTGAATGTCAGATCGTCAAAGATAGATAAAGCCTTTGCTTGAATTTTATAATGATTTAAATGGTTGATACTATTTTAAAATCGTTTTTTGATTGCGATGTTGGTTGGAGCTAATCTATAGTTTTGGATGGACGAGGGCGACGAACGACCGGCCACGGTGGCGAAAATTGGGGGAGGCATATGTCCAGCAGTGGACGTCTTTTGGCTGATATGATGATGATGATGATGAATCTATAGTCTTTATATACATATTATTTACACAATCAGTTAGCAACAATAATTTTGAGATTATGAGAGGCTGCTTTTTACGCGCTTGTGGAAGCTTTTGCGCGACCCGTGACGAGTTTAAAATAAAACTTGTTGTTAGTAGTGTAGTGCGTCACATCTACATGCATTTGCATTTTCATTTACAAACGTACTATACACGAATATAAAACCCGAAACGAAAAACTTACAATTTAGTAATTTTACAGTTTCATCTGTGTTGTAGTAAAACGCGGTGTCATTTATACAATCGGGCTTTAGTGTCTTTTTTTACTACAATTACCGTCTATCGAATTCTTATACAATGTACACGATAGGAATGCGTGCGTCTTCTGAACAAAAGCTTATAGGTTCGATTCCCACACATGACATAACTTTATGTAATCTACAAATATTTGTGCCGAGTCTGGGTACACTTTGTGTCCGTTAATTATATTATGGTTCTCAAGTAGCACGCAACACAGAGCATAGTTCCGTAACAAGGAAGTTCTTTCAAAAAATTAAATATATAAAGTGTCACTGCAATGCTAAAACACAGCATGTTCGTCATTATTTAAATTGTATCAAATCAAATATCGAGTGGTTAGTGGTCAAGCTAGTGTCAGGAATTGTTCAGATCACCCATAGAAACATCCGACTTGACCTATCGACTGACTTTTAACGTGCCCTCCGAAGCACGGACGACGCTCAGATCAAATTTACACCACTATGCGGTCACCCATCCCTGTACCAGCCGCATTCTATGTCGCATAACCCGCTAATCGTTTACCGATCAATCCTTTAGATGCAGAATGTCCAAGTTGCAAAATGTTCAGTGGTTGCAAAATGTCAAGGTTGCAAAATGTCTAAGTTGCAAAATGTCCAGGTTGCAAAATGTTAAGGTCGCAAAATGTCCAGGTCGCAGATTGTCCAGGTTGCAGAATGTCCAGGTTGCAAAATAGTAATAATAGGAACTTCTGGATTTAAAGAAAGTATACCTTAAGCTACCGAAACGAAATACACACAAATCAAATAAAAATTACTAGCTATGAGCGACTTAGTTAAATTTAAATATGTAAGCTTATAGTAGATGTTCCTACTCTACCCCGTTAATTAGCTACACGTTTGCAAAGTCGTCGACACAGAGCTTATTTTCCCTACAGCGATATTTGTCCTTTTAACTATCAAAACAAAAGAGAGTGGCTCCGCATTGACCTTTTGCTTTATCCGGAATATCCGGCTTTCACGGATGAAAATAAATCTCAACCGTAACAAGACTGGTATTAAAATAGCTATCAAATGTCACGGTACTAAATAGAATGCTATTTTGTTGTTTGTACGAATGAAATATATTTATTTAATATTGCAAAGACAGATGCATCAACTTGCATGATGTTGATGATTATCTGCAAAACAAGTGTTTTTTTATACAACTAAGTTGATAAAGAACCATACAACCCGCCTTTATACCATCAGGCCATACCGTAGCTGAACGTTTTCATCGCCAGAGGACCTAGACATGTAACATAAATGCTAATAGAATAGAATAGAAGGAATAGATTACAAATGTATAGGATTGACTTAAGCTAACGCCAACATTGTCGTTAGCTTATGTCAATCCCACACATTTAATAATCCATTCTATTCTATTAGCATTTATGCCACTTGTATAGGCCCTCGGGAGTATCATATATCATTCAACTACAATACCTAGATACATAGGTAACATGAAAGAGTAACTCTGTCCAAAGAACGCACTTTGAAGTGTAACTTTCTCATAATACATTTAACATAACCCATAGCGAAATGCGAACATATTAACTAGTTAGAGTAAATAAGTTAATACACAATGTACCTAACAGCATACCGAAGGCTATTGTCTACAAATTTCCATTTCTCACACAGAACACTCCCACGGGAACTAACTTTTCATCGAATGCAGTTTTTCCTATACATTTCTCTTCCTATTTGTATATGGTATGAAAATCTCAAGACATTTAGTTTTTCTGTATTACTTAAGTATGAGTAATTTTACATATATACATAGCTTCACCTTTATCCTCGAAGGGGTAGACAGAGGTGTTTAACCACCCAATTTTGGCTTTTTTTAATATTTTAGGTCCCATGTAACAGAAGGCGAGCCTTTTGCCATTTATCGGGCACAATTCCAGACTCCGGACTAATACTGCAAATGTTTCGACAAAAAAGCCCAATATCACTTTACCCGACCCGATCGAACCCTCGAACTCTGCGTGGTAATCCGTACATAATACCGCCGAACCACAGAAGCAGTCTTTAATAATTTTTAAGATCAGTAATTTTACTTTGAATACAATCGCTATTTTCCAGGCTTACTTTGCGTTGAGCGACTAGCGCCCGTCTACTACTGGACTCTCTCAAGTACTTTGAACAGCATTTATCCTTCATGCATTGGTATACCGTCACCTTAACCAGGTTTTCAAATATACTTATATTTCAGGTTGATATTCTCTATGTAGTGCCGAATAAGATTGACTCTTGTGGTGTGGGGTGGTGTGGTGTGTCTGTGGTGTCATGTTGTCGAACAGGTCACAGATTAAGTAGAGAACAAGGTGTTACGAAGCGTCTCTTGTAAGTCTCTTTTCAAAATACCCTGCGCTTGCCAGAATACAAAAATAAAGAAAATAGCAGTAAATTATAATAGAAGAATATAAATATATTAGTATGTCAATAAATAAGTATTTAATAATATCATTGTATTTATCGTATTTATCTTATTGTCCATGCCCCAGCTATTATTATTTTTTTTTTTTTATTTACTTTTCTGTATATATAAGTATATATTCGTTTCCTCTGTCCGTGTGTCACTGCGGGGGTGCCAACTGAAAACCAGCGCTGGGTGTTATTATGCCCAGCAAATGCTGAGTTGGCGACCCGTTTGATGTAAGCACGCCGACAGCATACCTAGTACTTACAATTTAATCTATGTTATGTGCCTAGATTTTGGTTGTTTGTTACTTTTTTTTTTTATTATTATTATTATTATTGTGTATTGTGCAAATTTATGTGTTGTCTGTGGCTTACGTCAAATAAATGTATTTTCTTTCTTTTCTTTCTTTCTTTCTTTCTTTCTTGGCTCTTTAGCCGCGCAACTAACATGTTTCAACAACGTCATTATTAGTTTTTTTTAGCCTACGAGACAAGCCAACAGCCCACCTGATGGTAAGTGGTGAGTGTCGCTCTTAGACTTCTGCAATAAGGGGTAGGTTTTCTGTAATCTGTGATAAGGGGCTCTACGAAGCCGCTGTCTATCGTGATATTAATGCTCTCTTTAAACCTCGTTTGTTAGTTTTGTAGGGAAACAATATAGTTTTTGAAATCTATCTACAGCGAGGGTTGAAGGACTTAGAACCTTCCATACCTTCCAATATTAACAGCTTTTACAATATTGTTACTTCTTGATGGTCTTGTTTCTAGCAACATCCTCGGGGCAATCAATTTGTTAGCTCGAGTTAAAAGCTTTCGAGGTCTAGTATATGCATGAATATTACTTATTTTAAATTGGATAGCGTTCAGAATCTAGCCGCTTAAAGCATGGTAATAATCTCGATACGATATAACTGCGATAATCAATATTGAAAACTATTACGTACGTTTATTATAGTAATATTATCTATTAGTATTCGTTGCTGTCTACAATTCATGGTTTTCGATGCATTCATGTCTCGATGGTAATTCAATCTTAATATTGCAGAAGACTCGTTGAAGCGCATTGTGTGTATTAAGTCCCGGAATACTCTCTGTATGCAAATTAGCAAAGGTAACTTAAGTTAAGTTAAGTTAGAGGAAGTTATCGACACGTTTATGATGTTGGGTGTTCCTATTGGCCCGCTCAAAGCTCCTAACCAATCAGAGAGCCAAACGGTAAACGTTTCTATCGCGTTAACGTAAAACCAACTTGCACTAGGCCCTCAGACGTAGATAAAGCTATGATAATCGTTATTAGCGAACGAATATGATTACATTATTTTAGTGGAAAAACACTAAATAATATACAAATAAAGATACGACGGTAGGGGTCCTCCCTCATTCCCTTCCCCTAACCCCATTCTTAGCCGCCATAGTGGAGGCCACCATACCAGCAGCTTAAGACGATGGTTTTAGATTCCACTGACTGCTTGCCATCAGGCAGGGTGGAGTCATTTTGGTAGGCTATAAAAAAGGGTGAAATTATCGACACAAATAGTAAGAGATGAAAAATTAATTTTTTTCTTTTTAATCAAGTTTTGTGTCGCAGGCTAATTTAACTTTTTTTTTATACGACTAAGGTGACAAACAAGCATACGGCCCGCCTGATGGTAAGCAGTTACCGTAGCCTATGGACGCTTGCAACACCAGGAGCATCACTAGCGCGTTGCCGACCCTGTTAAAAACCTTTTAACTGCTGTCAAAAATAACAAGAGGATCTAAAAGGAAATAAAATATATAAATACATTTACATTTTGTTTTACAACATCCCTTAACGGCGGATAAACCGATAATAAACCGATCCCCATGGTATCAGATTCAGGGGATCAGACCAGAATAACTTCTACAAACGATTACCGGACACAAAGTACACCCAGTCTTATCACAATTATGAATCACACAAGATTTTGTTTATGTGGGAATTGAACCGACAACCTTATGCGCACAGCAACCGCTCACTTTTTGCTTACTATTCGAACTACAGATAGAGCAACTTGCTATACTTGTTAAAACAATCTGCTGCGTAAAATGAGCGTCTATGTATCATCTACTAGCTTTTCCCAACGTGGTTTCAACCACGTCCTTGCTTACTGTTCTACTCCCGTCGCCAGTAGCGTGATCTTACATAGCCTATAGCCTTCCTCAAAAACTGGGCTATCATACGTAAAAAGAATTATTCAAAACCGACTGGTAGTTCTAGAGATTAAACAAACAAACAAACTCTTTCGCTTTAATGAGAAGATAGATGACGGGACTAGTACCTATTACGTTCTACGTGTCATAAAAGATTTGAAGTATTTATTGCAAATCTGTAACAGTAAAGTCATTGCATTATACAATTTCTGCGGTAATCCGTTGATACAGTTGAAGTTCAAACCCAACTGTACAACGATAAAGGGCGACTATAAATTCGTAACTTTGACGTAATAATAGGAAAGTCAAATGCAATCATATTGAACCTTACTACCAAGGTAATAAGTATTATGTTATTGTGTGAAAAGATTTGTGGTCTAATGAAGATTCCGTACAAATGTGAACCGCACTCCTCGTCCATGCTCGTGGGAAATGCTTTTTATTATGCGATAGCTTGGGATCGAACTTAAATGTCAATTTATTCTTATATATTTTCTCGCTATAATTCGATTTTTTTATGGTTCACTGAATCTCGCGCCCACCAAGAGAACCTTGTGATTCCGAAGCTAAATCACAGTTCTTGGTGATTACTAGATCTATTGTTCCTAATGAACCTGGCCTGTAACTTATTTAATTAAAAGTAAAATAAGGGAAGTACAAATACATGCAGGCCTTTGCGTCTATAGCAGACCTTTTAAGGCGTGTCTGCCTGTGAAACAGTTCCTTTCATGACTGTAGGTTCAGACCGATGTGAGAGCGACACAACGGATCGCAGGTTAGACAAGAGAAATTGACGTTGGATGGTGCCAAGCTGCCTATGTGACGTTTCTGTCTCGCGTAAGTGTTTAGGTATTTGTACATGGTTTCAAATCAAATACTTAAGTGTTACCATGTGTGTAAACCAAGTACAAATACATACTTAAAATAAACACTACAGGTACATAAATATAACCAGAGGTTATATTTGGTTCGGTTTGGTTTGGTTCGGTGGTACAGTGTATGGACTGCCACGCAGAGGTCGGGTTCGACTTCCGCGCAGTGAAAATATTTGTGTGCATGAAGATGGCTATTTACATTGGTCTGGGTGGTTCTATGTATATTAAGTATGTATTTACAAAAAAAAAGTATATAAGTAAGTTTATCCGCATTCTAGAACCCATATCACAAGCTACTAACACATGCTTACTTTAGTTCTAGATGGCGTTGAGTTTAGTTTTAGTGAAAATATTATATCATTAAGTAGATCAATAATATTATAACTATATATATACTATGCATTTGACTTATTATTTATTTCTTGAGTAGTAAAGTACAATATTCTAGACTAGTTTTACTTTCATCATCACGATTTTAGACGAATGTCGTCCACGACTGAGCAACTCCCAAAAATTGACAGATTAGCTATTGCAGTCTCGGCAGTTTTTAATATTTTTTTGCGGCCTTCTTTTTGATTGTTTAATTGATTGGGCTAGTCAAGCACTGTAGATGCTTACCTGCGTCCATTGGCTTGTAATACTTGGCTATTAGGTGATGGTATCGTAATTTTCCGCTTCAACGTATCTTTAACTTCAAATGTTCAAAATACAGGGAACATAGAAAGGGAACTTCCTAGTAAAGGGCTTCATATACTTATCAGCAATCAACAGGCAATCGCGCCGATCCGCCTGTGTTACACGCATCATAACATAATTCTACCAGGCGCTTATCAACATTGATCGGTGTTGCCCGCGTATAATGTTGCACTTATGCACCAGAACAACAAAATCGCACATTATCGTCCATTATTTGGCCCATTTGCAAATGTGATCTTAGCTGACGTCTACAATAATGTAGCTACATACTCGTACCTGGCAAATTTTAGTTTTTCAAACACTTGCGAACAAGCCTTGTGTTACAGAAGACGTTACAAACATGGAATTTAGGGATACAAAATACACCCAAGCTCGTCATCCACTGCTAAACATAGGCCTCCCCTAATTTTCGCCTTGCCACTCTGGCGAAAATTGTCGTTCAGCGCCTTCATCCATTGGTTGCCCGCCACCCTTTTAGAGAAAGAAATTATAATCAAGCTTTAATTCACTGTAATTTGCAACTTTCTTTCACGTAATTAATTTTAGTTTTACACTTACAGACGTCCGCTAAAGAACACCACATAGGACATACCCACCATGCTTAGCAGACCGTGACCGTGTTAAGTTTTTTTTTAATACGCAGGTAACCCGTTACCTGGTATGGCCTTAGATAACATTGGTAGAGATGCGGTTCTATTTTCTAGACTGGAACAATAAAATAAAAATAAAAAAAAATTCTTCTTCCTTCTTTCCTTTTATATATACATACAATCGCACAAAGCCCATACAAACCATACAAACACTCCTGTAGGTAAACTTTATTCAGCTAGTTGTTTAAACTTGTAAAATATGCCGTCACACGTTTCATATCAGGTCGCTGCTTACCCGGATCATACTAATCTCAAAATATTCGCAGCTAATCGATTAAAATATTTATTGTTTACTTTTAGGGTGCATATTTATATTTTTGTAATTTTTTATGAGTCAGGGTTTCGGTTTAATTAACTGTAGATTACATCCTTTCCTTTGGCCTTTCCCTGCAGTGGAGTAATAGCGGGCTGGTATGATAATTACCTATACTATACAAGAGGTCCGCTTCCGCTTCGCTTCGGTATCAAGTTTAATTCGATTTCACAACAAACTCCTACGGAAAATATCATAGCAATAGTGTTGTATTACATCATTTAGATTTACGAAGGCTCTTAAAATATTATAATACTGAAAATGACTGAAAATAATAATATGTTAAACATAAATATAGCCTGTATGTTACCAAAGTTTTTAGTTAAATGTAGGTTTTTAGTTAAATCGTTGCAAACATTATAAATCGTTTAGATTTAGATATTTTTTTACATTTCAATATCAAAGCCTATTGCAGAAATAACTTTATTCAAACAAGAGCTCTATTAAGAATTAACTAACACTTTTATCAAACTAGTTGAAATCACTGCTTATCAGAAGGTAGACCAGCGCGCAACCGGTCAAAGTGGCATTAGTTGGGAGGGGTTATGAGTTACCCAGCAGTGAAAGTCTTTCGGCTAAAATGATAATGATGATGATGAAACTTGACAAACAGACACTATCGTGTAAAATCCATACTAAATATAAATGCGAAAGTAATTCCGTCTGTCTGTTTGTTAGATACGCTTTTACGCCTAAGCCACTGAACCGATTTTGATTAAATTTGGTATAGAGTAATCTATCTCTCATCACTTGCTTAAAGGGGTTGAACCCCTATTTTAACCCCTTCAAGCCATTTTGAAGATTAAAAGAGATTTGAAATATTGTATGAAAACACGTCAACGTACGTTCCTGTGCGATATAACTGACATTCACGCGGGCCGAGCTGCGGGCAACAGCTAGTTAAGACATAAACAGTCTAATCGAGGTCGCCATTAGCAAATGGGCTTATCATACACATTTTAAAAGTACATTTCTAATTTCCTTATTATTTATGCTGTAAATTTTAGCACTCTTTCTTTTACAAAAACGAAATCACATTTATTTATGTTTCGCAAAGTGTTTGTTGAAGTAAATTAGACGGTTGTTAGCTGTAAAACGAGCTGGCTGACAGTCGACAGTAATAACGACGTGTGGGATATGTTATCTACCTACTGTTTACTGAGACCCTACTATTAATGTAGAGAAATTGTTGATCTTTTAAAGTTTTTCAATACAAAACAATTAGACGATGCCATATCATCTCCATCATATCAGCCCGTTATATTCGTACTGCAGGTAATCCTCTTCTCACACAGAAGAGAAGAGAAAGCATGAGTATTGATCGCCACGCTTGCTCTATAGGGATTGCCGATTTCAGACTTTTTTTACATTACCACACACATTACCTACCATAATTATGTAGATACTAAATTATTTCAAAAATTTTCCCAACACCCACGTAACAATATTGCACAGTGTATCAAATCGAGAAATATTCGCCAAAACATTTTTATTTACCCCCTAAATTCTATTCACCATTAAGGCCCGACCCAATGGTTCAAGCACGTGCATTGTTGTGGCATATCGCGAGTTTTTGTCGTCATAGACAACCACCCTCTGTGCAGTCAGCTAATCGATTTACCATTTTTGTTATTTATGACATACGACAGTTAGGGTATTAAAAATTGGCTTAGAAATCGTGTTTGGTTTTCAATTTTAAAGTGTAAATTGGAAATATGATTTTGACTAGAGTTTAGTTAATGGAATAACCTAATTTTTTTTCTCGTGAGTGCCAAATGGGAAGGCTTATTGTCCTACAATGGATGTCTACAGACCAATAATGTGATGATAGTTGCGAATTGATATATGTCTGTGTTGCGAAGTATTACATTTGCGAGTAAGGCGTATGAAATACTTTTTTATGCCCTACTTATAAAACCGAGATGAATAGTAGAAAGAACACATGCGCTAGTAAAAAGTTCAAGATTTTAATTGAACGACATTATGTATGAAATACCGAACCGTTTAGTACGAGACCCTTCAATTCCACAAAGGTTTTGAAGACTCTTAGATTATGCCTTAGGTTTAACACTAGTAATTATGTAAAGTTATATCTAGAGAATGGGAAATCTGGTAAAGATGGTGGGCAATCGATAGGGAGTTTTGCCCCTATGACCAAACTGGTCATAGGGGCAAAACTTGGGAAAGATTATGTCCAGCAATGAACTTCTTTCGAATGTAATGATAGTGAGAAACATCATGTGGGTTTCCAATGGAAATACGAGTACACTTCTATAAAATGCAAAAAACTAAAATGATAATGCCTGGAAATGCTATTTATTATATACTATTATGCCCTTTAAGCAACAATATGATTGTTGTGCATAACATAACGCTCCACACACACTCCTCGAAACATCCCTAACTACCTCTTTATGAAAAACAATGCTATTCAAATAAAATCTTATTTAGATAAATTTTCCATTAAAATTTCAAACTTCTCCTGCTTTAAATAAAGTTTAAGATTAAATGTATTGGCACAACCCACTAGTCAACAAAATACGTTTATACAGCGGAAACATGTTTCCAGAATTGCATCGAGCTTCAATAACACCTACTTGGTTCGATGTCGGTGTCAAAATAAGACATTGTCATTGTACGGGGAAGTATCGCGTTAGTTAAGACACAATAGGAATCTGATGCCATGTTATGTATAGTCAGGCCGATTGATGTATTGTTAATCATTTGATTCATATTTTTGACTGCCTTGGTGGTGCAGCGTAACTTGCGAATGTGGTGGTTAGAATTTTTTTTCTGATATTACAAACTAACATTTGAAGTTGAAAATTTAAGCTT
Organism: Parascotia fuliginaria; assembly: GCA_963082885.1. Lineage (NCBI taxonomy): Eukaryota > Metazoa > Arthropoda > Insecta > Lepidoptera > Erebidae > Parascotia > Parascotia fuliginaria. The sequence continues at coordinate 17,881,292 of OY720175.1, forward strand.
TACATACAATGAAGTATTGAAAAACATGCACCGCAAAGTTAAATTACTTAGTCTTTTCGTTACAGTTAAAAATAATTGAAGTTGTGCTTACTGTACACGCAAGTTTGTACCAAACCCTTGGTGAACTAGTCAGAGTCGGTGCATTCTTGTCCGGTTGTTTAATGAAATATTCACAAGCATTCTTAACTCTAGCTGGGTTCATCAATATTCCACTAGCGTCCAAGGAAACTAATCAGGCGGGTGCATCCATGTCTCCCTGGTGGGCATTGTGGGACCACTGTGCAGTGCCCTCTGTTGCATATTAACATGGAACGTACACCGAGCGGAAGACTAAGGCGTTTATTGAATATTTTATTGTAATGATTGTATTGAATTGTAAAGTAACACGAGTAATTATGGGTTTGATTACCAATAATAATAAAAATATTAATAATACCAGCCTGTGTACTGTCCCACTGCAGGGCAATGGCCACTTCTCGTAGGAAAAGGGTTCTTCCTTTTCTCTCAAGAGAGAGGCTTTGTTCTCCTTTTCTATGATTTTTGTTACAGTATTCAGGTACTTTATGCGTGTTATGTGCGTTTACGCCGTCCTTTTAAAATAGAGTAGGTATGTTACCTTGTTAAGTTCATTGCAAAATAGGGTTTTGTTTCGGACTGGACGAAATAGGCTTCACTCGTGATCTTGTCGAATTCTCGAAAATAAATTTCACGATTAATTTAAATGTTAGACTGTTTTCCGTGTAAAATATCCGATATTTTGTAATCAAATCGCAAATTATGCAATCGTCAATTTATCTAATGTTATTGTTATCTGACGCCGTTGTCGACATACTGTAATTTATTACGATTATAAATTCTATTATGTTGAACATTTGAAACCAATGCAATGTAATTAATTTTGAATTCTTCCTGTAAGCGAAATAATATTTAGGTATTCTACAAGCAAAAATTTACAACGTGCTTGCGATTTAAAATCCGGAAATTCCCGAATAGGAAATGTAAGTTAAGCGTTTTTCAACATTCAGGAGGAAAACCAAGTTAAGCCAGTCAATTAACTTTTTGTCTTGCAATTTTGATCTCGAGTGTTTTAGCAGGTAAGAAAGCATCTTACAAAGCCTCGTTAGTGAGGGCGGCCATGTTCGAATTAGACACGATAGATATATTGATGACGTCTACTATTTCTGGACTCACTAATGGCCTACGATCAGATAGGGTCGGGTCATTGTAGTATGCTAATATTAAAAAAAACCCTTGCAAGATCTCGTCTAAAACGGTTCATTTCCAGCATTCATTCCTCCCACGTACGTGCAGGCTCTGGGACGAACTGCCAGCTGCGGTGTTTCCCGAGCGCTATGACATGTCCTTCTTTGAACGATGTTTAAAGATAGCATTAATTTCACGGTAAGCAGAGACTTCGCGAAGCCCTTGACATTGCAGAAGTCCATGAGCGGTGGCAGTTACCACTTACCATAAGGTGGGCTGTTAGCTCGTCTGCCACTGTAGGCAATAAAAAAACCTTGCCAGCTTATTTTGTAAAAGTTACTACAAGTACTATTCCTAATCTTAATTAAACATGAGTAAATTGTAAGCCAATTCGAGACGGCTAAAACCTCTTTGAATCTATTCGGTCGTCATCTAGGTTTGAATGACGTTACAGAAAATTTAAATACTCCTTACGCTTACAAGCATCTCAAGAATTTGAACCTGTAAAGAGTATTTTACCAAATCCATATAGAATATCTGTATATTGTTGTTTGAAGTTGATATTAAAAGAGCTATTGTCACTCCCACGCGGTGGGAGATAGGGGAGGTTAGGGTGGATCTATTCTTAGCCATTTCAGACTAACATAGAAAATGTATATTTAACACATGACTAAACATAACATAGATTCCACGTCTTTAGGTTCGTAAAATTATCGTCCGTAAACCGACTTTACAGACCACAAACAGTTTTTTTAAACAACTTCGGTGGCAAGAAGCATAATATGAAATAATGTTAAGTGGTACGGTAACCTATGGATATAGATAGATTCTCTAAGTATTGCAGTCACTGTAGACCGTGTAAAGAAAACAGGGCTTCCCCTTTACTCTACACTGTTAGAAGGGGTACGAGATAGTACACGGAAGAAAACGAAAAGAGAGAGGACCGACCGATTAATTGCACCTCCAGCGATCATTATAAAATAAAAATAAAAATAAAATAAAAAAATAAATAAAGAATAAATATTATATCATTATTTATTCTTTAAATATAGATATATACTAGCTGTAGCTCGCGACGTCGTTCGCGTAAAAATTTAGATGTGTGCATGTAAGAGATTTTGTATCAGTAAAGAGCTTTCCGCATCGCGGTTTCACTTGCGGCCTTTTCTTACTACTCCGCTCCCGTCGCCAGTAGCGCGATGTTACATAGCTTATAACCTTCCTCGAAAACTAGGCTATTATACGTAAAAAAAGATTTTTTTCAAATGCGACTGATACTTCCAGAGATTAGTGCGATCAAACAAACAAACAAATTCTTTCGGTTTATATAATAGTATAAATATTATATTATTTTGCCACACAGGAACAAAATCCATCTAATCCAAAACCAAGGTAAAACTAAAACACTGAGACAGTATATGGGAGCGCTACAAGCTTCTGTAACGTCAAAAGCCCTTGAAACATAAAGGCCCCTATTATAGCCGTATAAATCCGAACTACTAAAGATAAATTCGAAGTTAGACGCGAGCATCAAATTCGAGATAAATCTTAAGATAAGTGGGCTGGCGCGGCTCTAATGCAAGCGTGGCGGTTATCCGAATCGCCTCGAGCAATATCTGCTTATGGGCTTTATACTTTTATGTGGTATATTTTGAAGCATGTGCTTTTTGATACAGTATATCTACATATCGTCGAAAGGCAGTGTTTTATGTAGTAGATTTTTTTTTATCGATGAATCAACTTTTAGTTTTTTACTATCTCAACGTCTTTACTGAACTTAAGACCTAAGCCATTAAGGATTTAAATGGAGACATTTTTCAAGAACTGATGATGACTGAGGCACTTAAATTAAAATAAATTAATTGAAATTAGCAAATATCACACAAAGCTTTCGTCCTTGAAATAAATCCTCTATCTATCTCTTACTTTATGCTTCCCGGACATAAAACTAAAATACGTATACGACCGGCGATAATAAAACATGACATTTATGACTAATTTTTATTTCTTCCTGAAGCGGTATGAGACGCTACTAAATTTTGTATAGGATTTTTCACGCTTAATTAAAACTATTACTGACTATTACAAGAAATGTCAAAGTATATCATTGTAAAATACAAAGAACAAAGCACACTCGTTCGCTTCTGAAGTAAATTATATACAGAAAGCTACACGAGTGAACATCAAAACGCAGATATATCTTAAGATAAGTGGTCGTAACATAAACCGAGATTGTTTGCGGTGCCCGAAGCGTATTTCAGTTTACGTTTGCGCTTTTAAAACTGATATACTGTATGTAGCTTTTAGCTTTGCATGTGATTTGACCTTCGTTATGCTTGTTTTTCGTAAAAACTTTCTTTCTTAGTAGGTATATAGTAGTTGCTACTAACTTCAATGCTCATAGTCGTAAGTAAAGGTAGTAGACATGTGTGACTGACTATTCTTCTAATATTATAAATGCGAAATTTTGTGTGTATGTATGTGTGTATATTTGTTACCACTCAGCGTTTAAGCGGTTGAACCGATTTCGATGAAAATTGGCATGTAGATAGATTCGATGCCGAAGCATACAATTACTATTTTTATCCCGAAAATTGGAGTAAATCCCGAGGGACACAAAACATATTATACGCCCGGGCAAAGCCGTGGGATACTGCTAGTTCTCTATAAAGCATCAATACACTTCAAAGCAATAACTCTAATCACTCGATATGCACACTTGATAAACAAAGTTAGAAATTCAAACAACTATAACACAGCGTTTCTCAAACTAACAAATCATTTGCATAACGGAATATTAGTCCGAACTTGTAGATCAATAGTGCTCAAAGTTTAGTGTATAGTTAGTATTGCAGTAATTAACTTGGTATTACTTTTCAAAGAGTTGAAGCCTACTACTGGGTGTTGTCATACAACAGAACTGAATCATTTCAATAATGTCATAAATTAAGTTCGCCAATATTCTAGTATAATTCTATAACTGCATTGGCCGTTCAATGGTAATGTGTATGGACTACCACACAGTGGTAAATTGGTTTATCATTATTACCCCGGAATCTGGAATTGTGCTTTCTAGATAGCAACAGCTCACCCATTGTTACATATGAGCCAACGAACGTTGGTGTTAATCGACTCTCTGTCTACACCTTTAGTGTAAAAATGGCATGATGTTACGCTTTATTATAACTATTCACACACTTCCACGACGCTGCACACAACAAACAACGATTTTACTTCACTTCCATTAATACTCGTAAGGCCACAAATAAAACACCTATAAAAAACTCCTTGTTATGATCAGGAAAATCCATTAACATGCAAAAATAACAAAGGCAGCAATTAGCCCTTTCGTCGTCCCGAGGGCATCGCGATGCGAACTCGGCCTTATATACCCGCTTGTACTCGTATTGCAGAGCAGTGTCACACGAATAATACTAATAAAATGTACTTTATTTTGTTTTAAAAAACATTCATTTCAGGCGGAAAATGTCCACTCTTATATTTGGGTTAGTTTTGTCATACTCAAGTTGCTTGCTTGGCAATCAAATCGCGGAGATAACACACTTATATCACATGCTGAGATACCTTATTAAGTTGTTCTCAGCGTAAACAAGTTCGTAATTGTAAAAATAGCACTTACAAATACTTCGCTACATAGTTTTATATTTTGTAGCAACGCCTGTTCCTATGTATGTTAGTTATAGCGCAACACCCTTAGTTCTTCAAAGGGCAAACTTTCTTTACTATGTTTAATGCGTGTACCTGTTAAGAGGCTTCTAAAAGTTTTCCACCTCATTAGCATTAAAAGGCCGAATATCCATACGAATAACTACAAAAGACCTTAACCATTCATGGGCATACATAGCAAGACAAGCGTGTACCTAGAGCCTTGTAATGATGACACATTTTTGTACTGTTTTCTAGCCAAATTTGACAATATCAAAATACGCAAACTTCATAATTTCGAACTTTCTTAAAAGCTCGGCACAACAAATCTGATGCAAGTTGAGAAGGTTTCTGAAGAATTATATAAAATTTATAAATACCAATTAGTATTCCTCAAAACGCACTACACACCAAATCAGTGCATTTTAAAGAATACTCGTGGTGCGTTTCAAAGTTCGTGCGCTTTGAGCAACTAATCAAAGAGAACTAAGCAACCTAATACGACTAGCTGTTTCATTGTGTGCGACTTATGCACTGAGTTGGCTTCATTCTGAGCTCAAAGCCGCCTGACAACTGCATGGGTTACTGCGGTAATGTCCTGCCAATTTACGTTGAATAGGTAATAATAACTAAGAGACTGTGCTGTTTTATATTTAATTAAAGACACTTACTGTTAAAGATGGTAAGAGATTAAGTCGGATTATTTGAACTTAAAGCTTGTTATAAACTGACTATTAAGGGTTTTGTCGGTTCTAATAGGTAAAATAAAATAATTATAAAACTATAATAATAAAACCACTATCACTATACCAATAGTAGAGCTTCAAACACTTTAACCATTAAGGTGTATTATGTACATGTTCATTCAAATAGGGTTCCACGTTTTCATGTCACATTGGATTTTTGTCGTCAGGAATTCGTAGAGATTAACCATATTTATTTCTAACGTACATTTAATATATTAGGTTTAGTACATAATTTGCGATAAGAACAACAAACGATAAGCAACAAAGCAGTCCGCTTAATTATACATTATGCACATAAAATTACATAATTGCTACAGTAAGGGTGCCAAGCTAATGTACTTAAGGTAATGGAAATTTTACGCATTCCGCCCTCACTTTATACACACGTACGTTTAAGCTATGTACGGCGCGTATTTCTCATCGATGTCAGCGTAAAATATTTGCAGTGAAAGGAATAATACCCTTAATATTTACTTTGAGAACAAAATTTTCTCATATCAAAATTTTTGGGATAGCAATGAAAATCACTAACTTTCTAGCAGGAACAAAACTACCTAGGTCTGTTCATCCTCTTTGCCTCTTCCCACTTTAGGTGGGGTCGGCTCTCCCAATATTTTTGCGCCAAGTCAATCTATCTTGGGTTGTCGGGTCGGGTAGATTTTCCCTCTTAACGAGTCGGGCCATGCTGTTCCACCATGTCACAGGGGGACGTCCTCTTCCTGTTTTGGTTTCTGGGAGGATCAGTGCTTTTTTGACTACATGGTCATCCGTTCGTCGCATCACATGACCGTACCACCGTAGACGGCTTTCAGTTAACTTGTCGGGTATAACCTTGAAACTATCGCGGATGTATTCGTTTCTAACTTTGTCTTTTCGCGTAACCCCTCCCGACCACCTTAGCATCTTCATTTCGGTCGTATGCAATTTTTGTACATCTCTTTTACCACCCAGCATTCTGCTCCGTACATCATTGCTGGTCTTACTGCCATTTTTTATATTTTGTCTTTGATGCGGATAGGCATTCGTGCGTCGCAAAGAACGCCAGTTAAAGAACGCCACTTTTGCCAGGCAACGTTAACTCGATGGATCACATCTGCAGCCACTTCTCCTGTATGGGTGATGACTGAACCGAGGTATTTAAAATTATTAACCTTCGGTACCGGTGTTGTATCAGGGTAATATATTGTTGGTGTCCCGCTTAGGTTGTTTCTATTATCACTAAAGTGACATTCTAAGTGTTCAGTCTTCGTCCTACTTACTCGAAGCCCTGATTTCTCGAGAGCATAGATCCATTGAGCTAGTGAAGTTTGCAGTTCATTTGGTCTTTTAATGAAATGAAATGAAATATGTTTATTCATATAGGTTAATTAAATTAACACTTATGAACATCAAAGTTTACAAAATGTCAGCAAATTAACCTACAGCCAGTTCGCTGACGAAGTAGAGCCATGAGAAGAACTGGCAAGAAACTCAGGCCACTCTTTTTAATCGCCAGGTTATTACAATTTTTGTAAGTTACAGTTTCAAGTAGCATGCAAAGTGACGCAGGCAATACACTTAACTCTATAGATACTTAATTACTTAGAGCTTTCTATGTTGTAAATAAAAATTAAAAAGTAAAATGTGTGCCTTACAGGCTGCCTCAATTTGCATATTGCTACAAAAAGGTAAAGGCAACATGTGAACTGTGATAAATGTTTAGCAATGAGAACGACGTCGTCAGCGTACAGGAGATTCCATGGGAGTGGGGCTTGGATATCTTAGGTAACCAGGTCCATAACGAGGTTAAATAGAAGTGGGCTAAGGGCGGAGCCTTGATGAACACCAACGCACACCTTAAATTCTTGGCTTATGCCCGCCGGGCTTTTAACTTTTGTTTTTACTCTGTGATACATATCTTGCACGAGAGTAATATAACAATCCGGTACATACTGGGCTCTCAGAGCCTGCCATACCAATTCTCGGGGTATTTAAGAAGTTAAAAGGTTTTTAACAAGGTCGGCAAAGCGCTAGTGATGCTCCTGGTGTTGCAAGCGTCCATAGGCTACGGTAACTGCTTACCATCTGGCGGGCCGTATGCTTGTTTGTCACCTTAGCAGTATTAAAAAAAAAAAAAAAAAATTTTTTCAAATGCCTTTTCTAGATCGATAAAAATAAGGTGTAGATTTTCTTTGTTCAAGCGATGCTTCTCTGTCAGTATTCTGACGGCCTGTATTGCATCTGTGGTTGACCTAGATGGCGTGAATCCAAATTGATTTGGACTAACAGATGTGAGGATTAGAAGACGCTTGTTCACAACGCGCTCCCAGATTTTTAAAGTATGCGAACAAAACTACCTAGGTGTTTTTTTTTATTAAATTGCCTACAGTGGCAGAAGAGCTAACAGCCCTCCAGTCCTTGATAGTAAGTGGTAACTGTCGCCCATGGACTTATGCAATGCTGAGACTCTGCAAAGCCGCCGAGAGATATCACGAAGTTCAGAGCCACTTATAAATGAGTAAAGTTTTTTTTATTATTATTATTTTTTTTAAATATCTTTGTTTAACATTTTCATTGGCAAGTATATAAGTTATTATAGTCTCACGAGCATTAAACCTATTCTTGACCGCCGTGCCAATTTCGGCTACATGCAATTTGTTGACGTTAGCTAATATTATATTCTTAACGTTATTAATTTATTATATATAACGTTAATTTAGTCTTTACCTTCACTTTATCCTCCTAGATTCATCTAGACTCTCGAAGTGAACAGACGTGCTAACTAGCAAATTTAAATTATTACTTATGTTTTAAATATTTTCAATCGGTCCGTGCCCTAGTTTTCGCGATCGTGGAATTTTTGCTTAGTTTGTGATTTTTACAAGTGAATAACAAATAATGTTAAACATTTAAAAATAACTATGTCTCAATTTGAAAGTAGCCCTTTCAGTAAGAGTGGAAAAACGCTCCGCAGCCCGCCCAGCACGCCGCAACCACCGCAACATGTTACAGAACCCAGGTTTGAAGCTCTGTCTACTAGTGACATCAAACACTGGATGACCAAAATTGAAGATTGCCTTAACGAAACATGCCAAATTGCTCAGGATGGGAAACTAAACTCTGATCAAAAGTCGAAAATCAACTCTTTATCAAGAAACGTAGCAAAAGGCGTTTCCCAAATGGCAGTCTTTTATCAGTCCTTGAAGCAAAAGGCGATTATGTTACATACTTCGCTTGAAGCTATGAGAGAGAAACAAGATCTTACAGTTTGCCTTAACGAGTTTCGTAAATCTATTACCGCAACCATACAAGAGACCTGTACCAAACCGGCGGAAGAAAAAGTGTCGTTTGCCGATAAGGTTAAGATGAATAAAAATAGTTATATTCGACCTAACAACCTTAGCTCTATTGCAATCTATCCTACAGATACGATGAAAACAAGTGACGACACTAAATCTCTCGTCCAAAAAATTATATGCCCAGAGCAGATGAAGTTGCATGTAAGAGGAATGCGGCAAACCAGGAATGGAGGCGTAATTATTAGCACGGAGAGCAAGGACGATATAGAAAAGCTTAGGAAATCGACCACGCTTTGCAGTTCTGGACTCAAGGTTGAGGAGCCCCTTAAGAGAAGGCCTAAAATCATCGTCATAGGAGTACCATCTGCACTGAGTGACCAGGAAGTATTTCAGGCCATGTATGAACAGAATTTAGCGGACAAGATTCCTGATTTATCTCAAGACTCGTTCTTGACCTCTATCAAGCTCAGTCACAAATCTGGTAGAAAAGAATCTACTAATTGCAATTTTATTATAGAAGTCACTCCCTCAATTAGAAAGATGCTGATAAACCAAAACAGACTTTTCATAAATTGGACTTCCTGCCCTGTCCGGGATTTCACTCTGGTGACCAGATGCTACAAATGTCAGCAATATGGACATGCTGCTAAGACTTGTCGGGAGGCTACCTACACGTGTGGACACTGTGGAGAATTAGGACACCAGCTAAACGAATGCACAAAGAAAGAAGTTTCAGCAAAATGCGCAACATGCATGCGATTTAAAAAACCATGCGACCACAAGACGGGTGACCTAGACTGTCCTGCGAAAAAGATGGCAGAAACCAGGTACATTAATTCAATAGATTATAGTGAAGGCGCCTAAGAGCGCCGTTATTTGTATTTACATTCGCTCTAAGTTTTTATTTATTATAGTATGGATAAGGTAATTAATGAAATAGATGACGTCGCATTATCGGTGGCAATATCATGCGAAATTGAGAAATGTAAGCAACATTTTTCCGAACCTACAAATTCTCTAACCATTCTAACACAAAATATTAGAAGTGTAAATAAAAATTTTGACAACTTTTCTATACTTCTGCATAGGCTAGACTACAACTGCGACATAATAATACTTACTGAATGTTGGCTGTATAAAAACCAACAGAACCTACCCTCATTGCCAGGCTACCGTACTTTTAGCAGTAAAATAGTTCATAACCAGAACGATGGAGTCATAGTTTTCGCGAAGCAAGGCCTTGACGTATCCGTTGAGGAACTAAATATGCAAGAGTGCAGTAGGTTATTGCTAAAAGTGGGCCAAGATATTGCTGTATTAGCAATTTATAGACCGTGTGGTTTTAAACAAATTGACAATTTCCTCACGTCTCTGAATAGTACGCTTCAGCAGTTGTCGACTTACAAAAACATAGTGCTTGCGGGTGATATTAATATAGATATAAGTTCAGAAAGCAGTGATAGTAGAGCCAAAGACTACTTAAACATATGCGCATGTAATGGGCTGCTTCCGGCACATCTGCTTACCACACATCTCAGCGGTTCCTGTCTAGACCATGTCTTTCTTAAAACTAACTTGCCATCAACAACCTTTGTTACTAACCCGATTGTCACAGATCATGGCGCAGTTTTGCTCGACCTAAGTCACAAAATTAAAAGAAATAAACGCCCAAACACTATATATAAAATAAATAATCATAAATTAGAAGAGACAATACGTCATATCGATTTTAGCACCGTATACAAAACTAACGACGTTAACGTTTCTTTGTCCTACTTTATAAATCAAGTGCAAGAGGCTATTATAAACAATACCACGATTATTACATCACCAAAGAAATACTATAACTTAAAACCGTGGATTACACCGGGACTAATTAAGTGCATGCGGCATAGAGATAAACTACACATGAATGCGAAATCTTTTCCTGATAATGAAATTTTGCAAACTTCTTACAAAAGATATAGAAATTTTTGTAATAATTTAGTAAAAAAGTTAAAATATAATTATAATAGGAAATTGTTTGAAGAATCGGGCACCAACAGTAAAAGAATCTGGCAACATGTTAAAAACTTATCATTTATAAATAGATATCATGAGTCACCATCAGATTTATTGCAACTGCACTCTTCGCCGCTTTCGTCAGTAAATTATATGAATAACTTTTTCGTACATGCAGGTAAAAATCTTGCTGAACATTCGAAAACCGACTTGTCTAGAACAAATGAGAACTGTGACACTGGCTCAACACATAATATCACTCGATTAAAATCTTTTGTTCTTTTAGATACGGATCAATCTGAGGTTGAAAGAATTATAATGGGATTAAAAGAAAACTGCGCTGTTGGATGGGATGGCATATCTAATAATATACTAAAGAAATTTAAACAAATATTTGTCCCACCGCTTACCCACATATTTCAAATGTGTCTATCTCAAGGAATTTTCCCAGATTACCTAAAAAAGGCCTTAATAATACCAGTTTACAAATCAGGAAATAAAAAAGAAGTTTCAAATTATAGGCCTATTTCGATACTACCATCTACATCTAAAATATTAGAAAAGATAATACACACTAGACTAGTAAAATACCTACAGGACAATTCCATTCTTTCGAACATGCAATACGGTTTCAGACCAAAATTATCTACTGCCGATGCTGTACAAGAAATGACGGATTACGTCACCCAGGAACTAGATAATGGCAAACAAACAATAGGTATTTTCCTTGATATAGCAAAAGCTTTTGATACTGTGTATATTCCAATATTGAAAAAGAAGCTGGAGAACATAGGCATACGGGGTAAGCAGCTAGATCTTTTTCAGAGCTATTTAGGAAACCGAACCCAATGCTTAAAAATAGGAAAATTTGTCAGCTCAGAGGCACAAAGTACTGATTATGGCGTTCCTCAGGGAAGTTTGTTAGGGCCTACCCTTTTTCTGATCTACATTAATGATCTATGCAACCTCAACCTTAATTCAGGCAAAATAATATCTTATGCTGATGACACCGTGCTTTTGTTCTCTGCAAACTCGGTTGGAGAGGTATACTCGTATGCTCAGGAAGGATTTAATAATGTCAATAGATGGCTTCATCATAATTTGCTGACGTTGAACACTAACAAAACCAAATATATACACTTTTCTATGCGCAACCTAACTACACCTATAGGAATTCCAGATATTCGTGTACACCGTTGTAGCCTATTTCCAAGTTTTGTTTGCAATTGCCACGCTATATCAAATACAAGGTCTATAAAATATCTTGGAATCACTATAGATGCCACGCTTACGTTTAAAAACCACATTGACCTGTTATGTAGTAGAGTCCGAAAACTGATGTTTGTGTTTAAAAAAATTCGTAATCTTACTGACATTAATATAATAAAACAGGTGTATTTTTCATTGTGTCAATCAATAGTTGCTTACTGTATTGGCTCGTGGGGTGGTGCTGGTAAAACCATACTGCTACCGCTTGAACGAGCGCAAAGAGCTGTTATTAAAGTTGCGACTTCCCGTCCTATCCTATTCCCTACTAAACTCTTATACAAATCCTTTAACGTGCTAACAGTACGTCAACTATTCATTTTCCATACTTTATTAAAACAACACGGATGCTTATCCCATATAAATATTGCCACTGAAAATAGACGCAAATATAAAGTATGTAATTATAAAAATAAAATAAGACACTCTTTTATGTATAGATTTTTTACTTTCTTAGGCCCATACTTGTATAACAAAATAAACAAAATTTTGTCAATATCCACTTTAAGAACTGCTGAGTGCAAAAATGTTATAAAGCCTTATTTGCAAAAATTGGACTATGAAGAAACGGAAGCATTATTAATTGTTTTACGCTGACTAATGTTTATGTAGGTATTGCATGTATTATTAGTTATAAGCTAGCATATAATTAATATTATATTATTTAGTTTTTCACTTTAGAATATTGTTTTTGAGTAATAAGCATTTGAAAATATTGTTTAAAAATATGCATTGTTCACACCTGAAATACAGGTTTATCCTAGTTCAGGTAATACCCATAATATATTGTCCTTACATGTTAGATTAAGCTTATATTGTAAAACTATGTAAAATTACTTTTTGAATAAATGAATTTGAATTTGAATTTGAATTTGAATTTTATCATGTTGTCGACTTCAGCTAGTTTTCCGCGAATATTGCATCTAAAGAAGATACCACGAATCAGTTAACTTGTCTCGAAATGGCTAGGTTCTATCTAAAACAACATCCCAAAGGCTGGCTGCTCGCTCATTATCATCCAAAATCGAGGGGTTAAAACTAGACGGTGCTGACCACGTTCCTGAAAAGCTTCCAAAGCATGTTCGTTGTGTTATCTACCATAACAGAAGCGGGGGTTGCACAAAATGCAAAAAACACTTAATTGAGAAACAACGTTTTACACAATTTCACTCTTATGTGACCACTGTGCCAATTTGGGTACACCACGATAATTCCAAAATAATATTATTTTTCTTATTCCAACATTTATCTGTAACCCTAACTATGAATAAATAAAGAAATTCTAAATACTCTCCTGTCGTTTTTTTTGGCCACAAATGGGCATGGAAATTTCAAATTTATTAAGATCTGAAAATTCGGCTGCATATAAAAGTTTAATCCTAAATCGGTAGAAAAAAACAAACATCCACAAACCAGAGAAATACGATGGTTAAGATTAACACAACCATTTTTAGTCTAAACAGAAATTCTGTTTAGCGCCTAAAAGAACACCGCTACCAAAAATTATCAAATTGAATACCAAGAAACCAATTCCGTCTAAAATATTCTAAACTCAAACACTTAATCATCTTCAAAGTGATAATTTTTCAAAATACTGTTCATAATTCTAAGCCGTCAAAATTTTATTTTAAGGCTATCATAATACCTGGATTCTCAGAATTGGTTGAGAAGCGTTCGCTCTCCACGGGACGTAAACTGGATACCTGTTAAGTTTGTACGACTAGTTTTAAATTTGAAGTATATCATTACCTTGGTTTTTAAGGAAAGTTGATTGATTCTATTATGAGTGGAAGGTATCTATATTTTACAAGATATTGTCCTAAAATAGTAGAACCAGCACTTAGATGTTTCGTGTGGGCGCAGGATACTCGATTATTCCGCAGCCCTTTTGTCTATTCTCTTATCCTTCCTCATTTACTAATTCTCGTCTCATGTTGCTAAAAATAAAGCTTTGATTTTATTATTGCTTCCTTTTTAACAACTGCCATAGTTTACGGTTATCGCCTACCATAACGAATGGTTTTCAATAACCGCATAACGCTTTAGTGAAACAATGCCTTGATTGACATTGTTAATTACAGGTCCATGTTTGTTGAGACTTCATTACATGGTTGACCAAGCATACCTTGTAAATTTGGTTCCTTAGGCGTTTCACACCACGAGCGGTTCAACAAATAAAACATGTAATAAATTATATTATATCTATGATATATTATTATATATGATTAGCTCATTATTATATTAGCTATTTTTCATTAGCTCCGCTCTAACCACTGGGGTGCAAAAGGCCCTATTTTAACAGCACAATTGGGTGATTAGAACCGTCGTCAATACGCCTAAGAATCCGTAAATTTACTGACAAATGACACTAGCCAAAATGAAGAACAGCAACAACAATATAAAATCGATTCCTCTTATATTGTAGCTCAGGTTGCGCCGATAAATGTTAGTAGTATGTCTCCGGTGTTAGATGACAAGTGGAAACATTGTGCCGTGTCCCTTTTCCGTAGTACCAGGCTGAACAAAATGTTGTGAACCTTTATCTTGTTTATTTAATTTACGACATTAATTTTATGATATAGGTATACATACAAATAGTGTTTTTGTAACAACTATCAATGCATTTTATATCAATTTAGTGTTAGTTATTTTTAACAATATTCAGCACGATTTTTATTTTGTTGACATGGGTAAGTAAGCCACATTTGTGGCTTTATTTTCAAAAATAATTCAATAATTTGTTTAACATATTTTACTACTTAAGAAAGTATCTTTCCCATTGCGCAACCAAACAAAGCCAAAAAATCCTTATCATTCAACAATATATTGTCAAAATACGTCATAAGACATGAACTCAGGTGTTCAACAACCAATTAAAAGTAATAAAACTTTAAATAAAGCCACATTCAACACTAAAACATTAGAGCCATGAGTTTCGTGTGAATTAGAGTTCGGACCAACGACGGCAGCTTAATCGTTATTTAATGAGATTGGACATTTCAAGGAATAGGACCTGTTTTTATTCGGTGTCCAAATTATAAGGCGGTAAGGATACCCCATTTTTATTTATAGTTTTTTTTATTGTGTTCGTAAAACGAGCATCTAATATGATTTTAATAATCAGGTGCAGGGAAGTGACGCCACACTTTAAATACTTTTAGTGGTGAATGCAGTTCTTTTAAAACATATTAATTCTTACTATTATATGACGTCACATAACGAATCGCAAACTACTAAATATTTCAATTTATTATGTTCAGTGTAAACAGTTAATTTAAGAGAAGAACGTAGAACGTCCTAAAGTAAAGGGTATGGCACTACCTACTACTGAATAGTACATGTTTTAATTATTTTATACTCAACTGACATTTAAATTGACATTAATAAAAAAAAAAGTTTATTGACATTTCATTTTGGGTTAAGTATTCTTTGAAGCGAACCGACTTTGAAATGCACCAAACGCTTCATTTGGTTCATTTCAAACTTAGTGCGCTTCAAGGAATACCCCTTCATTTTATATTCTGGACCTAGAATACATGGTGTAATAACTACAACCTTCTGTGTCTGTAAGATACTTAGGTATTAAAATTCTATTAGACATTTATTGCGCGTTAAACTCTATTCATCCAGCATAAATTCTGCAGAAACAATAACTTACTTATGCAATTCTTTGAAAATATAATATATAAAAAAAAGAAAAGAAAATTAACCCATACACCCTTTATCATATAGATACAAATCTGACCCTTTAATTCTATCTAAACGCAAGAAGTAAATTTACGGTAATAAAAATAAATTGTGATTATCTCTATAGTATAAAGTCGCTGTTACGCCTGTTTTAAAAGCGCGTCTTTTGATAAGGATTTTCACTATGTTTAGAGCATTTTGTAAGTAGGTATAATACATGCATATAGTAGAGAAAGTCAAGATTTTTCAACTATTTCTAATCAAACAAATCATTTAAGCGAGGCGTAATACCGCCATAGTGAAGACCACCAACAGCAGTTTCAGACGACGGCTTTTAGAATGGTGGCCACCACTTCTGGGTTCCACTGACTGCTTACCATCAGACAAAGTGGAGTAACTTTGGTAGGCTAACATAAAAAAAAATGTAAATAAACAGCAACTGATGGAAGGATGACTCACAACCGTACAAGGTGGCGAAAATTTGGGAAGGAGTATGTCCAGCAGTGGAAGTCTTTTGGCTGATATGATGATGAAAAACACAAGTTTCCACGCGCAAAGCAGGAGTAGATCGTTAGTGTTATAATAGAACAGAAGCTGTAAGAGATGTGGCTACCAAAACAGTGCGGCACGCATGCGCGAAGCCTCCCCCTGCCTGTCTGTTCGTTAACCTCGATGGGGTAGGGTCGGTGCAGCCAAATATTATTGTTTTTGCTATTACATATTAAAATTTTACCGCATGATACGTTTAGACATGAGCTTACGTAAGAAGTTGCTTAAAATTTTGGTACCTACTAACATTGTTAATGCAGTCACTCTGAAAATCCTATGGATGTGATACAACCAAGACAATGTTTATAAATATGTAGCACTGTAATTCTGTTAGCATGTTATTACGGTATTTGTTATTTGACCCCTTAACTTCAAAGGAGGACCACCGGGGGTGTGTGAATAAACTAGTTACACTTGTAAGCAAAGTTAGTGTAAGTAAGAAATATTACCCTTTCTTTTTTATTCTATTTATTAAAAACACCACTGAATTATTACATTATTTTTGCTCAGGTAGCACATTAAACATAAATGAAATATACGAAACACATTTAACAGCTTAAAATCAATATAACTTTATATATAAGTACATAAATGCAAATTACCTTCCTAATCAAGAACACCATAGCAGTTTACTTATAAAAAATTTCGGGAAATGGATTCAAATTTAGACGAATCAAATGTGTTTTTTCTATAAATTGTTTAATGTATTTACGTCGTTTTTCCGTATTACTTCAGTATTCTGTGCAATATTTTATAAAAATATTTAAAGCACTGAAAATCTTGTTTACATAAACAGAAAATGTAAATTCAATATAAGAAAATATTTATTTACATATATAAGTTAAATTGACCCTTTTTATGAAACAATTTTCCATTATGACTAACACGACTATGAATGAACACAAAACAACTCCTTCAAATTCTTTGAAACATCGTAATATCCCCAGTTTTCTACATAAAAACTCCACTCAGTGATGTAAGATGTTAAAATCTCAGATATAAACACCCTCTGTACTCGACAACCCTAGGGTTGGGTATGCGAGGCGGATTTGTCTCCTCACAAGGTCGGAGGAAGCGAGGGTCAGAGGGAACGATACCTTGATTTTTCTTACAATTTATGCAACAAGAATTGGGTATGCAGGGTACGCTCGCTTTGATCTACTATTATTAGGGTATCTACTGAGCTTTTGTGAAGGTAATTAATTACTTTCCATATTGTATAAATTTACTAAAAATCAAAGGAAATTAAGGCTGTGCGTTGTGCAATGTAAAAATTTTTGTGATTTAAACAATTGATTTAAACGTTTTCTTTGAAGATAAAGATACCTACTTGTATTTATATGGGTCTAAATTTTAAATTTGTTTGTAACATGTAAGGTAAGTAGTAATCGTCGCCTGTAAGAAAACGCAATGCTTATTTGTAACTGTATTATCTGTGGTATGTTTTATGTAGATAGGTACCCATATTGCTAGTATGTGCTTGCAAAGTGCATGAAGGTAAGTTAAGAAGTCTCTTTTGTTTGTTTTTGTTTTCCTTTCGTTGTTTAATTTGAATTAGGTTAAGACTTGTATGAGAAGCAAATATATATGTATTTTATTTCTGTCATTATGAATAGGTTTAATTGTAGGTGTTTTCTTATTTTACCTTATGAACATGCACTTAGCGTAATGAATTCTTACGTACTACGCAAAAATCTTTTCTGTATCAAGGCTTATTAATACATCTCACAGATTTCAATAAAACTAGTTTAATAATTGTAGTAAGCCGCAAGACCTAATTAATCGGTATGTGTAAGAGATTTCCGTTAATTCTTACTTGGCATCCGTAAAAATTATCAGTAGTGATGGTTTAAAGAAGTTTCTGTGAAGCAGTGCATGTTTATTATCTAAAACTATAATAATATGATAAGCACTAATTTACCTGCAGTGTTTTTAAATACGCATTATAAATATTTAGATATTATTTCAGGTGTAAATCGCTAAGTAAAGTAAATTTACCTATGTTAATTTTCTGTAATTCTGTTTGTTATTTTTATATTTTTTTTATTTACTTGTTTTTTTGTATATAATAAACTTTTTCTTTCTTTTCTTTCTTATTTCTAAATAGCATTACCTTCGCTGATAAAATCAATACTATTATATGTAATCAGGATGTACCGATATAGGCATCTATCATAAAAAATATACAGTATTCTATCTACGTTAATACTATACCGTACCAATTATCTTTGGTTTCATATAATAGGAGGCTCAATTCCTGTTTCGGCCAGATAATGCGCTACACTTCACGCGACAGGAAAATCACTCCACCCACGCGGCAAATTGAACCCGCCACCTCAGCGTAATTGTCGTCTGTAATCCCACGTAATGATCTTCAAATCAATATAAATTTTGTAATATTATGGTGAGACTAATATTATAATATTGATATTCTGAAAAAAACCAGATGATTCGTAACGTAAACCTTATTTTTTAAACAGTTCTTAATCTTTTTTAAAAAAAAATTTGCCTTTTTCTATGTCTCTTCAGTGCTATCAACTTCTTCATTGTGCAAGAAAGGAACTATATTTTCTGGTGATAAGAATTTAAACAAGAAATAGTAATGACTGATTGGCTCTGTGCTGTGCATGAGATTATGGGTTTGCTTGCCACACAGGACGAAATTTTCTGTAATCCACAAATATTTGAAACAAATATTTTTGGATTATCGTTCGGGTTGTATCTATTGTTTATAAAAAATTATGTGAAACACAACTTATGGATTACGTGTTCGTCATTTAAAAAAAAAGAAAAGTATTAATCCAATACAATATTTTATTATATTTCCATTTGCACGAACTTTCAGTTGAAAAACCAACAAAACTCGCAGTCAATATTCTCAACATTAGCACAACAAAGGCTTTAGTTGTCACCAAATTGGAGGTCGATGTCAAACTTTGAAAGGTCAGCATTAATTAGTACGGGTCGTGGTGTTTGATTCCTTTTTTATTTAGTTTACAAAAGGTTTTGTTGATAAACAAGCTTTAACTTACAGCTAAAAATAAACTGCCCTCGTAATTCGAAAAAAAGAAGAATTGTTTTTAATTATATGATAATTACTTTCATGATCTGGGAGAGGCGGAAAGCGACAATGTCTGTGTAGGTTTATATCCCGCAATAAAATCCTTTCTGTGATGTCATTGGATGTTTTTTTTTATATAAGCCTACCAAAGTGACTCCACTCTGCCTGATGGTAAGCAATCAGTGGAATCCAGAAGTGGCGGACACCATTCCAAAAGCCAAACTACTGGTATGGTGGCTTAGTGAGATGCTTTTTCACGCCCCGCTTAAATGACCCAGGATCAAAATTAGATGGGAACACATGCGCTGGCAAAGAGTTCCAGGTTTTAATTGAGCGACAAAAGTATGAAGTGCTGAACTGTTTGGTTCGAGACTCTTTAGATTCCACTGTGAAAGGGTGGCACTTTAGATGTTCTTTTAGAACCTTTTTAAAGTTTAGATTTTCTCAGGATATAACTGCATGTCAGTATTATCAAAGATAAGCATCGAAAGTACCTACATGTGAATTTGCGATCAAAATTGCCCGACCTTTAGCCCCATGTCTAAGAGACACACCTTCCCCCTTCCCATGCATAATTATAGGATAAGAATAGCACCCAGTTCTTAGTCCCTACTAAATCATTTTACAATTTGTACATCGGTCATTTGAAAATGTATCCGGAACTTGACAATAGGCTCGCCTACGTTGAAAATATATTCAATACCTCCTTTGCTACCAACCGCCTGTGATACAGGATTACTCCTAGTACAGGCTCCTAACATTATTATATCTGTTTTGTATTAATATTAGGCCTCTAAAAATTGTACTTCTATTTAAACTGATTAAATGATTTGATTTTGATTTTGATATTTGATTTTTTTTGTTAATCTCCCTGGAATAACAGCGTATGTATAAAAATAACTAGTTATGTCTAATACAGACCTAGTTGAATTGCTAGATTTACCCGGCAAAATCTCTACCGTTGCATAATGTCTTCTTGTCGCAGCCATTATAGGCATTCAGTACGTCCTTAAATCTCCGCACCCAAACCACTTAGATACACAGCAATAACATTGGTCACGAGTTAGCTCGCTCGTGACATCTACCGAACCCGATTCGCATTAACAATGACCTTAAGAAATGTGTTGCACTTGTGAATGAAGGGTCACTAACCTTTGTACACGTAGGTATGTGTACATTTGAGATATTGCTAATAGAAAGATTGAAACGACCGTGTCCGTTTTTTCTAGTAAAGACAAATTGAATAGATAATTTTTGTCATCAAACTTCTATCAAAACAAAAGTCAATACTTTTGTGCTAAAGATGTTATTTACGGTTGGAAGTTTTTGTGTGGATGTTTGTCACCACTTAGCGCCTAAACAGCTGAACCGATTGTAATTAAAATTGGTATGTACTTACATAGATTGGGTGCCGAAGACAGACATAGGATACTTTTTATTCCGAAAATAATTATGTTTTCCGAATTACATTAAATTTAGTAAACACATACCATTTTGCACGCGTGCGAAGTCGCAGGGGACAGCTAGTGCTAGGTGCACTAGCTGTCCCCAAAATTATATCTTCTACATGCTTACACGTAGCCTATACTTTTTTCTGAGTTACAGTTTCCTTTAATTGAGCGACAAAAGTATGAAGTGCTGAACCGTTTGGTTCGAGACTCACCGTTTGGTTTAAATTCACTGTAAAATAGTGGCAACGCACGTTTTGTTCTAGACAAAAAACAAACTGGATTAATTTAAATTTCCTTACCATGTTTTCCTTCATCGTAAATAATGTCCAAGGTAAATTTAGAAAGGACGTATGAACTTCAAAAAAGTGCTGGTTCTGTTTGGAATTCGTAACGTCGAAATAAGTTCCCGGTCCCCTAGGACGCCGCATAAAAATGGATAGCAGAGAAGTGCTCATTAAAATATCATAAACTGCATACACTGGGATGTATTAAGTGTTTTATCATATCGTAAAGAAAACGGCATCTTAAACATTGTAAATTATATACGATGTGACAATAATAATTTCTTTACACTTGAATTTGCATTATTAATTTATTACTTGACTCGTGCAGTTTAGCGATTACAGTTACAGTTTCCTTTAATTGAGCGACAAAAGTATGAAGTGCTGAACCGTTTGGTTCGAGACTCACCGTTTGGTTTAAATTCACTGTAAAATAGTGGCAACGCACGTTTTGTTCTAGACAAAAAACAAACTGGATTAATTTAAATTTCCTTACCATGTTTTCCTTCATCGTAAATAATGTCCAAGGTAAATTTAGAAAGGACGTATGAACTTCAAAAAAGTGCTGGTTCTGTTTGGAATTCGTAACGTCGAAATAAGTTCCCGGTCCCCTAGGACGCCGCATAAAAATGGATAGCAGAGAAGTGCTCATTAAAATATCATAAACTGCATACACTGGGATGTATTAAGTGTTTTATCATATCGTAAAGAAAACGGCATCTTAAACATTGTAAATTATATACGATGTGACAATAATAATTTCTTTACACTTGAATTTGCATTATTAATTTATTACTTGACTCGTGCAGTTTAGCGATTATGGTGGTCGCATCGAGGTATTCCTTGAATAGCATCTGTTTAAATAATCAACAGAAATATTACCTGCACTAATTGATGCGCTTCGAGGAAAACTGTTAGTGCGCTTCATTTGGTGACTTTTAAAGTTAGTGCGCTTAGAAGAATACCTCTATCCACTATCTTTACGAGTGCCCGTTACCTGCTATTTCTTTAACCGCCTCTTATAAAATAAAATCAAATATCGGTGTCTAGTCTTATGGCTAGACACTAATATTTTATTTTACATATATTTGACTACCTCTGTGGTTCGGTGGATTCCCGCTCAGTGCAAATATTTGTGTGCATATGAACATGTTTATTTGTATTGGTCTGGGTGTTTCTATGTATAATGTATGTATTAACATGAAAAAAGTATTTAGGTATGTATATCCGCATTCTAGAACCCATAACACAAGCTAAATATATGCTTACTTTGGGTCTAGATGAAATATTATTATTTTATTTTAATTATATTTTCCTCAAGTAAGTCAGTAATATCCAAGTAGTAGTAGTATAGTACCTAGGTAGTAAGAAAATACCTACATATAAACTTGACTTTTAACCCAGAACCTCTAAAAAGCTTTTAAGAACGCTATCATGACAATTATTTTTCGGCAGTCGCCTAGTTTATTTCATCAGTTCATCACAAATTACCTACCCTCATTTTACACTAAACCTAAAATAACTGTCGAAACGTTAATAACTTACCCTCTCAGAGAAAATTTCTTACTACGTTATGAAACACCCAGACTTTTGCAAATAGTCAAATTCATGTATACAAATAATCAAACCCGCAACCCTTGACTTCGCAGTTGATCGCTCAGTCGATCGCTCAACTGCTACGCCATAGAAGTCGTCAGGTTCTAAACTATATAAGAAACATAATTATGTATAAATTCTCTTCTTTTCTGCCCTTATAAAGATCTACTCTTAATTTTACTTCTTACTATTATATTTAAAAAAGAAAGTCGTTTACCTTGAATGAAAATATAGACTAAAGGTCGTAAAAGCCATATTGTTCTGTCCCTACTATGTCACCTGAGAGATAAATCTTCTTACTTTTATAAAAGAACACATGACCAACTGCAGTTAAATATTCAGTTAGAGAAATACTAGCAAAGTGTAAGCTGAGGTGTCAATTTTCTGCAACCCAAATGCATAAAACTACAGCGAATGAACGGAAAAATTCATGGTGCTAATCTACACCAAAACAGCTTATTACAGTCTGATTATAATTGTGTAGATATATTCAGTAAACTAAAATTACACTATAACACGTGACATTACAAATTAAAGTAACCGGCGCGCCGGCGTTTATCGAAAACACACGCAAGATTCATACGCAGTGACGACACAACACGAACAGCAGCACAACCTTAACGTTTATCTACAAATATCACTTACCTTTCGATATAAAAATTCTGTCGAACTTATTACCGCTAACAATCCAACTTGACAACACACTCACTAACTCTCATATTCACTACACTAAATACACTAGGCTTTATTTTTATTTTCGTTCCGTTATCGAATGTGACAGCGAAGTGATCGCTCTTAACTCTGTCTTGCGACTGGCCGGTATCGAGCGGCGACCGGCGACTCCCCCCGCCGCTCTAAACCAATTTATAATACATACAGAGGCGCAGCATCCCCTGAAACCCACACGAGGAAAAATCTACCCTCTAACTTAAATATAAAGTTGATTATCACTTGCATTAAAATGCCGCAGAGGCAAAAACGTCGCCAGTTCTCGTAGAAAAGCCAAGGGTGCGAATTGTGTACGTTTCCTACGTTCATAATTGAAATCAACGTAAGTAAGCTCTTTTTGGGTACATTCATATTGGTCTAAATTAATTGTTACTGATATTGCCTTCTTGATAATCAGATGATATGTTAGCCGATAATAATTTTCTTTCTTCTTCCAAGTGAGTAATAAAAAAGTCAAGTTTAGAAGTTCATTTCGAAGTCTGATTAGACTTTCAGTATCACATAAGGTTACTAGATAACAAACAATTAAAATCTCACAAAAACCATAACGTTGCTGATTGTTGGAACAACTCTTAACAAGAAAGCTAAAAGTCGATAAAGTGTCCAGTTTTATTAGATTCCACTAATAAAACAATCTTATCCATGGTCAAAACTGTTTACCAAAATTAGGACCATTCTGACCTTTGGAACTCTTTTATTGAGCTTTTACTAGAAATAGCGTGACATACAAAAAAAGTTTATTTTTTTATTGTTATATTTTTTTGCTTATGAACGAAAATTTCAGATCACTAGACACAATATTATTTGTGTCACTATACTAAGCTTATTTTTGAAAATTTTGGCTTTTGCTTCAAGCTTTTGGAATAGTGTGCACCCCTCCCGTACCTCACTTACTGCTTACCATCAGGCAGATTGGAGCCACTTTGGTAAGTTAAAAATAAATAAAAAATCAATAAAGCCAAAATAACTTATTTATTTATTAAATTGTGCGTGTTGCCAGTGATGACATACGGAGCAGAGACGTGGTCGTTAACTATGGGTCTTATCTGAAGGCTTAAAGTCGCTCAGAGGGCGATAAAGCGGGCTATGTTAGGCGTCTACCTGCGCGATCGTTTGAGAAACGAAGAAATTCGCAGGCGAACCAAAGTAACTGATGACTGGCAATGGGCAGGATACATAGCTCGCAGAACTGACGGCCGCTGGGGCAGAAAGGTTCTAGAGTGGTGACCACGAACCGGAAGACGCAGCGTGGGCAGGAGATCCCTCATCGAACCGACGATCTATATATAGATAAGAGTGGCGGGCAACCGATGGATGAGGGCGGCGAACGACCGGCCACGGTGGCGAAAATTGGGGGAGGCCTAAAAAGACGTCCAGCAGTGGACGTCTTTTGGCTGATATGATGATGATGATTTATTAATTTTGATTGTATGCGTGTCTCGTATGAATGTCATGAAACAATATATGCCAGCCAATAAGCCAGGGCAATTTAATAAATTGTGGCCACTCCATTTAATAATCAAATAATTACAATTTAGTAAGTTTTTATCTACTGACTCACATACGAAAATAGCATTTGATTGTGGTCGTATAAGTATAATCATTTAAAAGATCACATTTTCTGTAATGGTGTAGTAATGAAAAGTAAGTGTATTTATTTGTTTAAAGTAAATTAACCACTGTGTTCGCCAATCGGGTGCGAGCCCGTAGACCTCGCAAGGTTGACCCTTGCTTTGATTTAGTGCCCGTAGCCCCCGTGCAATAATTAGAGTGCCCGTAAACCCCTAATCCCAGATAGATTTAAAGTACTTACAGTTCGCACAATGTTCCACCTTGCCTTGGATAACTTTTGTCTTACAGTGGACGTGTTCGTTTAAAATAGAGTAAGAAAATACCTAATTAGCATAAAGCATCTAGCTTATTCTAACGATAAGTAAGCCATGTTAAGATTACTTTTGGAACTGTGGCCACCACTTCTGAATCCCACTGACTGCTTACCATCAGCTAGAGTGGAGTTACTTTAGCAGGTTACATAAAGAAAAGATTGACCAACGACTCAATAATAGAATAACAGAAATATTTTAAAATATTTTTATTTCTACCTATTTTTCTGCCGGCAATCGTCACAAACTGCTATTTCTGCTGACAGTGGTACATTTATGGATATTCGCCATTCCATTCCTTCATGCGAGGGGAGTGTTTAGTATTGTCTTCGTATGATGGCAAGTAGCCAAATGTACATCGTGAACGTTCTTACATACATCGAATATCGGCGCTTGAGAAACTTTATTATAATAATATACAAGTCAGTTAACCTCACTGTAGGGCAAAGGCCTCTCTTTTCATACAGATTCGCAGGCGGATTGACAAATTCAGATTGTTTTAAGTCCAGCAGCAGAGAGCGCCGGCGGCCTAATTTCCCCCTTTCCTTTTTCCCATTTTCCATCAATCCCATCACCTACTCCCTTGACGGTAGGCAGCGGCTTTGCAGAGTCTCTAGCATTGAAGGAGCAGCGCTAGAGACTCGGAGTCGTCCATGAGCGACAGTTACCACTTTCCATCACGTGGACTGTTGCTTCCTCGTCTGCCACTAGCAGAAAAAAAAAATCTTTTGCGTATGTTATCCTACACTGTAAGTCGGTAATATCCAATGTGAGCTTGTAGGTACGTACTTTACCTACATATGAATTGGAAAAAGTTACGATGGTTTTCCAGTTTCGAATCCAAACCGCGTATGTACAAAGCAAAAACATAAAATGGCTCGTCTATAATCAAAAGACGATGAAAGAACAGTGGCTGGTAATGGTATACACCAGTGAAAAATGATTCAGCGATGACATAGCGAAAATGAATTCAATTTCAATTTTAAGCAAAATCTTTAACGTCTAACATTTTCCATAAATCGGAACTAGAAAGATTTATATTTTATATGTTTATTCGTAAATAATAAATTTAAAAACTACTAATCCATCATAATTAATTTAGTACTAAAAACACATTATAGGTAGACACCTAAGGTAACTAACTGGTTCGGAAGGAAAACCTGACCTTTGCGTAGTTTCGATTTAACCATTGAAACAGTCTTTTATAGGTAAATATTATCCATAGTATAATAATCCTACTAATAATATTATAAATGCGAAAGTTTGTGTGTGTGTGTGTGTGTTACCACTCAGCGCCTAAACAGCTGAACCAATTTCGATGAAAATTGCCGAAAATCCCGAAAAGCGGTCTGGTTCCTGAGTTACATTAATTAAACACATATCATTTACCGCGCGGGCGAAACCGAAGGGCGCAGCTTAGTACATACTAAAAACACTTGTCTTAATACCAAAAACGCACTTATTCTTCTGGTTAGACAAATATAATGGTATTTCCTCACCATCACTCATTTTCCGAGAAAGTTCGCTCATTATATTGAACTTACGCTACGGCTAAGCTCCACCACGACTCCTAAATTACTTCCTTAATAAGATTACCTTCGTAAACGTTACCTCGAGTAACATACCTCTCTGTTGATGAATCATCTCGCTTCAAACATGCCTTCACATTTGAACAAAATAGTATGTTTTTGATATATTACGAATGGATTTTTCAGGTTTTTCCTGAGTATTTTTCAAATATTGCTTCTCAAATTAGAGCAGTTCCATCGACTTTTCCATAGGGGCTAGGTATTTTAGTCCAACAACAAATTTTTGATTACTTTCTTCATATAATATTTTTTTTTTTATTTTCGAGTTACTTGTTAGATTTTACAATAGAATGCAGTTGCAATGCCAGTTATTGTTTTGTGTGTTCCTTACATAATTCGTAAAATATCACTACAAGACTAGAACTTTACAGCGACAATGAGCGACGCCAATCTAACTGACATCGATTTAGCGGTCGTAGAGATTATCTGCAGGAGATAAACGAAGGCAGCCGCCCGGGGTCTCTATTCTTCATGTTTATTGAACTACAAGTTTAAACCACTCTATTTTAAAGCTAAATTTATAAATATTCTAAAGTTTTATACTCCACTACAAATATCAAGAGGCCCTAGACAAACGGCATAATTCTATTCTATTCATAAAATAGATTAAAAATTGTATGGGATTGACATAAGCTAGAAATCTAAGCCATTTGTCTAGGGCCTAAGGATCAAAATTGTATGTACAGAGTGTATACGATGGTTTGATATTAAATGAAAAGGCAGCTGTTACTAGTCCGTTTAATGATTTCAAATTAATCACAAAAATGATTTGACAGAAACAAAAATTTAAAATTTTCTAACAAAATAAATAATATTTTAGTAGTAATAAAGTAATACACCATTTATTATGACAAGTTCAATGACCTATAATGAGCGGCAACGTTTATCCTTCGACGTGGAATATGACTTTAGTCAGTGACCGTTTGACGTATTTACAGAGTGTTTAGAATTAAAGAAATTAAAAAAGTAGTCCTGTGTCTAAACTATTGAAGATATTTAGTTGTTTATTTTTATACTGCTATATAATGTCACATACTATACGTAATTGCATTTAATATCATACCGTCGTATACATTCTGTATAAGTAGGATAACGACATGATAAATATCATAAGGAGTCCGTAGAAGTAGTTTAAACATTATCTACCCAAAAACATTAGGTTTGCTAAATCAATGGTATTTATATAGACTGCTTCAATGCCATTGGGTACATGCAACTGTTGTGCAAGAAGTTGAGGGAAAAACCAGCAGTGTTTCTTATCACTTACCATTAACTGGGCTGTTGACTCGTCTGTCACTGTAGACAATATCAAAAACCATATTAAAATTATGCATGGGTAATATATAGGTCTTCTAGTTCTTTTCACAAATACATATATTTGTAATTAATATACGGTAGGTAGTAGAACCTATGTGGGTAGTTGGTTTCCACATATATGGGCCGGATCTACCGCCCTCTCATAAAATAATATGAAGTACCTATAACAAAACGTATACTTTACGCCGACGAATAATTGTTGTTCGAGACAAATCGTATAAAGCTACTAACTTTCTATAATTCTACTATGGAGGAGGCATTTACCCATACTTGGCATAAGGATCCCCATACTAAACGATCGAAGCCATCGACAGTAACCAGTTCCCACAAATTATTCAATGTTCCTATTTCATATTCATTGTTCCACAGTTCTACTGCGACTTATCCGTATGCGACACTGTTACTAGTCAGATAAACAGTACAAAACACCATTCCATTCCATACACATAAACTAACTCATAATGCATAGGCTTAAAGTTCAAAGTAGCATGCCTTTATTTTTACAACTGCTTTTAAGATTGTCATTACACTCAGTGTCTTTTTGCCTAATTAAAAATACAATTCGATTTGTTCAGCAGTACGTTTTTATTGGACAAAAAAGTTTGAGCATTACAGAACCGTTTTATTTTTACAAAGACTGAATGCAGACGTGATATTAAGTACTAACCTACCTTCAAAGCATTTATCTACCTACACATAATATGGTATTCTATACAATGGTATCTTTAGTACCTGATCTTTGGACTAAAAAGTGAAAACACACCACTACTTTCCTTTTATCCATCCTACAGAAGACCTCTGACACGGCAACACTATTTTGATAGTGCCGCGTTTCAACTATTGTATCTATCTATAGTTTTTTTAATGCATTAATTAGCGGTGAAGACTGTGCAGAATTTTCTTTTTATTTTAAATGTTGATGGAGATAGGCGGAATCTTTATTTCAGTTACGATTTCTGTTTTTGAGAACCATGAATGTCGATTACCACTTGAGGCGCCACTTATTCTGTCACCATTAAATAACAGCCTGGTTGGGTCTTGTAAATAAAACGTTTTATATTATCAGGCATTACTACCTAACTTGAAACAACTTATTTTTAGGCAAGTGCGTACCTCTTTCTACAAGGTATAAAGTTATACAGGCTTTAATGAAAGTACGAAAACGCAAAGCCATAAAGTTGGTAAAACGTTTTCAAACATAAAGTTAATTTAATAGCACGACGTTTTATTAAAATGGCTTACTTATATCCATTCACAGGAAAATGATTAAGCCTTAAAATAATCGTTTTAGTCAGTTTTATAAGAAGCCATATAATATTAAGCAAGTTACTTCAAAAATTAAAAAAGAAACGTAAAATAAAATCTTTAAAAAGTTATATCTTTACAGAGATTTTAACCTAGCATCGGATCATTAGAATACTCTAAATTATCCTTATTATTAACTTGATGAGCAGATTTCATGTAACAGAGGCTGAGAATGTTTTTATATACGACTACGGTGACAAACAAGCATACGGCCCGCCTGATGGTAAGCAATTACCGTAGCCTATGGATGGACGCTTGCAACACCAGAAGTGACTTTTACTAACTTTTTAATGTAAAAGTCAAATAGTCAAAGTTTCGTAGGTTTACTACTAAAGATAAACTTCATAAATCACTCCTATCTGTAGGTAAATTAAGAAATAATCTATGCCAATATCGGAGCGTCATGATCGGTGCGCGGCTTGCTTCAAGGTGCAAACACATGAATAATTGAGATGGTGCATCCTTTGTAGCAGATTATTTCAACCTTACAGCCTTTATTGAATCAACTGAAGTTTATAACAATAAAAGTAAGAATGCGTCGGTGCTGCACTTGTGTTTCGTAGCGTTAGCAAAATAAATAATTAAGTTAAAAGTTGAAAACATATTAAATAGGTATACCTAAACAAACAGGCTTGAATTTTTCAAACAAAAATACAAGCTATGTCATGGTAATAACTAAGCAATAGTTAGCTTTCAATAAATGATGAATCGATCTACTCAAAAAATTTAAATTTCTTTTAATTAGGTAAGTAAGTAATTTCCAAAAAAAATAGTCGAAAGTTTTTAAAGCCCGATCTAAAGAAGAGAAGTATGCTTTAGGATTCATATAACACTCATAATATAAAACCTAATCCCAATCTGATTTGCCAATTTTCTACATTAATAGGTTAACATTATATATACTAGCTTTCTGCGGCGCGGTTTCACCCGCGCGTAAAATATGGTTTGTTGCATCCCTCGGGAACCAGACCAATTTTCGGGATAAAAGCCTACGTCCGTCTCCGGCACCGAATCAATCTACATACCAATTTTCATCAAAATCGGTTCAGCCGTTTAGGCGCTGAGTGGTAACAAACACACACACAACACATAAAAACTTTCGCATTTAGGATATCTCTAATCTTTTTAAGTTTTTATGAGTTAGTTCACAAATTAAATAGGCATACGAGTACAATTAGTTTTTGATATCCTTACTTAAAAGTAAAACAAAGGGCTACATACTCGTACATCTCAAAATATTGATTGATTATAAGGCTAAAAGCGTATTCTGTGACTATTCTATATTAGGTACTTTTGTAAAAGTGATGTTACAACTTGCAAAATATTTTGTACCTTAAATACTGGGATCATTCTTGCAGCTAGTACATTTTAGGGCTAGAGTATAAAGCGAAAATTGCCTTAGTGTAAGTTGTAAGTGATATTTTGTGATACGAGAGATGCCCTCTGAGTGAACTCCTTGCGAGAAAGTAATGTTGGACAAAATAAAAATTCTAGGATAGTATTTACATTTTATACATTCAGTGCGAATGCTGAATGTTGGTATTTTGTTTATATCCAGTATCCACTTACCTATTTCATTTTATTATATCTTCTAGCTTTCCGCAGCGTGGTTTAACCTGCGTCTTCGCTTACTGCTCTGCTCTCGTCGCCAGTAGCGTGATGTTACATAGCCTATAACATTCCTCGAGAACTAGGCTATCATACGCAAAAATATTTTTTCAAATCGGACTGGTAGTTTCAGAAATTAGCGCGTTCAAACAAACAAACAAACTCTTCCGCTTTATTAATAGTATAGTTAAAGATAAAATATATACGTACCACCTAACTTTTTTTCCAAGACAGTTTTATTAACGCTAACCTGAGAAAATATAAGTTGGATTTGAAATATTTTTCTTTTGCATGTGTTGCATAAAAATTAAATAGATTTTTCTTGTTTATTTCATTTCGAATAGAAGCTTTTCACGTCTTGCTTTCAGACGAATCAAGTTAGAATGCGCGAACTGAATAAAAAAGAAAATAACTAAAAAGAGTTGTAAGTAAATTACATGGAAATAACTTATTCGCATCGCCTGAATCAGGCTCGCTTGGGCTGTATTTGGATGGTTTTGTTTTAATTCTACCTATGCCTACATTATAGAATGATAATAAAAGATGTCCCACCTTAAATTATTCGTTTGATAGTTAAATTATCATCATAAGTGTGCTACTGGGGATCGAGAGGAAACTAAAACTTAGCTGGAAAATAAAATCCACTCTCGACTCCCAGGGGCCGAGAGTAAATTATAGTTAGGGGTCCAGTCCAAAAATATATAGCCCTGATTAAATGATAAAAATTGAAAACCACGAAATATAACACTAAATTGCGACGTTTTGCCACTCATGACGCGTAAACGCTCATAAGACAGGACATCGTCTGTCGGGTCCGCTAATTTAAGATTTAAGATATTTAGTGTACAATTTACAATACCTACTGACTGCTTAGTCAAAGCACTTACATTTTACGGTACACTCTTATATCATTTGACATGAGATATATCAAGCGTATATGCCATCGCCCTATGTTATATCTGACATAGGGAGAGAAGTCACCCTGAGGCGCTGACAGCAATATCGAGGGTCTGCAGCCAAGTGGAAACTCGCTGATGAGATAACACGTCTCGCATCACAATTATTTGTGTAATGTGTGTATCTTAGTATTACGCTCGATGTATGTGAGTATATAGAGTTATTGGAAGAGGTACGGGTCTATATATCGGTTGATGAATACAGAGTGATTGGGAAGATATGGAAAACAAAATCATTTTTTTTTACTTTAATTGAAAGATAAGTGTCCTATGTTTGTTTAAGCTTGTCAAATCTATTTTTATCGCTGGTACGCATAAAGACTTATTGAAACATAAGCGGTATTTGCTGCCGCTATGGGTAGATGTACATACCGCGCGGCTTTGGCTTAGGTATTTAGTATGAATTACCGCGGCAAGAGTGGAATACCGCATACCCGCTCGGACTGGCGAAAAGTTCATACCTTTGTAAGCGAAACTCACACGATATTCTACC
Organism: Parascotia fuliginaria; assembly: GCA_963082885.1. Taxonomy (NCBI): domain Eukaryota; kingdom Metazoa; phylum Arthropoda; class Insecta; order Lepidoptera; family Erebidae; genus Parascotia; species Parascotia fuliginaria. The sequence goes on from OY720175.1 coordinate 17,913,957, forward strand.
CACAAGGATAGCGAAATCCGCTTTGGTGTGAACAGTAGTATTATCGCATTCCCACTCGGATTTCTCTACCGCAGGCGGTAGCGAATACCGCTCATGTTTGAATAGGCCTTATATGAGAATAATTTTCAGTCATGTTCTTGCTTGCAATTACAATGCTTGGTTAGACAGATCACACAAAATTTTGTCCCGTGTAACAATCTAACATCATGCTACATCATCCTGCTACATCATTGAGACAGTCTGCCGAATATCAATCACACAGTCCGTGGTGCAGTGGGAGCGCAAGCGACTGCTGTGCACGAGGTTGTGGTTTTGATCAACTTTGACAAAACTTTGTGTGATACATAAAGATTTGTTCCGCGTCTGGGTGTACTTTGTGTCAGTTAAATGTATGTTTGTAAAGTCCCGACACAAAGATTGTTCCATACAGTGCGGGCGTTGTCTTTTTTAAAATAACAAAAAAAAGAAAAAGTATTGAAACATACTCGTACTTTCCGATTTCTACTCGCATTTTCAACCCACGACTATTTTATTCCGTTTTGTACTCAAAACTTATTCCGGTGTCAATCCACATTTTTGAATATAATATTTATTTCCTTATCAATTTGCCTGAAAACCCTAGAAAGAAAGTAAGAAAGAAAAAGTATTTATTCAGCCAAGAAGCGACATACAAAAAAAACAAGAAGAGTTGAAAGAATACAGAAATAACAAACAAAGTAGGTACAGAAAATAACGTACTTAAGTAAATTTAAAACTAAAACCAAACCAACTTTAACAAATTAATGTAGTTGTTAAAACAGGAATATACCCCTTGTTTGCACGTCACTCCTGTGGCTGAGTGAGTCAAGCTGAGTGGGTCCGATCCTTCTAAGAATATTTCAGTAACACATATCTATTTAATTTAAAGTAATAAGAGCGAAAGTCAACAAACTCTGTTTAGCCATCCCTAGCCAAGGCGTACAGATTTATATCCTTGAAGTGGCAATAGTAATTAGAAGGAATTCAACTGAAACTAGGAACTTGACGAACTCGTAGGTAATCAACATTTGTTTTAATAAGTAATAAACTCTCGCTAGCCACTAATTGCATGGCCCGAATGTTACAGTCAATGCTTTTGAAAATTACTCGATTTTCAGTCCTAGCGTAAGGAAATAAAATTCAAAATGTTGTACCTAATAATTTTTTAATGTTTTTACTCACTAAGAGCGATGGTGTATTTGCACAGGTTGATTTAAAATACTCCAGTGCTTGTAACAATTACTCCAGTAATAGTTATTTCCCCGGCCTAATAGTAATATGTTTTACAGCATAATTACATAGCTTTGAAATCACGGTTTTTCTACTATAACATGCATGTATCCATACTATTATAACGCAAAAGTAACTCTGACTGTATGTCTGTTACGCTTTTACATCTTAATCAATATCCGTATTTGATGCAATTTGTTATACTTAGATATTTTTATCGCGAAAAATGGTTTTAAGGGATCGAAATAGGGGATGAAAGTTTGTATAGAAAATGCGAAATAATCGATATTCACGCCAGAAGAGCTGCGGACAAAAGCTAGTATACCCATAAACCTTTAGGAAGAAATCCCATAAACGATAGTGAAAATCGTATTCTATTCAATCGCATCAAAATCTGTTGCGTGGTTTCATAGAAATTAGCAGAGAAACTGACAGAAAGAATCAGCAACTTTGCTATATATTAATTTTATTTTATTTCACCTGTCGTTGTTGTTGCAAATGTATGACCGGCAATTTCAAATCTGCTCGAGCAAATCCTATCGGGAACCTAAGAAGTGGAACCTCAAATATTTGAAGGCACGAGTGGGCACAGGATGTGAATTTAAGGAGACCAGTGGCCTCTGACCCATTCAGCGTACCAATGCAATATAGACTTTATGTTAGTAGTTCTTGTTTCAAATGACAATGCCACATAAAATGTCTTTTATCTTAATTTTAACCAAGGCGACGAGCGTTTTATATATTTATATATATTTTTATATATTTAAACAATTTTGAATACAAGTAGCAATACAATCCAGCTTTGTTCGGTCTTGTATTCAACAAGTGAAGGAAAACTTCTACTTACGCGATTTTGTTGTTGTTCAGTGAGTTTATACGGATACTCACTTTGCAAGCTTTTTAATCTATTCAATTTGATGTAAGCGATTTTGTAATGCTTTAACACTTACATAAGTAGAAAGCTGCTAATTTAATTCTAATGTGGAGTTGACACTGCTGACATGGCTTTAAATTATTTGTGGATTGAAGTCCTAGGGCGACCACTACGACCTGTAGGCGTAATGTGCAAATAAAATAATCTAAAATGGAAGCGAGACGCACCGTTTGCTTGTAGTACTTACTTGTACTACTTGTTCATACATAATATATGATACACGTCGTCGATACCACAAATCGAAAATAACACGCAATTTCACTTGAGTTCGAAATCACAAAAACAACTATATACGAGAAAACAAAAGAACATTAACCGGTTTGCTTTTAAAAAAATATAACTAAAATATCTACACGACAGATGTCAATGTCGTGAAATTAATTTGAATTTGGAATATCAAATACAAAAAAAAGCGTTCGATATACGTTAGTAGGCACATACTAGCCAGTATTAAAATCCTAATATTTTTAAACGAGGAATCGAATATTTCGAATTCGATTAGCGAATAATAACAAAAAGACCACAGATAACGAACCATGTAACCAAATTGTAGGTCGCACACGGTCCCCCATTCTCGTGAATGTAAAATTAATTATTTCTTCCAGTTAAGCATGAAATTGAAAATTTGCAATGACAAAAATTACTTTTGGTTTCTATTATCATATACTTGTTTTTGACAGTTTTTTAGCGTTTAGGAGAACACTACTACACGTATATTTACCTGAGATCATATAGTACGGCAGGTACGCGTAAGTATATCACATAGTATACAATCACTTACATACTGCCTAAAGCATAATTTCTAAGTTAAGTAGGTACCACCCTTTAAATAAGACCAGTAAAGTACGAGTCGGACGAGGGTTGTGTAACTTGATTTATGTTCCGAAAATTGCCCCGGATTATAAATCCGTAGAATAATATATAGTACGCACTAAAATTAGTTATTAAACACCGACCGACAGGCACAACGATGAGTGTTATCAACTTATCATAGATTTAAGTTATATCAATCACTACTTATATAAAACAAAGTCGCTTCTCGCTGTCTGTCCCTATGTATACTTAGATCTTTAAAACTACGCAACGGATTTTGATGCTTTTCTTTTTAATAGATAGAGTAATTCAAGAGGAACGTTTATATGTATAATACGTGCGAAATATAGAAGAGAAACACTGGTAATTTTAGGGGTTTCTAATGTAATGCAGGGTCATAGCGGTTGCGGCAGTACCGGCCAGGGAGCCGCCGGCCTCTAAAGAAAACAATGACCATGTTTGTATTGTCTAATGACGAAAAAGCTGTGAACGTTGTTTATAAAAAACATTCTGTAGTATATTTAGTATCAATATAATACCTGTGCGAAGCCGGGACGGGCCGCTAGTTTAATATATATCATTGAGGTTAAGATATCTATTTGTAATAAATGTAATTTTTATTTAAGAAATAAATTGAAATTGAAAAACGTTATAATTGCATTAATCTGTTTATTTTGTGAATTGTTTCTATATTTTTCTAATAATTATCTGTCATACTACGACTTCTATCAACTCAATTTATTCCCTTATTAATTAAAGTTATAATTATTCCCTGAAGGATATGCAGTAGAAATTGGTAGGTATAACAAGTCTGTAAGCCCCTACCCATCACTTTGAAATGAACTTGATGAATGAACTTGATGTTGATAACTCACCGACTATTCGTCTAGCTCTAATGAATGGAAGAATAAATTTGATTCAAGTGTAGCTCGTAAATTGTATTAGTACTAATTGTACTAATTGTACTAGTACTAGTAGTAAACCTGAAACCAAGACTAAAATAAGCCTTTCTTTGATCTTTATGACCAGTACTTTAGTCTATTGGCGAGTTTAACCATCCATCTTCTCCATAATTTGTAAAGAAGAGGTGAATAACGACACCACAAAATATAATGTTATCTTGGTGAGTCAATTAAAAGTCGCAAAAGTTTTAGTCTTTCGTCTAAAACAAGTCTAAAACCAACTCAAGCGGTCCCATAATTGGGGTGCTAATAGTGGTGGATGTATTAATATCAGTTCTTTGTTGCTATTTCCCCACAAAATGTCCAAGTATACAACGTGATTGCACTCGACATGGCATCAGAAGTAAACGAGTGCGTCAATGCATGTTCCTCTACGTCCGTTCCACGGAAGCTCTCGGCTGAATGAAAAATTGTTCATTTGCTGTTTATGCTGATTTATAAATGTTTCTGATACTTTTCTATAAACTTTCTTTATAATAAGTATAACGAAGTATATGGCTACTTTTGTAAATGTGTTTAATGTAAATGTCACAAAATTAATGTTTATTTAGAAAATCATAGTAAAGTTATTGATACAAATATAAAATAAAAAATAAACTTTTTTGTGTTGAGTTAAAATTCATTGCGCATACATTTTTTTTTTTGAATTTTGATTACTCTATGAATTAAACATTAAATTAACACCGATAATACAAAATTATATTTTTAGGTATGTGGTAAAGTAAAAATACTGTCTTTTTTATTCTAATAACGTAAAGTTACTTTATGAACATACTCCAATGTCTACCTTTTTACGAGAAACGAAACTTCATTTCACGGCTTCCAAAGAGGCATTTTAAATTTAAATTGAATTCGAAAACGACTGGACGAAGTTTCCAAGTCAAATAAAAAGATTGTTTTTCATCACACCTAGTTTTGAAAGACTTTTACTTGATAGGCTTTTATAGACTTAAAATAATAGGTACCTTTTTAAGGCATATAACCAGATTAATTTAGAACATCTTAAATTGATAATTCCCAGAACATCTTACAGGATACCTAATAAGAGAGCTTTTTATACTGAAAATTTAATAAGTTACTGTCGTATTGAATCAATATTCAATCATTTGAATTTTAACGACTCTGAACCAATAACAGCATAAGTCGTCGACATGAAAATTTATCATTTGATATCCGTCGTGCATTGGAGTGCAATTTCCCCGAGCGCCCGCCTCTTCGGGACTCCATTCGGGAAATTATGTCTATTTCCTACATCGCTCCTTTCCCAGACAGGTGAAGATTTTACTTATAATATTGGTTTATAGCATTACTAGTGTTGAATAAAATAACGCTGAAATTCTTGCTTTTTCTATATAGTAGCCTACCAAATGTGGAGTCGACAGGAGCGGTAGACACCACCTTAAAAGTTATCACAGCAAACTCCTGCTTTGGAGTAACCCTCTGTAGTTGTAACCATTGTGCACTAAAATGTATAGGTACTTACCACCCTTTCCAGTGAAATCCAAAAGGATCTCAAACCAAACGATTTGGGCCTTTATACTCATGTTAACAAAGTTTTGATATAAAATATAAACATCTGTTTCCATTATTCGGTTTTGTACAAGGTACACTGATGTCATAAACCAATATTTAACATGTACAAAGATGTAAATACAATTTAGGCAACTATCACTAAATTTATTAGGTTCATGTCCCAATTTCCACGTCCAATGTAGATAATAATTTCCCTCGAGAACGAAGTTAATACCTAAATCTTTGGCGTGTACCTACTAGATATTTGTAATACGGATACGTTGTGGGACTCGGTATAACTACAGTGCGTATTAGGTTTGAATTACCTTCTAATTCAAAGCTTAGGTGGACCGTCTCGTTGATCTACAAAGCTGTGCTCGTGCTTGCAACCGATCGAAAGCTCTGGGGTTCTATTTTCTTTAAAAAGCTGCATATCATCATAAATAAATATAATATAGTGCACAAAGAAACTACTAATCACTGTAAAGTAAAAATTTCAAAGAAAAGACAACACGCAATTTTCCTACTGTCGATTTTTTCTGTAAATTTGCTGACGGAACAATCAGAGAAATCATGAAGAATACCTGACAATTATTGAAATTCACGAAAGTTAAATGACGTTATGATCGTTGAGACCTACATCTTCAATTTTGTCGCAAGACGTCCACAGGCCAAACACACACACACACACACACACATAGATCGCCCCTAAGTTTTGCCACTGACCTGTCATAAACCGCCCTCATCTATAGTTTGCCGGTCGTCGGCCCACATTGTGAGAAATAAAACAAATACACGAATATATACCTACTTGATATTATATTTCACAATATCAATTAGTAAGTGAACATTGTTGTCAATTAATTCTCACCCTAGAATACAATAGATAACGTAACACGGTCACAGTTAATAAATTAGAATATTATTATCAACAAACACCTATGTCACTGATAACCTATTCTTACAAATGTTAACTATTTGCAGTCAATATTGTTATTAATTAAATAGGGAGATACATCATGAATGTGGTCTCTAGTGTAGGGTATAGAACCACTACATCTCTTGCTACAGATGTCATAAGAAGTAATTATGGGAATCACTAGGTATGAAAAATATCGTTACTACCGTAAGTATTACCTTACTGCTGTCACCATCCGCCAGCTAAGCGTAGTGGCTATGGAAAACTACTTACTTCGAGAGTGTACATGGACGTCTTCAAGATGTGATAGGAAATGATTGAAAGCGTTCAGTTTCGGTCCGATTAGACTGGAAATGAAGAATGGAAAGGCATTTTTAGATAAATACCTCTCGTGAAAATCAGAACTGCAGCGGTAAAACCGCAAGTTCGGTTTGTTGAAAACAACAGCATTTGAACAAGCACGTTATATAAGAATATCTCTGATATTCAATAATGAATGGGTTTGTATCGGTGAAGGTATAATTCAGCCGTCGACAGCTTCGCCGACAAGCGTCACATTGTGCCGACAGTCGGCGTTCAGTGTCGGCGAAAGTGGCGCCAAACGGCCATTCAATGGTAATGAAGGAATTAGCGGTACAACAAGCCTTGTGGCCATATTTTTAAGGACATTGTAATTCTTGTTGTTTAGCTGTTTAGAACGTAACGAGGCCAGATTTAGATGATAAACTATTGTAAGTTTGTTAGCTGTCATGGCACTGGCGTGTTGGGCCCTTATTATTTTGTAGGAGGTAGATAAAGGATTTTGTATTTTATATGGCACCAAATAGTATTGCTTAACTCATTATTACACAACAGAAATGTTTATACTTCAGATACATTATTACAAATAGCCTTGTTCTAATTAAACCATACCAAACAAATCATGGTGCATGGGCAAAACTCGTCTACCAACGTGGTGGCAAACACCTCCCTTAGAGAGTCCTATGTCCTACAGTGAATGTCATAAATAAGGCTGATGATGCAATGATGATAGGCACCTATTATAAAAAAAACTATGCACTACAACTACCATACTTAGTAGATACATAAAGCAGTGAATACCGTCGTGGTTTGAGTTGATAATAACCAAGTGGCTGGAGTAGGTAGGTACTAGGTACATATACTGTACACGCTAAAAGGATTACCAACTAATGCAATTTACTACACCACACAACGATGCATAACACTAGGTCGGTGTATATACAATGTATACCGAGTTTCTGTTATGTAAAGTACAAGTATGTTGTACCTAGCGTGTTATTTTACTTTGACGAACCAACTGTGGGTTCAGATAATCTAATTAAAACTAGCGCCCTGAAGCAGTGGCCGATGCAAATTTTACCTTTTTTTACTGCCTACAGTGGCAGACAAGCCAACAGTCCACAGTGATGGTAAGTGGTAACTGTCGCTCATGGAGTTCTGCAATGTCAGGGGCTTCGCGAAGCCGCTGCCTACCGTGACATTAAGCCTCTTTATACCTCGTTTGAAGAAAGACATGTCATAGCGCTCGGGAAACACCGCAGCTCGCAGTTCGTTCCAGAACCTGCACGTGCCTGTACCTCCAACTCCATAGGATCTATTACAGTTTAAAACATTTGATTTAAAATTCAAAAGATTTATTTTAAATAACTTTTTTGAAAAGGTTTATGATGTCTGATGGTATTGTGTATAAGGCGTCTTCTTCGTATTTACTAAATAAACTTGGCTTCTAAATCGAGCAAGTACCAATGTTTATAACGCAAATCCGCATTAAGCAAGCGTGGTGATCAATACTCGTGCATTTACTGTAGAAGAAGAGACCTTTATCCCTGTAGCAGAATAATAAAGAATTATTATTGTAACATTCAAATGTTGATTACAATAAAGTACAATTTTAGCTAGTTATGCATGTAATACTGATTATGTTAAATAAGTAAAGTACATCTAGTTTATAAAATACATACATTTGAATAATTTATAAGCACTTAACTTGACAAACTTATATTCTTGCGTAAACAATAGCATATGCAAGCGATATCATGAAGCACCATCTTAGTTACTTAAAGCTAAACTTAAACAATTATCACTTGGAGTTGTTTGCTCACACTTTTTTTTAAGGTTGTACGTTACGCCTTAAATAATATATCAATATCATTCAGCTTACTTGTAATCTATTATATAAAGCGATAGAGTTTGTTTGTTTGTTTGATCGCGCTAATCTCTGGCACTACCAGTCGGATTTGAAAAATTCTTTTTGCATATGATAGCCCAGTTCTCGAGGAAGGTTATAGGCTATGTAACACGCTACTAACGAGGAAGAAACCGCTCCGCGGAAAGCTAGTATTAAAGAAATAGTTTTACGTGTAACTCTGTAATCAACGCAATACCACCACGGTGGATCAGTGGTGTTCTGTATGGACTGAAACGGTCTTAGGTTCAATGAGCTAACCCTGTTAATTTTTTCACAGTAGTTTTTTTTCTTTTCTGGCTAATCATTGACCTATCGCTTTTAATTTCTGCTCTTATTTGTGTCACATCGTCTGGTTTCTATAGAATTGAGAATCGCGTAGGTCACACAATATCAGGGCTGTCCGAAGTTTCCACATGGATTCCTTTAGTTATAATATCTCAAACTTTCTACTCTGCAGAACAGTATAAAGCACTTTTCCAAACTTAATTTGTAAGTAAAACTGTTGTCATTTTAATTTTTTAGTCTGAAAGTTTTTATTGTATACTTAAGCCAAGTTTAATTTCCTTCATTACTTTTTTTATATTACGTGTTTTTATTGCTTTATAGTACTAGATAAAAAAAGGCTCTCTATCTGGCTGTGTAAATGCCATACTCACAATTAACTCCTACCGCTAACACTGTCAATGTCGCATAATACGTTTGGAGGTCATTGTCCGAAATACGCAATATTAAACAATTCTCATACCCCAGCTTCTGATATAATGAGTGAGTATGAATGGCAGGGAGGGCCCGTATCGATCGGCTGTAGCGTCCGCGTTGCCTAGCAACAGGAGACGCGTTGGCGTCGCGACGACGGCAAAGACCATGCTTAGATATGTTATTGTTTATTTATGATGACCAATTGCCCAACTCTTAGAAATAACAATAAATGACATGTTTGCTACTGCAATGTAATTGTTTCGTGATATCTGACGATTGGCATAGCGTTTAAATTGATTATGGATATAAGGAGTAGTAAAGAGAAGTAGCTGTCTCTTATGGACTTCTCTTGTTTCAGCTAAGCAACTGGGGACTTGATGGTTTAAACCGACACGTGTTAAGTAAAGCTTATGTAAATTACTCTCTTAAAAACTAGCTTTAGAAGAAGTAATTAAAATAATGTCCTATGACATTTACTTACTCCTTCCCCTGATGTTGGTCTTCAAACGAAACGGAAAACGTAAATAAACTACATAAATATCTCTTAAATTTAAATCACTTTTTTAGTTATAAATTCACTTCTGTTTGCCTACAATAAATTTAAAGATATTTAAATGTATTAAGCAATGTTTTTGCATGTCGCTGTAGCAAATTTCGCAGGGTGATTATTCGTGATTCTCCCGAGGGCATGCATAACAATTGATGGATCCAATCAACCACTAATAGCTGAACTCATGCTGGTTTTGTGCACTTATTTATTATCCACACAAAGAAAGATTTATGACTCTGACGGCGTAGTGAAAGCATTCATCTGATTTAATGTTGGTTCGATTGATTACTTAATTGTATGCCTTTAATTTAAGATTAATGTGTACAGGGTACGTATATGACGCTTACAATTATGGGTAACAAACCTTTGGGAGTGTATTTTGGGTTATCTTTACACACACAAACTTTCGTATATTATTAATAGGATACTTACACCTAAAAACAAAACATATGAGTAGACCTAAGTATATTGTTTAATATTTTTCCACAATAGGTAATACTTAAACAAAAAAAGCAGTTTCGTTCTCAGAAACCATGAGGGATTTTTGAACTCCATTGTAACAGGAAAACCTTTAGAAATAGAAATAGAAATAGAAATATTTATTTGTCAATGTAGGTACATTTTACATATAGGTGTTACATTGGTTATAATAGGTCGCTACATTGTACCCATAGGCATACAAATTTTAATAACTTATTGTACATAATCTTAATCTAATTTTAACTATATTGACTTACACCAAACAATCCCACACTTACATAAAACTTAGAACACAAAACAAAACAAAATTAAAATAATAACATCAAATAGACTAATCAGACTTATATTCCATAAACTCAGTTATAGAGTAAAAACATTTTTTAATTAGGAACTCTTTGAAGACTTTTTTAAAAGTGCTTAATTTTAAATCTCTGATATCTTTGGGAATTTTGTTATAAATCGCTGGAGCCATTTGGTATACGCTTTTTTTACAGAGAGCTGTATTACATTTATCTATACTAAGAATATTTGATTCTCTCTTCCTTAACCTAATATCTGCAGGGTCTCTAACATGAAATAAATGCGGATTATTTTTGACAAACACTGCTATCTCATATACATATAAACTAGGAAACGTAAGTAATTTTAAATTTTGAAAATGTTTATGACAACTATCTCTTGAATGTAAATTACATATTGCACGAATACATTTCTTTTGTGCTAGGAACACTAAATTTTTATCGGTGGAATTTCCCCAGAACACTATTCCATACCTTATGATTGATTCCACATAACTATGATAGGCAACGAGTACCGTTTCATGATTTACATGCTTAGAAAGCTTGTGAAGCGCATAGGCGAAACTGTTTACTTTCTTACATAATTCCTCTATGTGTAATTTCCAAGATAGTTTACAATCTATAGTTAATCCTAGGAATTTGGTGTAATCTTTTTTTGCAATTGATACTCTTTCATATACAATGTTTAACGGATCGTGGTATTGTCGTTGACTGAATTGCATGATATGAGTTTTATCTAGATTAATTTTTAAATTATTATGTTTTAGCCATTCTATTGTTTTCTTTAGCGTGTTATTTACTTCCTGTTCATGATCATAAGATTTATCAGATTTTATGACTATTGTGCTATCATCAGCAAACAATATGGTTGGGTGAATCACATTTTTTGGAAGGTCATTAATGTAAATTAAAAATAATAAAGGTCCGAGCACACTTCCTTGGGGTACTCCGTACTTCACCGTTCTATATTTTGACCTGTGTTTAATTTCCCGTTTAGTTTTAATGTTAATATTTACAATTTCTGTGTACTGCTGGCGGTTACTTAAATAAGATTTTAATAGATCAAGACATTTACCACGTATTCCATACCTAGACAGTTTGTCGACTAAGATTTTATGATCAACATAATCGAACGCCTTGGTCATGTCCATATACAAGGCGCATATAGGTACCTTATTATCTACACTGTGCATAATTTGTTTAAGAAAGTCGAAAATGGCAACATTTATTGACTTATTTTTCCTAAAACCTTTTTGTTCCGGGACTAATATATTTTTGTTCTCCAAAAAGTTGTAAAGACGATTGTAGATTGCTTTTTCAATAATTTTAGAAAATATGGGAATTAGTGCTACCGGTCTATAGTTTGTTATAAGGGTTTTATCCCCTTTTTTATAAAGTGGCTTAATAATGGATACCTTCAATTGCTCTGGGTATATTCCCGTTTCAAAACATAGATTTATAATATAACTAAGTGGATAACAAATAATGTTATGTACTCTTTTTATTATATTTGTTGTTAGATCATCATTACCCGTACTTTTTGTGGACTTTAGTGAGCGTATTATTTTTGAAACTTCATCTGGCGTAGTTGGACAGAGATAAAGAGAGTCCGTAACTCTATCTATTTTTGGTAATTTTATATCATTGTTTGGGGTAATTTGATCTACATAGAAGTCATTGAATGCATTACAGATATCTTCAGTATTAGTAACTTCTTTGTTATTATAAATAATTTTTATTAAAGGTTCACGTGGCAGCTGAACTTTGTTATTATTTATTATTTGCCAAGTAGCTCTGCTCTTATTGTTAGAAGTATTTATATAATGATTATTTTGTACATATTTTGTTAATCTTATAATTTTTTTATATCGTTTTGTGTATGAGATGTACTTGTATTTATTATCATCAGTTTTTACTTTGCGATATTGCCATAATAGTTTACGTTTAATTTTACTACACTCTTTTATACCTCGTGACATCCATTTTTGTTTTTTATTTATGGTTTTAGTAATAATTTTCTTGGGGAAGCAAAGGTCATAAAACAATTTAAATGTATCTAATAGGTAGTTATAAGCTAAATTAGGATCAATACACTCATAAATTTCACTAAAGCTAAGGCTCCTTATACACTCTATAAACTTTTCTACATATTCTTGTGAATAATCGCGAATTTCCATTTTCCAAGAATGTAAAGCACACGTTTTTTTTACATTGCATTTTAATATTTGAGCAGTGTGATCCGATAATGCTGTCTCTATTATTTCACCTTTTTTGCTATGACTATTATGCAGGATATTGTCTATGCATGTACCGCTAGACAATCGCGTTGGTTCTTTAAATAGTATTTTTAAGTTAAATCCAGCAACCGTACTGAGAAATCTTTTAGTGGCTTCATCATTTTTCAATATATTTATATTACTTATATTATATTTATATTACCTTGCATCAACATTGTTATAATTTCATAACCATATAAAATATATAATCGTCTTAATCATTGTACATTTTTGATATTCTTAAATGAACCGTCGGAAGAAGTTAAAGAGGAAAGTGGGGTAAATTGCATATTTTCTTAATGTAGAATCTTATGTTGAAACTGTACTTACTCAGGACATATTCTCCGCGATAACTAAAAAAACATTAAAATAAACTAACAAAATTTACACTGAACTTCAAACTGGTTAGGTACCTACACTTAGTAAAAAAATGCCATCATGCTACCATCTTCTTCATACTACATTTAAAATAAATGGTAAAAATTAAAAAAAAATATAATAATACCAAAGTACATTTACCTGCCTATCTCCGCGTAGCGGCGGCGGTCTAATCAATAAATCAGCATTCTATTGTGGTTATTCTCTACCCTTCAATATGTCTAGAAATATTCCACTTCTGTCTATCAGCCATTTAATTACTTGTCAAAACTAAGAAACAATAGAACATTTTATAAAATACTTACCTATATGGATAATAGACAATAAGACCCATTAACTAGGTAGCAGTATTCAGAACCAAAACAAAATAGCAAAACTATACTACTCTTCCCAATGTTATTGTGTACAGACTACCACGCAGAGTTTTGATAGTTTGACCCCCAGAAGGATAAAGTGATATTGTTTTTCTGTGAAAAAGTTCTCAGTATTGGGCCGGAGTCAGAAATCATGCCATGCATTGTACGCGATGTAGGTATTTCGTATATTGCAACAATAGCGGCAACTGTCATCTTTCTAAAAGTCCTACAATCGCCTGATATGCTATGCCTATTCAAGTGCATAAACAGCTTTGAATATAGTTCTCCTAATCGCCCCGAGTGGTCCAGCGCCAAATAAGGCGTTAGTAAATAACTAAATTTATTATAATGGCAGTAAAGGCCGTGCTGTTTAGCGAGTCGTGAGGGTATGCGCGTGCGCCGCCCCGGCGCCGACAGCCGTGACGTCAAATTCTATAGTGATGGCCGCCATGGCCGGTAATGATGTGTCTGGGATATAATATTACCAATAGAGTGGCTTAATGAGGTGCAAGTGCAATTTTACGCCCCGTTTAAAAGACCCGACTTTTTTTAAAATGTTTAAAAAAAGTTTTCAATTTTTTTTTGGATTGGACAGATTACAAACAGAAATTAGCAACACAAACTATCTGGAGTATTAATACCTATATTTCGATAAAATTGAATTTCGATGACCGCTCGAGGCACCTGTAGTTAGAGTGTCAGATACATGTGGAGTTCAATAAATCTCTCCTAATTGGTTCAGATTTTGAGTATTTTCTTTGGATCAATATTTTTAAGTTTTATAATGGTCAATGCTTATAACTCTATGTGAAACTAAATATCATGATTTTTATTTATTGATAATACTATTTATGTGTTTGATTATGCGTTATTTCTTATTTTCCATTACATGATAATAATATGAAAAGAAAAATAATATATTTTTGTTGGAATTGGTATACCCAGAAGCAGAAAATATCTAAAGTATCTTATAATACACAATTTGTACAATTATAGTTACGATTTAGTACAATAAAACAATAGTAAATCAAAAATGTAAACATGAAAAACCATGAAGTAAACATTAAAACATAAATCAATTTCAAAATTTAATTTAATTTAGAATCTCACGCTAATTAAGGTCCCGGTCCCGGTCTCGGGATCCACAGCCATTTGCCAGCACTAGTAGTGACGCGGCCGCTGCGGATGTCCGACGGTATCTACACAGGGTTAATTAAATTTTTAACGCTTTGTTATATAATCTTATTTACTTTTACACACGGAGTCGGCTGCCCTATTTAAATATTTGTAATTATAGTTTTTACTTATTTTAAAAATAATTACTGATTGTTAGCCATAGTACCTATTTCAAAATTATATATTATATTCCATAGAATTAATATCCTATCTTAAGATAGGATTATTATTCTGAGTAGAGAAGATTTTTTGCGACAAAGAGCCAGTTATTATGTACCATTTCCTACAGTTATTACAACATTTCATATAAAATAGTTTAATATTATACAAACATTCAAATAAAAATATTTTTATTAGAAGACTTGCTATGCAGAAATATGAATCCAGTAACAATCCAATTAAGCTGATTTTCGCATGAACGTTTCAAAACTTTTATCTATCCAGCCGAAAAAAACCTCAAGTTTCTTTACATTTTCTATTCAGTGCAGGTCTTTGTTTGCTGGTGTACAGCAACCAGTATAGTTTGGTCTTTAATTTGCTTACATTTTTAAGAGACGAAATTTAGAGTTAAGCTGGTGTTTTATATAAAGCTGTTTCGTGACCAATGGAACGTAAAGTTACGTAATTTTCGAAATAGCCTTATGCATAGCTACTATCAGAAACATAGGTTTTATAAGATTTCAATCCCAATTTGTAGGCATAGCCTGGTTATGAAAAAGACAAGAACACGACTCTGTGACATCCACCATTATTTGATAATATTGTGTGCTTACCTTCAGAGTGGAGTCAATGTTATAGACAAACTAGCTGTTGCCCGCGGCTCTGCCCGCGTGAATTTCGGTTATAATAATATTTCTGTTGATTCATTGTCAATTTTCATACAAACTTACCCCTTTAAGCCATTAAAGCGCGATAAAAGATTAAGTAGCCTATGTTGTTCCCCGAGGTCTAATCTATCACTTTACGGTCTATACCAAATCTCATAACAACGGTTCAGTGGTTTAGGCGTGAAAGCTAACAGACAGACAGAGTTACTTTCGCATTTATAATATTAGTATCGATATAGGGTTTGTGTACCACACGGGACAAATTCTTTTATCATTAGTCAAAACACATCCACTACTGGACATGAGTCTCCCCTAAATTACCTTGGGTTACCTTGACCGGTCGTTCGTCGTCCTCATCCATCCGTTGCCCGCCACTCTTGTCAGGTCGTTGGTCCACCTTGTGAGGAACTGTCCACGCTGCATCAACAAGTTCACAAATAGGTACTTATTGTGAACTATCGTAAGTTTCTAGGTACAATTCCCTTGTTTCTAACAGTTATCTTATAAATTTTGATTTAATTGTTTCTGATGGGAGTCGAACCTACTTCACTAGATGACTACCTAGACCCTTACAGGAGCTTAGACATTACTGAATTAGTTTGCAAAAGTATTTGGTGGGGAAACTTAGACTTAAAATTCTGAAATCGCCATTCCGCCTTGAGCACGTGAAGAGCGTATGAGAAGAGCCTTTTTGCTCTACAATAGTAACAGTACAGTAACGGGATAGTATTAACAAAATAAAACAAATTTCAACAACATAATATTATATTTTCACATAAACATAACACTGACGATTCACAGTAAAGTATCGAATATCTGTAGGTAGTGCATAAATGCCTGACGCGGTGAAATTTTATACAGCAGCGAAGTCACGTACTGCTACTGTATGATTACTAAGAGATCCTGTACTAATAAATGCATTAATTATTACAACAAATATTACGATTATTAGTAGAAATATTACTGCTTTTGACGCTCACGTAGTTGAACAGCGCTTCTAGTGCTTATTCTGATTACTACATTTCCTAAATGCTGAAATCGAATAGGGTTTTGGTTGAAATAGAGTACATACCTAGATTTAATTTTGTAAAAACGACAAAAATATTTAGTTAACTAAACTTTTCTCCATAAAAAGAATCAGTTAAAAAGAACTATGCACATTTGTATTGAATTATCAAAAGCCACGGTTACAGTAATTTAACAGTTTTTCTATTAAATTTTAACAGTAAAAACAAAAAAGACATAATTTTGAATGGTAGAACAAAATCTAAAATAAAAAGTAAAGGTTATAAAAAATAAATAAATTATTGAAATGTAAAAAATTTAAATTGGTATGACAAATCATAAATTACGTTGAAACTCAATCATTTTCAGAGGACAGCAGAAGGTTTTCATCAAGGTCGCACAACAACAACATTTAAATCCAACAGTGAAATAACAGCTATGAAGCTCTGCATCTTCTATGTAGAATAGTCCAGTCGAGACTTCCACTACGTCACATCACACGTTGTACCGTAATGACCACGTGACTGTGAGGTAATGGCCGTTTCAAACCTGAACCGCTTCTTTTTTCAAACCCAAACCGCCTTCAGTGTTCTTCAATCTTCCTCGTAAGTATATTTGCCTGAAAGATATTGATGCTCACTTACCATTTCACATTTTCTTTCTTGGACCTCTTCTCATAAGGTTTTCTACACCACCGATTACCATCATGAAAGAACGACAGCTTTGTTCTCTGAAATATTAGAATTAATAGAATAAAGTGAGTACTATGTCGTGACCGGAAGGAAAGAAGACGAAACAATGCTTTACTACTTTGTGAATATAAAACGTTGACTGCAAGAAGAATGAGCCTCGTGGAACCATCATATTTGGCAGGATCTTCAAACAAATTTCTAAAAAGGTTATACTATTATTTGCAGAAGTGATGCTAAAGATACTAGAGAATAAGGAAAACAAAAGTATTAGGTATACTTAGCTGAAGGCTTAAGAGTTAAAATTATAATACCTAATTTTCTATTCGGAATCTACTTTTTATTAAAATATAATTTTGTGAATTAAATAATTTGTCCTTTGTTGCAAACTAATAATATTTATAGAAAATCTGTGTCTGTAAAAAGAAAAATAAAAGTAAAGAAAGAAAGCAATAATACTCAATTATCTAAAAAGGTACTGATGTAGGTACTATATAAAAACCTTCAAAATATTATTATATTTTATCGTAAATTAACAATTAAAAATAACACTCTTACACACTCACACTCTTGAAATATCACACAAAATAAACAAAAAAATGATATAAATTACTACAAAAAATTCACAAAAATTGACAATCAGAGCCTAAATTATAATAATTTCTATAATTATTTCTTTAAACTATAAAAACTTACGTGGTATATCGTCGCTAGGTAGTGCAGGAATGGAACAAGCAAGAGAGGGGAGCGAGCTGCCACAGTTTTCTGGATTGCTGACGACGCAAAGATGCACCGGTCAGGGGTTATGCATCTTTTACTTGCAATGTACTTTACTAATAATATATTGTTTTGTTTTATTAGCTTTATACTGCGACTTTGTCTGTGTTTTCACTGAATTTATCTAATGTTATTATCAGTCACGAAACTACTTGTATTGATGACCGTGTCTTTTCGTAGAGCAGCATCAGCATTAAACACTTAAATATTAGTAAACTAGCTAACTACCCGCGTCTTTGCTTACTGCTCTGCTCACGTCGCCAGTAGCGTAAGTTTACATAGCCTATAACCTTCCTCGTGAACTGGGCTATCATATGCAAAAATAATTTTTCAAATCTGACTGGTAGTTCCAGATATTAACGCGTTCAAACAAACAAACAAACTCTTTCGCTTTATATAATATATAGATGATGAAAAGTGTAATGAAATATTATGTTACAGATAATTTATACATTTACATAAGATAAGATGTAAAGTCTGTTTTGAATAAAACATAGCTTTATCATAGTCTAATAAAGCTTAATGTTTTATTCAAAACAGACTCTTTCAGGTCGGGTCGGAAATAGTGAGCGCAATTCAGGATTTGATGGTACTAATTTATTAGGATTATATTATCACTCCAATAATACTGGACTTGTAACCGATTAAGTTTACTTCGAAAATTACTTAGAGAAAAGAGATTGTATCACCCTTTGAAAAGATACGATACGATACCTACGTGTTTTACAAACTTTACTACTTACGCTAGTAACTTATATTTTGAAACAGCTCTAGATAAAACTTTCACTTCTCTAATTTAATTTAATATTAATTTAATAGAGTTAAGTGTATTGCCTGTGTCACTTTGCATGCTACTTGAAATTGTAATTTACAAAAATTTTAATAACCTGGCGATTAAAAAGAGTGGCCTGAGTTTTATGCCAGTTCTTCTCATGGCTCTACTTCGTCAACTGGCTGTAGGTTAATTGACTGACATTTTGTAAATTTTAACGTTCATAAGTGTTAATTTAATTAACCTAAATGAATAAATACACTTTCATTTCATTTCAATAAACTTTAAACGCCATGCAACCAGACACAATAGAAAATCTATTGTTTGCGGTCACCAGTGACCGACATGGCGCTTAAAGACTTCAAGAGGTTGTTTTTTTATTGTTAACAACACTAGAATAACAATAAAACTTTAACACCAATTCTATTACCTCTACAGTAAACTTACACTAAACTTACTGTTGTTGTTGTTGTTGGTGTTGTGGTGGTTAGTTGGATGACAAGTGTGTAAGAATGCACAGCTAGATCGTGCTCCCAACAGTTAACATCAGGACATCACATAACTGCTAGTATCAGGGGCAGCTTCAGGTACTCTGCATTTAAGTGTTGGAATAATATCCCCGCCTATTAGGAAACGCAACACCCTGGGCTTATTCAGAATGCAATTGTGAATAAACGAAAAGAATTAAACCTGATCACCTTAAATTAGTCCATAATTTGGGCATTAATCATTATTTTAAATCATTAATTAAATAATAAATACAAATTTCATTTTGTATTTAATCATATTAAATTTGAACGTAATTTATAAATATTATTATCATAATAATGACAGGTTAATATATTTTTTATTTATGGGCATTATTTTATACACTTATAAGTACGCATTTATTTTTTTTATTTTTTTTATGCTACACCATGCACATCATCGGTAGACTACACGATACAAACACAATGTGTTTTGCATGACATTCGTCTGTTTGGGATCCAGAAAACCAGCGCTAGGTTTCATCAACCTAGCACATGCTGAGCTGGAAACCGTTTTGGTACGATAGGGCACAGATAGCGAGAACTAGTTTAATTTATTATAATTTATAGATTTCTTATAAATTCTTAACTATTTTAAAATATTTAAAAACTATAAATGTTTTCTTCTTGTGTGTGTAATTGTCTGTACCTATCAAATAAATGTTTTTTATGGAAAGAAAGAAAAAAATATATTCTTTCTTGCCATTATCATTGTATTAGGCAACAGGTATGAATATTCTTATTATTTTTTCGTGTCGTTTACCCGACCAAGACGTTCCGTTCCGTAGGTTTCAAGAAATAAAGTCCATATTATATTCTATTTGATCTGAAATATTGTAGATATGGTACCTACCAAGTAGATACGATATTCGGTGTAGGATCTATCTCTGGACAGGTATATTTTTTTATTTTTTTATATTGTAGCCTACCAAAGTGACTCCACCCCGCCTGATGGTAAGCAGTCAGTGGAATCCAGAAGTGGTGGCCACTATACCAATAGCCATCCTCTTAAACTGCTGGTATGGTGGCCTCCACTATGGCGGCTGGGAATGGGGTATATGTATGTCATCGGAATTCCCAGAGGACACTAAGACCCTTAAGCCTTTACAGCTGCGTGGAGACATCACCTCGATGGCCGTCTTCTTTTGCCTTTACCACGGAGAATGTTCTGAAGAGCTCTTTTAATTAATCTCATCCTCTCCCTTTTTATCCGTATATATAGTATATAGTGCGGGACTGAAGTGCCACTCTTTCACAGTAGAAAAAAGAGAAAGACGTCTATGTTCAGCAGTGGACGTCAAAAGACGTCCACTGCTGAACATAGACCTCCCCAATTTTCGCCACCGTGGTCGGTCGTTCGCCGTCTACCAGCACATGTGTTCCCATCTAATTATGAGTCTTTTTAAAAGGCGCGTTTAAAAGCATCTCACTAAGCCGCCACAGTGGAAGCCATCATACCAGTAGTTTAGCTTTTGGAATGGTGTCTACCAGTTCTGGATTCCACTGACTGTTTACCATCAGGCAGAGTGGAGTCACTTTGTTAGGTTAATATAGAAAAAATGTAATTTTATTCGTGGTAGGTTTCAAACGAGGCAACAAAGTAGGTATCTAGGTATTCATTATATATATTAATTGCATACATTAGATACCGCCAATTTCAGTTCAACTACACTAAGGGAAAACAAGGTAACGGACATTGTTTACCTTTTACGACACCCACAGGTGGGAATGGGGTGTTTCCTGCCAAGCGTGGTGTCGGCAAACTTCTACCTTTGGAAGAGGCCAAAATCCAGCAATGGACATCTTTAGGCAGATGATGTGAGGTAAATTAAGAACACATAGTTCATAAACCAATTAATTATGATTGCAATAAATGATTTGTTAACACCTGACTAAGTATCAGGTTTCCTTGTGAAACATTTGTCGCCAGCGTTCCCGCCGTATACCTACCTACAGGTATCACATAAATAGCGTGATCATATTAATCAAAGGATTCGTAATATCGTAGTAATTGGAGACTTATGCGCATTTTAACCTTGAATATTGAAAATGCATTACTTTTAGCTTTGACACGTGGAGTTATTGAAAAATTTAGTGCTTATGTATGGTAGGTATTGCTTATATACTTTAATTTCTAGAATATTTTATCTATCATTTTAATATTTTGAACCTAGCTGTTTGTTTAGTCTAACCCACAGCTATTTACCTACCTACCTAGTTTTAGGTGACACGGTGGAACAGCTTCTAATAGGTTGTGTATCCCCACATGGGATAAATCTTTATAATACGATCGATAAAATGAGTCCTAAGTCTGGGTGTAGGTACCTACTTTGTGGCAATTAAATACATGTTTATAAAGTCTACCGCGATAAGGCTTGTTCCTCAGTGCAGGCGTTATCATAATGAAAACCACAACATGTCTGAAGAGTAAATTTTTTTTCCTAGCTGCGAACTAGTTGCCGCTTGTAAGAATGGAAGAAAAACACGAAAGTTGATGATATAACATTTTCACCTTAACTGTTATGTCAGTCAAACAGTTTTCCTTTATGATAAAAGCTATAGGTACCTACTGATAAAACCTGTAGGTACCTAAGTATTCTACTTACTTACCTAATTTATTCGAAGATAGGATACTTAAGATAAAGTCATCAAGGACTACGAGCGGAATTAAATCATATCATTTAGACTTTAGACTGCACGTGTTGGTTAAGGTGGTCACCGCATGGCTACCATACGCTGAGTGTCGGGGATTCAGTTTCTACTAAAACATTTGAGTGATTACCAAATATATGACGATAGTAGAGACACGCTGGTTTCAGCATGAATGGGCCGCATCGTCCGGGGAAGTACTACCCTCTCATAGAAGATCGACGTAAGAGTAGTAGTATCCGTACTACTGCGTTTCGCTCGGTGAGTGAGAGCGTCGGAGGCCCAATTTCTCCCTTTCCTCTTTCCTCACCGACCTCATTCCCTTCCCCTAACCCCATTCCCAGCCGCCATAGTGGAGGCCACCATTCCAGCAGTTTAAGAAGATGGTATGGTGTCCACCACTTCTGGATTCCACTGACTGCTTACCATCAGGCAGGGTGGAGTCACTTAGGTAGGCTAATATATTACAAAGAAAAAAAAATATATTTATTGCATGAGTTTCCTACAGTACCTATATACTTTGAGTCTATTTATAAGGACATAACACTCCCTACTTTCCTAGGTACTTACACTGTTCGGCTGCTCATATCCTTTTACCTCATACAAAGAGGATATATTAGGTACCTACCACGAAAATACAAAAAAAAAATACCTACTTAATATCTATGAAATAGAGCTGAGTACACAAGTAAAATATAAAGCTCTTTTAAATGCTTTCATAAAATCAAAACTCTAAACTTTGAAAACAGTAGCTTAAGTATAAAATAAAATTAAAGACTATAAAATGCAAGCCTATAAAATAGCATTGTGCCATTCATCCTATTAACCCTTTCATGGACACTACTTTAACACAATAGATGTTTATTGTCATCACGGCCATATTCGTTTACTGTCCCGGAAAGTGTTTAGATACAAAAATAAATACCTTTAGCATTTTTTAAATACATACATATCTATAATATGTATTTAAAAAAAAAAAAGTATATAAGTAGTATATCAGTTGTTTAGTACCCATAACACAAGCAAATATAATTGCTTAATTTGGGGCTAGATGGCGCTGTGTGAATGTGGTAGAATATTATTATATTATTATTATTATTATCATGCACTTTCACAGTACCAATACCTATTACTTAACTTACCTTTAGTCTAGCCTAGGTTTAATGAACCCATTAAAACAACTCTCCGAGCTATGTCATCCACTTTGGTTCTTTTGCGAGTTTTCTCGCTTCTTTAACGATCTCTAAGAGAGACATCATGTTTACATCAACATAGCTCGCTTCATTCTTGTCTTATCAAAAAACTTGGTCTTGAGACACTGTTGTAGTGTGGAAGTGAAGATACGTCGTAGTTTCTAGTAAGCTGTCCAGTCGGATTGAATTCCACGGATGACTTTTTCTCGAAAATAGACTTACCTAACTGGACTGTTTATTATGTACCTAATTGTCAACAAATTTGAGTGTAAGTATAAGAATATCTAACCCAAAACTGCAAATTAAGAGTCGGTGTAACATAGGCATTTTGCATAGTCGTGAACTAGTCTATATTCCTGGAAGCTCTAACTTCCTCAAGATTTAATAGGTTGAAAATTCAAAGGAAAAAGAATAATAGAAAATAGCAATACCCATTGTTTGTAATTCTAGAATTCAAAAGTATTGCTGGCCTTGTATTACCTAAACCAAATATTATGAAAACGGTAACTGTTCCATTGATTTATAAATGTTGTTCGTCGTTGAAATTGGGTACCTACCTATTGATAACTTGAATTGTAAAAGAATACAGTTTATAATAATATACTTTCAAAGTAGGTACTTAGGATTGGAAACGTAATTCTCGGTCAGTAAGATATTGTAACCAAAAATGTGTAATCTAAAATTCTAAAAATATCAATATCTACTTACAAATATTAGAAATCCAACTAGTTTTCATGAGCCTCTCCCTAACTCGTACTACACCGAGGTGCTAGTAACGTAGAGGCCATAGTACATACTGATATTTTGGCAACTGTCCTGTGCGACTAAGATTTCTAATTTTTTAAAACCACTTTGTATGATTACGGGTTTGCAGCAGAAGGACAGATACCTACGCAAAATTCGGGAATAGCAAAATCCAAGATTATTAGGACAGATTAGCATAAAGGCAGATAATGTACAGTACCTATCGTCTTCGTAACAGATATAAACCCTATTAACCTTATTATCAATTTGTGACCTCTTTCTTTATGGCTGCATAATCGTCTTATCTATTTTCGATTTAGAATATTTTAATGTGACATGCATTTGTTTTGTTTTTTTTTTTGTTTTGTTGGGGGATGGCACTAGAGGATTATTACAAAAATACCTGCGAAACAGCAAGCTTAATTTCAAGATTGGAAGTTGACCGGCAATAGTAAACCACAAAAACGTTCATATTTTACTACATCTAAGGATAAAAAATGTATCAAGTTATCACGAGTTTATTCAATGACAAAATTTCTGCAATAAGATGTTTGATACATTTGGCCAAAGTTACAAAAACGAATTAAACTTTCTTCTTTCTGTCTGTACTTCTGCCTATATGCTAATCTGTCCTCCTGCCAATTTGGGATTTTGCTATTGCGTATCTGTCCTTCTGCTGCAGAGGGACGATTACAACTTACTAGTCTGTAATTACAAGTATGTAATCAGGGAGCAAGTCATCATCATCAGTCTGAAGAGTCTCACTGCTGCGTCCATCAGCTTCCATCTATTTTTGCATCCAGTTGTTTTTTAAGCAGACTTAGTTTAATTTAAAAATTTCTTACTTGATAGGTACTTCACTTGTAAAATAATTTTTATTGATATATGTTTTCATCTTATTGTAAACCGCAGTAATGTCATGCGCATGTAACATACTTACGGTATAATTTATATGTTCAGGTATTCTCGTGTATGAATAATAATAAAACACGTAATTATCAATCATACAATATGTATTTAATATAAGATAAAGTACTTGTGACAGGTGGACAAACCATTTCAATGAAAAAAATCCTTAATAATCACTACATTGAACAAATTTCAAATTTAAATTAACATTTACTATTATTATGCCCAAATGTGTGATAAATTAATTGAGGTAGATTACCCAACAGCTCGTGGGTTCAAAATTATAATTAAATTTCACCGATTTCACCACAGGGTATATAAGTAAATAAGACAACGCATTAAACATTACACTATATATAATTAAATATCTACAAATTGAATAAGTAGTGCATACTATTTGGAATAGACAGGCTCCATATAGTTACTATTGTTAAATTCATTATTCAAACATTTACAATAAAAGAGAACATTCATATAATAAACGCATCAAATAGGAAACGTGTTTGAAAGATAACTTGCGAATTACCACTAGACTAACCCGCGGCGCCGCTCGGGACGTGCGCGTCTCCTACTTGTCCCGAACACGTCTCAGACACGTCTCAAGCACGTCTCGGACGCATCTCGGTCACGTCCCGGGCACGCCGCCACTTTTCCTAAGGCCCGACCAGGCGCGAAGCAGATTACAGTAATATGCAGAATAATACTTAATAATAAATACTTAACTATGTACATTTCTTGAGTTGTTGTCTACCATCGAAGCGCGAGGGAATAACCCGCGACATTTCCTTTGTCTTCGCCTTGTTACTCCCCCGTGCTTCGTAACGTTCAGACATTAGCGTGGCTGCATCACAGCTGTAATGTGTTTCACGCCTTCACATTATACAAGTGGACACCGCACAAATCAAAGCTGACTAAACTATAGGGCGCCATTGTTGGCACTGTCACGACGGGCTAAGTACCCATACGCACACCACTAACATGCAAAACGAAACTCATTCCACATCGATACAACTATTACTATTGTGGCAGTGATAAAAATATATTGTATATTTTCGCGCTTACCAATAATCTATATCATTGTATTTCCGATATAATTTCATCGCCTCGAAGAGGTGTCTTCACAAAATATCATCTCTGACTAACAGTTCAAACGACTAACACTAATTTAATGTTTAATTAATTTTAGTCCGATTATTTGCCAAACAGTAGACGTTTCATCGCGTCATATATGTAGCGAAACAAAATTTGTACTCAAGCATTTTGATAGGCCAAAATGTATGTCTGTGTGTCTAACTTTGTTTTAGTATTAAAATAAAATTTAAATTGAGCGACCCTTAACACGTTGATTAAGACGTAAGTAACATTCACGCATCGCAATAACAAGGCCCTCTCAAGCACTCTGATCATAATCTGTTACACTGCCGATTGAGATCAAATAATCAAGTCCATTCTGTTACGGATAGAACAAAAAACTAATTTTGTCTTTCTGATTTTGGTGTCGAATTTCACTATAAAAATAATTTATTAAACAAGCGAGCCAATAAAAATATGGCACTACAATCAGTGCTGAAAATAATAATTACTCTAATTTTTTAAATTTATTAAAATAATAATCAGTACGTTGGAAACGCTCCAAAAGGAAGTCTAAAGTGTACGTTAGCATACGATCCCCTGACTACGCGGACAATCAGGCACCAACTCGACTACTCACAATTTTCCTAACACTTCTTTGGCTCCTCGCCTACAAGAGCACGCACTAGTGACTCCTCCCCCTTCCTCTTCCCTCCCCTTCCTCTATCTATACGTACGAATATACACATTCAATTTTCAAATTACTAGTCTAGGGGCCGATAACACTACTAAATGAACCTAATAAAATCTCCATTCCTGTTCACAATAAGCGATAGTTTGAAAAATACGTTATGGTGTTTTTTTTTAATATTAATTAAGATTACACCACGTCACACAATTCGTTCTAACTTAACGCTATAGGCACTAACTAAAAAATACTAGCGAGATCGTGTGAGCACAGAACACAATGTTATATTTATTTGTAAAATCCCTTACGTCTAAAAGGCATTCGACAACTTCTGTATAGGGATATCCAAAATTTTATCATCTAAACGTTTCTATTGACCATTATTCATTGGCATGTTAACTGTACGATTGAAGCCCTACTCTAAGGTCGGCGTTCCTCTTACTAACTTTATTGTACTAATATATACAATGTGTCACACAATTATGTTAAATACAGTACGCGTAACACATACGCATCATCAAAGTAAAAGGACAGCCGACCTTATCAACATTGAATACGACAAATGTATCAACATTGCTTGGAGCCTCTGAGCTATACGAACTTTCGGAGTCATTGCTTATCTGAATAAATGCGCTTAGATCATGGAAACTATCCTACATTAAAAATGAACATTCGAAATATTGGTGTTACTACTAAACAATCCAAAAATACGATCTTAATTTGGACTTAAAAACATTGCTTACCGTTTCTTAACGTTCTAACTCAAATTTATCAACATGCAAAATTGTTGACAAATGTTTAAGACATAATGGTCTTAGATGTCATTTTCGTTTAATAAGAACGGTCTCTTACGACACTTTGAGCTAAAGGGTGTCGATATACTATACTAATAAATTGCTTACATAATTATTGAACATCTCAAGGCTCCCTTATTTCAATGATCTAAAAACATTTGTAGCTACATTAATTATTAATTTCACAATTGCATTACTATTTTTCAAAGTGTCCGCCCGTTTAGACAACAATAATTACCTCACGTTTGAATATGTGCAAAAATTAACTATAAAGAATGGTTATAAAGTAAATTTTTCTTAATTCAACTTTTCGTCATATTACATGCAAAACTTTAATACATTTGTAAAATTTTCGACATAATTTATTGCAAAGAAATTATCAGGACAAGACGCACTAATAAAATCTTAAATATATTTTAGTGACTGCAACTTTTATTAGAATTTTAGTATCAGAAATGTCTTCTAGCATAAAGATGTCCACCGCTGGACAGTTTACTTAGTTACCGAATCTCTTTGTTCGTTTTAATTACATAGCCACAAAATTATATAAAAAATTTGTTAGTGAATGTTGCCTATATCCATTTGGTCACTGTATCAATATATGTATCGATCTTCGACGCAGAAATGTATATAAAATTCAAATCATGAGCATTTTCCGATTTAGTTTAACAACAAAAACACACGCTTATCATAAATATATGGCATAATTTAAAATCACAAAGATTAACTATGAAAAAATGTATTAATGTTGATAAACTTGCACTCGTTTGTGATAATCAAAGATTTGAATGCAAACTATTTGTTACCTTTGCACATTTTAGACAAAAACAAAAAAGAGAATGATCTTTTTGAAAATGGAACGTTTATGTCAAACTGTCAAGGTTGATCAGTCTGAAATTGTAAGTCTTGAGTTACACGCAATACGAACACAATTTTTTATTTTTTGTATAATCAAGTACTTGGCAAGAAACTATTGTGAGCTTTATTTTAATTCTCAAATTTTAATTTTGTTTTAATTACAAATGTAGAGGGACACTGACACTTGCACATAGGAATGCATAATGTTTTTGTAGAAAATGTGATGTCACCCGTCTGGCTCACGAATTTTACTAAGTTGAGAAAGTAACAAGTCAATTCCGTGCTAATATCATCCATTTGCGCGTGCGCGGATGTAGAGTTTGCGATTTTCGTTTGATTGTTTTTATCTAAGAAGTAAACTATTATTGCACAAACGGGCGTCGTCCATAACAAATATATTCACATTACAATAATAGTAACTCTTAAATCTTTAAAATCACTGCTACGTTATTGTATAAATGTATAATAATCATGTATTACACAAAAACACGGCTAAACTTGTGCGCGGGAACGAATATCGGTTATATAATATAATCTTATCACAAAAGTATTATTGCTAACAGTAAAGTCGAGGCTATCGCATTGTAACACAACTTGTAATGGCAGTGACTCGGATACCTACTCGTACATACACCGTACGCGCACGCTCTGATATGAGTACAGTATATCATTAGTGAACACCTTCTCTGTGCTGAACGAGGCACTTCACGCGCCGTCCGGAAGACTTCGTCCGTCGCTCGCTCGGAGCAATAGACAATGGGACCGAATTAAAACTAAAAGCGAAATCAATCGAATACTAAGCTAAACCGAATCTACGATACGTTCTACTATGTACAGGGTTGGCAGTGATGCGTATCGCTGGTCGTATCCCTTAACCTAACTAACCTATCAGACTAACCGTCCGTGCGTTACACTAGCTCGTCTATGTTACATCGAATACGAACTCGGTACTCACTATACACTCGGAACTATGTACACGTCTCGTAGCGCCCGTCGGAGGGCGCACTAAGGCTCGACATTTCGACCGTTCAATATCATTATAAAAAAGCTTCAGTCTTGTGAATAAAATTTAACTCTCCGCTATACGAGCGGCCGCAACCGCGTCGCGGATCTCAATCTTTGGCGAGAATTTTCCTAAATGAGACGTCGTTGACCGGCGGCGTCTCGCGGCCAACGCGCCTACGCTTCGATCGCATCAGTCTAACCGGTGACAATATTCATACATTCACAATACAAAATGCGGACACACCGCTACAGAACACAAAACATAAAGTAGATCATCCATAAACGAGGTCTCGGTGCTCGCCTACCGTCCGCAGGGCCAGAAGCAGTTTCCTCCGTGGCGGCGTCCCATCTTGCGCTTCTTGGCGCCGGAGACTGTGGGCGTCACGTCCTCGCGGTACGGCAGCGGCTCCGTGCGGCACTCGGCGACGCGCGCGGGGCGCGGGGCGCGGGGCGGGGGCGGGGGCAGCATGGAGCGCGTCACGCGGGCGGCGGCGCGGGGCGCGGGGCGGGGCGCGGCGCGGGGCGCGGGGCAGCGGCGCGGCTGCTCGCGCCTGACGCCGCCGGTAACCACGCGGTAAGACGCACAGAACTGCGAGTAGAGCAGAACCTTGGTACTCGCCGGCAGTGACGAGATCTCCACGCGCTTTATCCTCCTCACCTCTGTCTCCGGAACCCACTCGTCGTCCAACCTGTTGAAATTTAAACGTTTTCAAATTTGTAAGCGTTCGGTGCCACGCTAGATGTGACTGCAAACACAGATATCGGAAACGTGGTGTAATAATGGACCGCATCTGTAAAAAAACTTGTTACAGGCGGCTTCTCTCAAGATCTTTTATTCGTATTTTCATTTATACGCGTTGAACTTGTGTTTGCAGCGATTGTGGGTACCAATCCCTCACTGACCACGGTACATGCGTTCTAATGAATTTGACGATGGCACTTCACTCGATATACAGATCGAGGACTACTCCTCAAAATTGTAGACACGGTTAAATTTGTTTCGTTTAGCTATATCGATTGAAGCACCACCATAATAAGCTTCAGAAAACATGAAACGCTAAATAGACAGAGAATGAAATAAAATGACCTACATTAATTTAAAAAAGAACTGTGACTAAATTTAAAATCAAATAGGACTGGCGACCCTTAGAGTTGCTAGCAACAAACGATGACTATCCGGCAATAAATGTATATATGACAAAGTATTAACGCGAAACAAAATAGTTGCCAATAAAAAATTGCGAGTATTGAGTTCAATATTACAGATTTTTAAAATACTGTATCAATGCTAGCAACTTTGATATTTTTTATCTGTCGTGGCACTTAAATGGCAACATTGAGCATGCTAAGCCAAGCAATGCTTAGGGATCAACTGCATATCATCGACCAAGTTGTGAGTTAGTTAAGAAAAACAATGTAACAATCTAATTATAATTTCGCTTCAATAATAGAGATTTGTGCTATTAGAAGTTTTCAATTAAAAAACTACATAAAATGTTGCCATAATGTATTGTGCAACAATCATATTTTTGGTAGAAAAATGTCTTTCGTATTCACACCGAAGTCGATGATGTTCTACAATGTTTGCCAATAAGTAAGCGTTGTATTGCCAAGTTAGTGCCAAATTTAGAAGTTAAGGTGATCCCCTAAAAATGCGGATAAGGTGCACTAAAATTATTTAAATTAACTAAAATAAAAACTACCATTTCCAGGTTAAAAAATAATAATAAAAGATGGAAGTTACATACGTCAAACGTCGAAGAAATAATTTTTCAATCTGGCAACTAATGTAATGGTTTTTCGGTCTGGCAACGATTTCACTGAGAATGGGTCTATTTTTTTATATTATAGCCTACCAAAGTGACTCCACCCCGCCTGATGGTAAGCAGTCAGTGGAATCCAGAAGTGGCGGCCACTATACCAAAAGCCATCGTCTTAAACTGCTGGTATGGTGGCCTCCACTATGGCGGCTGGGAATGGGGTAGGGGAAGGGAATGAGGGAGGTGAGGAAAGAGGAAAGGTGGGAAATTGGCCCTCCGGCGCTCTCACTCACCGAACGAAACGCAGTAGTACGGATACTACTACTCTTAAGTCGATCTTCTGGATTCTTAAGTGGATCTACTACCGTACATAATTTAAAAATGTTTAAGCTAAATAATAAAAATAAGTGCTATACTGAAAATGTTTTAAACATGGTATCTATAAAAGAATGTAAATAACATATGAATGTTCTAAACACCAAAATTGTTTTTGGACAAACCCACCTGATTTTACCTGAATATTTAATTATAATAATCTAAACATTGAATCCGCGCTGTTGACTAAATCGCAAATACTAATATTAGTATTTTATAATAATTCTATAAACTTAACTAAGCTTATACGCCTATATTCATAATGATATGAAGTATGATAATATTTAAGAGGTAGGTAACTGCAAAGGTCTGATACTTTTTAGTCTTTTGGTAAGTACCTGTTATTGTTTAGTCTTATTTTAGATACTAGCTTTCCGCGGCGCGGTTTCACCCGCGTCTTTGCTTACTGTTCTGCTCCTGTCGCTAGTAGCGTGATGTTACATCAAGAATTGGGCTATCATACACGAAAATAATTTTAAAAATCGACTGGTAGTTCCAGAGATTAGCGCGTTCAAACAAATAAACTCTTCCACTTTATATAATAGTAATAAAGATAAGTAAAGTCAAAATTACTCAAAATAGTAAAATGTCGCAATGCATACAGGAAAAATGGATTTAGGATATTATTTAATTTACCATAACTGTTATATTACAAGTTCTTAATAAATATTATCATACTAATCACATATTATATTCCTATAACTACCAAATGACTATATGACTGCCCTGTTGGTCTAGTGGTTAGTGACCCTGACTGCTAAGCCGGAGGTCGTGGGTTCGATTCCCACCCAGGACAAACCTTTGTGTGATGAGCATGATTGTTTGTTCTGTGTCTCGGTGTAATTTATCTATAATATGTATGTATTTTTACAAAAAAAAAGTATATAAGTAGTATATCAGTTGTTTAGTACCCATAACACAAGCAAATATAATTGCTTAATTTGGGGCTAAATGGCGCTGTGTGCATGTGGTAGAATATTATTATTATTATTAATATTATTATATTAAATATTTCATCACAGCCCTAACTATTATTGTGAGGTTAATTTTATCTCCCTACAAGTTAGGTATCGTTCTTTGTATTCTGCCTAAATAACACAAGTACCCGTGACGGTGTTAAAATAACTCCAATGCTTACCTGAAAACACTATATTTATATACATTGTGATATCGAAATATAAAGTATTTTAATTAATCATGTAAGCCTAGTCTGATAATAGTCAAATATAAACGAACTTTCGAGATCGAATTTATATATCAACTCTTAGAAATACATAAACAGATTATTAAATGTAGCAGAATAAAAATTTTGTAATAATGTTGTTAGTTATAAAATAAGTACAGTTAATTATAAAACAACAGCCTGCTACCTTATCTTGCAGGTTAAAGGCCTGTTCTCATACAGAGAAAAATAATTTTAAACGTAAGTATATTAACAAATATGGAGTATCTGTTCTTCTAGCATGAGTTTTACAGGTACAGATAATAATCTCTAACCGTAGTGTACTGCCAGAATAGTAAAAGCCTAAACGCCATATCGTGACTGTCAAACTATAGATATTGTGTCTGTTTATGGGGCGTTTAAAGTGTTAATATCATGTTAATTAACAATATTACAACATTTTTAAACTGCCATTAAAACTAATAATATCAGCCAGTTTACTGTTCCACTATAGAACAAAAAAGACGCTGTCATTAAGCTCTAATAATGATAAAAGTATACTTACACATGAGGAGGGTAGTAAGACACCAGCGCCTCTCTCCTACCACACGCAGAATTGTATCTTGTAGCCGTCAGCGTAGTGCGAAGAGTGAGCGTGTGTCGGCCGGTAGGTTCACGTAACGGGCAACCGCCGGCCAATCGCCATGCCGTACAACGAGTCAACCGCCACGCTAGACCCTCCATCATACCCGCGTCGAAGAAATCGAACATACGAGCTGGAATATAAAAACATTATGTTATCGTACAGAGTAACGTAGAGCGAACTTACGGGCGGCTGGCAATAACCACATCTAGCAGCACGAAACCGCACTTCCCTATCCTTTTCTGTCACTAAGACATGTCATTTACTCGAGCGAGAAAGCATATATACGAAACGCAGCGCGCGCTCGCATGCTGTAGCGTTCCGTTGCTCTTTCTTGTTCTAGTTCCGAAATACTGCTATAGAATTATGATGATTCTAGACGAACAGATTTATTATACTAAAGACTATTACTATCTTATCGAACTATGAAAATAAGAATATTGCAGGTACATTTGACATACATAACTTTACGCATATCTTCTAAACATACCTCCTTTCCCTCTTCAACATTCATTAATATTTTCAAACACACGGTTACGGGTGCTTTGACAGCGCATAACACTCTGACTAATCACCATTTTACAAAGAGAGTATTTTTTGTAAAAAATGAGTCAAATTATGTTTGACCTACTATCATCCAAGTTTTGAACTCGAAGCCCTATCGATGTTTTCTTAAGAAATTACATGGCATTATAACAAAAGTTAACAAAAGAAGTGACGAATTTACGTTATAAGAAATAGCTGGTGTTACGATGGTGCGACGAAAAACCAAACAACACCAATGGGATAAATTAAGTAATATAATATATAAAATAAATTACCTGAGTAGGTAGTGTACTTCTAATAAATTGACAATAAATTATAATAAATGTATGAAAATCCATTTTGTTGACCAACACAACTACAAACTTACAATTAGCTGACACAAACTAAACCGAAATACAATTTTCTTTATACAAAGCTTATGCAAATTAAAAATAAATAAAAGCTACAATTAACACAAAACAATTAAAATGACAGTCTTCTCTGATATACTAATTGCTTGCCATAAAAACTGACTATCTATCATTGGCAACACAATGCAATGCAATTAGTACGTAGAGAAGTTCACACGTCCATTAGAGATATTGTACTTCCTTACGTAAAAATATACCTTTGCTTTTATATGTTGGATTGAAGTGTATCAAAATGGATATAGATGCAGAAAGAGGAAGATGGAAGATGCCAATATCTGATTGCTATAGTAATAAATAGTGTGTATTAGTGCCATGCTAAAATCGCGAGATTGATCGTTTTGCTAATAAAGAGCGGGAAATTGGCATTGACTACAAAATATATCCATCAGTTCATAGTCCGAATTAAGTCATGTTTAAGGCCTGCACAGACGAGAGACTTTTATCCCCATGGGACAAAATCCCTGAATCGTGTAAAAATGTCCACCGAGTACTTGTTTACGGACTCGACGCATACGCTGTGCGGTCATTTGTTGCCCGGAAATTGCATAACCGTATCGACGTGCAGACATACGCCACTATCGAGCGCTCAATGCAGACTAAAGTTCGTCGTGTGCGTTGTTGCGCCTAGTTACGTTAGTTTTATTTTTTTGGGTGACTCTACCGTACTTTTGTCCAGTCCG
Organism: Parascotia fuliginaria; assembly: GCA_963082885.1. Lineage (NCBI taxonomy): Eukaryota > Metazoa > Arthropoda > Insecta > Lepidoptera > Erebidae > Parascotia > Parascotia fuliginaria. The sequence continues at coordinate 17,948,852 of OY720175.1, forward strand.
GTCTTTCGGTGTCCGCCGTGATTTGAGTCACTTTTTGTGGGTATTTTTAGTTCTTTATGTGCGTTATTCGATAGTGTCATATATCGATGAACAAAAAAGTACCCGAGGGTCAGAGCCTCGTTTGTGCAGGCTTTTAGGGTCTCTCTCTACTTTTATGTGACAAATCGTGCAGCTCTTTTCATCAGTACTGCCATTGGGATTTACCAGATTTCTGCACGATGGTTTCCTCCACCATAAATCAGCAATGTTCTAGATAAACTCAAACTTAAATTACCTACGTCAGAACTTGTCATTCATTCGTCGGTGCAGTACCTACCTACATAAAAGGAGGCCTCTGTCCGTAGTTGAAGGCTGATGATAAGTATAATGCATCATCTGCCTTTTCGTTTAGAGGTAAGGATGGCTTCCAGTGGCGAAGCGTCCATATAACACGATTCCTGACGGCTTCCCTTTTAAAATATGTCCTGACCTCCTTATACCTATCACTGCTTGCGTGTCTACTCAAAGACTAATTAGCCTTCCGAAACTCAAAATATTTTAGTCCCACCGACTTCCCTCCTCGGAAAAGTGACTCTTCGCTACTGATGGCTTCTTTTAGCTTAGGCTATTATAAAAAAATACTTAGTAACTGGACTCACCAGACCATGGCTGTCGTCTATACCGGAGCTTCTTGCCATTCCTCCTGATGAGTTTGACAGAACTGTCGGCGGTCTTCTTGTTATTGCCGTTGCTAGGCGACGCTTCGTTAAAGTGGTTGTTTACGTGGCGCTCCAATAATATCTGTAATTTAGGTGATAAATCTAAGTATGGGCAAGAGGTGTATTTGGCCAGGTTGGCGAGAGGATATAGCTAACACGGAGAAAAATAGAAAATGTTTCTACCCTAAATTGATTCTTTTTGATAGTTTTTATGGCCTTTATTGTTTTGGTGTCAGGCAAGTGGTCCACACTTGCCTGATGGTGGTTGGCCTGGTGGTTTGTGGTTTTGCTAGAAGCGCTAATAGCACTAATAGTTTTAGTGCTTTTGCCTGCTTCTGCCACCATATAAAAAGGACAGCAAAACCTTTAATGCTTTCCTTAGGAGCATTGAAAACCACTACTTTCCACACTAAGTGTTGTTATTTCTGTGGTCAGTAGGGTCTTTACTTCTCCATTTTGCTCCATATTGAGCGAGGAATCTTCCTCTTTTATCACTTTTATTGTATTCACTATTTTAATTTAGTTCTTTGAATGTTTATTTTTGTTGTTATTTGTAGTTCATCATCATTGATTGCAGACACATTTCATATTAATATTGTCAAATCACTATTATTGTTAGTCATGTTCTTACGCACTATTTATAACATTGTTCACTATTTGTTTCTACTTTCTTAAAACTACACTTATCCGGTCTCCTTGCGACGTGAAGTGTCGATAAATAAATAATATTAAAACTATTTATTGAATTTAGCGATTCGACAACAAATAATTTAAATAATAGATTATTACAGAAGATAATGAATTTAAAAATAATCTCACTCCAAGATAATAGCCTCTTCTCATACTGAAATTCCTGAATGGAACAAGGCGAGTTGGATTTTATTTTTTATAAATTCAGGTTTTTATATTTTCTTCAATATAAGTCAGTAATTTGCAATATAAACTTGAAACTACATAAATAGGAATTTGGAAGTCACATTGATTTTTGCTCGGTTTTGAAACGGGTTTGAAACCCACTGATCTATCACGAAATATTAACACTTACATCGTTATTCAAACAATTTGTACAGCGGTCAAAGGGTTAAATATAACAAATAGTTTGGTCGACAAAATAAATGAAAATGTGAGTAGTGGCTCTCGCTAGGGTACTCCCTGGCTTCTCCGTCCTTAGGAAAGAAAACATATCACAAGTTTATCGTTCAATATTACAGCGTACGTCGTAAATTAACGTCTATATGGCAACATCACGCGACTTGAGCTTTTGCTCGAATACCGACAATATACAAACATATTTCTGATAAGATAAAGGGTATTTGACGTTTAAATATATTAAAAGGAAATGAAAATACGAAGAAAAAAGTAGAACAAGAATGATCCTTCCAATTATGATGACATTATAAGCTTTTTTTAAGCATAAGTAACTAAAAACATGGTACTATGACGGTGTTACGAGTAGATTAAATTATATAAAATTAAATATGTTTTCGAAACTATTAAACGGTTAAATATTTACAATATTGATTATGGTTAAGCCATGCAGTTAGATTGATTTTATTTTAATCTTTAAAGATAAACCAAGAAGGGCGAAGACCCATGCAGAAAGAAATTCTTAATGTGATGTTTTAATTACGACTACAAATTAAAATAATTGTTGTTATGCGAACTAAGTGCATGTTAAGATACAAATAAAATGAACCGTGACCACTACAATAAGAAGTGTGGACATGAGCGTTCGAAATTATTTTCGAAAATACGTATAGTTTAAAAAGGTAAAATGTCATTGTATAGTATTGCGCCTTTTTCCCAAAAAGGGTAGGCTGATATTGTTGGATCCCATGTAACAGGGCGACCTGTTATTCTAGACTCCGAGCTAATACTGAGATTTTTTTACAGAATTTTAATATTAATTTACCCGACTCAGGAATCAAACCCGAGACCTATTACGTGACCAGTGGGTACACAGTACCACTGAACCATCAAGACAGTCAAAACTAACTATTAACATTTAAGAAGTACAGTCGCGACAAAAATGTGTATACAAGTAAAAAGTTAATGATATAGTCGATATCCACACTTCTTTGAAGTACTGTATGTAACATTCAAATACCCTAGTAAATACCAATAGGACGGTGATGAACCATAATATCTATCTAGTGGTGGGATCACATCATAACATACATATTTTAAACAAGTAATAGTAATACTAACACATTTAATACCGTTATAAACGTTATTTTTTCGAATATTAATATTAATCTGGTTGTCCTTTAATCTGCAATCACTTTTAATGATCCAATCACTTGACTGGACGTTATTTACGTGAAATCATATACCGATACATTTTAGATTGATTAGGCGATTAAACTGACAATTTCAAAAATAATATACTTTTCATGTTATACATTTTGAAACCGTTAATAAATACGCTTAAATGATCTAAATGTTCATTTTATTATGTACTATAAGCTTTAGATTAATTCAAGATGGTTCTGACCATTTGTTATTGGGAGCTAAATACATTTTAGATTGATTTTACGTTTAAATTGACAATTTCGAAAATAATATACATTTATGGTTATACATTTTAAAACCGTATTTACTCTAAAATTCCCTAAATGTATATTGACTAAGCAGTTAAGAATTCTAGAATGTTTCTACAGATTGAATTGTCGTTGGAGATTAAATACATTGTAATAGATTAAGCGCTAAAACGGCAATTTCAAAAATAATATACTTTAGTGGTTATACATTTTGAAACTGTATATACACTTAATTTATCTATATGTATATTATATTTACTAAACATTGGAGAATTCTAGGTTGTTTATGTACCTACATTTATTGTTGGGGCTAAATACATACGATACATTAGGCGTTTAAATTGACAATTTCAAAAATAATATACGTTAATGGTTATACATTTTGAAACCGTATAATTACGCTTAAATTATCTGTATTTTTTATTATTTAATTTTTATTATATTTAATTATTTAATAAAATGATGGGGATATCTACGAGTGTTTTGTTAGCAATTAGACATAAAAGTACAAAGCTGCAGAAATAAAATATAAATGCACAAAATAAATACATCAATACTTCTAAATTAGTGTTTGTTGTTAGCTTATATAATAATTGTTATATAGTGAAATGAAATGAAAATTATCAATATTTTACGAAGATAAAAAACACTTTTATTTCTGCAGCCGTTATTTATGTATTATGTATAAATTTATTAAAATAGAAAACGCTCTGAAGATGCGAACAGACAAAATTTAAACAATAATAATAAAAATAAAACTCAAATATTTGTTTTGTTTGAGTAGCAGTTTCATTGTACACACGAGAATATAATTTAGTTTAAATTGTTTAAGATGTTAGTAACAAAATAATAAACGTAATCTCAATCACTGTACTGGTATTTATATTATATCAGTTAAGGATTGTATTAAAAATAGCGTTAAAATCTACCGGTACATACTTTTGCATCTTGAGTGCGTTTTCATATGAATGTTGATAAGCCCGTAATTATACCTGTGTGGAAAACCGTCGCTCGCAGCCGTCGACGATGCACTTGAACGGCTTGTTGCCCCCGTGCGACAATGTATGCCGCTCCAGCCACAGACGAGAACAAGATGGCTTGCCTCGCACCTTGCACTGCTCCCATAAACATACGTAGTTCTCTTTACCGGCTTGAGGTTCAACGTGCACGCTCTGGAATTAGTTACATAAATTTGATTTTAGTATTATTGTACAAAGCGTCTAAAAATTGAATGTATTTTTTTTTTGGTTTTCTTTCCTATTTATCTTTGAAAGCGCTTGGCTCATATTTGATGAGCACAGCAAGTAAAACCGAGTTATTTTTCTTTATATTTCAATGTTATACAGCATATCTTTTTTAATAAAATTGTAAGTGCCATTAAATACATATCCTTAGAGTTTTCTACTTTGTTCTGTTCTAAAACTCGAAATCTATTGCAATACTACAAACTAAAATATGTTTAATATAATAATAAGAAACAACTACAAACCTGTAAGTGTTCTAAAAGATCTGGATCGCCGTCAAACTCCCTCTTGCAGTTCTCCCACAAGCACACCGTTACTGTTGACGTTGTGTCCGTGCTGGACGTCCGCTTCTCACTGTTTGGCTTTGTCAAACTCCTAGGCGGAAACCGCAGCGTCTTAGGCTGCTTCAGTATAGGACTCTTTTGACTCGGCGCTTCAACAGAACACACACTCACACACAAAGACAAAGAAGAATCCTCATCACACTCTTTGCTAGTTTGAGAATCACTGGGCGAATCTATCGACTTGTCCGTACCTATACCAGATTCAGACTCAGTTGTAGTACTACAGAAATTAGTTTCTATCACAGTATTGTGGACGTCCGATGATACGTCCTTTAGTACAGTAATCTGCGTGAAGATCGTTTCTTCCCTTCTGGTTACCTCCTCTACATTTGTTATGTCTGTATCGATTTCCATCTCGTCCTTTTGCTTTTCTTCATATTTCTTTTCGCATTTATCTTTTATTTTCTCCGTCGCTAACTCTCCTAATTTCTCCGCTATACTACTAACATGCGCGAAAGGCCTTGTATTCTTCTTATTCGAGTCAAAGGTGACGATATTATTATTTACCGTCTTTGATAACCACGGTATTTCACACTTCGCAGGTGTCATGTCGGCCATCTCCGGTTCTTTAACTGTACTGCTGGGTGGATCGGTACCCTGGATTGGGTTGTCGGGCGGTTTGACCGGAGCGATAGGTATACTACTCGTGTGATGCGCTTGTGTAGTATAGTTAGCTACGATAGGCGGAGGATGATGTACTGTGGGATTCGAACACGTCGTCTGCGAGGAGGACACCGTATGCGTATTGGTATAACTCCAAGTTTCTTTCACGTTTATATTTGGCACTGATGTGACAATATAACCCGGCTGTGGCATAAGGACGGGATGGCTAAAATTGACAGTGTAATTCGGTTTCGATTGAACTGTCATTCCGACAGGCATGCCCGCAACGTTTTTATTCATCACTGGTATAGATTGACTCGTTACCGGGGCAGGCTTGTTTACGTTCGAATACGGCGCTGCTACCGTGTTCGCAAGTTTTAACAGGGTACCGTTTATGAGAAACGATGCTTGTTGATTTTGTAAATGATCCTGCCTTTGTGTCGTCAATTGAGGAGTTTGTGGAAGTACAAAGTTAGGCATTTTAGTCATGAGGTTAGGTATTTGAACGACCGTTCCATTTATATTCTGTACTAGCGGAAAAACAAACTGGCCATTTAGTTTTGTAGGACTCGACACGTTGACATTTGATCGATTGAAAGCTGTCATGTTGTTCATATTATTTTGTTGAGCCGATAAATTCGCGCCGTTGAATGCTTGTGCTGATAAACTGTTTTGCGGTATCCTTAACGTGGTAAGCATCATATTTTGTGGAACAGCAACAAATGACGCCAAGTTATTTGTTGTTACGGAGCCGTTGCACGGTTGTGGTATGTTAATTTGATGGCAATTTTGAAAATTTGTAACAGGTACGTTGAGATTCCCAAGGCTACCGTTCACGGTCATAGATACTTGGCGAACACCATTTGGAATATTCATGTTGGGAGCTGGACTCGCTTCCCCGGGCATGCCAGGCTTTATTGAAGTAGTTTGAGGTGGATTCGTGCACTTTTGCTTTTGTAATTGAACTTGTTTAAGATTATTGGCTTTTGACCATGTAAGATTCTTGCTGTTGGCTATACACGCTGATGATTTGCGATTAGTCCTTTTAGCAGACTGTAAGGGTTTTTTGAGCGCCTCTTTTTTGGTTGGTAATGATTTAGTTATTGGGTTTAAATTTAAGTTGTTCGATCCACATGTCACTCCATTCATTCTGCTGTCCAGTTTGGTAGTGGAGCTCACCATGCCGTCCATTTTAGAAGTATCAGTTTTTGTGATCTTGTTAGGTGATGGACTACACGAGGTCGCCGGCGCTATCCTCAAACCGATCAGGTCACTCGCGGCAGGGATGGGTATTTTGCGCTTCGTAATTTCAGATGCTTTATTATTAACTACTCTGTTGGCGGATGGGTTCGGTGATGTTTTAATTTCGAGGCACTGCTTCTTTGCATCTACCAGTCCTTTCAGAAGCCCTACCGTATGCTTCTCTTTAGTGAAGGTTTCGGTTGCCTTTCGAACTTCCAGAAAACCATTCATATTCATGTGACTTTTCGCCGTCGCATCCTTAGGCCTACTAAAATCTGTCACACCGTTCAACTTGACACCGGACGTCGTCTTACTGAGATCTGCCGCCTTCGAAGCGTCCACTTGGCCGTTCATGCCAGTGGCAGTCGACTTTCGCATGGCGGCTTCCGTTTGCTTGCTGACGTCCATCAATACTTTAGGACTGAGAGTCTGCGAAAGATAAGATATATATTTCTCGAGGTCGTGCGTGACCCCATTTTTAGGCAGGCACTTTTTCTTGGTGTCGTCATTAACAGGGGCGGCTTCGCGCTTAAGGCCGTTCTGCGGCTTCATCTTGTGGTTGAAGTACTCGGTGATGCGGCGGTGCGGCGGCGCGTGGTGGCGGCGGTGCGCGGGCGGCGCGGGGCGGCGCGGCGGCGCCGGTTCGTGCGCCCACGGCGGCATGCGCGCGCCTGCGCCCTCTGACCACGAGCTGCGCGGCGAGCCGGGGCTCGGCGGCGAGCGCGGGGAGCGGGGCTCCGTGATGTCACTACCACTGCACCCGCCGCTTTCCGTCGGACTCAGCACCGCCACGCCGCTGAAAACACAAAATGACTCTGTTAGTAATTATTGTACATGGACATGGACGTCAAAGTCGAGTGTCATGACTGTCACGGCTCAGGTTGAATGACAATCAGCTGTTAAACAGCTCAGATCGATAGAGCGGGTCTTGTAGCGCGAGCGGGACGACGTGGCGGGCTCGCGTGCTCGCTTGTGGCACGCTGCGGGGTGCAATGCCCCGGCGATCCAGTGCAGTGACGCAACGAGACTGCACTGACCGAACGACCGTCCGCGCGTCCGAACGCATCATTATTTTTGGCCGCGTGACATTCACCGCACGTAGACTTGACGCGACTACACACCGTGACGAATGAAGTAACAATTGTACTTATTGTTCCTGTCTTTGAAAAGGTGTGTTATTATTTAACTATGCTTTTATATTCCCAGGCGACACGACGTCGGCGGTGGGTATCAATCATGTCTCATACCGACACTTACGTGACTTAAAATGTGAGATGGATACTGCCTCGCAGCAATAACGCGACTGCCGTTCACATATAAAATGTTTATTTTAGAAGCATACAACCGCGTTACCCGTTTTAGAATCTTGTGTCGGGCGAGATCTACAGGTAAAAGTCGAATAACACAATTTTAATGCACGATCTCCCGTGCTCTATTATGAGCTCTGTGTTTTTGCGGCTGTGTGTTATTTTTCTCTGGTAGGTAGGTAGGTAGAGGTAGGCGAGGGTGGTGTCTCGCGAGCCGAAGGCGCACCCTCGCCCTTTGTGAAGCCACAACGCATACTCATAACTAGGGCTGTACGTTCCCCTCCTTTCTCGCACTTCGCTGGGAGCTTTGTTGCTAATTGACCCAATTTTTAGGAACTTTTTATTTTACTGAAGATTTTCGAAGCCGTTTCGAGCTATCTGTTCGTGAGAGGAAACTTTTTAATTTGATACTGAACATCGTTAAATTCATCGGGGTTTTAATTCGGGAAACTTTTCATTTCCTTTAATGAGAGCAGGATTAAAAGCTATAGATGATTGAGACTTTTTTAGTTAGCGATGTAACCAAATAACCATAAAATGAAATGAGATACTATATGTATACATTATATTCATGTAAAAAGAATAGTATTCTTAATAGTATTACAGCATACAGCATTATTTTCCGTTGTTACCATTCATACTAAAATATTTCGTGTAATAAACAGATCAACACTAAAACGTCAGACAAACACACGTGTCTATAGGGCACAACTAGGATACGTCATCGCGGCGGACAGAACAAAGATTCGTTAATATGTTTTTTTGCGAATTGTCGAAAGCAAAAGTGGGCTGTCAGTGTGGCGTATGTAGGTGAGGCGCAGACGTCGCAAGGTCGCGTCCGCGCCGATTTCGGTCGTTCACCTGCGCTGCGAGCACTACATTGTAATCTCGATATTCGAATATAGAATACATGCGACGTTTCGTCCCATTTGTTTTTGATGCACAATGCTTTATTTTTACGCCATCAAAACAGGAATCTTGGAAGTCTATCTTTGTCTGTAAATTGCCTGCTTTCCCCAGGCTGTTATGTATTTTCTTCAAGTAGACCTTTTTAGAAAGTAACACTGTAGAACATCATCATGAAGCCGCATGAGGGTATGGATTTCTGAACTCTCAGAGGGCTTCATGACGATGTTCTTGCATGATGAATTTTAATAGCCAATTACACAATAAGTACAAATGTAATTATTGTGTAACTAGCTGACCCGGCGAACTTTGTTCCGCCTTAATGTCAATAAATAATCATATTTTTTTTTTATTGGAAAAAATACAAAAAAAATTAAATTTCTACATCAATCATTCATAATTATTTCTTTATTTTAGTACGGAATAACAAAATTGACGTATAATGACAGCTATGTAATGACGTGTGGATGACAATTTGATATTTGTAAGAAATCAATAATAAAACTATTTCTATTAAATAAATAATTAAAATGATACATCTATCATACAGCCAGGCACGTCCAAAGAGTTTAAAAATTCAATTGGATAGTTGGTGGCTTCATCTTCATTTGTGACGCAGTCAATAGATTTGAATGAATGCATTGTTCCAATGATCTTATTTTGAATTATGTAGTTTAGGTCATCTACATCTTTATTCTTAGCCGCTAAAATTGCTCGCTCACTCATCCATTCATAATTTTTGTAGTTAGAAATAATTTCTGGAAATACATTGTTGATAAGTTCGTCTTTTGATGAGACAAAATTACAGAAATTATTTGGAAATGATATTAATCCACTCGATTCATCGACAGGTACTTGACCATTACCGATAGTCAGCAATTGCTCCGAGAAATCTTCAGCAGATGTATCATTAAGCAATGTAACTCTCATGTTTGTTGTCAGTTGCAGTTTCTTCACATAGCGCCATAGATTTGACGATTTGAGGCAAGCGTTTATTTCGTCGGCAGCCGTAGATCTTGGAATTACTGGCAGTATTTGGCGGAAATCGCCAGAAAGTAAAATCATTGCTCCTCCAAAACATCTCGAGTCATTGCGTAAATCTTTTAATGTTCGGTTAAGTGCTTCTAATGCACGTTTATGCGCCATTGTGCATTCGTCCCAGATGATGATTTTCGATACCGCTAAAACTTTGGCCATTGCTGAGTGTTTTGCAATATTACACGTTGGTTCTTCAATAGTTTGAAGATTTAACGGTAATTTGAATGCTGAATGAGCCGTACGGCATCCTTCTAACAATGTGGCTGCTATTCCAGAAGAAGCAACTGCAACCGCTATGTTAGATCTCGCCCGAACAGTTGCTAAAACTAATGACATGAGGAATGTCTTGCCAGTTCCACCAGGGGCATCTAGGAAATATAAACCACCATTTTCATCATCGATTGCCTTCATTAAAGTATCATAAACTTCCTTTTGTTGGTAATTCAACAGGGGTACATTCGTTTGAACTACTAAATCTAATTCCTGGTGATCATATTCACGTTCCCGTTCCAATTCTCGATTAAATGCGTCATTCATTTCACGATATGGTGCTGGCATTCCTAACCTGATTAATAAATTACCGCACATGAGGTAACACATATCTTCGATCAAGAGTAAAGCCCGATTATGTATCTCCTCATTCATCTCAATATCGTGATTTCTGGAACTGACACTAATTTGATGTAAAATATCTTCTGACATATTATCCTTGTATTTGTGCCACAGGTTACATGGGTTTGATGGAAAACATGTCGAAATTATGATAGCGAATAATGTGCGTATCTGACTTGGAGATGCAGAGATAATGGCTTCAGCGATTGTCGTATCCCAATGACTATCGTTTTCTAATAACTTCAATTCTTCACATGCAGCACGATATGTTGGGAATATTACACCATTAACAGTTCGTAGTGACTCAAACAATGTATGTCGCCGGCAGAATAGTTAATCGACCAATATTAGCTGCATTTCCTTCAGTACTAACTGCATCACGTAAATGGATGTACTCCTCAGAACGCAGTTTGGCTTGGTTCAACCTAATGAATGTTAAACGTTCCGTTTCTATTTTTACATACATGTCAACGCAATACTGCTGAAACAATCGACGAAACCGCAGCAAATAGTTGTCAGCATTTTTACGAATCATCAAACGATATGCGTAATAATTCATTGAGCTAACTTTCTTTCTAGTTTCTTCACCTGAAATTAAAAATTTGATAATTAACCATTTCAAAGGCAAATTTTAAAGGCAAACAATACAGACATTAACCATTTTTTTAATGAGCATTATTTTAAATCAGTGTCTTTCACAAATAAATGAAATAAATTATGATATTGATACTCACCATTCAATGGATTTTTCATTTTAATATTAAAATAATATCCATCTTCTCCTTGCCAAAACATCAGCGGGTATTGCAATGTGTCATATGATCGATGAGTTTCAGATATTCGTTGCAGTTGCCCAGTATCGCGACGTGTAAGCACAATATCTCGTTTTTCCAATTGTTCACCAACAATCAGGATTGCAACTTCGTCTACTGTTGGAGCATTAAATGTCCTTTCGTGTATTGTATTTTTGAGTATTTGCAAGAAAGTGTCGTGATTCTTGTGTTTCGCCACAAAGCAATGAATACAATGGCTCAGGTGGCGGAGTCAACAATGGCAATTTCACTTTACCATTAAGGCAGCATAATCCAGGCGTTTCTCCTGAAAACTTTAATGCACCACAATACTCGCAAACTACGTCCATTTGCCCAATGCAAACGCTAGGATGCAAGCTGTAATCATTGCTGCAATCGTATTGAAACGCTGCTCGATTCAAATCAGCACTTGATAAATATCTTGTTCTGCGTCGCAAATTATCTATTTATTGACCTCTGTTGTTCGCTCGACGATTCTGCATTGCCAACCGAGCTGTTTCACGGGCTGCTTCACTTTGCTCTCGTGATTGAGAAGCACGAAGTCGAGCCATACTATCGCGGCGCTGTTCACGTGCAATTTCTTGTTCTTCTTCAGTCCTTTCATTTGCAGTATTTCGTATTCTTCTTGCATCACGGCTTTGTCGGGAAAGATTCGATCGTCTTGGTCGCGGCATTATTAATTAAACTTCACTTCACCTAAAAACTTAAATTTTCAACCATACCGAGTTTTATAGTTCACTTCACTGTTTATACGAATGGGCAATTGGGCAATAATGTTAATTATTTATTTAATAGAAATAGTTTTATTATTGATTTCTTACAAATATCAAATTGTCATCCACACGTCATTACATAGCTGTCATTATACGTAAAAAAAAAAAAAAAAAAAAAAAGTAAAGATAAAAAGTATCCTATGTCCTTCTCCTGGCTCTAAACTACCTCCCTGCCAATTTTCAGCTAAATCGGTTCAGCCGTTCTTGAGTTATAAGTGAAGTAACTAACACGACTTTCTTTTATATATATAGATAGATTGGTTATTAAAATTCGGTATGTTTTCTGTTGAATAGAGTTCAAAAATTGTCGCATTCTATTAAACATGAAATTTCTGCCTGTTTCGTTGATAATGGTCACAGATATATTCTATATCTGTGATAGTAACGATATGTAGTCTATATCTGTGATACTGTTGGGATAACTTTGTTAACAGATTTAAAATAAATAGCGGCTCATCGGTAATTTAAAAATACATTTTTAGCACAGTCAAAAGTACACAAAGCCAAGACAAAAAATTGCTTGAAATTAAATTTTGTGTGTCATCTTAAAACGTCAGATCTCGTAAGATAACTTTGAATGACAGAAATAATCTGTAAGGAATCTAAGGATTTCACATTAAAAGTTAAAATTGATTAAATGTACCAGTAATGCGGATCTTTTATTATGAGTATAAATAGATTTATAAGTTTCGTTAACAACATTAAACTCATTGATAAATGCATCATCTTGAATAATGTATTTATTATGCTGTTGTATTTTGCCCACAAAACAATATTTTTTATAAAAAAATTTAACTATTTTACTAAATGTTACTAATATGTAATATAAAATAAATTAACTCATTTAACCGCTTTTGGATGTGTAGAGTAGTTATACAGGCGATTACCACCCATTGGCGCAAGCTCGTTTCTTACAATTTGCATTAAATAAAAATGTTATAGTTCTTTCTAATTGGATCATCAGACAAACTGACGCTGCGTCTAAATCATCGCGTCGATGCCCGAGTTTGCTTGACTGCGACAATAGTGCGTGACGTAATCAACTAGCGATGCTATCGTCCGTGGCAAATTAACGCGACCCGCTAGCGTAGCGTGTCGCCCTTGCGTACGCGCACCTGACCAAACGTGTCAATTAAATATAATTAAACTAGCTATTTCTTTGAAAAATACATCAAATATTGAACGTTGCAAGCAAGGATTTCCAAGTAGTATATCAATAGTTTTTATGTTTGTTGTTTATTTACTGCACCGATGAAAGAAATGTAATAAAAATGACACGCCCACTGGTGCTGGCATTTTAGAGTAATAATTTATTTCTATATATTACATATTACAATTAACATACAATAGCAATACTACAATTTAATTTTACTTTTTTGTTATTGTTTTTTTACAGTTTATTAATTTTTGCGGAACTAAAATGTTGAACAAGCATACGTTCCATCTGCGAATAAGCAGTGAAATCAAAATACAGCCGCCTGAAATGCCTACCTAGTCTCGGTTACGAGGTGCTGTTAGAGGGTTGCTAGGGCTCCAAACAGAGCTTTACCGACGATCTTCTGCTAAACTAAATTTCACTATCCAGGTAATGTTATTTGATTTCAGTTTATTGAAAAGCATTTCTATCAATTTCACTATTGGCTTGCCTTGAGCAGGCAAACCCCGTTGTGAATCTTTAGAATCAAAATCTTGTCGGCTAACTACTATTTATAATTACACGCATACATGTAATTCAATACTAAATCAAACAAACAATATCAGTGACACATAATCCTGCGATCTCGCCGCATATTGCAAACCCTACAGCATTGTGGTTTGTATTTGGCTAAGTGTGTGGTCTCGTATAATGACCGTCAAAGCTCGTAAGCTTCAAGGATTATACAATAATGTCCACCTGTCTTTAGACAAGCCGTAGACCTTATCCGAAAATCTCGTTCAAAACATTCGATTGGGCAAAGTAATAATTTGTTTCTCGTCGCTACAAATTAAGTAGCTCTTATCTCGCATAAATAATTGTATTTTAAATCTAACGATGGCCGTAAGAAACATGGAATATATTCTTATTTTATGTTTCATCGGTATCTTATTTTTAAGTCTCATAATGACAGTAAGGAAGATGGAATATTATCTGTTTTTATTAAATTCATCGGTATCATATCGGGTTTCTATTCGAAGTAAGGTTAATGAAGACTTCGGTTGTTCATTATTTTCATGGTACCCACCATAATAACATAATAACGAAAATAATGTCTTTGCTGAATGGTAAAGATTTAACTACAATGATCTTTTGGTATTAGAAAAAGAGTGGCGAGGTATTGAAAAAAAGCCCATCCGCCTAAACTTTTATTTTCTCTGCTAGCAATGACAGATTAAGTTTAAGGAGGAAGAATTTCTCTTTTATTTGACTTTAATGATATTTCAGAGAAAACGATACAAATAATAAATTGCCTTTGAAGATTTTGTATACTATTTTACTTACTACGTCTAGTCAGTCATAACAGGTAGTAAATAAAAATGTGGGCGTATTATCGTACGAGATAGCACTGGGATAGTCTGGCGTGTTTACATTCACGTAACCTTCTCGGAATTCTCACCCTTACAACACGTAGCTTAATATTAATACACATATTATTTCTCACACTTACATATTAATCATTCTTTTGTTCTTCTTGTTAATTAGGCTAAGTTTATTATACCTCACCATGTTTATACATTAATTGCTTACAATCGTCTAGTATATTTTGCAATGAATAGAAGAATGTAACCAATTTCTGTAGTAGAAAATAACCCCTGAGGTCCTGCCCTATCGATTTTAGTACGCCACATCTCTTTCTCTTACGGAACATTAGACACGTGCGACAGAGACAGTACGTTGCTTCACAGATCGAAAACCGTTGATAAAAGTAGGAACATCGGTATTTCTAATAATAAATAATTTTAATCGATTTCTGGAGCATAGATATATCTTTAATCGTCAGACTGTTAGTTAATAAGAGGCGTAAAACAAAAATCAAATTAAAACTAACTTGTCAAACAAAATTGAACCTGTGCTATATCCTATTTCGGGGCCTGCACCACAATTAGTGTTGCGCAATTGTCAACAACGCGATTATCGACTACAGTAACATTGGGTGTGTTAAAATCACGTCGGACGCTCGTGGGAGCGGCCGTGACGTAACGAGTGGGCGTACAAAAGCGCAAATGATACACGTCAAGCGCACATGGCGCTACCCCCGTGCGAAAGGGCGCGTAGAACACACCCCCGGGCTCGGATTAAGAGTAATAACTATGTCGATTCGAGGGTGCTGAACTCATTATTTTTTTTTTAACATTGGTATTATAAATACCCATCCTTTATTAGTATGAACTTTTTCGGTTGCTTAGTGTTACTGTGTACCTACTGCTACGCAGAGGTCTCAAATTCGAACGCCGGGTCGAAAAAAAATCAATATCGATTTTTTCTTTCAGTAATTGTTAGTATTTAGTGTGAAACGTGACTGCACGTTTGCCTATCCTTTTGTAGGGAAAAGACGCGAAAATTATATTTATGATAAAATTCTCATCTCGGTAAAGATGAAAGAAAAACTTGTAATTAAAACAACTGGAATATATAAAGTGATTTTGTTTGCATCATTAAATGCTACTGAACTGATTTTAATCTTCGTTCAATATTGGACAAGGCGCTTGTAGCCTCAGGCAAGTTGTTACAATCGAATCTACATATTTATAGGTAAAGGGGAAAGCTGATAAATATTAACGAAAACAAGGATTCAGTCGATTGCGTGTTAAAATTACTACCGGAGATTTTCACTTGTCTATTGCGTGACCTTAGTGAGGTTAACATATAAAACAGAAAAATTGCTGACATTTTTCTTATTAGAAATGATGATGACTTATTTTTTATCAATGATAAACTTAATTCAGACTACAAAAATGCATACAATAACACTTACATACACTTATAGGCAACTACATAATAATATATGCTTCTAAACCATTAATATATCAAATTTACAACAAAGACAAGTTTAAAACTCTAAAATTAAGTTCCTTGCATTCTTTCTGGGGTCGTAAAATGGAATATTATTTCGTTTAGCTTTGGAAATTGATCGTTCTGCCCGAGGACCTGGCCTCGGGGGATTTCAAGTCCTTGTCAAATTTCGCTGAGGGGTTTCTATGTGTGTGGTACCCTGCTGTGTGCATATGCGCCCCGCAATGGCCGCCATGGTTATAAATGTACGAATATTGCACTCGACTTGATTAGTTTTTAAGTTAGTTAAATTTTAAATTGATCTTAGTTTGTTTTGGCTAGCGAAATACAGAGTGGCATATAATATACTGATCTTTATTTGAAAACCCGAATACATTGGATCGTTTAGCGCTGAATCGCTTTTACAATAAGTATTTCAATATGTTTATTACTGACAGCGCTTGAGCAACGAAAAAAAAAATCGCATTTTTAAGTAAAGATTGTACATATAAAAAGCCACTGTTAATAATCACATAAAGATGAGCAGTAGACAAAATATACGTTGATAATATATATTTAAAATAAGAATATACCTACATACTTCAGGGGCCTAAGTCTGCTATCCCAATAATGTCAGAATGGTCGATCATTGATCTCATAATGGTTGACAATTGTCAAAATCAACCAATAAGAGATCAATGATCGACCATTCTGTCACTATTGTGATAGCAGACTTTAGGCCCCAGAACATTTAAACATTTTCTTGCATTAGACCAAATATGACCAAAATCATTCATTAATTTGCTTTACTTCATAATACTTTTTCATTTAAATTTAATAATACGAAAGCAACATGTATCAACTACCGCTTAATCTATCAATTAAAATTAGAGCAATCGATTTAGATATCCCATCCCTAAATCTATTATATAAAAATGAATCCCTATTTCCCTTGGTCATGGCATCACGCGTGAACGGCTAGATCAATTTCGTTAATTCTTTTTTGTTGTGTTTGTTGTTGTCAGGAGAAGGTTCTTATGAAAGAAAAACTAAGAAAATTTCGCGGTGATTTAGAAAGTTTAAGAATACTTAACCACCATATTAAATTTAAACCGCTAAACCGATTTTGGTGAAAATTAGTATGTAGATAGATTTTTTTTCGGGACATAGGCTACTTTGTATCCCGAAAATCGCTCTGATTCCCGAGTTACATTAATTAAACACATAGCTATTTTCGCGCAGGCGAAGCCGCAGGGCGCAGCTAGTCATTTATAAATATCGCAAGGTATTCGAATGCCGAACATGAACATCGATGTTCAAATCCTAAAATAAATGTAGTGTTTTGTTTTTGCTTTGAAATATGTTGTCAGCAAAAGAATGAGGTTTTGCCAAAGGGCAGTTTGAAGAGCCTTAGTAATATGATAATGTTTATCGCGCCATACATAGGTCGTCGATAACTGGTGTTAAAGCAAGATTATTTTTCTGTCTATCACAATTTCATAATAAACAGCTGGACTCATTTCAAAGACATTTTCATGAAATTACTTATTATTCTTAAAGACTATATCTACATCTTAAAGACGGTTATAGGCTTTTTAGAAGGTGCAACCGCAGGCTTTGACTAGTATGTCCATTACATAGTACTCTCACGTTGTTGATATTTAATTAGGATTAATGAGTTGACCAATATGATGCCCGATAAGGTTTAATTTATTTAATACATTCTTACAAATAAAGTCGTCTAAAATTTTATCTTATTTATCTGTGTAGGCTTACATTCTTCATTTACTCGTAAATATGCAGTTAACGATTTAAGATTGGAGGGATAACGTTTACTAGCTCGATGTTAATAGGCCGACTATGCTAGCAATATGTCCCAATATTAGTAGTGAATGTAGTGATTAAATTATCTACTATGTTAGTAATTGGAAATGAGGACTTTGACTGTGGGCACGAAAATTAATCAAAGAAAAATGTAATGCAAAAAAAGACTCTTTTTGGAGGATATACAATCTTACTTTTATATCTCTTGTACTAATAGGTTTATTGTAATAATTTATCGTTAGGAATAATCCTCCTCAGTTCATAATGTTACTTTAGTTCATTAACTTTAGTTAATTAGCCTGCTTATTAATATTAAATTCATCGAAAAGCTAAAATATTGTCATAAAAACGGTTTAATCAAGGGATTTATTTGAAGTTCATTAAGTATAGAAAAATTTAACTGTATGAACCTCATTTTCGTTTACATCTTTAGTAAACTATTTAACAATATCCACAATACTCATTCATCGTATAATTAACATTCAATGAAAGTTAACCAATACAAAAAACACAAACAAACAATAAATAAAAACAAAAAGTATTTTCTAGATCGCGCCAATTCTCCGGTCAGTCCACTTTCCTGCATAACTGTCACTTACTGGTTTTCAATGTCGTGTTGCACAGATTATGTCATTGGCGTATAAATTTACGTCGTTACTCATTCATTACAACGTTGAAAGGAAGCGTCGCGTCGCCGTGAGAATCGTGTCAGAGAAGGGGAGAGGTAGCCACCCTGTAATAGTAGCGCTGTAGCGGTACTACGAACCACCCCTACCACCCGCGATTATTATGCTAAGTGTCTCCGTCGGGGTGAATTTTTTCGCGCATCTGCTATTTATTTACGCGTTTTATATTCATAGGATTGTACGTTGATCACGTCAGCTAAAGATTTGTCGGTTCTTATTGCAGATAGCTCGGATGTCTTTGCGGCTCAACATTTAGGCTACATGTCATTCTTCATGCAACACAACTCGTTTGTAGGATTCAGTGAATATGACTGAACCTACACAGCAGGAATTTCAATACGACCGGGAACACATTGATCTCTTCTGTCGCGCGTACAGGTTTTGTATACTGTCAGAAAGGAGGGAATTTTTATAAAAGTCCTTTTTAAATATGGTTCTTTCTTTCTTTCTTACTTTCTTTCTTTCTTTCTTTCTTTCTTTCTTTCTTACTTACTTTCTTTCTTTCTTACTTTCTTTCTTTCTTATTCTGTCTATATATAGTGCATATCTCAAGTTTAAGTAACGTCTACCCTAGGTTTCGTAGCGTCAAGGCCTGTGCATACGTAAATTTACAGTTCATTACATCGAGTGAGAGTTTCATTACAACACGCGTTTGGATCGATCAATTTTCATTCTTCGGTCGTCGACACATAGTTGAGTTCACATGTCGAGTGTAAATAGGTTAACGGGCGCACCTACCGTAACGCTCCTGCCACACATCGTTCAATTGATTTTGTTACATAAATGCCTTTTGAAACTGCTTTTAGTATTATTAGGAGCGAGGTTGTGTGAGGAACATGTTGATAAGTAACATTCCATGTTAATCATGGCATAGTTTAATAAAAAAAAGACTCGAAGACCTGTCGCGAATACATACTCTAATAGGCTTTGCTTATAAATATTCACAATTATTATAACTAATACTTCCACAACCTTAGTTTATTAAAATAAATCAGTTTAACTAAACTACATTATCGTTTAAAACAAAATTAGTAATTTCGTTAACTCAAAAGAAAGTAAATACACATCATGTATTTGCTAACTACCTTCAGATATTCAATTTCCTTCTTAAACCATATCGAACCGGTTAATTACAAGTTTGTGGTCCACGGAACCGACTAGATAATAGTGTCAATCGAAATATCAAACCGCATCCTTTTGAAACTACGTGAGAGAATCGATATGGTAAAAACAACTTGGCTCGCAGAGCATTTCTTTTCGTTTTACAATGGCGATAAGATTTAAAATTGCTGAGCAAGTTTATCCAAATGTTTTGAAGTTGCATCACAAAGACTTTGCAGTTCCAGTTTCCGTGTCTGGGCAGGAAATAAGCGGATCTGTAGAACCGCTTTGTCTAGCACTGTGGTTAATATCCTCCAAAGTAATGTGGTTTAAGAACGAATGCAACTGTTTTTGCTAGCGTCATTATGTTTATTGCAGTTAATGATCTGTCAGCTTATGATTTCTTTTGTAGAATAATGAGTGATTGTGTAAGGAAATAAATATTATAAAATATTAATGTTATAAACAGGTGGCAACTATAAATCTTTATGGTTGTCACCTGTATATATCTTATAATCTTTCTTTGTATTTTGATTGAGTCTGAGATTGATCTGAGTAATAAATATCCTCTTCTTAGACTCAATTAAATAGCGAAGTTTTTATACTGTTCCATGCAATGAATAAAGATATCTGAACGGTCAATGCCATACTCAAACTTCAATTAACTTTATCTTCGGAATTTTTGTATCTACATAAGTTAGGTATATAGTATTTAATGAAATTCACAAATCATCTCAATCCTCAAGCTCGTGTGATCCAATCGTGTTATACCATGTCATTTACAGAATTTTGTAAACAGTTCTAAAACCTACAAAAAGTTTTCTCAAGCCTACCTTAATGGACATTTAATTTTTTTAAACTATTTTATAATGATTAGACACGGATATATATGTAAGCCAGTCATTTAGTTACTATGGGCGATTATTATTCTTAATGGCATATTAATCAACAATTATTTTTTAACTGTATATTTATATACAAAAACATTTTCATGTAAAATGTTGACCGAGACGAGACCATATGGCTCGTACTGTCAAGACTTATCAGAGCTCGTATGGAGCTCAAGCTTTAACTTTACAAGGAATTTTACAAGCGTGTGTTTGTAAGTAACAATAACTGTTATTGGGATTGATATAACGTGGCATTAATATCAATAGTAAAGTGAACGAGTTGTCGCTTATCTATCGCGCAGTACAAACAGTTTACCAAACGAAGGGACATTGCACCGCGATGCACTGATATAAATGTTCTACTCGGCGTCGACGCCCGGTATTCGGTAGCTAAACTGTAGAGCTCATCGACATAATTATATAAATTTATGTCCATCGAATAAATGTTAAGGTACGAGTTTTAAGAAATAGATTGTAAGTTAATCACCCTGAGGATGGCTCACGACCGGCCAACGTGGCTAAACTTGGGAGAGGCCTATCGTCCAGCAGTAGACTAATTTCGGCTTAATGATAATGATAACGATTTCGCCCTCTATGCATTGATTTAGTCCATAAATAAAATACTGATCCTCTTACCAATAGACGTAAAATACCGACGGGTTAGCTATTTCGTGTTTTGTCTCTTTCTTTCTCAGTCGTTTTTGAACTTGATAAAAAGGGACAAAAATTGAATAGTTATTCCGTCGCTACTTTGTGTTTATTAGTAAGATTATTAATGTATATTACACTGTATAATAGTCAGATATAAAATCACAATATTCAATAAAATTCAGTGTTTAAGTAAACATGCAATATGCTATTAACTTAAGAATGCACATAATGTAGAATTATGTTTGAACTTTGTAGGTACAATCTAACCTTTGGCAATCGTGACATAACCTAGTCATTATTTCCTAGATGTGATTTCTTTGTTCAGGAAGTATGTCAAGTGCATGTAACGCATTCATACGTCGTATGTCATCATGACGTGTATGTCAGTGCAGTCTTTTACTATTTGTACTCGATTGAAACTCGTAAATAGCCGTTTTAGTGTTTTAGCTCCGGGTCAGTGCGTACGGTATTTACAGAATTTGTTATGTTAATTAATTTAAATTGCGATTTGGGATGCGTGAGAACGAGTACTGTGTAATGTAGTTGTGGACCACTTCCGGGAGTATGAGTTGAATTTTAGTAAATTGATAGCCGTAGATAATAGTAAAATTTAATTTATAGACGAAATACTTTACGTTTGGTGTATTTGGTATGACTTCTTGTAACGTTGTTAAATTTTAGTAAATTTTAAAAACGTTTTTTATAGTTACATTTATTTTTGATATGTTAATAATTAGACGAGCACCAGTTCACTACTAGTTCGCGGTAGACCGAGAAAGAGATAACGGATGATCACACAATTTTTTTTAACTTAAAGAGGAGAAAGAAGGTAGGTATGTAAGGAGACTTTTGCTTAGATGGCACAGAAAAGGCTAATGTAAATACCTAAATAATATTTCGACCGACAACGCCGGAAAGTAAACAAGGAAACGAGAACCGAAACTTAAATTTAATAGTTTATATTTAGTTTAGTTACTAACAGACTGTATACGTTTACGTTCGTTACCCACGTGTATAGCGACAGTACAAAAATATTCGCCCACACATCGCGGTCCAGACGCTGAGACGCCCACGCCTCAACTCTGACTTGAACTCACCTACTTACTACACATAATATTTATGTGTATTGCTCTTTTTAACTTGACGCTTATTTCCATATTGTGACAAAGATGGAAGACGAAATGTAGACGGCTATTATTTAGCAGTTACAACATGAAACATGTTAACCAAATTCTTACTTTCAAAATGAATTGTATGTATATTTTGCTTTCTTTCTTTTATTGTTATAGCGTGCTTTTTTCCTGGATCTCACAACTTGCTTAGCATTGGACTAAAAAGAATTATTTTAGTGACGAATGCAAAGAGAGCCTCATTTGGAAATTTAATTTACTTGCAGTGATAAGTAAGTCGCACTCATGATAAACTCATATTTAAAGGTACTAATGATTCATATCTGCTTATCGTAGTAATTGTACCACAAAGGGCATTGCATATTATATTCCGTAATTGCAGTGCAGCGACCTTGAGTTGATGACAGACGGACGGCGTTCGACGTCGATGCCTTTGTACGCGACGCCGTGTGCCGTCATGTCGTGATCATAAAAACAAAGGATTACGGTACAACACGACGATAATAATTATTCTAAAGTCATTATTGTACAAGTTGAATAAAAAGTGGTAGCTAAAGTAATCACGCGAGACTAAACTAAATGAAAACTTTATTTAAAAAACTTTGTTTAAAAAACTTTGTTTAGTTTTCAATAATACAATATGTTTGTATAATTAATGTAGAAATGATAGCGTGTAGTCCAAGTGCCTACGTGACGTAGCCTACATGTGAACCTACTTACATTACTAAAATCGAGAAATAATAATATTAAATTATGCTTATAAATGGCTTTCCATTGTACCAACAGTAAGCAATCTTGCTTTTATAATCTGTTAAACCTACCCAAACCTATAAGTATTTGTAATTAAAACGTCTGCTAATTTATTACCATTCTAAAACTTTATTTAAGCGATAACTAAAATCACCGTCATTGTAAATCATATCTATTCTGCAGATATTTACCAATTATGACAAGAAACTGACGCACAGCCTTTCATTAACATTAGATGTCGCATCTAAACGGGCTATTAAGATGACATAGTGAAATAATCCGGTTTCATAATAAACGCTGTTGTTGTATTCCCACGCTGTATAGACGCTTTGTTACTACCTAGACTTGTGCGTATATAGGTACCTATGTTTTGTAATTTATCTAGTATTAGACACGACCCACACAAGTTATAGATCTGTTATTTACACATCGTCTAAAACTTAATGCAAGTCTATAATCAAATTTACACGGTAGTAGATCCACGCTGGTTTCAGCATGAATGGGTCGGATCGACCGGGAAAGTACTACCCTCACATAAAAGATCTACGTATGAGTATTACTACTCTTACGTTGATCTTCCGTACTAAGTGCGTTTCGTTCGGAGAGTGAGAGCGCCGGAGACCCGGTTTCCCCACTGCCCTATTCCCTTCCCCAACCCCATTCCCTTCCCCAACCCCATTCCCTTCCCCAACCTCATTCCCTTCCCCTACCCCATTCCCGGTCTCCATAATGGAAGCCACCATACCAGCAGTTTAAGATGATGACTTTTAGTATGGTGGCCACCACTTCTGGATTCCACTGACTCCTTGACATCAGGCTGGGTGGAGTAACTTTACAGTACACTAATCATTGAGTAAAATAAGGATCAGAAATTAACATGTTTAAATGAGTAAAGTTATCTATCTATCATCTAGGAGACGGTCATATAAGCCTCTCTCTAAGAGGCGGGCCGACGAGATGACGTTAACCACGCAAGTAAAGATGTGGAGTAAAGGCAGAGATAAGTGGTTCCCTGTGATGGTTCCACATTTTAAGGGAAGAGACCACATGACCAGCTGAATTAAAAAAACTAACAATAGAAATTGATAATCAACACCTAAGTTTTAATTATACAAAAGAGTAAAAACCCATAATCAAAAAAAAACCACTTTACAACTACCCCCATCCTTTCATTTAAATACAAATATCATTTACCAAGAGGTCAAACACACATCCATATCCGAGTATTAGAATAAGGTTGATTAGGGTTATCGAATGAATATGCAGTATAAAAAGCTAATTTCAGGTGCTGTTGGAGGAAGTTGGGTTCCGGCGTTGGGTTAATTAATGGATGCCGGGAACGAAAAACTAGCGATTCCCGAATGTAAAGTGCCTTATTTATGGAAAATAGTCAAAAATGGAAGGAATATACTTGATTAAATAGGAGATTGGGAGATCAGGTTGACAATTGGGGTGTATAAATTAAAACTGGACTCAGAAATGTGAGCAGTGTGTACCGAAAAGGCTCTGAACGTGAAAACTCAAGAAATTTCAAGCATGAAAACTTATTCTTTTCTGTATAAGAAGAAAAACTCGTCCTAAATGGGTAAAGTAATGGACTAGACTACATACAAGGCGTTATACCTAAACATGAAATTTGCCTAAAAAGCTATTAGCCATAAATGAGAGACGCCAATAAAGTAGTATGCCTAAAATGTAAAATTCACTAAATAGCAGATTGCCTAAAGTCGAAGCCTACAGAGCAAAATGCCTACGTGGTTAAATGCCTACAAAGCAAATTGCCTAAGTGGTTAAATGTCTACAATGCAAAATGCCTAATTTGTCATATGCCTACAAAGCAAAGTGCCTAAATTTGTGAAAAAATTTCAAATGTTTGCGTGTGTACCTAAGTAAGCCTTTTGTGCACAGCTGATTATAAGTTCCTACATATTTAACATTTTGTAGATATTGATACATTGGACCACATACACTACATTTGGGCCTACTTTGAAAATCGAATTCTCTCGATTTAGTCAAGAATAACGATTGTAAGGGACAGAGCATCTAACGTTTCGGATTTTGCGTTCGATTTAGTTTCGGCTATCTAGCATTATACGTAAACATACAACGTTTAAACATAATGCATAAATATCAAATATATTATTTCTTATGTGCTGCAGTCAACATCTTGCATTATTCTATGGAACCGTGTCGTAAAAAGACTAATTTCTTTCCCGAGACTTGCATGCACATAATAAACTTATAGCTTCTCAGTCATCTTGTATTTCAGGCAAACTGCTTCTGAGTCATCTTGTATTTCAGACAAACTGCTTTTGAGCCATCTTGTATTTGAGGCAAACTGCTTTAAAGGTAATTTAAATTTGGGCAATCTGCTTCTTAGTCAATTTCACATTTCAGGCATACTGCTTCATCGGCTTCTCTCAATTAGGGCAAACAGCTTTTTAGGCAAATTTCATGTTTAGGTATAACACCTTCCTTGGCATCTTGCGTTTAAGGTAACTCGATCAAAAGGGGCAAATTTGACCAATAACAGATTTAACTAATGTCGTGACACACTCCAACGCAACGGTGGATGAAGACAGCAGGAATAATTTCGCTGGTATGATTTATGACTCTTATGAGCCTTACCATAAATGAAAAAGAATTTTAAATTAAATTAACACATATGAACGTTAAAAATTACAAAATGCCAGCCTTTTAACCTACTCGCTGACGTAGGGTAGAGCATGAGAAGAACTGGCAAAAAACTCAGGCCACTTTTTTAATCGCTAGGTTCAAATTAACCCTTTGTATGGTAATAAACATATTATCTTTTAATGTCCTATATTAAAAGATAATATGTTTTAGTATTAGTACTTAGTCGTCATGTTGCAAGTGGTAACATAAATAATAGTAGTAAGCGAAAGTGAACGCGGTCGCGCTTCGGAGCCCGATAGGAATGACTTGCGCAATACGATGCGCGTGCGCATTGTTCTCTTTATTTATCTGTTGTGCATTTTATTGGGATTTTGGCAGTAATTTTTGACTGCCTCTTTGGTTCAGTGGTACGATTCCCTCTCAGTGCAAATATTTGTGTGCATGAACATGTCTATTTGCATTGGTGTTTCTGTATAATAATATGTGTGTATTTACAAAAAAAAAATATTTAAGTATATCCGCATTTCTAGAACCTTTAACACAAGCTATAATAATATAATATGCTTACTTTGGGTCTAGATGGCGTTGTGTGTAGTTGGTATGATATTATATTATAATGAAAAATAAAATAATGAAAAGTAACTTGACGGTATTTTTTGTTTAGTGAGCACACACACAACAATTATGCGCGAGTAGTAGTAGGAGATCCCAAGTAAGAAATGGTGTTCCCATACTATAAGTAATAAAAGAATAAAATAAACACTATTGTTTTAATGGATAACGATGGGATTTAGTTAGGATATACATACATACATATAGAAATAAGTAGCCATCTACTAAGCACGTATGTTTTATACTGAGAAAATATCAATGTGCCATTTATCAAATGCATGTACCGTTGCACGTACATTCTAAGTTTACCTTGGACGTTACTGGTGTAGGAAAACCGCGGATAACCTAAACATAAAATGTCAAATTGATAATCTACCTCGAGCTAATCTATATCTATGTATAAGGCAGAAGAGTGTGTTTGTTTGTTTGTTTGAACTCGCAAATCTTTGGAACTATCAGTCAGATTTGAATAATTCTTGCGTTTGAGAGCCCACTTCTTGAGGAACCTTATAGGCTATGTAACATCACGCTATTGGCGACGGAAGCAGAGCAGTAACTAAGACGCGGGTGAATCGCCGCTGCGGGAATCTAGTGTGATAATAAAATAATATAACATAAGGATTTTTTTATGTTGTGTTAGTTAAAAGTTTAATAACTAAATAAAAAAAAAACATTAAATAAATAGTAGGTATGTCATGCCTTCTGTGGAGGGGATTCCTTCTTCAGTGTATAAGACGGCTTTGCATTGCAGTAGTATAAGGGTCTAGTATTATACTATAAATTAATAATATTTCAACAACTACACACAACGCCATCTAGACCCAAAGTAAGCATATTATATGCTTGTGTTATGGGTTCTAGAATGCGGATATACATACTTAAATACTTTTTTTTTTGTAAATACATACATATTATACATAGAAACACCCAGACCAATGCAAATAAATATGTTCATGCACACAAATATTTGCACTGAGCGGGAATCGAACCCGCGACCTCTGCGTGGCAGTCCATACACAGTACCACGGAACCACAGAAGCAGTCGAATTGTATCAATTAAATACCAAGTTCTTAAGCCGTAAAATTTTATCGCAAAATATAATTTACAACTTGTTAACAACGTATACCAGGCACCAGCATACATCATTACAGTACAAATTACACAATTATTATTTGAATGATCTTAGATGGTATCGGGAAAGGAGCGGTCATCATGAGGGTTATTTGTGGTGGGGCATCGAACCCTGAACCCGCATGGCCATTGTCCATGGAACAATGTTCACTTGCGGCCACCATGTTATAGCGTACTACTTTGTAAGATCTGATTTATAGTACAAAGTTAGTACAAATTTAAAATAAAAGATTTTTCTGCGAAGATCTGTCGATATTTGATATATTTTCATTTTATATTTGCGAATAAATAGCATTAATCTATACTATTATATAAAGCGAAAGAGTTTGTTCGTTTGAACACGCTAATCTCTGGAATTACGTCTGATTTAAAAAAAAAACGTTTTGCATACGATAGCCCAGTTCTCGAGGAAGGTTATTGGCTATTTAACATCACGCTGCCGGCTACGGGAGCAGAGTAGTAAGCAAAAACGCGGCTGAAATCGCGCCGCGTGGAACTAGTTAAATATACAGCTACTTGTTACAATTTGACCATAGAAATAGCCGTGATGAAATTGAAAGCCATTTAACTGTCCCAATTTAAAGGGTACCTAGGCTTTAAGACAATCCTTCTGATATTAGCCGAATATGAACCACAGCTATATCTTATTTGCATTGTTCTAGAACAGTCTAAGCCACGGTTATAAAACAAAAAAAATAAAAAATAAATGATACATAACTCACAATTATTTGAATATATTTAAATAGCAGATATAACATAGGGAACAAACAACGTCCTGCTATTTAAATCGTATATCGAATTATGTTCCTTGTACTTCTATACATGTATACAGAAATCTATAGGTACTATTATATAAAGAAGAGTTTGTTTGAATGCGTTTATCTCTGGAACAACTACTCGGATTTGAATAATTTTGGGTATGATAGCCCAGTTCTTGAGGAAGATTAAAGGCTATGTAACATCACGCTACTGGCGATGGGAGCAGAGCAGTAACTAAAGACGCGAGTGAATCCGCGCTGCGGGAACTAGTATACGATATACGTAAAATTGTATCGCCTATTTACTTTTATAGATCTTACGTACATTCATAGTGGTTGATTGTTATCTATACATATAATAAAAATGTAACCGATCGCTGTCTGTACATGGAAGATATATGAGAAAAAAAATTATTGGGGCCTTTATCAACGCAAATAGAACCCAAAACAATGATTGTTACAATTTTTGTCTGTTTGTCTGTTTGTCTGTTTGTCTGTTAGTCTGTTTGTCTGTTTGTCTGTTTGTCTGTTTGTCTGTGCGTTTGTTCACGCTAATCTCAGAAACGGCTTATCCGATTTAGATATGGTTTTCACTAATACATTGTGGTAAGCTTCACTTAACATTTAGTGTTTGTTTCATGTCAATCGGTTCATAAATAAAAAAGTTATGCCAATTTAAAGAATCACGTCGAACATTTGTTAATTTACTACGAAATCTGATAGAAACAGAGACTTTAACAGGTTACGGAATTAACTGATAGCGTTTTTATTTTTCGGATTCCGCTCATTCTAAACAATCTTCCGTTTAGTTTTAAATGAGTCCAGTTTCCAGTGAGCCTATGTTTCGCAATGACAATTAATAAAGCCCAAGGTCAGACACAACTAAAAGTTGTGGGCGTGGATCTAAGTATTAGCTGTTTTTCGCACGGTCAGCTTTATGTGGTTCACCACGTGTTAGCATTCCTAGCAGCCTGTATGCTTTGATCCCCGATGGCTATACGTCTAATCCATACATCCATACACCCATACATATTATATAAGGCTTTGTCCTGACTGACTGACTGACTAACAGACAACGCACAGCCTAAACTGCTGGTCGTAGCGACTTGAAATTTGGAGGGTGTGTTTGTCTAAATGTCTAGAGGTTGTACTTAAAAAGGGTTTTTTCAAATTTAATTCCTAAGTGTGTGAAAAGGGATGAAATCGATTATATGAATCTTCTTCATTTTTTAACTTACAGTTTTGAAAATTTATTTTGGAATACTTCTATTTAAATAAAAAATATCCTTATAATTTTATTTTAACAGGGGTAGATTTAGAGGGGTGAAATTAGGGATGAAATATTCTAAACAAAGATCTTTAGCTTCTGAAGCTAGCGACTCGAAATTTTCAGGGAGGGGGAGGGAGGGAAAGGAGGGAGGAAAAGGAGGAACTGAGGAGAAGGAGGAAGGGAGGGGAAAGCGAGAGGGAAGTGATGGGGAAGTGAGAGGAAAGTGATGGGGAAGTGAGGGGGAAGTGAAGAGGAAGTGTGGGGGAAATGCGGGAGAAGTGAAGGGAAAGTCAGGGAGAAGTTAGAGGGAAGTAAGGGGAAAGCCAGGGAGAAGTGAGGGAGAAGTGAGGGGAAAGTGAGGGGAAGTGAGAGGGAA
This sequence comes from Parascotia fuliginaria, assembly GCA_963082885.1. NCBI lineage: Eukaryota > Metazoa > Arthropoda > Insecta > Lepidoptera > Erebidae > Parascotia > Parascotia fuliginaria. The sequence continues at coordinate 17,978,758 of OY720175.1, forward strand.
GTGAGGGGGAGATAAAAAATAGTATGAAAAACAGTATTTAAACAATATAAAAATGCCTATTGGAAAAAACGACATTCACGCGAGCGAAGCCCAAAAGGTCACTCACTCACTTATCACGAAATCTCAGAAACAACAAGTGCTAGGAATCTCAAACTTTGCATTGTCATTCCTATTAGAATATAGGTGCTCTCTTACTAGACGGAATTTTGCGAAATCCATCAACTAAGGGGGTATAAAGGGGTGGCAAAGTTTGTATGAAACTTCTATAGTTTTTATAGTAGGATTACCAAATTACTAGAAAATACTCTTTTTTTAATATTCAGAAACCACCCTTATTAAAAGGGCAAATAAGAGTCGCAAGTTTGTGTGAAAGTGGTTTGTCAGTTTTAGCGGTAGCGGGTTTAAACTGGATTCGCCATAGAGACGGATAATACTGATACAATGTACGATTGCCATAAAATCAGGCACGCAATATTCTCATAGAGGCACCCATCTGAATTTTCACGCGAACGAAGTCGCGGGCAACAGCTAGTAAATAATATTAATACGTTTCCTTCCTTTAGTGCATATTGTTATTTTTAATACAGATATGCGTAACATTAATAAAATTTTAAATAATAAATATATTCGTCTATTAACCGACAGAAGAATGATAGATAAGTTATATATAATGAATGAATAATTAAATTATTATTGTTACACTTACGCCCAGTTTCTGAAAGGCTGATCAACTAAAAATTAACTAATTAACTGTTAAATCTTATGTGAACTACCTAAAAGCATGGATAATCAGTTAAGTTAGTTACTAATTATTCAGGTTTTCTGAAACTGGGGGTTAATACACTTATCTTGATCCTCTTCACGTCGGCTCTTAATATATTTAGTCATTATCTAGGTTTTCTCAACACATTTATCAAAATCAACTCAGCAGTTTAGACTATACGATGCACCAAAGGGACAATCTTCTGATAAATAACACGTTCGGTAAAAGTAAAAAGATTAATTGTATGTAATAATTACTTGACGTAATTAAATAGCCACGTTGCAAACAAATAAGAAACAATAAAATTACAAATTAAAATATTGACCATTGATGCTATTAATATTTATAACCCCAATTATCAGCGATATGCGTATTTAGTCATGTACTTAAATTATAAAGTGTATAATTATTAATTACTGAATTAATTTGACAACGCGCATGTCTTCCACGCGAAGCTTAATTAATAGTTATAATTAAAAGTATACGGTATCGTAATGGACAATATTATACGGGTAGGTTATATATGACTAAAATATTATAAAGTAAGTGATGTAGGAGGATTTTTGATGCGATGCGGCCGCCGTAATTTGCGCGAGACGTACTCCAGTTTCTGAAAGACTGATAACCCCAATTATCAGCGATATGCGTATTTAGTCATGTACTTAAATTATAAAGTGTATAATTATTAATTACTGAATTAATTTGACAACGCGCATGTCTTCCACGCGAAGCTTAATTAATAGTTATAATTAAAAGTATACGGTATCGTAATGGACAATATTATACGGGTAGGTTATATATGACTAAAATATTATAAAGTAAGTGATGTAGGAGGATTTTTGATGCGATGCGGCCGCCGTAATTTGCGCGAGACGTACTCCAGTTTCTGAAAGACTGACCAACGAAAAATTAACTAATCACCTGTAACTTATGTAAAGTACCTAAAAGCATGCGAAAAGCATAGATAATTAGTTTAATTTGATCTAATTAATATTACTAATGAGATCAAATTAAACTAATTATTCATGCTTTAAGCAACACAATTGGTACTTCACATGAGATTTAACACGTGATTAGTTAATTTTTCTTTGATCAGCCTTTCAGAAACTGGGGATAGAGAGGGCTAGAGTGTTTTTAATACGCTGTTCTCGCGTTGCAATATAAAATCAATCGATGTTTGGTTTTATCAGTGACTAGCTTTACGCAGCGCGGGAATCTGCTTCCGTGCGTCGCCAGTATCAGTAGCGTGATGTTATGCCTTTAATCTTCCTCAAAAACTGGGTTATCATACGCAAAAAGAATGATTTAAATCCAACTGGTAGTTCCAGGGATTAGCGCGTTTAAACAAACACAAATTCTTCCGCTTTATTTAATAGTTTATATAAATTTCGTTATGTTAAGGCTGGCAAACATTATTTTTCTTTTAATTGGGCGCAAATTTTCACATATTAAAGGTAATAAGATACAATAAGACAAAATTAATAAATTAATGCGAAGCAAAAGTGTAAGAGTGAGTTAGTTGGTTATTGTGTAATAAAGTGTACCTAAAGCCTATATTAGTGGTGACTGGTGGTATATTTTATTAGTAGGTACCTTGTATTTAGAGAACAGATCTAAGTAAGATCAGTAACACCACGTGAAAATTATTTTGATTAAGTTTTAATAAAAGTACATAATTATCGAACTTTGATAAGTGAAAAGCATTTGTTAACAATGTGTTAAATTTTGTTACTTTTATGTAGACACTCCCATAAAGGAACCTACGTGCAATATTAAAAATTAAATATGGTGAGCTCAAACAATTTAATAATTGTTCGTTACAAGAATGCTTTCCACCACGGGGGTCTCCAACTAACCTTTATAGCGGTATATTATCGCGACATATTAACATTAATTTACATTTCCGATGGCAGTAATAAACGAATAAACGCTCGTTGTGAACTTGTTTGCCTCTAATAAGCTTGTAGCTACTACAATTAAAATACTACGCCCTTTTCAAAATAACTTTCGAAGCTTCAGAGCAGATTTTATTATTAACTTTTCATAGTGCCAATTCACTATTATTACAATTAACAAGGGTTAGCAATGCAGCCGTCTCTGTAAGTGAAGTAGTTTTTCTGCAGTGGTACAATAACGGACTGGTATTACTGTTATGTTTATAGTGAGCTTTCTACACTTCTATTTTATATTACATATTTTATTTGTTGTTGCGATATCACTAAACTTAGTCTACTCTATAGCCAATGCCACAAAACATGAATGAACAGACTATTTTTGTGTTATAATTATTTTTCTCTTACACTTCTAGAAAAATTCTAAACAAATGTCTCTTAAAAACACAATTATAGAAAACGCTATTTTACTACCACTCCACAGTTAAATTAATAAATAAGAGCTGGTGAAAGCGAGATAGTTTTTAAACGATTTCTATCTTATAACTCATTACAGTGTGTATTAATTGGTCATAAGTCCGCCAACAGCTCTCGTATTTTTACATTGTATTTTATGCAGCAATATCTTTAAATATCTAATACCGTATAACCAAACCTGACACTCGATGCGTACTAAACGTTACAATCTATAGAACAAGATTAAAGGTGCTTTTCCATCGCCTAGTTGCTCGTTAATAACATTTCAATATCATTAATATAAGCTCGTCTTGCCATTAGAAAATGTACTTTAAACGCATTTCATCCCTGCGGGCTATCACCCTAATGCAATGGCGAATGCACACATTGATTGACGTTGTTTACAAAATTGCAAATCACTAGGATGCACTGGTATAAGGGGATATCACGATACTGCAGTATAGTTATAAGTTTACTTTTATAGTATTGCAATACAGTAGTGTATTTCACAGAATAGAGAAAACTTGACTCGTTCTTGCTCCCTGTGTATAAAGTTTTATCCACTGCTGGGACAAAAACCTCTACCAAAATTCTCTAGTTTTTTTATCTAATTTATTTTAATGAAATTACTGAAAAAGCTTCACTAGGAAGCTGGTGTCCTAAAATATAGGTGTCTGCTCAGTTAGGGTCCATGTCTGCCTAAAATATAAGTGCTGCCAACAAAATCTTGTACTTTTGTAAAATATTTCTAAAATGAATTTAACAATAAGAAAATATTGGGTTTATGTTACTTCACGATCTGGTAACCCTTAATATATTGTCGTGTACCGCGTACTATCACAGTATTAACAATCTCACAACAGCATCTGAATAAATAAACACATTGAATTATAATTACTTATGACAATCTTCCTAAGTTTGTTTCGATAAAATGAATGGTCGTTGTCCGAAGTCCGGACACTCCTGATAGTCCGGACATGCTATCCATAGACATTAATAATATTCCAATAACAATAATAAAACGATCGATATACGAGGGTTGGATCCTTGCCTTGGGGAGCCAAAACTACAAAACATGATCGTTTCAATTTCGTTTTACTTTTGGTTTCATTCTTTGAATTGTCTCATCAACCGGGCAATGAATCACGCTGGAATACATTTTTTATTTAGAAAAGTGGACGTTTTTAATTATTTTATTAACACCTCAACAACATTTTGATTTACTAACTCAAGAGAATTAAAAAATTTAACGCAGAATTTACTTACATCCGATGGTTGCCAGTAGCTTTAATATTTTCATTGTGTTCATTATGTTGCAAGGTCTGAAAAATCGCTTTCAAACAGTTTCACACGTACGGTACCGTTTTGACGCATCAATCTGTGAAGGTGAGTAACATACGCATACTCAGCTTCACAGATTGATGCGTCAAAACGGTACCGTTACGAAATCAAAAAAGTTATTGATAAAAAAATAGTTTGCATCGCGAGTGTTGAATCGAATAAATTCATTTCATCTCTCAACTAAAACCAATTTATCAAAGCGTATCTTGAACTAAAAAGTTAAAAGGTTTCAACGATACTCAACTTTGCAATTACGAATAATCGATCGAGTGCTCTCATGTTCCATCGGCATTGGAATAATATCGATGTGTGAACTTGACCGATGATCGTTCATTCATTCACTCACTCACGGCTGGGACTGGTCCTGCATCCGCTCCGTTACTCCAAAATACTATAAATAAAATGATTTTATTTACTAAAACCGGTTTGCGGCGCGCCTTTTGTAGGTGTGTCAATGTAAATAAAAGATAGTTGTCGAATATGGCATTATTCTACGGATATGTTATTATCTTCATATCCTTACACAGAAAGGAAAATGTCTGTAGACAAAGAAAATTTGGGGTGAATAACCGGTAATTTAAGGCTAAGTTGACATGCAGGAATAATCAACGATCGTGTCATCGGTATAGAAAAGTCGATTATTGTATACAATAAATGTAATGGCATCACGACAGCTTAGTATGAAAATTAAAATTAAACTGAAAGCTGTTAAGTAATATATCAAACAGTTTTAAACACTGCTTAAAGAAGAATACAATAGCAATGTGCCACCATTATGGAAGTGAGAGTGTAAGAGTATTGGCTTCAAGAAAAATGATCTTTCTAGAGGTCGCATACCAGAGTAAGACGACTCCAGGCACTAACAGAAATGTATAAATGTTGAAAAAAAGAACACCAGAAGTAACGAGTAGAATTGAACACTTCTGTACGCAATGTTATTATTTATTCTGAGTTTGACCTTCTCTTTTTTAATATTTAAAATGAGAACCAAATAAGTAGTTAGCCACGCGATACGAAATAAGCTATTTTAAGTAGTTGAGATGTAGGTATACATCTCAATTTACATTACAATGATGTAATATTTTATTGTTAATTGATTGTAGAAACATGGCAGAAAAATATTAAAATAATTAAAGAAGACTGTATGTAATATGATGATAGTACGATTTTCGATTCGTTAAAATTTGATAAGGACGATTAATCTTAAGCACTACTTAAATTAAGCATAAACGTTTTTTTATTATAGCACCGAGTACTAAACACGCGGTGGGTCGTTCACCCCGTGTGGGCAGGAAACACGCTGAGATTTTTATTTTTATTACGCAACTTTGTATAAGAAGATTTTCTCATATTAACATACGTATTTATTGTAGTATACACGCCTATTAAATCAAATCCATGGAGAAATACATAAATATTCAATTTTCGATCGTATATAAAACGATGAATTAACGCGTAAACTTTACGATCGCATCGCATTCATTTACTTCAACTATTTCCAATATCTCCATTTTATTGTTCTCCAACTTGATTCAATTAAAACTTGGATTTTCGCGGATGACTTGTGCTTTCGAAAATTTCATTAATAAGTCATGAACTGCAAGAAATAATGAGTAATAAATAAATATACCTATATGAAAATCTTTTAATTGAATAGTGCACGTACAAATGATATGGAATGAGAGCATAAAATAGCAAATCGTTTGAAGCTACCACAGCTGTCGCGATTTACACGGAGTGATACATACGTTTATACGTAATATTGCGTATAAACACGTATGTCACATCACACTCTTATCACACAAGCGACGACTCATCTAGTATTACTACACAGTAAGCGAGAGCACATGCTCTCGTCACATTATGCCAGCCATGTTTGCCTACGTATTTTTAGCGAATGTCATGCGTATAGTCTTAGGCCCGGAATAGACGAGTAGAATAAGTCGCAGTCGAAGTCGAAAGTGCTACAAGACACGCACTGTCACGTCGATAAGTATAAATTGTAATGACAATGCAGTTATATAGTAAAATAAAATATGAATAATATCTCATTGTGTAATATTTATCAAATACAAAATCATGACACCTAAACATTTGATGAGTAATTTTAATTTATCAGGAACTACGAAATGTTATCATTTGACGTAAGTCCAATGATATTACTGTTATCAAAGCTGCATGTGAGTCACATTTTTGTGTGCTATCTGTATTTCTATATATTATTTATTCTTATTTGGAATTAACGAAATGACAATATTTAATCTAGTTTTAATGCATCTATTTCACTTTAAAGAGACTTATTTTATTTTCTTTGCATCACTTGTTTTAATCGACTATTAGAAAAAAGCCTAAGACATACATAAAATTTATTTATAAAACAATTTAAGAGAACGACTTAAAACTAGTCACATCGTCTAAGAACTTTATTACTGTTTTACGAGTGTCGTCATAATACGTACCTAAGTAAGGTACACATAACTTAGTTGAAGATTAAAAGTTTTAGTAATATGAATACACGAGAGTGACCAGTGTGTGTGTAGTGTGTGTACCGGGTCTTATGACACATGAGGTGAACGCACTGCGGTCATTTCGTTATCGATTGTGTTACAGAAAAAAACAGTAAACAAGTAAATTTTACATACAGGGAAATGGACTTCGATATGTGTTATCATCGACTAAAGTCTTTAGTAAGTAAGTTTTAATCTGTAGTAAGAGAATGACATTTCTAAATTTAATTAGCTTTTATCCAAAAATAACATTATTAAGATTTTTGTAAGGCTTAAAACATAATTTATCGGCATCATCGAATGATATGACAAAAATACTTGAGAGACAAAATTTGTATTTACAATATCATTTCACGCATGACGGCATGATCAAATGTCATGCAAGGCAATAAATAAAATTAAATCAATACAATTTTCATTACCTATACCGAACCTATGTAGCAATAATATTAAGCGAAATTGCGAAGTAAGAACCCTCCATTAGTTTTACTTGAGCTGTAATATATATTACTTTAGAAACATACGTCAGCGTCGCTTAAATTACCTACTAAATATTTTAGGCGAAAAATGCTCCAAAGTCAGGCACTCGGTGCTATTCAAAGATCTAAATTGATCGTGAAGAAAACGGCATATTAAACTTAGCGTATTTTTTTGAAATAACTGTTTAAGAAGTCTAGACGGATTTTAATTATTTCTAGTTACGGCAATTATGACTCACAAATTGTCTAATATTTTAAGACATACTTTATTAATATGGATTACTGGAGCACTATTTTTTGTGTGTAATTCGAATGGCTTAAACAAGTTTACGGTAGTAGATACTTGGCGGTATCCGCATAATATAAACAGGACGGATCGCGAAGAGTCGGAATTGGACTAGAAAAGTGTTGCATATCATAATTGTTTACATAATTGTGTAACATATCTATAATTGTTTACTTTTTTCAAATAGTGGACAGTGGAAGGTTCCAAAGGTCGACGGTGCTTCTAAAGCCCACGAGCAGCATCCGTTGTAGTAGGCTTTTTTAAGATAGCCTACTTCTGCTTACACATCTGCCATTATAAAAACATAAAACAAAAATATCTTAAATCTAAATATCAAGTGAATTCGGATATAACAAAACATAATAGGTTGCGTTTAACATTATAAGTAATCAAGGAGGTTACAAGTTGCAGCTTTCATCCATACTCTACAACTAAACGATATTTTACAATCGATAGAAATATTAATTTACAAGTAACAATATTTTTATTGGTTTGTGGCCAACAAGCTCTTAGATTGTTTACATAGTGAATAATATGGGTAATGTTACATTATGCCTTGTACCTAATAAAAGTTTTATGAACTATGTTGCAAGACCCGCGTCCGTGTGTTTCTTTTATAACTCCAATATTGTTTATAACAAATACATAACAAGAAACTATGCGTATTTTAAGCGGCGACAACAAATGCCGTGCAATATAAATGTTTATAATTTTTCTAATGTTAAGCAAATTTAATGCAGAACAGTTTTAAAAACAATAATAAAACACAATCATAAACCTATTAGTAACTAACTGAATGCTATCAACACAATAGTCAGTCAGAATCGTACAAGGGCCCTACCACAACCTATATTAGCAATCTTATTATGTATAACCTTACTTAGTACCTTTTCTTGTTTTTAATGGTACAAAAGAAAAAGGAAAACACAAAGTAAGATTCAAATAATATTGCTATACTAGCAAGCCGGAGCTTCGCACAGGTATAATGCTGATACTAAATATACTACAGAATGTCTTTTTAAACAACGTTCACTGCTTTTTTGTCATTAGACAATACAAACATGTTTTCTTTAGAGGCCGGCGGCTCCCAGCCGGTATATAACACCGCAACCGCTATAATACATTAGAAACCTCTAAAATTGCCAGTGTTTCTCTACTATATTTTGCACGTATTATACATAAACCTTCCTCTTGAATCACTCTATCTATTATAAAAAACCGCATCAAAATCCGTTGCGTAGTTTTAAAGATCTAAGCATACATAGGGACAGACAGCGAGAAGCGACTTTGTTTTATACTATGTAGTGACTGGTCGCTTATTCAATAAAATGTTATTTACAGTTTAGTAACACATATCTAATCAATTAAGAAACAAGTTTTAAAATCTTGATTAGTTAAAAGCGTAAAGCAATTAGTACTTAAAGGCACAAATGAGCTTATCGAACTAATCATAATATTAATTAATATGCTAAAAACGTAGCAATATTTAGATTACGAATTAACAGTAAATAAAGCAAAAAGCCAGGAAAGGAAACATAAGTTAAGGACTACTTTAAAATTTTATGAAGCAATCGGATTTCAGAAGTCGTGGAGTGAAGTAAATTCCACTAAAATCTAAGCCCAATAATAATTTAATGGCTGTTATACTGAAACCATATCTTCCTTAAAATTGTAAAATATTCAAAACAAAAAATGCCATGATAAAAAGCCTAAAAGTAGCATAAAAGCATTTCTTCAAATTTTTTATGTATATCCTTACTTTCCGTTTTTGATCTTGTTATATCAAAGTTCTGTGAAAAGCTGTACCCTACCTTCTTCGAAATGGTACAGATGTTAGATAGCAACCAGCAAGAAGCTCGTTTATGGTGTAATGGGCTTGAGAACTTGCAAATGTTTTAGAATGACTCGGTTAATGACGTCGTTAATATTCTATATGGTTTAAATAATTACCTAGTTTATGCATTAAAATTGTAAGATGATATACTGTGACATTTAACTCAAGGTGTCATTTTAACAAGATGTTATCAATAAATGTTTAAACGTTATGACCAATTAATTGAATCACAAAAAAACACTTTAATGCTTAAACAAGTTTCGCCGAAATTAGCACGTTACAGTATCCATTGTTTTGGTCAAGCATTCAAATAATAACCAAATAGGTATAAGCGATTATTTTAAACTCAAATGAGTAAGATGATGATGTCTGTCTTATAGAGATAGTCATAACGTATGTTCATCTTTGACTAATTCAAAATTATACAGATTAAAAAGTATTGATATCATAAATATTATGAAGCGTAAAATAAATCGCAAGTTTAGATATTGGAAGTAGTGCAAGATATTATAAAATCGTCGGATCATTCGTCATTTCGTACGGAAATTGAGCGCACGAGACGGTGAGATTGCTTTTAAATCGCATTATGCGCTCGTTGCACACCCAAATGCATCCACCCGGGTACACTCTGAGGACGGTTCACTTGGTTATTATAAAACTCATTTCTGATGCCTAAATTAACCTTGGATCGTTCGATATCATCAATGTTTGCTTTTTTAAATTCTCTAATAGCACTTATCGTCAGTTCAGAACAAATATATTCATCTTAGCGCATTGTATAGTCCATATACCGCAGAATGTGTAAAACTGTTTCACGTTTCAAGTTTAGTTTCGTAAATCTAAACAATAAACAAGAAACATTAAAATAACAATTCACGACAACATTGAAGCACCGTTCACACCAAATAAACCGATAGTCTCAAAAGGGATCAATCGTAAAACCCGGGTCTAATGGCTAAATTGGACAAAAAAGAAAAACGGTCGTTGCGAACGATAAAAAATACCCAAAAAAAAACTTGCTGATGTTTCAGTAAAAAAGTAAAGTTTTAAAAAATACATCCCTTGATCGACGAGGGACGTTAGAAAGTCATCAATGTGTCAGCAACGGTAACAATATTACGCTTAATTGTTATAGACATAACAAAAATACACGTGAACACTTCTAACAAACGCAACCTTTATACATGAGCGCCGACATGTAGGTATAATAACCGTCGTAAAAAACTAAGTTTAGATTTTATAGCGGTAAAACAACTTCGGAGTTATGATCGATGATTGATTAATATACGAGTTTGATTGTTGATTTACACATGTATAAATCTGATTCATCATTAATCATGGAACAAAAAGTCGGTGGCCGATGTCGATGGGGTCACCTTACCCCACCACTCGCACATCTGCTGTAACACGCTTTGTTGTATCTGACACGTGATAATACACAATTCAATGAAATCGAAATGTAAAACAAAAACACTAAGAAATATATAACTGTAGCGTATGAGATACATGAACTGGCGATTATAAAGCATATAAGGCTCAAGCAGTTAAGCAGTGAATCGAGAACATATCTTTCGAAAGTATAAGAAAAATCTCTCTGTCCCATAGGATTGGAACAGAATTATAAAAGCACAACACAGAAATGGATAGAGATATTTCTGTGGCACACAGCATGATTTAGTACATTTGACAAATAAATCTAAATCTTGTATTCCACTGTTTAACAAGACAGATTATATTTATCATTATGAGTATCATCAGTAATGCAGGTATTAGTCTTACCACTAATCACAGGAATACGGTTAACAATAGATAAATCAGACACAATGCGTTAGACGTAAACTCTCATGTTCTCTGTGATAACATTGAAGGCATAAACAATTACATGTAAATTGATGTTATTGGACTCGATTTCGATAAAGAAAAGTTCAAAGTCAAGGTGAATTGTAGAAAACAACAACGTGAAAAGAAACAATACCGCAGAAACAAAAAGAAACGGTGTAATTGTTGGAAAGGTCCAAGTTTTTAAACTTGTATTATCCAAGTTGTGGAAATTAAACGGTGTTATGTGTTAAGGTTCAAACGATTAATGAGTCATTCTAGGCGTTGAATATAACAACGATAGCTATCGAGAATTTCAATGACTTCCTTACAGTTGTGACATGTTTTAGCGTCTCTTTGTCACAATATTGTTGCTGTGTATGTGCCATAAAATATAACAGATGCAGCATTGGACCTTTTACGCTTTGCATTGTTTATAAATGTTTACTACTAAGCTTGGCATAATAAACTTATTGTTATAGTTGTTCAGTATATTGTTTGTGAGTTTATGCTGATGTAAATATGAGTATATACTTGTCACGATAGGCGATTCTGATTGGTAGAGGATACATATATCCTGGGCTCAATCTTTATCGATCCTATTAACAATGAACCGGAGACTGCAATTGTGGAGGACAAAGACCCATCATCAGTTACATGGGAGCTAATGCAGATATAGCAGACACAAATAAAATAGTACAAGTTTGAGTTAAATGTGGATGTTATAATATCTGTGAATGAGTTACTGGAGTTGATCGCAGTATAATAGTGGGTCAAAATACTCAAAGTCCAGGCTGTAAGAATTCATGTCGCGTTGAATTTAAATCAGTATCACTATGCAATCAACTATCCTTCTAAGGATGTAACACCAAGGTATTCGTTAATGATTATGCAAATTTATAAGGATAATATTTATAACAATGAACATCGATACTCAGGGCTAATAGTTATATAAATAAAGATAAAGAGCGCATAATATATTCAATGGATAGAGCCGGAAGGCTAAACACAAGGTGGTAGGCACACCTGCCTTTATATGCGCTCTTTAACGACATTAGGCACAAGAACGGTTTCTAAAACTGAATTTTGCGTAACATTATCCTAGAAAACGAACGATAGAAGAATTTTCTCTACGATCTTGCATTTGTCTCCTGTTGATTTTCGCATATCAGCTTAGCTTTGCATTTGGTGCATACATTTATTTTCTACACGTTATCATATAAATCTACTACTTATTCGATTTGTTTATTGTCCGTTTTTTTCTTAACTAAACTTGTGATAGTTCAAATATTGTGTAATATTTGATCGTATTTTAAACCTGTTTCTACTGAATAAATAACGGTGTATACTGAACACGTTATAAACAATTCAACTATAAGCTATAACACAAAAGACAACCCTTTTTTTATTTTAGATATGACTATAATTTTCTTCAGAGATTACTAAACTAGCGTCAAAATATTGAAACGCCATTTAAAAATTTATACTGAATTAGACAGATAAAGTCAAAAACATTGTAGCATTTTAAATGTGATATTTTAGTATTTGGGATCAAACTTAAATAAATTGTGATCAAATCCATAATTTTGTAAATTCGGAATGGTGTGAATTATAAACATGGTAAACTATACTGCGTTATCGCCTACCAAGCGTGGTGGACTGTCAAATTCCTTACTTCAAAAGAGAAGTCGAACATCATTAATTCTAATGGCACCTTTGCTGCAATTTTTCAGGAATATCGAACATAAATTAAATCCTACTGATTTAATTTAACGTATATAAGTCGCAAGATTTAAGTTGAAAGATTAAAAGCACGTTGAGGATTTTTGCACGACGTTTAATGTTATCGAGAAAACGTTAACGAGCTTGTAATGTCTTAAACGTACGTAATTGTGAAATGATGATGATGACGGTTTAATCAAAACGACGTGACTGACTGGGAATTGTATTTGATTTTAAATTAAGTCATTAAATTTATTCTTTCTTTTTTTCTATACATGTATTTATGCAATTTTCAGAAGCAATATACCTAAGCCTAACTTATTTTCACATGTGCCCTTTTAAGAATGTTTTTAAACGATTATTTCAACTGTTGTTTTTGAAAAAGTGCATAGTCTTTTGTAATGGTTGAATATTTGAACCATGTTTTACAGTTCCAAATTGATTTGCATTACAGCAAGCATTTCAATAATTTGATATGGAAAAGCTAAAGAAAACCACAGCCTGACATAGTAGACGAATTCCGAATACAATAATTAAAATTTTTCAAAGCCATTGCTTATTTTACATAAATTTGCTATCATGTCTGTTAGCTGAGAAAGATTCTGAGTATTAATCTTGAATAAATAATTACAGCAATTAAATTTACCCGCTAATTATACCTATAGTATTCCTATCAACTATATTTCCCGGTAACATATTTATTTATCTTAGTACTATAATAGTAAACAAATTGTGACGTGTATGGGAAATACATCGTATTACACGTAAAACTACAGTAGTCAGGTTTTATTGTTTGGCAGTAAGTCCTTGATATCTTTTCACTAAAATCATTACCAATTCCATTCATATGAGTTTGTTACTATTTTATTTGCATTATTGCAGAGCTGGTTCCATCACAAGTCACATGCTTCTAATGTAAATTAACAGTTCTATTTTCTTCTAGCCTTAATATACGTAGGTAGTAGTAGTACCTAACAATACATACCGCGTTTTTTTAAAATTTAAATATATCCAAAAAACCGACCGTAGATATAAAAATACCAGTCGCACCATCATTTCAATAAATTCCCCCAGGCGAAAGGGCGACATCCATTGTTAAAATTTGACAAAAAAACTTGAACTTTTTGTTACCTCGCGGCGTGGTACTTTTTCGTTACATCCAAAAAAGCGCCAAAATATTTTCGAAGCTTACCAAGTGTAAGAACTTGACGGAATAAAGCACTAAAACCGTCCTGTGGGCCGACGGGGCCGGCGGCGTGCGGCGCGCATGCATGGTGTTTATAGGGCCGAGGTCGGGAATAATCACCTCGGTCGGTGGCGTAACATAACTTGTCATCTCCCGGCAGCGGGTCAGCTCCTAGACAAGGTCCTCGCACTGCACATCCTCGACATCACACACAACACAACATAATCACTAGTAGGTAAGGCAGGTCGATCCTGTCGCACACACACTATGTCACTGTCACGAGTCGACCGAGTCGGGGCGTCGGGGTCGCGAGACAGGCGGCGCGCGCTATCAACGCCGATGCATTGGCGGAGTGCGCGGCGCGGTCCCGGGCGCGCAACAGCTGACGGGAGGCGCAGCCCCCGCGCCCCCCTCCCTCAGCCGGCCCCCGCGCCCCGCATCTCCCGCCCCGCGCCCGCGCGCGCAGCCGGTGCGTGCGCCACACCCCTCCCGTCCCCGCTCCCCACCTCTAATCCATTATTTACGGACGGCCGACCGGTTTCAGGCGCGTTCGTTCTGCCCGTCGCTTCACGACGATCGTTCAAATTTAATGCCCTTCCTATGTCCGGCCTCTAATGCGATAAGATTACGGTCGGCGAGCTGTGGAAGCTGATGCGACTCCAGAGCTGCCGCTGCCGACGCGACGTCGCACTCCACGATATAATAATTAACAGCCGCGTAATACTGGTAAAACTGAATCGCTGCACCGACGTGCATGAGCTCGTTAAAAATGATTCAAATGCGTGATTGATAATGACAGCGCGAAGGCGAATGAACCAAAGGCAGGCATCGGCTGGCACTGAAAGCACTAAAACGCCTATCTAAAATTTCATTCTGTTGTGTATGCAATACACTTTTGAGGCAATAAATCAGTATAGCGATCATAAAAATGCTGTAAAATAGAATTGGAAAGGCAATGCACCAAGTCCTCAGTTCATCGTCAACTATTCATTCCAATATATTCTTGTACCTAACGCAACACAAGGATTGAAAATTTTGATACAGGCTAGGCGTTGAAATGAGTGTACGATTAAAGTAAAAAAGCTTTCACGCACGAGTCCTCTCTTGGGCTGAGTTTATCACAGCGTTTATCTTATTTCCGTGGAAACAACTTAAAAGTTATTTCTTATCTACCGTTCTAAGAATATTCCTAACACTGAACATAATATCCAAGTGTGTGGCACTGGTAACATTGTAATGAAAACAGAAAAACGAGAGGATTCTTATAAAAATTCATTTAACAACGTTTAAATTCTCCAATCATCGTGAAGGCATTAAACCGATTTGGCACCAATCGGCAATAAGCAGACAGTCAAGCGAAGAATTCAAAGTCAATCAATTTTGTGTTTCATTTACTTATACGAATTGTTCAATCACATAAATATAATTCACCAATTGCTTTAACGATTGTAAAAACAAAGTTTATAGCTGTGTACTAGAACGGCGAAGGTAATAAAATCGATGCGGGAGGGGTATATATTCAAAGTGGCAAAATTAGAACAGTTAATACAAAACGATGTTGTGTAGGACCACCACGAGGATGCGTCCTCGTCAATCATTCGAGCAACGTGGTCTAAAATATCTAATATAGGACATTAGATACTCTAAAAAAAACAGTAAACGCACACCACAGACGTAGACCCACCGGTGTTTGCAGTCGGAGGGTATATGTAGTCAGTGTTTCATTACACGTTTCTTCGTAACATTAGCGCCAGCCGAGTGGCTCTCGAGATATACTCCGGGCTCCACTTTCGGCGGACGGCCATAGAAATCACGTAGTTCGCGGAACTTTGTTACCTGTGGTGCGCCGGCAGCGCAGCGCGCCAAGGTGAACGTTCGGGCCAAGGACGGCCCGGGCGGGGGAGGGGCCCGCCTGCGTCCCTCCATGCGCTTCTCCCCCGTGCCCGAGTAAAAACTCTCCGAACCTTCGAACACGGGCGGTGCAACCCAGCAAAAAAAAGGGCCCGACGGAACAAATAGAAAATGTTCGGCTTCAACCAAAAAAAGGAATACAAATAACAGGGGTCTCGGGTAACAGAACTAGTTAGGATCTCTGGGTGAATGTCGAAATAATGTAGAGTTCGCATGTCACCTGCGCCCACGCAGACGGGTCACGCACTGCGAACGCGCATGTTTCTATGATGTAACAGCTAAATGATAAAAAACGGCTAACGGAAGAGGCGCGGAACCGGCCGTATCGACGACGACGGCCCACTAATCACCTGGCACGATAGTTATTTTATAATTTCACAGCTATGGTGAACCGACGGGGATATTAATATTCTAGAGATGACCATGTCCGCTTCAATTATTCATGCGTCTCTTTACTTATTCGTGGTGCGTATTCGCACGTTGAACTTTTTCCATGCGAATTAAAGGAAGACTAGGGACGATAAAATGTTAGGACCACTTCCTAGCCGTTGTGCTCTGACCGGTTCAGTTGCGCATTATAATAACTTCCCCAACAGAAAAAGTTGCGCTAGCCACGAAACACGTCCTACAGAATATTCTTTAACGACTCGCATTAGAAATGCTACTATCAGATAACATTTTATTCTAGTTTGTGTAAAAACTAAGTGGATTCCGAGCATAGAAACTGCTATAACATTCGAGAAAATAATTATTTCTGTGTGATGGCATGTTGACGCAATTCATTATGTTATTGATGATGTATCGATAGAGGGATCGATTTGCTATCGATCGGTTGCGTGTAGACAATAGACATGTCGGTGTGTGAGTGGTTATGTGACCGGTCTAGTGGTCATGTTACATCAGTGTTCATAAATAGAATCTCCTGGAGCTTCGTACTTGCGTACAGCGCGTGCAAGGAGGCGTAGCTCTCCGTGCTCCTCTAGCCAACAGCACCGAACGAGAAAGAAAGGGACGAGGCAGTGTTACAGTTAAGCAGGAACTCTATTTATATGCAAATATAACCTCGGAGTCGACACCTGTTTGCGTATTCTCAGCGCTCGCCGCGTCGCTTTGTGGCAACACTGTCTCCGTAGTATCCTTTAGATTATGAAAAACCAAATGAACTTTGCGCTCATTTCGCGTGAGCATCCAACTGAACATCGGCTTTATTACAAAGTATTACAGCTTAAACGAAACTGGTTCTGCTGCATTGTTTACATTGTTATCCAATACCTGTACCTTTGTCGCTCCTCTCTTGTTTTTCTGACCACTTTTTAATCTTATTGTTTTGGGTTGCATTATGAGATTCGTTAAGTAAAATTAATTATGAAATTTGTTTTACAAAGTGTCACGTTTTTTTGGCGGGATGGTTTTGGATCTCGTTAAAAAATGATGAAAAATGAATTATGCATGAGGTGAAATTTTGTCCAGAATGTGCTGTGAATCAGTTTTTTTGTAACGTTAGACAAAGTTGCGCGTTAGTATAAAATATGACAGTAGGGCAGACGGCAACGCACTCATTGATCACGTCAAATTGTCGTGTACAATACAGAACGATAAATGGGTTGTATTTGAGGACTAGATTATCGAATAACCGGATCTATTGATGTATGTTTGAGATACGTGAGAATATCAAAATATTGTTGCGGATTGCCCGATTTATATTTTCGGTCTCTGCATTTGTCTAAAGTTTCATTGATTTGTTATGACGGCTTGATAGATTAAGCTGTATTTAATTTTACAATGTCCAATGTATTTCCCTTGCGGTTATGCTGTCACGTGTTTCCATTACTGTCATATATCTCCCTCGTACACTTTGCGGAGTAAAGAGAAGAATTAGAGCGGGGTTGGGGCGGTCCATTTATCATACTTGGCAGAGACGGGCGCCTGAGTGCGTTCCTGTGTATGTCTGCTAGTGCTGATACGGACTTGCTGCTTGTTTTGTTTACACGTGTTGCGAACTTCGCGACGTCTGCACACGTTCCATGCGGCTATTTGTTTTAAACGATTATAATCGTAATACAACATCCATTACCGATGCATTTAGGTTCTTTCATAAAAATAAGATGTAAATTCGCATGTATTTAAACAAGTACCTACTTATAGCATCGTAAGCTTGAATTCTGCTTTCTTAGCTTAGATGCCATTAGTGAAGCACGAATTTTTTTAATAAAACATTACTAAAGTAATAGTTTGTTAAAGAACAATATTCTGATGTATTAACAAATGATTACTTACATTTTCTTCTACTACAAGGCTAAATTTTTATTTCAGACTTTTATTTAGAAAACTAGGTAACTTTGGAACTATTTAAGTAATACATTCAGGTAAATGTATCCCCAAATTTCCCCTAAACCAAAACTAATTTCAATTTTCTATAAACGACTACCCTAATTTCACTTTCCTCCCAATCGCAATTCACGTCAGTTTTCCCCTTCCACAAGTTTGCGTAACAGTATACTTGTATGCTAATGTGTCACATTGGCACCTGACTTGTACGAGTATGTAAGACACAATCGTGTTTCATCGGCCTTTGGGTGCGTCGCCCGAAACGTCCTTTGCTTGCCCTTTGTAAGCGAAGCCGTGCATAACAGTCTTAATGTAATTATGTTTAGTAAATTTTGTTTACTGATTGAACCGTTTTATACAACCAGCGATCCCTTTAAAATTCTCGGATGTACACTACTATTATACGAGTATGCATGTAAAACTACCGACCTACTCTTTGCAATTCTTGGTTTTTTTTCTAGTGTTGTAAACCTTTCAAAGAAACACTCGGAACTATACCAAAAACTATCACTAACCGTAGCATTGTTGAGAAGTTAGCGAAGAAACAAGCAGGAAAAACCTCCCTGCACCAGAAGGGCAGATTTGCGCAAAGTCAGACGAGCAAACAGCCTACCTGATGGTAAGTGGCAACTGTCGCTTATGAACTTCTGCAATGCCAGGGGCTCTACGAAGCCGCTGCCTACTATAAACCTCGTTTGAAGGAGGACATGTCATAGCACTCGGGCAACACCGCAGCTGGTAGTGCGTTTCAGCCTCAACGTACGTGGGAGAAATGAACGCTGGAAACGAACCGTGCTAGACGAGATCGTGTCCAGGTAGTATGAATGATTTTTGCTGAGATGTTAGAAAGGAGACGATGATACCAGGTCAAACAGTTCCTCAGAGCACTTTCTGTGTGTCATACGATAGAACACGCACATAGAGAAATAAATAAAAAAGTCAAACGTTAAAGTTACAAGTGTATCTGTTCTTGGTCTTTGTCAAACTATTACTATATAGTTTTTATATTACCGTTTACTATGATACTAAAAAAGATAAACTAGTACTAGTTTTTTGAGCGTTTTTGTAATACCTTGTATTTGTTGCTACAGTAATGTGATATAGTGGGTAGTTGGCGTGTGAACACTCAAACAGATGATATCAGGATTTTATTCCCGCTAAAGCTGTTAAAGTCAACTGAGGGAAACGAGTCAGTTAATAGTACTTGTAGAAGATTTATCCTTATGCTGTCATTTATGTATGCATAGTAAGTAATTGTATGAACACTCTGCTTGGTGGTAAAGTTTTTTTTAACGAAACACTCTCGCCTTAAGTTGCACAGGGAAAAATGACTTTTAAGTAATAGTCAATTAGGGTAACTTCCAAGTTTTTTCATTATTTTTTATTATTGAATGGGACATTTAGGCAATTTCAATGTTTGTATTTATAATGACTTGATGAGTTTGGAATTTTATTAATATTGACATGAAATTGTGTTGTGAGGTTTGACATGTTCATAATTAACTTGTATTATTATTATTAATTACTTTTAGTTGTTATTTTTAATTGATATGTTCAAACACAATTGTAAAAAATTGATAATGAAATTAATAAATAAAATAAAATAAAATAAAATAAAATAATTACTTACCTACCTTTTTCTTGTAGCAGTAGTATTTAATTACCAAGTAATATTTTCTGTAATATTACGATGATATGAATTAGGTACAATTACCGACGTCCATTCTTCGACGTTATAATATGTAACTGCAATTACAAGGTTCAATGTTTTACAAGCTACTAATTTCGCAGATGCTAAGCAGTGAACTTAATAAAGTTTGTTTGATACTTGCGTTCAAAAACATTTTTAATGTTAGTAAAAATAAAAAAATATGTAGTGTGCCTGACGTCAACACAAAACGACCTATGCTTTAAGTTTCGGATCTGCAATTATTTAGGTACATATACAAGTAACTTGTAATATTTTCTACTTTGATGCATTACACACATAGAAGACTACTAAATTTATTACGTAGTTGTATTCAGTTTAAACTCTCAAGAATAAATAATTTGTGTAGATGCACAAATTATTTAAGTTTCCTTTAATCAAATAGGGACAGCTCTCAGCCGAGGTTGTTAGGTAAATTGAATCTGTGAGCGTCGCTAGAGTAACGACGAGGCGGTTTTTGCCTCCGTTCGGTCCGTAACGTAATAATAAAATATTGCACTTTGATGTCTGCAGGCGATCGTTCGAAGCCGCACTCGTGGAGCGAGAGGGTGGAAAATCACCCGCGACGCCGACGTCTTGCTCCACGGGTGAATTTCAAAGTCAGAGGGAACATTGCGACGGAAGGCGGCATTAAGCTGGAGCGCGACGCCGACGCCTCTGTCTGACCTATAAACGCCAGTACGACGCTTGTCTTCATATCCCCGTAAATATTTCGTTACTCGCCCATCCCATATAATATTTATGGGATAGGGAACTCTGCTGCGATTAGAATGCCGTTTCTTTGCAATATTGAGAGCTTTACTAGCTTATTTTCCCCTTTTCCGTATGGATGTTTGCATAATTTATGAGAAATAAGAAGTTGCATCACAAGGAATTTGTGAAGTGATGCATCAGTTAGAGCTTTTGGGGCCATGTTTTACGGTTGTCTAAGCTTTATTTCGTAAGGCGTACGTGCAAATACATCGGTGTAGGTTAAAGCCGGTTTCGCCCACACACGACGTTGTTAATTAAAACGTCATGAACACTTCGACTGTGGAGTACGCGTAATTTTGAAGCGTATAGTTAATTTGCGTTACACTCGAGGGGACGAGAAGTAAACTGACCAATATATAACAAAAAGGCAACTGTAGCGCAAGATGCGCGTACGAGTCTAATAAATTGGACGCGTTGAAAAGCGCGTCGGCAGGAAGGCGTCATGCCAGACGACATTGCGGTGTCGGAGGTAATTTTCTAATCAATCTGCCTGCTCTATTCATTCTCACTACTGTTACGGTCAAATACGGTCACTGGAATATCTTATTAAATATCAGTGTCAGTATTCATTATACTAATACTTTTAAAACTATTCTCTTTATTTCATATTTCATTTACCACTAAATCTGAGGATATTGTCATGTAGCGAGCGCGATAGTAGAAGGGAATATTCTCAAGATGGCAGAATCACTAGCTTTTTGAATAGGAAATTCGGGTAAATTATATCAACGAAGCACGACAAGTCTAATAGTTTGTGATAGTGTAATTTCGAATAAATGCGACTGATTAGTCCCATAAGTAAATGATAGATTTAATAGTTTGATAAAAGAGTCATATAAGAATGAATAACATTGAATCATGAATGAACATCATATATCAATAATACTAACCATTATTACGTTACTAACAAGTATTGTTGTCGTTTTCCAAGTAATTAAAATACAATATAATTTTAGTAATTTAAAATAGTTTTAAAAACTTTCAGATCAGGCATGAGAGAAAATACTCCAGCAATTTAGTAATGAGATTGGATAGTTCCAAATCCGTTCGCTTATCCACTCTAAAGTAAATGGAAAAAGGATGAAAAGTATCAAGGACATTCGTGGAGACTTACGGGGAGGTTCCTGTCGCCACAGACGGCTGGCAGCAGCCCGGATACATTAAAATTTCACGACGACCACACCACACTCTAATTAATACAAACATTTAAAATTAACTCCCAAGTATACTATACTATCTTCATACATGTTACAATTTTTCACAGCGTATTCTTGCTTCCAATT
Source organism: Parascotia fuliginaria (assembly GCA_963082885.1). Lineage (NCBI taxonomy): Eukaryota > Metazoa > Arthropoda > Insecta > Lepidoptera > Erebidae > Parascotia > Parascotia fuliginaria. The sequence continues at coordinate 18,001,025 of OY720175.1, forward strand.
TTCTCATTCATTTGCATAACAAAGGCGTCAATTAATTACATTTAAGTTCAAATTCTTGTTTAACTATTATAACTAATGTGTTTTCTGTACTTTAAAAGTACCGGTACTCGAATTGACTTAGATTTTGATGGTTAATTACTTAATTTATTCGTTTCACCTGAAGATTTTTATTCAGTTGTCGCGCTTCATCTGTGAAAATGTTTATATGCATAAAACTTATAAATATTCAACAGATTCATTTCAATATATTTGCATGTTCGTGTTATAAAGCAAATGCGTTCTTAAGTCATCTTGTAAACAAATTTAAGTTTAACCTTTACTTGTTACTAGTATTATTTATACGCATTTTAACTGTTTGTGTATTTTATTTATTATGAAACCTATTTATTATTTTATATTGCTGTTAAAATAATATTTTACATGAGCGATAACAAGTTCCCTTTAATTAAATAATCAGTAAACATAGAGTAGGTTATATTTTGGGTAAACAGTCCTCTAAACTAGACTCCAATTAAAATTTTTATTGCGGAATGTTTTAACAATAATACTACCTATTCATAATTAAATAAATACATAGATACCGAGGCATTTATATATGTAATGGTTCAATACAATAGTAGATATTTATATGAACCCAAGGTGCATAACATGTAAAATAAATATTTATTTTAGTATATATGGCGCCATACTGTTCCCTTTTCCTGTGCTTATTATACATATACATAGTATGGAAAAAAGAAGTAGAAAGAAGTAGTAAGACAAGAATCGGGCGTATATAATACATAGTAACAAGTGTGGACGTTAAACTTTCATCAGCAGTTATTGAGTATATACGAGAGTGAGCCGGCATCGCCGAGACGAACCGGGCGCTGCGGACGCGATTGTACCACGGAAGTCCTCTCATCCACTGCCCTATTTATAATCCAACCTATAAGCCACTTTGTCGACAAACGTGGCATTTTAAATTGTATACCAAATTAGTGTAATTTTCTCAGTATCAGGCAACATTAGCGCCAAAAAACGAAAGAGTCACTTAACAATCAAAATAATGTAAATCGAGCACCACTCTAATCCTTTAGGCCGGATATTCTGGAAAGTTTACACGAAAATAGTGGCTAAACAGAATTAAAAGAGACATTTATTACTGGAAATATCATTTGCAAAGTAAGTTAGGATGTGTCTCGAAGTATTATTATTGGAAACAGTTAAAACAACCAAACGATGTTGCTCTAAATCTTAATCTTCACTTGTTAAAATAGTAGCTTATTATAAATTGGCCCGGTGAAAAAAGCCGTAAAACGAATGTCATAGCAGTCCGACTTGTTTATTTTTGTCGGAAATACTTCTTTGATTTGCGCTTTAATTAAAATCATGTGTTGAATCAAAAACGAGATATGTGGAATGGAAATATGAGCTAAAAAACAGTTTCAACAGTTCTTTTTAAGTACGGAGAAACCCTTTGGAAAGATATCCAATTATAAATATTTAAAGTGTGTAAACGCAGTTGTGGGGTCCTGTAATTCGATTCGCCGGTGTTGAGTTTCTTATTGACAAATCCATTAGATATTATTCGAGTTCTAGTGTGATGGGCTTTGAACCGACACACAAAGCTTTTACAAACTCCGGTAGAGCTGTCTTGGATATTTCGAGAAGAACTTAGAAGATTAGGTTGCAGAAATGAGTTTATTGTTGCGTTTTTTGTACGTTAAAATATTCAGGTAGTCTATGCGTTCAAAAGGCCAGAATAATGAATAAAATTGTATAAAATAATTCGGACTGAATACAAAAGTTATAGCGGTATAGTATTGTTTTTGAAGTCACTGCGAGTAAACCGATGATGTTTCTAAAAATATGTCAATAAATATTTATGATTAGTTAAACATTTTTATTCCATCCTGTTGTGAAATTATTGAACAATAAAATGTTTGTCGACATTTCCTGAGTCCACCGTCAAAATTAAGTCGTATTAAAATTCATGTCTCGTGCACTTGTTTCCGTTTATTTGCTGATTCTCAATGACTAAACAAAGTTTAGACGTCTGTACGGAAGTGCGTTGGTCATTGACCATTTTATTTTTTTACAATCATAACCAATTGATAAGGAAGGCTCAAGACTGATTAAGGTGAGGCCGGTTCACAAAATTTACTATATCACTGGATTGTAACACTTGCACGTCTATCAATAAGGTTAAATTCCCATAGGTTTAATGAATACTTCGGCAAGTTGACGATCGCGAAATCGTTATAAATTACGTATATTTTATTTTTGTTCACTTTTACTGTACGATTAATTTTAAAATCTAACCGGTTATTGTGTTAAAACAATAAATAAGCTATCCATTTTGCAAAAAAAATCATATCACTGAACTCAATCAAATAATCATTACTTTTCAGTTGCAGTAGCCACTACACCACTATTGCCAGCCACATTCTCGTTGTTGAAAATTATAAAATTAAGAACATTTTAGTTAACTTTTTATGGTGATATTTACGATTATTGTACAGAGTTACTAAGCCATTTTTTAATATTCTGTTCGGTTATTAAGTATGTTCCTTTGTTTCTTTTTCAATCTACAGTATTTTTCTGTACAAGAATACTAATTAACTTCTTTACACTGGAAGCTCAAACATACATCTTCTTGTCAACTTCGTGAACACACCTCGCCTTAAGCTAGAGATGCTTGGGATAAGTCTACATCCAACAATAGACGTCTTACAGCTGAAATGGTAATGATTAAAAATGTATTTGAATGTTCAAAAGACCTGTAATATTATTATTACCAATAAATGACTATTGACTATCTTATAAATTTAAGAATTTACCTGACCTATTTAAATACATTTTATGTTACTTTTACTTTGTAAGTCAGCGTAGATGTGAGATTTGGTAAGATGATTAGTTGTATTAAGCCACGGCAACAGTGCATCTGAACTCAGTGATTTAAAACTAAGCATAATACATAATGCATAGTCATGCATGGGTATAACTTAGTAACGTATCGTGAAATCACACACAGAAGCAGGTTCGAGTCGTTGTGTAGCAACACAACTACATGTATGCGGCAATGTATACCACCACAGGGATTCGCCTAATGGCATATTAGAAACTGTGCGGTGTACGGTTAATGACGAAATGTACTTCAAACCGAGATAGGGAATATTCAAACATATTTTTATTACGGTAAAATTATTAACGGTGTAAGTAATTAAACAATTTTAAGGTTGTAATAAAAATTATATGTTAATCAAAAAAGGATATCATTAAAGTAAATCTATGATAGTTAAATCGATATTTATAGATTTCGTTATCAGTTTCTTATCTGTAATTGTTTTATTTTTCAGTTATATTTTTAAAGACTTCATCGATAGAATTGCTCTAATACTTAAATTCAATTAACTGTTAATTGAAAAGGAGTAAAACATTTTAATGTACAAAGATTAGTTTACGAATTCGTGAATTCACATGAGCTAGTTTTATCAACAACTTTATTCTATCTTACATTAAAAATTAATAAATTTTGATACTTATCTAAACCTAAAGAATATTCGTCAAACAAGCTAATGAACATAACAATTTGCGTGTTAATATATTTTTCTTAAAAATTGAATTTAGAATTACAAAACATACAAAACAATTCTTTGTATACTTTACATAAAAAGTATTTACCATAACACAACATAATAGATACCCAAAAGTTGCTGAAAAAGTTTTCTGCGCCTTTTGAATTCAGTTTCATTGTAGAAGGAGACAATAAGCCTGGACGCGATCATTTTCAATGTTTCTATACTGTTTTGTGTAATTATTCAATAATAACGAAATATATTGTTTAGTACTAAAATGTATTTTGTTTGACAACGCGATAAACAAATAACTAAGCATTTTAGAAAATACTATTTAGGTATAAATCGCACCGTGCGTAGTTCGCAACCGTAAACAGAAATGTAGTAAATGGACGTCACTAGATACAGAAGTATGGCATCTACGGTATCTAATTTTAAACACTTTTTTACAAACCTTGTGTAATGTAGTTATGTTCTTCTTCGTCGGAGAGGTAGTATTTACTTTCCAATAGTTTCAAACACTAAGTTTCCACAAGCAATTGCCCCAACATACAAAGTTAAACGCTCGGTAGTTAGTTACACATCGAGTAGATAAACATAAAACACCAACTGTAAAATGTATAGTATCTCTACACTATTTGGTTCTGGTTTGCTTTGATCTTAGTACGTGTGTACACTGAAGTTATCGGTATGTATGTAATGTGAGTGTACGCGGCTTTATAGTTCGAGGAACTGACGACGCAGTATTAAATTACTAGAAGGTACTAGGAAGTACTACTACTATCTACCTAAACTAAAACTAAAGGTAAGTTCGTTATTGGTTCATATCAAGTTAGATTTGTTTAGTTAACCGGTGCTGTGGTTTTCGGATTCTGTATCGAATAAAGAAAAGCCAAAACTTCTTGTTCTTTTTAATCAGAATATTTATTTAATACTTTATGCTCAGCTTTAAACTGTGTGTAGTCTTCAAACCAAAAAACCACTCCATTTCTTCCCGTAGGGTGTTACAAGAGGCGAATACGGAAAGCAAGGAAAATTTTGTCAATTTGTCAAATGTAGGGTCGCTGCTACATAAAAATTAGTGCAGCTGGTAATCTATTAATATCAGCTGGTCGGTTACTACATCATGAAGAAATAAAAAAATAACTGAGATTCTTCTTAACCTTCTAATAACAATAATAAGGTATACAATATGTATAGAGATAGGGCTAGTTGATAATTTTATACCGTTAAACTTCATTAGTGTTGAAACAAGAAACTGCTTTTACCGTTTTATTGAGTTATTCCGGTCTGATCCCCCAGATCTGATCCCCTGGGGATCGGTTTATTTTTATTTTATTTTCTATTCCGTTCTGATCCGTTATATATATTATATGATATTGTGATCTGTTAGTGTAAAATATAAACAAACGTATGTACGCAAAAACTCTTAACCCTTTCGTGCTTGTGCAGTTTCAAACCTTTTTTGTAACATGACCGAGCAGTGGAGGGTTAGATTGAGGAAGCGACCGCCTATACAGGGTAGATAAGAAATAATATGAGAGTCGTGATGGACTAGTGGTTAGGGCTATACCTACACGAGATTGTTGGTTCGAAACCGAGCAAGTAATGATGTCAAATTTAAATTCATATGTATTTTCTAAGTTTATAATCTATACTATTATATAAAAGTAGTTTGTTTGTTTGTTTGTTTGGACGCGCTAATCTCTGAAACTACCAGTCGGATTTTAATAATTATTTTTGCGTTTGATAGCCCAGTTCTTGAGGAAGGTTATAGGCTATATAACATTACGCTATTGGCGACGGGAGCAGAGCAGTAAGCAAAAACGAGGGTGAAACCGCGCCGCAGAAAGCTAGTTATCTAATAATCGTGAAAAATACGATGGAGAATTGTGATGCTGTGATACAGATCTACTCGTAACTCTCGCTCGTATAATATATAAATAATTTATTTCAACAATTATGTTCACTACCACTAAGCAATTAGCTATGCAAATTCGTACTTGCTCAGATGTTAATTATAATAAGTATATTGTATGTAATATAAATACAAACAATGCATTTTTCTTTAGTCATTGTTTAGTTTTCATTAGAAGATAATTAGCTATGTACTTTATAATAATAAATTAGTATTCCCTTGATTTTATTTTTTAATATTTTAATTTAAACTTAGTTTCGTCAAATAACTCGGATTAGGAAAGTACTTTATAACATAGCATCCGTTTTTCACAAACGGGTTTAGCAGAGTTGGACACATGTATCGTTAGCTATACTGAAGCGTAAAATGTGACAAGTGATTTCAGGTGTCAGGACAGGTTTCAGGTCACCTGTCAGTGAAATCCAGATATGGTGGACACCGTACCAAAAGCCATCGTCTTAAACTGCTGATATGGTGGCCTCCACTATGGCGGCTGGGAAAGGGGTAGGGTAAGTAAGTAAGTAATTGTGCTTTCGACTCATCATCGCGGGTGCTTATTTGTCACAAAATATATACAAAACTTCGTTGCGGTAATGAGTTACCATCCGATTCTCCAACTTTACTTAAATTTTATAAGCTTACTCGTAACAATTAATATAACTATTGTAGTCTAAGGCAAACATTGTATGCCAACTGTCATAACTTACAATATAAGATATAAGCATAACCCTTCCGTGATGAGAACCGGTCATGTAACCGGACCGTGGTCAGCAGAGGGTTAGAGGAAGATTCCCACGAAGCTCGCACGCATGCGCCCAGTCACAGACAACCGCTTGCAACGTACCTGTCGGCAAAAACGTATATGTTAGCTTTTTGTTGCTTTTACTATGCTATGTTGGCTTGTATTACACGAGGAAGTAATGTTAATGATTGTTACGTTTTGTGAACGATAAAGATTTGTTTTACCACTAATTAATCTGGGACTTTACTTTGTTCCTTTTATACATTTTTGGCAAACAAGCATATGGTTCAGCTGATGAGTGGTTATAGTAGATTCGTAAGTGATGCAGAACCAAGAAAACAACCAAAGTGTTGCCTTTAGAAGTGAATAAGCGAGGAAAAATAAACGACGGGGAACGAGGAGTGCTAGGGCCAGAATTCGCAAAATTTAAATATCTGTTCTTAGAGACTTCTGGGGCAGAGTAAAGACTTTTATTATATCGTTGTGATTTCAATACTTTTAATTCACAATAAGACGTAAAGTTAAAGTTGGGTGCGCCTAAATTAAAAGCCAGCAATTCCTAGAAAACCCATTTACAGCAAACTGAGATAAATGTTTGTTAATAATCCACAAGTATCACATTAACAATTCCAAGTACTAAACGTTTTCTCAATAGGAAGTTATCATAAAAGTTTTATTTTCGTGAAATTTATAATAGCGGATGCTTTCCTAAAACTACTTTTAACTTTTTAATGCACAAAGGGTATCCTCTCTTTGCCATAATGCGTTAACAAGGTTATTATTCCAAGCTTTTATCGATTTTCTCAAAACATCTACCTATTCTCGTGTTGAACTTACGGCTTACCTAAACAGAATGGAATGAATTTTATTACCATAATAGTACATTGCATATTTCGTGGTAGCTCTTCATCATTGTTAATGTTATATTACACATAATGCATCCCGCTCTAACCTGCCATCGACGGAACGACACAGTAAGCGTGTGCTGCATTGGTGCTGTACAACGATGCATATTGCATAGTCAGTGTTACAAAGCGAGTTATTTCTTACATTTTTTGTTACTTACAAACAAAGTTCTCATAAGAAAAATTAAGATACACATAACACTGACTCGACACTTAAAGCAGAATTATGACTGGCCTGTTGGTCTAGTGGTTAGTGACCCTGACTGCTAAGCCGGTGGTCGTGGGTCCGATTCCCACCCAGGACAAACCTTTGTGTGATGAGCATGATTATTTGTTTTGTGTCTGGGTGTTATTTATCTATAATAAGTATGTATTTACAAAAAAAAAAAGTATATAAGTAGTATATCAGTTGTTTAGTACCCATAACACAAGCAAATATAATTGCTTAATTTGGGACTAAATGGCGCTGTGTGCATGTGGTAGAATATTATTATTATTATTATTATTTTGATATTTGTTCCTGTTATTTTCAACAAACTGTTTGGCAAGTGGCGAGTCCTAAATGTTATGTTATTATGACGTCACAATTGTGTCCGCATGGCACGGTTTTCACGATATTCAAATATTCGGTGCCGATACCAATACAACAGACATGTTTAATACGAGTTGGCGACTTCCTACCCCGTATATCTGTTAGCGTTAGGTGCACATCAAAGGCACCGTTACCGTTGGGCCATTAAACTTACGATACTAAAAACCTAATATAAAAAACCGTGATTTTTTTAATAATATAGAAGTTATAAAAGTATGTGTAACTGTGTAACTTCTACAAATGTGAAAAAGAGATAGATAGGTAGATAGAACACTCTTTTCCGTAGGCCAATTTAATTGTCTTATATTATTTATTAATTTATGTATTGTAATTTATATTAACTACTTTAAATGTACAAGCAACCTTTAGATGAGCTGTAAAATATGATAAGAAAAAGTAAAGTATAATATTTAACACATTTGTAACAAATGTAATAAATTAAGTTTTCAATATAACCTTCATACTTATGGATTACTTTTTGCAAAGGTGAAGGGTTTTACCTTAGTTCCAGTTTTCTGAAGACTTTTATTAAGGTAGGTACATGTAGGTATATAAGAAATAGCAGAAAAATATTCATTTTTATTTAAATACAAGTTCACGAAGCATCAGCAGGTAGACATTTTTTACGTTTTTAAGTATGCTAGTCATTGTGAGTGTATAGGCACATTGTCTTAAAGAATATTTTTTTTTATTTGCTTTATTTTTCTCCTATAGAAAGGGCCTAGTAAACTTCATGCACATTTACACATACAACATATTAATCTCATTCAGTCGAAGAATGAGCGATTTTATCCAAAATAAAGCGAATTGTCTAAATGCAAGCCCAATGTAACCATCGGACTATGAGTCTGAAATCTTTTTTTTACGAATTAAAAAAACACGAAAGTTTCTCATTAATACGCAAATTTAATGGCCTCAGTTTATAGTATAGCGCGCAGGAAGCGTCGGCGTAGGCGGACGTTTAATACGGGCGAGGAAGCGGCGTGTCCGGTACACCATGTATCTCTTGTTGCCATACCTACCTAATATCGTTCTTAAACTATAGATATATGGAACGAAATTTTATGTATACATGTTTTAGATTGCGTGGGCAGACTTCACACAAGGTGGACAAGCGACTAGATAAATTTGCCATGGTGAAAAAAGTGCGTTGAACGACCGGTCAAAGTGGCAATGCTACTATAAGGTCTGTATCTGCTGTGGACGTCATTTCGCCGGAAGTGATGACGATGATGTTAGTCAAATTTTGATTGACAACATCAAATTGACGAATTAGTACACGGTGATTCCATAAAAAAGTTTTTTCTCTACGTAAAATAAAAAAAACATTAATTAGAAGAAAGCACATACGCTATTAAAATTAGGTTTTAATTGATCGATGTATATGAACTAAATAATTGTGATAGACATCTAAATGTAAGATACAAAATTGAGCAATATTCCTAATAGAAGCATTAATAAAACCGAAGAATTACCTCGTACATCCCTGTACCGTATACCCAGACTTTAATTACAGCTACAATATCAGGCACATGGTTGTTCGCTCATGTTTACACCCCGACAAAAGTACAATGAGGGCTTTGAGCGTATTTCGCGGTACACAACAATAATAGATGAAAACACGTGCTTGTGGGAAATGTGATTTTATGATGTTCGAGGTAATGAGAATAAATAACAAAAGAATGAATGTTACAATAAATGGTCATATAAATTGGTCCGATTCTAGTCAAGTTTCTGACAATACGATGTACTATGGAGGTTTTAAAGCTGACGAAGGTTATGCATATTTTTCTGATTCTCTGTATAATTCTTATTCTCATTATCATACAGAGAAGACATGAGCCTTGATCACCCAACTAGCTCTACATAGATTAGCTATTTCTGATTTATAATTTTGTACTAAATCCCGTTTTTAAGTCAGTGTTCACATGAATTTTAAATTAACATTAGTAGATATTTGGTCCGATTCTGAACCTCCGTGCACAACAAGTGCCTTAACCACAGGTCATCACGACATGACTCCATGTAATTTAAAACTTATCTGTCTGTCAGTCAAATACACTTCTACCGAACCGAGGTAGTTGTAATATTATTAAATACTACTATTTATTTTATCTTCAAAATTTTTCACAAACTACAATAATATCCAAATATGGAGGCACCACAGGGAGAAAATGTAGTTATAAAATAAACATGAGAGCGCACGACGGTCGATGCCGCTCTGTATGCGCGGGCGCACAATAGTCCCGATCTCACCAGCTGTTTATACCTGCGATGTTTACCTACCGAAGGAGTGTATTTAGTCAGAAATATAAGATGAATTTGTTGTCCCATTCTATCATTTTACAAACGCAGTCTTGAGCAACGCATACGCACGGTTTGTTAATTTGTGCCTACAGATGCAATTAATTTTAGTCTGGCAGTTGATGCGATAAAAGTTGCTCATTAATCCACATAGTTGAAGGTTTGAGAATACTGATCGCTTAAAGTTTATCTTAAACTTTAATGACGTAGGGTGAAAGAACACACCCGGACATAAGAAAAAATGAAAATAAATAAATTATGAAGCTACTTGCTTTGTTATTGTGTTCAAGAGAATTATAATAATAATAATAATAATATTTCAACAACTACACACAACGCCATCTAGACCCAAAGTAAGCATATTATATGCTTGTGTTATGGGTTCTAGAATGCGGATATACATACTTAAATTACTTTTTTTTTTGTAAATACATACATATTATACATAGAAACACCCAGAGCAATGCAAATAGACATGTTCATACACACAAATATTTGCACTGAGCGGGAATCGAACCCGCGACCTCTGCGTGGCAGTCCATACACAGTACCACCGAACCACAGAGGCAGAAACTATGGAACTTATTAACAACTATATCCCTTAATTTTGCATAAAACCAATAAATGTCATACTACTTAATGATCCAACTCATTTTAGGTAACAAACAAGGCTATTAACATTTGTAATATTCAATACAAAGCTTTAATTATGTCTAATTATCTTAATGGTTAGTTAGTTATCCACGGACGTTTTTAGTCGGCCAAATTGCCGCGTATTGTAATAAAAGGTAGCAATGTTCACAAAAACCACCCGTGCATTAGGTTAATTAGGACCATTTCGGACGACACATCACGTGCAGAATTAATGGTGATAAAGTGTAGACAGTATAATTGTATATTATTATTGTCGCACTGTAATTATATGGATTTAGTAATACATAATTTAATTAATATACAATTTCAATTGATTTTCATACAGTCTGAAAACATAGAAGTTTGAATAAATAGCATTACTTGGTGAAACAATCAAGAGAAAAGATAACGAGATTTCGCCTTCATAATCGAAACAAGTAGTATTTATTAAACTTTGATTAAACTCGTATCCTACAAAAAATACGATCATTTAACAAATCACTATTTGGTAGCAGAAGAAATTTAGCCTTTGGCTGTATTTATTGAGGGTTTTCAATTTTTATTGAAACTAGCGAAAAACACACGCACGATCTACTTCTGATATCCAAAATCAGAAATACCGCATAATATATGCAAAAAAGAATCAAAACTTCTATATTCGTACATATATTTAGTGATGCGTTTATATCCAACTCCACACGAACCTTGACACCTTTAGCTCACAATGTGCAGTCATCAAACGTATCGGACGCAATCATAATCGCATCCATAAATTACACGTGTACACAAGTTGGAACTACACATGTGGCATGCCAAGGACCTTTACAAAGAGTAATCGATCCACGTGAAATTGATCCCTCGATCCAAGAGAGCGCTCTAAGAGCACGCACAACCAGCCTACTATTTGTCAGAATTTTGTATTGATATATACCAAACCGGTTAGGTTAAGCATTGTCATTTGGCAATGTTTTAGCTTTTACGGTAGTAGATGTTAATGTATGGAGAAGGTGGTAATCGAGAAGTAACGCTATCACAGAATATTGACAGCGAATAAGAAGAATATTAACGACTAAAAATAAATAAATAAAATAAATAAAGGCTTAATTAATATTAGGACTTTTATAATCATTTCACCTATAAACTCACATTATAAAATGATACCTAAGCTACATGAACATTTTCTATTCTATCACAGTAACCCATTTTCTCTATCCAGTTTTGAGCTCAAAATACTCGTGAAGAGAAAGCTCACATAACACAGCTAACCCTGCACATGCCGCGTACAACGCGCCCCTCTACTAGGGGACACTTAATCCCCTGTCTATTTCAAACACGTTTCACCTCATTCGTTTCGCGTACAAAAAATCTCTTATTAGATTACTAAGTCCGCCCCGATCGATGAGCTGTTTTATGATTTGACAGCTTTTTTACGACAGAATATATTAAAACCTTATTGTTTAAAATGTTTTTCTAGCCGAATATTCGTCAGCGACGCTCGTGCTATCTCATATTTTAATACGACAATAAAAGTGAGGATACAAATAATGGATACGACTGCGGGTTTTTAATATTATAAGGTGTTTTAATATGTTTATTAATTAATATAATATCTATACTATATTAAGATTATATTAGTTGTGTATTTATTTATATCATAAAATAAGGTGGTCCGTTTTATATGTGTTCCTGTAGAGTACATTACCCTTTTCTAATTAGATTAAATCTTACCTAATGATGGCGGTGTCGTGTGGTTTTTAAAACGAGAGATAAAATTTTAGTTTATTTAAATTTGATTACCACAACTGTTTGAATTATGTTAGGCTTATTGTGGGATTTGAAAAGGTATTACTCTTTTAATCAAATAAGTACCGGGTTCGAAAATTTGAGATTTTATCTTATATAACTATAGGTGAGAAAGGGAAATTAATATAAATCCATTCAATTTCAACCACGAATAAAATGAATTCTAAACTTTAAAAGAGTTTTATTATATTATCAATTTACTTATTATTCGTAATGTCAACATTTTTTCAATTGACTGAAATTATCGAAATAAATTTTAGGATAAATTGATATGTGGGTGGGTGATATTGGTCGTTGGTCTAGGCCGCTATTAGACTATCATAGAAATATGATCATAGATGTGTGAGTCATGTTTATATGAAGAACATATTATTATGACGGTATAATAACTACATGTGATTCATATTCTCTATGATCATAGTTAGGGGATCTTTTTAACAGCTAGCGTACAAGTAGGATCGTATTCAACACACTAGCACAGTCTGTATGTAAATAGACGGTGCTAGTGTGTTGATTTGAAGGGAAAGGAAAGGATCCTATAGCAACGGAAAACACGACTTGATGGTATATGACATTTCTATTATCAATAAAAGTGTAATATGTACAAATGAAGAACGTCATCACATAATTATGATCATAGAATTTGACAGATATGAAATTATATTTATAAGATTTAAATATGATAATGTAATACCGGCCATAGCCTATTATATTTCTACCGCAAAGCATAGATCTCATCTCATACAGAGAACCATCCCCAATTTTAGACTTCACATATTTTTGAATGCTGAAAATTGTATGAAAAATTGCAAATTATGTAGAATCTACAATGCACATAAATCAGAGAGTAGAAAATACATAAATATTACTATCTCTCTCTACCTATCTCTCACGCCTAGTACTCCCTAACATCGTTTATTTCGGTATAATCCTCGGTCCTTCCGTTTAGGATAAAAGTTCGATACATACAAGTAGAATGAGTATAATTTGAGAGAGCTACTGTTATCGGCGAAGAAAGGCTGAGCGTCTCCCGAGTGATAAATGAAAATAGCCGGCGAGGGGGGCGGTCTCCCGCGGTGCCTGCACACATGGCCTTATCGACCGGACTATCTGGCCTATAGTATAAGAGACGGCGATTAAAGGGTTAAGTAAATTACATACTAAGTTTAATGCAGATTGTTTTTATCTATAATATAAAAATGAATCGCTGAATGTGTTGCTAAGCGCAAATCTCGAGAGCAGCTGAACCGATTTCGCTAATTCTTTTTTTATAATATTCCTTGAAGTACGAGGATGGTTCATACGGAGAAAAAAATAAAAATTGCCTGTAAAAAAACACTTTTCTATATTCCCATACAAAAGTATCTTTAATTGTCCACCCGTGCGAAGCCGGGGCGGGCCGCTAGGTAATAATATAAATTTTAATTTATTTAGATTTATGTGATCAGTTATTTATTAAAGTACACAAACGTTGCTTTTTGTCTTATGTTTGTAGGTGCTATTGATAGACCCATTGCAATTATGTGTTATAGTTTAGTTCGGATCAGATCAGTATTTATGTATGATTTTGTCTTAGAATTGCTATAAGGACCAATAATATGAACAAAAAGTTGTGTTAGTTTCAAACATTAGTTAAACATAAATAACACAACAAAAATTGCGTGGCCTTGGATTACCCGCTATCCGCTCATCTCTCCAAACTCCGATCCATTCTGCGCTTGTAATAATAATAAGTGTACGCGGCACGCGTCGCGTGTGACCGCCGACTGTCGAAATAATTGTCCATTAACATCCCATACTTGTGGGGGAACGTATATCTATCAATTAAAGAGAAGATCCGTGTCTTATCGAAGCACATGGGCAAAAATATCAAGTAACATTTAACAATATCAAATTTAACACTTTAGAAAAAATAAAAGAATGACATAAATTTGATGATCTAAATTTTTCGATAATATTGCCTTAATTAATCCCATGTGACCCATTTACAAAATTTATATAGAAGTTCAATGACTTAACAAGTGAGGTGGGATATTCATGCCGCTCAATATTTCTGGCGCGCGACCCATCTATTTAAGTTCTCCGCTGAGCAAGTGATTCTTCGGCCGTTGTATTTTTTCACATTGTCGCCCACTACAGTTAAAGATGCTTATGAACAGCTGGCTGTATATTCTCTTCGGCAATTAAACAAGTTTATTCTATCATAATATATAGATGTTATTCAAGCCAACAATATAACGTCTGCAACATATACTCCATGTAGCAGTAAGTGAACACGTCCACGGCTTTGATACAAGGGTGCCAAATTGGTAGTTTGTAATTGACGGACCGGTACAGGTAAATGAACACAATGGAGTTTATTATAAGGCTGCTATACAATTTATCTAATTTGACCCAGATTAAGTCTATTTTGTAACTTTTGCTGAAATAAACTAACGAATACCTCGAGTCTGGGACGCTAAACGACCTTAATTGGATACACTGAAATAGATTGTTGGACATACTTTGGTTTCTGCTAGCGAAGGTAAGGGCTTAATAAATTGAATTACTTAGATGGTTATGATGCACATATGAACCCACCTTGTTCACTGTATACTGGCATATCGGTTCATGTTTTTATTTTGAACGTTTAATGCTAATGAAGTTTTGTATGACTATTGTTAGTTTTGTTCTTGACAAAAACTCATTGTACAAAATAAGAAAAAGAAGAAGAAAATCATATATTTGTTAGTTAATTCGGCATAAATCAGAATTATTTGTAATAATTTGTTTGGGACAGAGTTAATTTTGCGGCCTAAATGATTCTAAATACGAGATCTAAAATGCCCAACATCAATGTTAAGAATTTTACAGGTTATATTTAATTTACAATAGTTTGGTAAATTTTTATCCGCGGTATATCATAGTTTTTACTGAACGTAAGTACAAAACGAAGTAGGTACAAAATATGTACCATATTATGGTTCCACGTGTATTCATAAAATCGTGCGATATTTTTTATATATTATATTATATTACGGTACCTACAGCGCTCAGAAGTTTTTTTTTTTTTTTTTTTTTTTTTTTTTTTTTATATTAGCCTACCAAAGTGACTCCACTCTGCCTGATGGTAAGCAGTAAGTGGAATCCAGAAGTGGCGGACACCATTCCAAAAGCCAAACTACTGGTATGGTGGCCTCCACTATGGCGGCTTAGTGAGATGCTTTTTCACGCCCCGCTTAAAAGACCCAGGATCAAAATTAGATGGGAACACATGCGCTGGCAAAGAGTTCCAGGCTTTAATTGAGCGACAAAAGTATGAAGTGCTGAACCGTTTGGTTCGAGACCCTTTAGATTCCACTGTGAAAGGGTGGCACTTTAGTCCCGCACGTGTTGTTCTGGATAAAAAGGGAGAGGGTGGGATTAATTCAAAGAGCTCTTCAGAACACTCTCCATGGTAAAGGCGATAGAAGACGGCCATTGAGGCGATGTCTCTTCGCAGCTGTAAAGGCTCAAGGGTCTTAGTAGCCTCCGGGCTTCCGATGATACGGACTGCTCGCCGCTGCAACCTATCGAGTGCATCCAGTAAGTACTGTGCAGAGCCATCCCAAAGATGAGAGCAGTACTCCACGCAGGAACGAACCTGTGTCTTATAAAGAAGACAGAGCTGCTCGGGCGTGAAGTACCGCCTCACCCTGTTCAGGACACCGAGTTTACAGGAGGCGGTTTTAATGACGCACTCGATGTAGTTCTTGGGGTTGAGATCTCGGCTGATGTCCATACCCAGGATACTTAGGCTATCCTGTAGTGGTAACGCTGTGTTCTGAAGAGAGGGAAGGGGAAGGAACGGAGATTTTTTTGCAGAGAACGCGCACACCTGTGTTTTCTTGGCATTGAACTCGACCAAATTCTCACAACCCCATTGAGAAATGCGGTATAATACTTGGTCGAGCTCAGCGACAAGTTCTAGGCGTTTTGCCTCGATGTCAGTCTGTTTAGCCGCAGGATGTCCGAGATATCGCCCATGCACTGTACTATCATCTGCATAGCAATGAATGTTGCCAAGGGACAACATGTCATTGACATGCAGAAGATACAGAGTGGGCGACAGGACGGACCCCTGAGGCACCCCAGCGTTGACCTGCAAATAATTGGAGGCCGATCCGTCACAAAGGACTCTAATGCGGCGCTCACGCAGGAATGCGGCAATCCAGTTGCACAGCTGGGGTGGCAGACCATATGCTGGAAGCTTGGACAGAAGCGTACGGTGCCAGACTCTATCGAAGGCTTTGGTTATGTCAAGGCCGATGGCCAAGGACTCGCCATGCCTGTCCATAGCTTCACCCCATTGGTGCGTGATATACGCTAGAAGGTCACCCGTAGACCGTTTTGACCTAAAGCCATATTGTCGGTCACTAATTAACGAGTGACCCTCTAGGTAGCGGACTAGTTGGGAGTTTATTATCCGCTCAAGCACCTTGCAGAGAACTGAGGTGACAGCTATGGGTCGATAGTTGCCTGGCTCGGACCTATCCCCTTTTTTGGGAATGGGTTGAACATTCGCCTCTCTCCAAGCCTCCGGCACAATTCCCGAGGAATAAGATAGGCGGAATAGGCGCGTCAATGCAGGAGACAACTCCGCTGCGCATTTCTTAAGAACCACCGCTGGAATACCATCCGGTCCGCTGGCTTTCCGGACATCGAGCGACCTTAGTTCCGCACGGACATCACGATGCCTAATACGAATATTAGGCATAACGGAGTCGCAGCCAGATATAGTCGGCGGGTGCAAGCCACGGTCGTCGATTCGGGAGTTAGCCGCAAAGAGTTCTACAAGCAAGTTTGCTTTCTCTTGCGGCTCGTGGGCCAGCGATCCATCAGGACATTTCAAGGGGGGCAGCGAAGGCTTGCAGAAGTTGGATTGCACGGCCTTGGCTAGTCGCCAGTAGCTACGGCTACCCGTAGGATGCGAAATCAGTTCTTGCCCAATCCGTGCAATGCGCTGGGCATCCGCTCTGATGTAAGCCCTCTTGCATTCCCTAGTGGCTTTGTTGTACGCTGCTTTTAGGCGATCCAAGCTAGGGTCGCGCCGTGCTCGGGCCCTGATCCAAGCGCGGTACGCCGATTCTTTTTGTTTAACAGTATCGGCGCACTCACGGTTGAACCAGGGACGCGTTTTGCCGGCACTGGTGACATCTGAGGATGGAATGTAATATTCCATACCTAACAAGATCTCACCAGCGACAGCAGTAGCACTTTGCGACGGATCCCTGTCTTTAAAGCAGCGTAATGTCCATGGGACGGAAGCAAAGTAATCCCGCATACCGTCCCAGTCTGCTGACGAGTAGTGCCATAGTCGTCGCTTTACCTCCGAACGTCGTGAGGGAGCAACAAGAGGCACTGAGGCGCAGACCAAACAGTGGTCGGAATTACCTAGTGGGGCGTGGACCGAAACACTGTATTGGTCTGGGTGACTCGTCAGCAGTAGGTCTAGCAAAGAGGGCGCTTGACCTGGAATATCTGGTATCCTGGTGGGATGGATTACCAGTTGCGTCAGGTCATGCGTGAGAGCGAATGCATGGGCGGCTCGTCCCGCATGGTCTGTTCTGAGAGAACCCAACCAGGTCTCGTGGTGGGCGTTAAAGTCTCCCAGAAACACCAATTCCGCGTTCGGAAACCGCTCCTGCGCTAAGTCTGCCGCCTGACTCAGATGGTCAAAGAGTCGAGTTGTCTCCAAATCTCCGGAGTGGGAACGGTAAAGGCACGCGTAGACCCGGCTCAGAGAACCAAGATCAACGTGAAGCCAAAGGATGGGGTAGGATGGGTCCTCTAGGCAGCGCAGACGGCGAACGCAAACATCCGCCCTGACGAATGCGCATACTCCGGCCTTAGCGCGAAAGCGCTCCTCGAGCACATAGCCGGGGTAGTGCAGGTATGCCGTGTCGTCAGGGCGGCGTATTTGTGTCTCCGTTAGGAAAAGCAAAGCCGGCCGTGCCGTCTCGAGGTGTTGGTGGACGGCGTTGAGGTTTGAATGGAGTCCACGGATGTTAGTGAACTCCACCTCAAATAGCGGGTTGGTGGGGGAGAAAGATGCCGCTGTTAGACCTGCTGCTTTTTTGCGTGCTGCCATGTTGGAGGGTAAAGGAAGGGGCGTGGAAAAGATGACTGCCCTCGCAGCAAGGCTAGACAAGGTGCCGAGTATTGCTTCGTCATTTAACTGTGTGGCATGGTGGTAGCCGATCCGCCGGACGGAAGGGCCCCCGTACCCTCTCGGAAATGGTCGCCGGGTCCCACCATCCGGTCACCAACCGGCACGACGAACCACTCCGGGATTATGCGCGACCTGGTGGGGCAGCCTCCTAGGGTGGTTAGGCCTAGTTGGGCCCCTGTACTATGCCGCGGGCGGCCAGCGGCACCACCGTTTCTACGGGTCTCCCTGGCCGGCGGGTCGACCCACACTACCCACACAATGACTCCGCGGATACTCAGCTGGTCCCACAGGTGCTGCGAGGATTGCCATCTTTGCATCAGTTGGGCCTCCGGCACTCTCACTCACCGAGCGAAACGCAATAGTACGAATACCATTACTCTAACGTCGATCTTCTATGAGAGGGTAGTACTTCCCCGGTCGATCCGACCCATTCATGCTGAAACCAGCGTGGATCTACTTTTACTAGTTTGTTTACAATATCTTTTTTAACTAACACTGAATCAATATTGTACCATACTTTATTCCAAATTCGAATCATTTGCATCAAACATTCTTAAAAGTATTTCTTGTTGTCGTGGCGCGTGCTGATGTTCTTATAGCTGTTGCTTAATGCATGACGCATTAACATATCCAACACGAGCTTCGTGAAGCTTCCACGGAGTTCGAAAGATATGTGTGATGTTCATCTATACCACAGATTAGGAAAAAAAAACTTGTTTTATTTCATGCAAAGTTCTCCACTATAATTTCGGTACTAACATTTTATATTGGAGTTGATTTTAAAGACCGCGTGCGTGAGTTATGCTACGCTCTGCATAGCCATACTCTAAAATTGGTTGTAGACATGGGGATTATGGCCAAATCCATCGTTATTCTTTTCTTTGTATTGGAGTGCTCGTTTAAATGGGATCCATTTAAACTAGTATTGGTATCAGTACCTGGTAGCAGTTTTGAAGTGACGCAGCTGTTTTTCTGAAACTATCCATACGCATACAACTGTGGAATGTTATCTGGGTTAATTCACAGTTGTGACGGTTACGTCACGTCTACAAAATGTTGGTCAAGATCGAGCTGGTTCGTGTCCCGCACGATTTATGCTGCCACAATTTGACCGGAATTTTTATAGAACACGCTATGGGGTCGCATTGCTAACTATTTCGTACTAACTACGTTATATCGCGTTCAGTCGGGACATTCCTCAATTATTTAATCAGATGAATAATATGGATTCAATATTTTTATAAAGTTCTATCTAGTTTATTTTAGTTAACTTCAAAGATTGTATACTGATATTTGTATTTAAGTCAAAGTCAAAGTCAAAGCATTTATTTCATTTTGATCATAAAGTATGATGCTTATGAAAAGTCAACATTACATTTTGTCAGCCAATTGACCTACAGCCAGTTCGCTGACGAGGTAGAGCTGTGAGAAGAACTGGCAAGAAACTCACGCCACTCTTTTCAATTGCCAGATAATTACAGTTATTTGTATGAGTAACAATTTAAACACTCAACGCAACCAAAGAACCATACAAAGTAATTATTACAAATTAACCAATTAATACAATACTAAGATTAAGGAAAGAAAAGAGAGGATTTCAATTATTTAGTTTCATCTAGTATGGTAATTTGACTACGTATTTTAATTAAACTGGTGAATGCACCTCCTGGCCACATTGCACGACAAGGTAATACTGGATTAAATACTAATGTATGCCATGCCAAGATTGACCAGTCATCCCAAGTAGCACCCGTTCACAAGCATGACGCACGGGCCAGCCATCATCACCCTCGCCATATTAGAGGGAAGGTGATGACCCGGCCAATACCTAATATCAACTAAACATCACGACAAGGCAGTTCTTTATATAGGGTAGCGATCACCAGTTTTAAACCCTATAAATAAACTGATAGGTAGTCGAGTGTGTGTTCTCTGATAAACGAAGTAAATTCCAAGTGACTGAACATTTCACCAACGAAAATATTTTTTTTTTAAGTATTAAAAATTGTCTTTCAAAGAAATATAATAATTTGCTAAATAATGACTAAAATAGTCGAGCAATCGGTTGAGTAGACCATAAACCCGATGCTCTAATAGTTAGGGCTCATGTCCCAATGAAAAAATAACCATAAACTTCAAGAAAGCGACGCGTATAAGACGTTTAGGTGAGACCCATCACATTTGGCCATGTAGGGATGAAACACAACACGAAGGGGACGCAGGGGAGTAGGGGACTGAACTCGTAAACCTAAAAATAGATGCGACGACACCGCGCCTTCTATACACAACAATCAACTCACATGTTCAACCTAGAAACTATCAAATTCAATCATGACGTTACTAGCACAACGCAATATGGACTAAAATCGAATGTATTTTAGTTTAAATTGATTTTAAGAAGCGCAAACAACATTTGGTTAAATATTTCAGTGGACTACCAATGGCAGCATCTGTCAAAACAATATGCAACGGAAACAATAAACAGTTGTTTGACTAGTTAATTTTTGGGGGTTCCTGTGTCGTGTAATAATGAGAATATTGTCTATACATTTTAATTGCTCGGTTATAAACAAACAGTTATAGGCAGAACATAGTTAAGTCTATTATGTCAGAAAGCCTCACATCGATGTCTGTCGAGTAAAGGCGTTTTACAGATAGTCTTGATTAATACATTCGTCTATAAATATTTAAAACATTAAGACAGACAACATTTTAGAAGTACCTAGTAGTTTTACGGTAGTAGATCTATGAAAGTTTGATGGGCTGGATCGACCGGGGAAGTGTTACCCTCTCATAGAAGATCGACATAAGAATATTAGTTTTCATGCTAAAGTGTTTCGCTCGGTGAGTCAGAGGGCTGGCAGCCCAAATACCCCCTCGTTCCTTTTCTTTCCTCATCCTCTTCTCCGTGGTCGGCAACGGCTTGGTTGTGTTTTCTAAGCATTATTACTTCTGCGATGCTTGGGAAACACAGCCATCTCTATAGGTTGCGGTTACCACTTACCATCAGGTCGGCCGTATGCTTGTTTGCCACCAAAGTTGTATAAAAAAAAAGTATACAATATGCCGTAAGTCGGCGTAACCATAGTCGATTAAGTAGATTTGCATTCATGTAGAAAAAGGAAAAAGAAACCCAAGCTACAGCGAGGTATCAAGACATTACGTATTATAGGAAACCGTAGCCACGAGCGATACTACTTATGTAGTGTTATTTTACGTCTTTTGTTCACATTATAACAGCGACTCCCGAATTTCTAGTCTCACGAGAGTCGTCTAGGTTTTCAATCAACACCTACTAATTAGGTAGCTATCTGCTCTACCACTATATACAATGTCAAACATTAAACAAACCTCAAAAGTCGGTTAAATGTTACAGACTCTAATTACGCGTCAATTTAAAAAAATTACGGCAGTTGAAAACTGTAATTAAACCAGTTTAAAGTGCTACTGTCTGTCTTTATGAGCAGCTTAATTAAATATTTTTTTGTTAAAGGGCGCCGCTGGTAACTAAAACTATGTATCATTTCCAAGACGTTAATTTTTATTGCATTAATTACCATAACATTGAGCAAACTTTCATGAGATTAAAGAAAACAGTGGTATTACTCGTATTCTTTCCCAAAGTAACATATTTATGTATGTCCTCACCCCCACCCCATAAGGTCGACCAACAAATTTATAATCATAGCGGGCAATATATGGATAAGGTCGACCAACAAGGTTATAAATTATAGCGGGCAATATATGGATAAGAACGGTTCAAGACAAAGACGGTTCAATGTTATTCAATTGCGATAGTAGCCCATTCGTAAAGTCCGGTAACGAAAATTACGTTTTTAATCCTTTACGATTAATAAATCCGATAACGTACCAGATTCGAGCTCAAAAAGTTGTTTACAATTTTCATCAGTAATAAAAGTTTGGTATTAAGTAATTCACGTAACAGTGATTATGAATGGGTTTGACCTCTTACGACATTACAAGGTTTAGCCAACTTTTAACATTATCAAAGGCTCTGAGACCATACAAACCGTTAAAAATGTTGAGTTCTGTAGAAAGGTTCCTTTTACGCAACAGTTACGGAATATCGAAGGGAGAAATTACCTAACACCGCGTCACTCCAAGTGTTACTACGAGTTATAAAAAGTTGTCGGGAAGCTGTGCCATAATACCCTTGGCTCCCCAGACCGACGAGGGGGAAGTTTTGTAATTTTGCCCTGTTACGAGAATTAGGTAATAATTTATTTAACTTTTTCCTATGCGGTAACTATTTCTCAGCTTGTTAATTCCACGATTTATGTGCTGCTTTAGATTGTTGATTAGACAATGTTCTACTAATTACAGTATTTATTAGAAAAAAGTTGCGATGAGCAAATACATATAACTAAGCCTTTTAAAAGTTTATGTTATAAGTTTATTTATAAAAATAAACTTTTACTATCATAAAAAATAACCTTTCTCAGCAATATATATTTAATTCCAGATCACTAATAGTTTATTTAGCGATAATAATAAGCTGAGCGCATGTCTTTGAACTGAATTGACGCCAATTCAGATGCTTCTTCATCAAGCGGAAATTTTTTAATAATAGTTGTTGTTGAACGTTTTCTTTTCTGTTTCGTAGCAAACGAACCTTTTATGACACGGCGAAACCATTAAAAATATCGACATAAAAGTCATGAAACAAAACACAAATGAAAGACCGAGTCCTGTGCAATAAAATAATAAAGTACAAACGATGCAGATGATTTGCAAATAAGAGCAAAATCAATAATAATCACTGCGGTTTATGACACCGATGTGCGGAGGACGTTCTAAATGCCTCTAAATCTGTGGCCTGGTGGCATGAGTGACAGCTCCCAATCAAACTTTAATCAAAGCGGCCGACAACAGCCACAGCGTCTGCGGAGTAGACAAACCCGGTCGGTGAGGCTAATTGAGCGGAATGGCCCCGTACGTTTTATGTGAATAAGTTACTGACGGTAGCGAAATGCTATTTATGACGGTTCGCGATTTGAATTAATTTGGAGATTTTAAATAAAAACATGAGGCATTTACGAATTCGAATATTCATATAATTTTAAGTCATATTCTAAAAATCAATAAGGTTTTCTAAAATGGCAAACACGAGGTGGCAGCACTGAGGCGTCAGGTCTAGGCACCTGTCAAAAGTGCTTTCAATCTTTGATAGATAACCGTTAACGATCCTATTGATTTCAAACTGTAAATCAATTTTGAATTTTTGTGAATAGAAGACCTTTAAGTGGTGCCAACTGGTGGCGAAAATTTTTCTATACATTCTCATTGGTATATATTCGATTTTCGAAATATTGCAGAAAGATTGCGAAGACAATCAAATCGATTCCAACTTTACACGTTTATTATTTTTGGTAACAAAAAACAAAAACCTTAAATCCATGATCTCAGTTATCGCACACAATAAGTTACAACAATCGCTATAGCTTATCAGTTCAGCCTCCCACAAGTGTCATGACATGAGTAAAGGGTGAAATGGGGAAACAGAAAGGGACGGACACACACGGTACGATATCACGCGTCTACGGAATGCTGGAATGTTAAGTTTAGTCCCCGTCAAAGGGTTTCGAGTGGCTTTTAAAATTAAAATGACAAACATTGAGGTTCACATCGTGGTAATTGATTCGTTGAGTTTTTTGTTCATGAATATGCTTTATGGATGGTGGAAATATTTTTACCTTGAGAGCTTTAATTTGAAACGTTGATACGGTCTCTAATTACTTTATTTTTATATGATATAAATTATCTTTTGTTATTAATTTCTGGTCTTTAAAATTATAATATCAATAGCATTTAAAAATGTTGTATCCCTTACCTAATACATAACATACTAATATGTACGAGTGTGTTATTTAATATAAACAATTGCAGGCAGGTTAAATAAATAACGAAAATTGTGAGTGACTAGACGAAAACAACAAATAAATACTAGGTATATATTGCACCTACAAAATTTGGTTATACAATAAAATTCTCTACACATATGTACACACTTAATTTTCTTAAGTGTACGTTGATGACGTAGCAATAACTTTATTTATGGACGCCATGGTAATTTATCTTTCATCCATCGTTAGGGTGCTATACATGCACTGACGACTGACGCTCTTTAAATAAGTTGGTTTTTAAAACAGTTATTTTTCCAAGTGTGTGATTTTTGAAGTCGCACTTGTAGATAAGAATTGGAAAGTAAGTAAGGTTCTTTGTTTACTGGATTAATAAAAAAACCAGCTACATTCAAAACACAATATAAGTGTAGGAGGAGGAGGAAGGATGCTATATAATAAATTTCTTGTTTCAACTTCTACCGGAATGTATTAGTGCTACGCTTCAAATTAATAAAACACAAACCATTGGAAGTTACCAAAATACTCATTATAAAAGCAAACAGACAATAAATTGCAATATAAATCATAACTTAATTATTATTTTAATTGCATACAGACACGTTAGTAAACAAAGTTCTAGACACGCACGTGGGCGGTCTCTAGCCGCTCCGTGCACCACTACAAAGTAAAACAGATTTTTTATCACAGCGATGCGATTGCAAACTAGTGTACTGGCCCGAATTACAATTATGCAGTTAAACGACTTGCGTTTTAGTGTCAGCAGTTCGATAGTGCAGGAAATCTCAACTTTTACTAACTGTGCATAATTTTTTTTTATACAAAACATTATAAAATTCGTTTTTAAAAAGATAATAAATTATTTTAGTCATAAAAGAAAAAAAGATTCTAAACGGATCGAGATTCAAAAACGGAGGTTTAGATTTTTTATTGTCAATCTGATTTTATTGTGCTCTTCGCATGTGACTAAGTAAAAAAACGCATTACTTGAAACTTAATCTCTTGCTGTCATTGCAGCGCGACTTTTGGAATCGCGAACTACCAGCGGAAATATAACGTTATCTTTAACTAATGGTACTTGCTGCCAACTTTAGTAGGGTACTTCCAAAGACGAGCTGCTTTAAATTGAGCAAAAAATATCGCGCCTCCTATCTTAAGAATATCTACTAAACTAAGGTAAGTGCAATTTTTGCAATACGCTCAGACCCAATTACAAACAGACAAATAACTTTTTTTCGCTTAAAGTACCTACATAGTTTAGGCTCTGGTAAGTGGTAACACTGCACCGATGTATCGCGTAGCCGTTCTAAGCGCAGTACGGGGAACAACACATGCAGCGTTTTCTCCGAAAACTCATTACCCCGCACGCGTCACGTAGGGACCATAACCGGTTTTATTAGGTTTCACTGTCGCGCCCTAAGTCGGCCGAAGTGCGGGAGAGCTCGTCTGTGCCAACCTTTAAATACGCCCACTGCCTTTCAAACCAGATGCTGGAGTTTTAAATTCGTTTGTTCGTCGCTGATATTTTGTGTGAAATGTAAAGCAACTTTTGATGGTAACATTTTATTAAATATTTCAAATGAAGTTCATTACTTTACTGCTCTCATAATTCAGGCTTTTCGCAATATGTATTTTCCACGTGTTAATTCACTGCTGTTGGCGAGAGTCTTGGAAGGAAACTTGTAGTATTTACAAGTATTCGTCTCGAGAATCTGAATACACTATGTGTATTTTAAAAGCTGTGGGCTTATTGTAGTATTTTAAAAGCTCTAGATTTTTAGAGATCAACAAATATGTTAAATTAAAGAGTAAAAGTGAACCTACTAGCATAAAATTAAAAACACAAGTAGGTATACCAATTATAACATCCACGACCTCCTGGATCGGACTATAAAACTTGTATAAAAACTTTTACGCTATAAAAGAAAATGTCTTGTAAAATGGACTTTTGATTGATTGTAGTTCTACAATCTTTCGTGTTAAGACGAAGCGCGATTCCCCGTCAATAAGTTATCTATACTTACTATTATATAAAGCGGATTTGTTGGTTTGTTTGAACGCGCTAATCTCTGAAACCATACCGGATACCATTCGGATTTTAATAATTGTTTTTGCGTATGATTTGCGTAGTTCTTAAGGAAGGTTATATAACATTATGTAACATCACGCTACTGGTGACGAGAGCAGAGTAAGCAAAGACGCGTGTAATACCGCGCCGCGGGAAGGTAGTCGATTATAATCCTATTAATATTATAAATACGAAAGTTTGTATGTGTGTATGTGTGTGTGTGTGTGTGTGTTTGTTACCACTCAGCGCCTAAGCGGCTGAACCGATTTCGATGAAAATTGGTATGTAGATAGATAATAATATGGTCCCGGAGACGGACATAGACTTTTTATCCCGAAAATCGGTTAGGTTTCCGAGGGATTCAACAAACCATATTTTACGCTTGGGTGAAACCTGTGCAGAAAACTAGTGTTCAATAATTAATTTGCACAAGTGTGTAACACTTATCTTGTTAAATAACTTTGAATGTAAGTGAACACGCCGCTATTTCGGACAAGACAACTGTACATGTTAGCAAAATGTATGATATTTTGATACTAATAAGTCGATTTAGGTAGTAGTATTTTTAATATATTTTTTTTATTAGCTTACCAAAACGCCCACCAAATTGGCTCCACTTTGCCTGATGGTAAGAAGTCATTGGAATCCAGAAGTGGCCACCTCGATATATTATATATTTTTTAAATAACGTAAACTGCTAGTTACAAGCATAACAGTAGAACATTAGTGCCAAGACGGAAGTGCGAAGTGCCAACGACCACACATGCTGTCAGGCCATACTTCATGCTCTAATCTGTCGCAGCATACGTTTGTAGTAGAATTATATAATTACACGTTGATTTACTAGTGTTGCATGTTACTTACGACTTCTTTATAGACCGTGATAAGAAATGCTTGTCAAATAAAAGGAAAATACAAATTAATACAAGTTAATTTTAATAGGTCGTGCGGTCTCTGGTCTGGATTAAGAAATCACCCTCTTACTGTGGGTGTCGTAAGAGACGAGGGTACATCAAGTATCTGGCAGCATTATTACCTGCGTATTATTCAATTTATTGCAGTTCCCGAACCGCATGCCATGGTGGTTATGGTAAACTTCTTTGTCTACATCGATTAACAGTTGCGACTTAGAACCGTTAGGGACAAATATCTAAATTGGGTGTTATTTTGTGTCTTTTATTTATACCCTTACTAACTCCTAAACACAGTCTTACTCCTAATGCGTAAGTTATGTTTTAAATCTAGAATACCCACGACATCGTCTTCTTACTTCGGTTACCACAATTCAAACACTTATGTCTAGATAAAGAGGTTGCATATATGTTTAGTATCAATTACATCCTACGCATCCTCTCTGTATGCTAATCTATACATATAATAAAAATGTAACCGATCGCTGTCTGTACATGGAAGATATATGAGAAAAATTACTATTGGGACCTATATCAACGCAAATAGAACCCAAAACAATGATTTTTAAAATTTTTGTCTGTTTGTCTGTTTGTCTGTTTGTCTGTGCGTTTGTGCACGCTAATCTCAGAAACGGCTTATCCGATTTAAATATGGTTTTCACTAATACATTGTGGTAAGCTTCACTTAACATTTAGTGTTTGTTTCATGTCAATCGGTTCATAAATAAAAAAGTTATGCCAATTTAAAGAATCACATCGAACATTTTCTGATAGAAACAGAGACTAACAGGTTACGGAAAAGCTGATAGCGTTTTTATTTTTTGGATTCCTCTCATTCTAAACAATCTTCCATTTAGTTTTAAATGAGTTCAGTTTCCAGTGAGCCTATGTTTCGCGATGACAATTAATAAAGCCCAAGGTCAGACACAACTAAAAGTTGTGGGCGTGGATCTAAGTATTAGCTGTTTTTCGCACGGTCAGCTTTATGTGGCTCTATCACGTGTTAGCATTCCTAGCAGCCTGTATGCTTTGATCCTCGATGGCTATACGTCTAATCCATACATCCATACACCCATACATATTATATAAGGCTTTGTCCTGACTGACTGACTGACTAACAGACAACGCACAGCCTAAACTGCGGGTCGTAGTGACTTGAAATTTGGAGGGTGTGTTTGTCTAAATGTCTAGAGGTTGTACTAAAAAGCGTTTTTAAAATTTAATTCCTAAGTGTGTGAAAAGAGATGAAATCGATTGTATGAATCTTCTTCATTTTTTAACTTACAGTTTTAAAATTTTGTTTTGGAATACTTCTATTTAAATAAAAAATATACTTATAATTTTATTTTAACAGGGGTGGATTTAGAGGGGTGAAATATTCTATACAAAGATCTTTAGCTTTTGAAATTTACAGAGAGGGGGAGGGAGGGAAAGGAGGGAGGAAAAGGAGGGAGGAAAAGGAGGAATTGAGGAGGAGGGGAAAGTGAGAGGGAAGTGATGGGGGAGTGAGAGGAAAGTGATGGGTGAGTGAGAGGAAAGTGATGGGGAAGTGAAGAGGAAGTGTGGGGGATATGCGGGAGAAGTGAGGAGAAAGTCAAGAAGAAGTCAGAGGGAAGTCAGAGAAAAGCCAGGGAGAAGTAAGGGGAAAGTGAGGGGAATGTTAGAGGAAAGTAAGAGGAAAGTGAGGGGAAGTGAGGAGAAAGTGACGGAGAAGAAACGGGGAAGTGAGGGAGAAGTGAGGGGGAATTGAGGGGGAAGTGAGTTGGGTGAGGGGGCAGTGAGGGGGAAGTGAGAGGGAAGTGAGAGGGGAAGTGAGGGGGTGTGAGGGGTGAATAAGGGGGAAAATGAGAGGAAAGTGAGATTTCTATAGTTTTTATAGTAGGATTACCAAATTACTAGAAAATACTCTTTTTTTATTATTCAGCAACCCCCCTTATTAAATGGGCAAATAAGAGTCGCAAGTTTGTGTGAAAGTGGTTTGTCAGTTTTAGCGGTAGCGGGTTTAAACTGGATTTGCCATAGAGACGGATAATACTGATACAATGTACGATTGCCATAAAAATCAGGCACGCAATATTCTAATAGAGGCACCCATCTGAATTTTCACGCGAACGAAGTCGCGGGCAACAGCTAGTGAGATAATATACTGCTACTCAGGTAATACATCGATTGTTTATATAACGCTCTAACTGAATAGAACCTTAGACGCCAGTAAACTGGTTGTAACTATGATGTTTATTAAATTACACATAGTAAAGAGATTTTTTAGCGGTTTGGTCTATTTAAGGTTACGATTAAAGAAAATCCAAAGATGTTTGACTTAAAGGTTGCATGAAAAATTACTTGAAAGAAAAGGGAGTGTGTTCAGATGACGGCTGAAACGGAAAATAAAAATTTCAATGGTATAAAATCAGTGTTATCATCTGTCGCATAAAGCACTTTGCCAAATTTCATCTTCATAGCCATTTTCAAGATACGATGACAAACATTAAGTTACAAAATATGTCCTAGATAACTTATGGAACAATCTCCAAGATTAATCGTGTATTAGCCTACCCAAATAATAGTCGGTAGGGAGCGGTTATCGCTACTTGTAATAACCCCAGGGATATCGATAACTGTTAGTTTGGGGATTAACTTAACATTTAATTGATGCGAATAGTTAAATTGCCGAACATGGTTGGTAAGATTGGAATGAGGTTAGTAAGATTACGTAGAGTGTACCACTGAGGTTGCGAGTTGTGTTATATTGTACTATTCTAATTTTAGGTTTAGGAATATTTCTTAGGCATACAATTCTTTACGGAATACGTCGACATGAAACTTCGAAACTTGGACTGTAACAGATTTTAGTACAAAAAAGTCTATGCATTAAGAATCCAGAATGAGGATTCCTCTTTTAATTCTCATTTGTCAGTATATTCTATACCTAATAACAGTTCCACGAACAGACATTAATAACATTTCTGTTTCTAGGCATTAATGTCAAGAATTAATTGAGTGGCCAAGTTGAATCATAACTGTGTCATAAGGTACCATAAAATTAGTCAGTAATGTTAACCTGAATTGCTCGAGAGAACTATCAGAAATTAACGCGTGTGGTTACCGCAACTGATATCTAAAATGAATTCCAACACTACTAAGGCCAGCTGCACGTATTTGTATTTGTGGCATGTTTTAGAAAGCAAAAGTACTAGGTTTGCATAGAGGTGAAGGAGCTTAGTGGTGCCCGCGTAGGCTTGGTGCGTCGGGCAGACGGCGCGCGGGGGTGGATCGATACCCCGGCCGCATTGTTGCCCCTGCTCACCCCCTCTCGACCCGCACACACCGCCCCGCGCCCCGCCTCCGGCTTGCACCCGAAATTCGCCCCATTTGATCCTGAGAGCGCGAATCAATCGCTTTTGTTGCAGAACTTGATGCATCACTCATAAGGGCGAAGTCGACCGAGTCATACTAAAGTTGTACGCAATCGTCAAGCAAAGCCCTCTTATAATAAAGCCGAGAATCGTTAAAAATGGTTTGATTTTTCGTTTAACAGCTGTTTACGACAACTGTTTAAGCTAGCATTGTTCGAGTTCGTAAAGCAAATAAAAGAAAGCGTAACAAGCAATATGACGGAAGAAAGCTGACCTGAAGTTTACAACAAACTTCCAATTAGTGGGACTAGTTATTATTTAACAATATTTCATAGTCGACTGCACTTCTTAATTAACTTGCTGCAGCTATGCATAACATAGCAGATAAAAGTGCGGTGAACGAATAGGGAATCAGCATTAAATTACCTGTACCTTGCATAAAAACAAAGTTAATTCTTTTAATATCATGCATTATAATTGATATGAATTGCTTTAATATAAACAGAGAGGAATATGAAATATTCTGCAGCATTTAATATTCCGAATACAGAAAATATGTTTCGAATATTCGGTATGAATATAAAAAAAGGAATGTATATTAAATTAAGGCTTCATTAGTTAAAACTGCAACTTACATATTGAAAAGACACAAAAGGTTTTACATGCAGTATACTGTTTGTATTACGAGAACAAAGCTTATTGCGAGGTACAAAATATAATAAAACTTTATTAGTTACCAGTTCTACACTTGTTTAACTTTCCATATAATCAATCTTGGTATTTATATACTGTAAATGAATACAGTTAGAACAACAGTACGAGAGAGTTGAATTTCTTTTAACTGATTTCATTCTTGCTTTCAATTTAAATGTTGTAAATAATGTACCTATTCGTCGTTTACAATCAATTTTCACATTATATATATGTATTATGATCACTAGACATAAACTGTGATGCATATGTCATATTAATTTGTTATTATCATTATGCTTAATGTAATAGTACTTGTGATAAGAGCACACAAGGCAGTGAGGAGTATTTCTCGAAGCGATCAAGTTTGAACCTTACCAAATAAAGTGCACCAAAGGTATTCCTTGAAAGACACTAGTGAGTGGTAGGATTTTTTTGTTAGCACACCAAACTGGTGCGTTTCGATGAATACTTTTGGTGCGCTTCATTAGGTACGTTTGAAAGTTGGTACGCATTAAAGAATACCCCGATATTGAGTCATAAAAATATAAGTGCGTATAAACGTTCATGTTTAATATAGGTATAGTTTTTAGTATTTTAGCACCGCTTTACAATGTACAAAGCGTTCTTGAACAACATACGGTTATTTTAGTAAAGACTATCGATGACCACAGCTATAAAAGATAATGAGATAATCCCAAACAACTAGCAAAATAAGGAACGAGTAATAATTTGATACTACGGTGGATGTACATTGTTCTATTGCCTATTAGACGTTAAGTGTTGTGTTTATACACTGGGTGAACGTTTTGTAAGAGGCACCTACTTCTATTATTTTTAGGTACGTCTAATTTTGTACGTATATTATAGTCCTGCACTGGAGGCTGAAAGAAAATAGAAGAAAATGAAATGACAGATAAATTCAAAATTCGAATTTTGTAATTGGTACTAATTTCATGCAAGCGTTCATGTACTAAGTCTTATAAACAATGGATTTTAAAACGAATGCACAAGAAACCTACCGTGTAACCTGAGCCTAAGTTAAAACCAACCATTACGTTGGAAAAGAGTAAACTAAGGCGTGGTATGCACTGGCAGTAATACCCGTAATATTCCATTAGCCCTTTGGCCCTCGTGTCATAAATCAGTTGTGTATCGAGGGCTCGCAATTAGTGCTATGAAATACTTAAACATGCAAAGTGATGCGAGTCGAGACTCGAGACCCACTTGTGAAGACCTATAAACCTATCACTGATTAGTAATTACGACTTTAGTACAATTTAGAATGTAGTTATGTTGTTATTTGTGTGGAAGTATTTATACTTTATCCTAGTATACTCGAATCATGGCAATTAATAGATTTTAGCGGTGTAATTTAAATGCAAACTATAATCCTTAATTTACGCTTGATTTAGAAAAGAAAATTGTAAGGAACACTTGTTAGTGTCATTTCTTCTACCTGGATATAATATAAAGTCCTTGGTTATACCTAAATTTGCTACTGTAATTTTGTCAATTTATTGATTTTTTATTCACCATATACCTAAATACAGATTATTAAAGTACAATAAGGAGACATAGTGATAGATAGAGTTTTCTAGGTTCCTGATGCACAACATTGTTTTTATAACTAAAATATTCTTAAATCATACAATAGGTATTGACAAATTAACATATGATAAAGTTCCTGGGACTGAACAGCGACATCCTACTCATATGCCAGATAGCGCAGTTATCAGACAATCCGAAAATCAATAAATCACATCGCGAGAGAGGCTGATAAAGTTGAGCTTATTGTTCACTTGTAGTTTAGGTCATGAGAGACGGGAGTTTTATTTTACAGACATCACTATTCTTTTTTTGTTCATCCGAAATTCACAGTGGCTCACGACCGGCCAACGTGGCGAAAATTGGGAAAATCGTTTTTCATTTATTTTAAGTACCGTAAGAATATTCAGTTAAAATTAAATTTAATTTCTATTCATATTTTAGATTAATATTAATCAAAATCTAATAGCAGAAGCGTACAAAAATACCTTTTCTATTCATAAAGATATAACAGTAAGTTCGACCCAAATTAAACAGCAATTGAACTGTTTGTTTAACAAAGGAAAACGTAAACACATATTTTAGACTTAACTCTATCAGTACAGTTATAAAACAGTAAAATTATGAGTTTCTAATTAAACAAATATATTAAGTATATATAAATAGCCCTTGGTAATTGTTTGGTCTAATAAAGCGTCAAGAATTACGTACAATTGTCACGTAATTTACACGCGAGTAGCGTAGTAAAACATGATATCGGCTAGATGTTTTACGATCTGGCCGAACGCCAGACGAGAAACAGGAAAATAGTGCCAAAGCGTATATTATTCACTAATTCTTATTGTGTATACGTAGTAGTTCAATTATATAATTCTTATAGATTTATAATATATCTGTATTTGAATATGTTTATAATAAGTTTAGCTTAGGTATGTAGTTGTTTCTAAATTTAATATTATATTACGAATAATATTGAACACATGATAGGTATTTATAGTTTTAACAAAATTTATTTTTGGATTCAACTCAGAACTACACGGGGCAGTAGGTAATGAGAATTGAAAAGACATTTATAATTGCAATGCAATCTAATCCAATGATCAGTGCATATTTGGGTGATACTGTGGTGATACGCTCTCATATAAATTTTATCAATAGAATCAGCGAATTCTGTAGTTTGTACTCATATTATATACTTTGCTCTAATATAACAAAAAATTTATTGCAACTCGCCTCTGCTTCTAACTTATAACGAGAATGACAGTGCAACGCCTATACCGTCTTAATCATAAATGTTCGTCAACATGAAGTGGTGTATTTCCACCATGATTGAAGGTAATGATTATAATTACTATTACAATTTAATTATTTATCTTAACGGTAATATACATTAATCGACGTCATAGGATGAATAGGGAACAACGTAAACGTAGGTTTATCTCTAATTCAATAAAATAACTTATCATAGCTGTAAAATCCATACTTATATTATAAATGCGAAAGTAACTCTGTCTGTCTGTCTGTCTGTCTGTTACTCTTTCACGCCTTAACCACTGAACCAATTTTAATGAAATTTGGTAAGAGATAGATTGGACCTCGGGGAACAACACAGGCTTTTATGTTTTATCACGAAAAAATTGCTTAAAGGGGATGAAAAATAGGGGATGAAAGTTTGTATGAAAAATGTCAACAGAGATATAACCGACATTCACGCGGGTGGAGCTGCAAGCAACAGCTAGTCTTCATTATAAAAATAACTATGTACGTACAAAATCTTCTTAATGCCCCACTAGGCTTAACAGACTAACTTGTCATATATTGAAGGGTTTCTACGTTCCAGATGGGTAAGTGATTCACGACTGGTCAAAATGGAGATGCTACAAAGAGTTCGAAATTCAAAAGAGAAATAAAAGAATAAAAATATACTTTACAGTCTTGATCAGAGCATCTTTTTGGAAAAACAGGCAATAAATAGCAGGCTTAAACATACCTGAAACAAACAAAAGCTTTTGTTATTTACTGTTTTAAAAATAGTTTACGACTCATACATAACAAATAACTAGAGGCTCGGGTCTTGCCCGGGTAAACATCCTTAATTTGATCCTTTCGCAAATCTGTACCTACCTGAATTATTTAGAAGGTTTAAAGCTCATACCATAATATTTTAAACGTGAATGATTAAAATTCAACTATTGAATAAATTATCAGAAAATAATACCGATGATATAGACGACATTTATAGCGACGGCCTTCTAAATGAAAATCATAAAACAATACAGCACTTCACCTACCAATCACACGTACAAAAATAACTGTATAATAAATTTCACCTTTGAACTTTTCAAGTGTCGTGTCAACGCTACATAACAATTTGCCAATGTCTGTCGAAAACAGTCGCTAGTCGGTGAGTCGGCCGGTCCGTATGGCGGGACAATCAACGATTCGCGATTACTGACCTACCGCAACGAACAACTATTGACCGACCGCGTCATTCTACGTCGATATTCGAATAGCACATGAATCGTGGTTTACTAAAACGGATACTTTCTGCACTTTTATTTTATTTTTGCACACGCGTCGAGGTTATGGGTGGCACTTCTATGAGCCAAAACAAATTCAACCTTGTACCTAATACATATTGGGTTGGTTTTTTACTGCTGAATTATAAGAGTGCGCAGTGCGCTATTCGGAGTAAAAGGCTCATTGAAAAGGATTGAACGGAGAACGTGTAGGTAGTAGTAAAACGAAGTACAATGCCCTGGTTTAGAGTATTCTGCACCCTGACAAAAAACTACTGACGTTCTTTCTATTGGGCCTTGAATACGAGTTATTTGAAGGCTTTAGTGAGTGCCTTCAGTGGCAAAAAGGCTTATGGCAAAATACGCCTGCTCTAAAATGTTTATCTAGTAAACATTGGCTCATGGTTAAAAAACTCCAAACTGTTTTTTAATATTTTTGTTTTTCTTATGGTGCAATACTAAACAGTCAGTTTAACTCAGCGATCTGCAGTGATTGATCTACCTTTTGTCATTCGATTAATAATTAATTTATCTTTAGTTCCAATTATCTTCTCACGAGCAGGAGCAGAGAAAGTAAATCTATCAAGCATATCTATGCACTATGCAGTGTCACAAAATATATTCTACTCGGACGTAGTACAAGTTCCGTTAGTTCTGTTGTAGTGAGCGCCATTTGCACAGATACTACGTTCTACGTATTGCTTAATTTAATCTCTTCTAGTACAATCTAAAGTAACCTACGTAGGTACGATTATTTTGCGGTTTCGTTGTTATTATACTTGTACTATTTTGTAATATATAATAATAGCTGTTTTGGTCAGAGGGTTTCGATCTTTGAGGTTCGTTACGCTATGATTATTATAGTACATCGCTTGCCTAGTTTACAGGTAAGGTACATGACTTGGTGAAGTTAGTACTGCTAAAGAAAATGTCACCATAAGTTCATCTCGTCTTTTATTCTTCTACCTACATTAATATTTATTAAGTTAAGTGCCTTGAATAATAAATACGACGACTTTGTGTAGGCACCTACAGATGTATATGGGTGTATAAAATTATTATAGGTGTCATTGCCCTCATAATTAGTTTGACAAATAAGTTTTTAAATAGCCGGATATATTATGGACGTCTTATTAGTGATATGGTGAACAATACAGAGGGTGTATTAAAGAGATGTGGGTTTATTAAGTTGTCGTAAAATGCGTAATAATTCATGAAAACTTCTAGCGATAAGAATCTTACCCATACTTTCGACTTTAAATTCCGTAAGCCAGGATTAGCAGAGAATTATCCTCGCAAACACCCAGCTATGACACTTGGGCGTCCTTAGGACTGTTAAACTGTGTTGAACCTTCTTTAATTTTACTCGACGAATTATTAAAAGGTAAAATGGCGGGGTAAATAAAATATAGGTATGCGCTTTTAGACGTCACAGGATTTTTTTTAAATAATGTGATTGGTTATGTTTTAGATGGATTTTGTGAAATTTGTTTAGTGGCTTAGCTTTTTTTGAGCTGAATTAACGACTTTCTGTCATCATTAAACAGCTCACAAATACTAATTATGTACTTCAAAGCAAAGCATCTAAGTTGTAATACCTTATGCTGAAATTTTATAAATATTATAACAATGCGAATAATACATTAGAAATTCCTTATAGCTTTCAAAAAAACAAATACGGCATTGTTCATGGTGTTATAAGCGAGCCTTCTTCGAAGATCGGCGTTGCCCTCTGTGCAGAGCACGACACCGATTTCCTGTCGCAGGTCGATGTCGCATACGCATCATTGTGTCGTCCATTTGCATAATTAAATAACATTATGCATTCATTCGTTTAGGTCACCCCTACACGCCGCCAAAACAAAGCTTTATGTCCGCTTCGATATAAAACAAACGAGAAAAATGCATGCCGTAATCGCGTCGACGGTTCAATCTAAAGCCGTTTAGTTGGTCGACCGCAAAAAGGGAAAAGTGTTCACGACGGGAATTAATGCTCGAGAAGTTCTAAATTAATCCCCTTGAGGTGGACGCCCGCATCGGAAGCGCTGAGAGTAAACATTTATTGCGGAGGCTCTTGCTAGTTTAGTTCGTGGCAAGATCGGGGTGTTTCGCGTAACCGAGGTGGCGCATGCCGGGTGGGCCCGACGTCGCCCGAGGAAAGCGAAACCTCCCCGCGTTTTCCCCCTCGCAGGGGGCTGAGGTCTTTGTCCCCGCGCGACCCAGTTAATGACCGCCCCCGCAGACGCGGCACATAGCCTCGTTCTGATATAAATACGCCTACTACACTTGACCTCCAAAGTTTTTATTGGAAAACACGTGCCTTAGATCGTGTGTTGTAAACAATATGACTCTCTGATTAATGTTGTATCAGTTGTGTAAAGACTCAAGTGGATACTCAATTTTATATACCTAACTGTTTTGTCACTGTGTAAAGATATGAGTCAAGTTTCTTAGATGAATAACGTTTACGTATATTACGGTAAAGATTTTTTATGCAGATATAGATGAAAGGTTTTGTCTGGCGGTCAGATCGTGCGGTGAACTAGAAATGGGTGAGGGGAAGTGAAGCAACAGGTCGCGAAACAACGTTTTAATTGTCGTCCGATAAGCATCAACGTCACCCGAGCGCGGCACCTATACGAGGCCGACTGCACCAAAGTGCGATGACCGGACCCTAAATGCATTTACATCGCTTCGCTGAGATTTTTTTTAAATATTGCATAAATTTACAATGTAATCGTAATCCGGAGATTAGAATTTTAGTGCTCGTAACTAATATTTTCAAGTTAACGTTTTTATATTTCTACCTGTCATTATTGACAGAGGTAAATAACTTGGTCAATCGTAAAATTCAGATGTCTTGTATTTCTTTCAATCATAAGAATGACTAACATAAACAGCTTTAGTGTCACTTGAGTAACGTAGGGCCGTAAATTGTAGGATTTGAACATAAGAACACATTATCATACATAATTATATTTATAGGTAACCTACTTACTTTAGTAGGCTCTAGTAAATAAATACAGTTACGTTATTGTATTTATGCCTTCTCAAGTTAGTTGTGTAGTTATTAAGTTATTGAAAAAAGGTTTAAAGATCTTTATTATCAACTAGCTGTGCCCGCGACTTCGTCCGCGTGGAATAGTGATTTTGGACAGCATTTTTTGGATATATCTTTTGGTTTGTTTTGAATTATAAACATCTTCGTTTAGTTGAATAAGAAAAATCTTTACAGTAAATGCTTCTCTATATACGATTTTAGACGTATAGCCATCGAGGATCAAAGCCATACAGATTGCTAGGATTACTTACACGTGACAAATCCACATAAAGCTGACCATGCAAAAAACAGCTAGTATTTAGATCTACAGTCACAACATTTAGTGTCTGACCTTAGGCTTTATTAATTGTCATCGCGAAACATAGGCTCACTGGAAACTGAACTCCGGGAAATGGTTTGGAATGAGAGGAATCCGAGGAATAAAAACGCTATAAGGTTTTTTAAAATATATAAGCCTGCCAAAGTGACTCCATCCCGCCTGATGGTAAGCAGTCAGTGGAATCCAGAAGTGGTGGCCACCATACAAAAAGCCATCGTTTTAAACTGCTGGTATGGTGGCCTCCACTATGGTGGCTGGGAATGGGGTTAGGGGAGTGAGGGAAGTGAGGAAAAAGGAAAGGGGGAAATTGGGCTCCTGGCACTCTCACTCACCGAACGAAACGCAGTAGTACAAATACTGCAACTCTTAGTAGTACTTTCCCGGACGATCCGGCCCATTCATGCTGAAACCAGCTTGGATCTACTACCGTAATACTACGGTTAGGCCTAATTGGGCCCCTGTACAATGCCGCTGGCGTCCAGCGGCACCACCATTTATACGGGTCTTACTGGCCGGCGGGTTGACCCACACCACCCACACAATGACTCCACGGATACTCAGCTGGTCCCACACATGCTGCGAGGATTGTCATCTCTGTATCAGTTGGGCCTCCGGCTCTCGCATTTACCGAACGAAACGCAATAATATGGATTCTATTACTCTTACAACGATCTTCTATGAGAGGGTAGTACTTCCCTGGTCGATCCGACCCATTCATGCTGAAATCAGCGTAAATCGACTACTACTATTTCGTAATTTACTTTAATTCCACCTATTCCGTAATGATACGTGTTAACATGTTTTTATCATAAAAAATAAAGTAAGTCCAGAAAAAATTAATCTAACTTTTATTTACATTTTAACTGATGAAGTATTTACATTTTCATAAAGAAATAAGACGTGTTAACCTAACTTAAAAACACACTAACCTAAGCTAAATACATACCACATGTATGACGTGATTATTTAAATTGGCATAACTTTTTTATTTATAAACCGATTGACATGAAACAAACACTAAATGTTAAGTGAAGCTTACCACAATGTATCAGTGAAAACCATATTTAAATCGGATAAGCTGTTTTTGAGATTAGCGTGAATTTGAAACTCGATTTCCCCCTGACTTTCCCCTCCCTTTCCCCTGACTTCTCCCTCACTACCCCCGCACTTTCCCCTCACTTCTCCCTTCCTTTCCTCTTCCTCCCCCCCCATTCCCCCTCCCTCCAAATTTCAAGTCGCCAACTTCAAAAGCAAAGATCTTTCCATACAATATTTCATCCTTTATTTCACTCCTATAAATCCACCTCAGTAAAAAAAAAATTATGATCGTATTTTTTATTTAAATAAAAGTATTCCAAAACAAAATTTCTAAGCTGTAACTTAAAAAATGAAGACGTTTCATACAATCGATTTCATCCCTTTTCATACACTTAAGGGTTGAATTTTTAATAACCCTTTCTTTGTGCACTTCTAGACATTAAGACAAACACACCCTCCAAATTTCAAGTCGCTACGACCAGCGGTTTAGGCTTTACGTTGTCTGTCAGTCAGTCAGTCAGTCAGGACAAAGCCTTTTATAATATGTATGGATGTATGGATTAGACGTATAGCCATCAGGGATCAAAGCATACAGGCTGCTAGTAATGCTAACACGTGATAGAGCCACATAAAGCTGACCGAAAAACAGCTAATACTTAGATCCACACCCACAACTTTTAATGTCTTACCTTTACTTTAATTACTTAATTAATTAATTACTTTAATTAGTCATCGCAAAACATAGGCACACTGGAAACTGGACTCGTTTAAAACTAAATGAAAGACTGTTTAGAATGACTATCAGCTATTCCGCAACCTGTTAAAATATCTGCTTCTATATATTATGATTTCGTAGTAAATTAACGAATGTTCGATGTGATTCTTTAAATTGGCATAACTTTTGTATTTATGAACCGATTGACATAAAACAAACACTAAATTTTAAGTGAAGCTTACCACAATATATTAGTGAAAACCATATTTAAATCGGATAAGCTGTTTCTGAGATTAGCGTGCACAAACGCACAGACAAACAGACAAACAGACAAAAATTTTAAAAATCATTGTTTTGGGTTCTATTTGCGTTGATATAGGTCCCAATAGTATTTTTTCTCATATATCTTCCATGTACAGACAGCGATCGGTTACATTTTTATTATATGTATAGATATAGATTAAGACAAAACAAATCGTCACTTACGTGATAACATTATTCGTACAAAGAAAAATTGTGGTGTCCGTCGTCACATTCACAATAGCATAATTAATATTAATTAGGAACATTATTATAGGGTTACTAAGTTATTGTAACTATCTTTTACCTCTAGCCATTTATTGAAATAACACACTTAAACTTCATCCTTATGAGTATAATATTATGTCCAAGATAGATTAAATACTAAACTTGTCAATAGATATTAGATTTCAATGGCAGTTTAGACACCTTGGCAAGCCTGATACCGGTTAGACGAGGACCAGTTATGAAAGAACTTTCGCCTTTGAAGGGAATGTGTGTCGTTAGAACGGAGGAGGGGTGTCTTCAATGCTGGACAGCAATAAGGAAACTTATGCTCTAGGCGATAGTTGCATAAAGTGCCGTTTCGCAAACCGCAAGAGACTAATGTAAACGTTTTGCAATTTCCTTTGTTTTGCCCATTTTCTTTGTACCATAGTAAAATTATATCAGTCATTAGAACACAGTGTCTGCTTTCAATTCGGTCAGCATTTTAATAATAAAGGCGGTAAATAGTAAAAAGTAATAATTCCATAACTCGCATTTGCAAGTGAAAAGACGTTTGAACTCCTTTCTTACTACAAGCAGGCAGTTTCACAGAAGTCTCGCTCATACTAAGGAACCGAACTTAACCGAAGCGCTCCAAAATACTCAGAAGTGTTCGATATAGTGGCTCATTGTGTGAAGGCTTCGTAGCCTGTTACTAGCACATTCAACTTATTTGCGTTTGTTCTGTTTTCGAAATTAATGTTAGTTTAGGATAGTTTGTAAGGACTGCTTAATCTGACAATGCTATTGACTTGAATTTTGAGGAAATTGAATTTAACACGATAACTTTGGCTTGGGTGGATAGGATCAAGAGGCATTCTATACTCTATTTGTGTTTTACTAGCATTCATGGCCGTTAGATTCCTGGTCCACATATGGAATTAATTCATCCCTTCTCGTAGATTTCGTTACTTATGCCACTACATTATTTTTATGGACCTACCTGAAGACATCCACTAATATATTTTAATACTAATACAGTTTAAAAGCAAGTTGATGACCGCAGTAAGGTGTCAGGTAACGCATATGCCCGTTACCTGGTACTCCTTTATTTACCTTTTAGGATACCCACAGGAGGAAATAGTAGTTCGATATTAAAGATTTTCGTTTTAAAAGAAGTCTCTGCAAAATTTTTAAATTAAAACGGAGTGTGGTACAAAAAGATTTACAAGTCTTACACTACACAAGTAATTTTCGTTTCGTGTTCGTGTATATCATTATTAGTGCGTACTTGAATACAGAACAGTAGCAGTAGTTATTTAATAAGTTTACGGTTGGACTTGTCAAAGTACAACAAAGCCATGGGAAATGTTATTGCAGTATTGTAACATGAGAACGTGGTGCAGGTCATTGGTGCGTCGTAAATAGCAATTTGGGGCGCAAGTGTAGGGTTCACAACAGACAATTGGACTTTTCACTTGTTTATAAACAAATAGCAACATATTCATAAAATACCTAATAGACACAGGTACATAATCATTATGTTACTTATTAGAGTTTAGAATGTGTTATAATTATAAATAATGCTGATTTAATGAGTCCGTGTCATAAATTTGACATTTTATTTATATTAATAGTAGTAGTATCTTCGTTATTTTAGTAACATGTTTGTGATATTAGTATAATTATATTATTATACAGCTGATAGTATAGGAAAGGTTTATTAGCATTATTAATACATCAATTTTAATAATAATTATTTGTTTACTATCAGACTGTCGATGTACAATTCTCAGTGCTTCTAGAAGGGATAGCAGGCGAGTCTTTTAATACCATGTGCAGATCCAGACTGCAGTCTAACTAGATGTTTTGGGATACAAAACTAAGACTATTATTACTTTATCTTGGTACTATCAACACATCCATAAGGTCAACAATATATCATTTGTTTTATGAATGTCAATATCAAGTAGCGACAGCCCTACCGCTCATATTCGAACTACGGTTTCTTTGTGACATTTATTCTTAAACATGCCATTGTATGTATGCTTGTTTAAATTACATATGCTGGTATAAGAAATATAGAATTTTAGTGCCAAATTTAATTAACTACACAACATTTCGTAGTAACATAAAATAGTAATAAACCTAAAGGTTCTAATAAAAGTTTCCATCATAAAGTAATGATTTGATGATACCTGCGTGTATTTTAGCTCATTAAAGTTCTGATTTTGTCGTACGCCGTAACTT
Organism: Parascotia fuliginaria; assembly: GCA_963082885.1. Lineage (NCBI taxonomy): Eukaryota > Metazoa > Arthropoda > Insecta > Lepidoptera > Erebidae > Parascotia > Parascotia fuliginaria. Next base: position 18,044,536 of record OY720175.1, read on the forward strand.
TTATATAGACATCACACTAATTACTAATTATCAGTACCGTTCGTATTTCAAACGTTTTTAGTTGTGTACATTTATGTGTGTTTTATGGAGCTATGAATAAGTTTAGGACGGTAACGTAACTTCGAAGTCGTATGTACTTACTATCTAAGTTAACCTTCGATATTATTGACTAACGGTAAAGGAAAACATCGTGTAGGAACTTAGAATGAACATTGTTAAAATCACAATATATACATTGAATCATTAGCTAGGCGTCCACTGGTTGAAGTAGGCCTCGCCTATCTCACTATACTGTGGTGGCTGGTAAACTTATTCCTCTCGAAGATACTTAATGATCATGATCATAAAGCAGCTTGATAATTACAAGTATTATTATACACTAATTAATATTATAAGTTATTCCTTTACTAATACGAACATAAATGTAGGTAGGATTATATTTCATTGACTGTGATGATCTATGATCCTGAAGAACGTTTTTAATCTGCGAACAAATAGAAGTGCACTACCATCTCCTTTGTTATCCTCGGATAATATAAGGCGGATAGAATGACGATCGCGATACTTATAAAACCTTGCAGGTACGTACCAGTTTGTTGAATAAAACAAACTTGAGTTAACACACAGCTGACTGATGCTATTTTACTTTCATTATACGTAAAGCAATGGTTTATAAACATTCATTCTTCTATCTATACAATCGTAAGCAACAGCTGGACTATGTTTAATCGTTTTAAGTAAACTTTATTCATCTGGAATGCTTGGTTGATTTTATATTCGCGATCTTGTAGAAGATATATAATATTTTATTAATTATCCAGCAACATTTAGTTTAGTATTTACCTAAATAAAGTTATAGTAGGTAACATCGCGGGCCGTATCTAACGGATAAGTACATGAGGGTCACGACCGATCAAGTGAAGCTTAGGGGAAACCTATCTACATATATACCTATATATATATATATATATATATATATCTCGTCTTTCGGATGATTAGCTAAATAGGTTGGTCATACGCCCTCAATAAGTGCAAATTCGTGAAGTAAATCGATTAAGAAAACCAATAAACATAACATGCATGCAACTACTATCCATTCACCCAGTACACACGCAGAAGACATACTTTTAAAAATAAAATATACAACGTAATAGAGACATTATCTTATCTAACTAATTGATGTAACTAATTAGTTTGAAGTAAAATCTGTCTGGAAGTCTTCAGGTTCAGGGAGGAATATTTCTCGTATTAGCACGATAAGCATGCAAATGCAACTCTACAGGGGCCTAAGCAAATCGCACCGATACCGGTTCGTAATTGTACCTACCGTTGCAATAGTGCAGGTACGCTTGTTGCAACAGGAGGCCTTGCATTCGCCGGCCATGGAACGAAATACTCGCTTTCACATGCAGTTCTAGTTGATTTAATATATCTATGTAAAGTCAATATCAAATAGCCGATTTATATTCTAATATCAATGGTAATGATGAAGCCGGTTTGATCACATAAGTCCAATCGCGACTCGTAAAATGGTTGTATTTATCTTGCGTATGTTAAAGATAGCAATGTAGGTACGCAATGCATTTTAGAGTTATTTATCATATCCTTGTGGTTGTACAATTGTAGATACTTCATTGGAACGCCATTGGATTTGTATCAGTGTCATACGCGCAATATGGATCGTGTTTGATTTTCAGTAACTAAATATAAGAAAGACCGAGATGTATTTAATATTTATGTTGACTGTCTAACTCAACCTGCTAACTTTTTGTTGGTTTGTCTCAGGGCATTACGTATTCAGTGAGAGAGTTAGGGCATAGCGAACCCAAGATGACTTGGAAAGTGCCTTCATCCTACTGAAAACCGCAACCACAACATTTTATTTTTATTTCTCAAGCGAACTGGACGTCTTGAAGCTTTTGAGGCCACTTACCATCAGATGGGTCGCTGACTCGTCTGCTTCATCAAAAGATATACTTTTTAGTAGTAATTTCTAGGTATTCTATTTCTGACCAACAAACTACCCACTTTCACCTTTACCTGACTTTTTTGTCTACTCAGCTATTACTTACGACTTATCGTGTATAAAAAGCCGACTGATTACATTGTATGAATGAATTAGTGTGATTGCGTCACGGTATACCGTATATTCTATGGGTACACGGTAATGACACAGGTCATTCATCAATGTACGAGTTGCTGTAGAGCGGTTAAAGATTTGCTTGAGTACTTTGCGCAATAACTACTTGACTGATTAGGGCAACTGGTGTAATATTGCGTTGTAGATAAACGTAGTAAGTAACTTCAACATGTCCTCCAGTTTTGTTGATTGAGCTTATCCTTTTTTAGTACTACATTGAATCGAACTATATAGTCACAAATTCTTTTAGACTGTTTTCTTTGTAAATCTTGTGCGGCACTTTGATATTTCGAAAATATCTTCTATTACACACAAAAGAGCCTTTAACTAAAAACTAAACTTGCACTTATCAAGACTATAACACAATCAAAATGAAGATATCCCAACAAACCGCAGGTCAGACACACTTCTCTAGACCCCCAACCGTCCACAAACAAGATAAACTCGCCACAAGTTAGTCCTAATGGAGTGTTGCCAGGTCTTTATTCTAATCTCACGTCAGTATTGAACGGATAGGTAGAGCAAACGTGTGGTTGAAACAATTGAACTTTGTGTGTTTCTTAGATTTTGCGTCTTTCGCTTTCGTGTATCAGGTAAATTTGTGAGTTATTTCGGTCTGATCTCCTGAATCTGATACCCTAGGGATCGGTTTTTTTTTTTTTCTTCTATTCCGTTCTGATTCCCCATGTAGAGGATCAGAAACAAAAGCAAAAATATATTTAAATATTTTATTCTGGTCGGATCCCCTAGTTATCTGTAGCGTCTCAAGATTTGAGTGTTTCGTTTATTCCTTGTGTATTTAATCCAACTTAATCTATAGTGATATCTTAGAGTTTGTTTGTATCTAAAGAATAATCTTCGAAACCACTGCACTGCTATTGAGGGGTATTACATTTGTATCAACTTAGCGGCAGACCGACTTGCCGAGCCGGCGTGAAAGAAAAGAGACCAGGCAGCGATAAAAAACAAACACTTTCATGTAAGAGTAATTTCATATTCATAAGCATCAAAATCAAATTCCACCTGGCTATTGCTACTGAATTCTGAAACTAACTAAAAACTTTACTCCAAAAATATTTCGAATTTTGGCAACTGCGCTTACATATAATACATATACCATATACCTAGATGTACTACAATACATTTATCTATATCTATAGTATCGGTGGACAAGCCACGCGATACGGCCGGCATGTAGTGAATTGAATGCAAACAGTTTGCGGCTACAATAACATTCTCTAGCGGTCTGTTTGCGTAATGTACCTACCGCTACCTAGTGCAATATCGTTAGCCTATTAGGTATAATGATAGTTAAGGGACAATTTCTATAATTAATTGGTTGTATGCATTTTTTATTTGAAATCTTTTTATCTTCTATTGCAATTTGAGTTAACTTTCCGCGTAGCAGTAATAGATGACCCGCAAAGCGGCAAGTTCTAACTTTGTGAGTTCAACGGAGACAAATATGTTTTGCAAGTTTACGCAATGTAGATCTTTCCATTTTTAATATTCTTCTTCATTACACTCTTGTCAGAGGGGTCGTGGTCGACATTCAGAGTTTGTAACCCGCCTCACAATCCGTCGCCATTATTCTCTGGTAGTTCTTAAAATAACTGTCTATGGTTGATTTTATCATGTTTCAGTATTTATTTAATAATTATTTTTTCAATATTTACATTATTTTGTTTTGTTTTTGGTCTGAGAAAATACGACCATGTTTCTCACTTTCGCAGCGAACTCAAGTGGCTCCCTATCCGCCTTCGCAGGAACACTCGAATATTATGTCTACTTTTCAACATTCTTTTTAATCCTAACTATCCTGCGTATTTGCGCGAGCGTTTTTCGTTTGCTCGCCCTTCCGATGCTCCTTGCAGATCCCATCTTAGAACTCTTCTTAATATCCCTTCCCATAAAACTGATTTTTATTCCTATTCCTTTTCTGTTCATGCAGTTCGGTTGTGGAATTTACTTCCGCCTAACATACGAGATTCCAACACCATCTCTATCTTTAAAAAACGGGTTAAAGAACATTACCTTTTAACACTACAGTGATTATCTATATTTATATTTATGTATGTATGTATATATATTATATATATATTATTTAAGTACGTTCATTTAATATATTGTTTATATGTATGTGTATTTATATTTAATTTTATTTTTGCGGTTTTTGTTTTAGTTTAGTTATCTTTATTTAATGTATCTACACACTGTGTCTATGTTTCTTATGAATTTTCCTGTCGCAGGTCTGCTGGAAGAAATTTCTGATGAAATAAGCAGTACCTTTGTGCTCTTGTTATTTTATGTACTATCTTTATAAGTTTTGTGTGTGCATATAAATAAATAAATAAATAAATAAATAAATAAATAAATTAAATAACCAACAAATCTTATATATCAAAATCAATATCGAGAAAATACCATAAAATAAAGCATGTTTCGATTCACTGGATTGCACGAATAGGTCGGATCGGATATCTATGATCTAATATTTTCCATGTTACAACACAATAGTAACGTCGCGTCGGTTGTTATGTCGCACGAACACGTGTGAGCAGCCATGCGTCCTCCCACGCGACGCGAGACACTTTACACTACACGACTATGTTATGATTACAATGAATTAAAATGTAGGACTGTTAAAAGTGCTTTGATTTCTTGAATATGAAAAATCGTAGGTTGAGTTACATTTTTTTAAAGACCGCAGTCTCTGTGTTGCGGGGTATTTCACAAGCATACAATTAAAGGACACAATGTTCACCCAAACTGGGTACAAATATCTATGGATCACACAAAGTTTTGTCTCGTGTGGGGATCGAGCCTATGAATTAGTGCAGAGCAGACGCTTGCGCTCCTACTGCGCCATAGCAGCGGTCTGATTAATTTGCATTAGTTATAAAAATCTACGTAACTCTAACATCATTAAGCTCTCTAAGGCCAAAAGACGTTGATCAGAAATATATGCTATATACTGGAATCATCAACATATCAGTGAAAAGACGTCCATTGGTGTACATAGACCTATAACTATCTACTGGCATACCATACCCATACTTTATTTACACGGTTCAGGATCCTCAGGTGTAAGACAAATGCTTCCATAGATCAGTGTTCTTTATTAAGACTACCAACCGTAAAATAAAAAACTTCTAGTTAGAATATAATTTACAATCTAATAATATTAGAAACAGAAGTTAATTGTGCATATAAATGGATACAAGTGTAGAGATAATGATATACACTGTATACCTTTGTGTTATTTTTTATGGTGAAGGCGATAAATATTCATGATGTTAGATGTATAACATTATCTTGGAGCTACTAAATTGTACTGTATGACATCTTTATATGTACTAAATTAAAGTTAAATTTTAAATATAGGCCCTTAATGTAAACTGAAGAAGTGATTTGGATTTTCGATCTTTGGAGCGAATGTGACTGCTACGCATGAAGCCTGATTACAATGCAGCCTGCTTAAATTTGTACTTTCTGTCCGTTAATCTATACTATTATATAAAGCGGAATAGTTTATTTGTTTGTTTAAATGCACTAATCTCAGGAACTACCAGTCGGATGTCAAAAATTATTTTTGCGTATGATAGCCCAATTCTCACGCGGCGACGGGAGCAGAGCAGTAAGCAAAAACGCGGATGAAACCGCGCCACGGAAAGTTAGTTTTATATATTTTAATTTCCCGAGATACCATCGTAGTCATCTTTTACAAGAATTTAAAACCATTAAATAAATTAATGTATTACCATTTTCTGTTAAAAAACAGAATATTGAAATAACAATCAACATATTCCATTAGTGGTAAAGCTAAGTTAAGAGCTATGGGTACCAAAGATAATAGCATTGTCTTCTGAAAATACAATGTAAGTGAGACTTGAGTTAATTTTATTGGTAGTCTACAAGCAAGTCTTATGAAGCCAGATGTGCGCGTCGCTACTTGAACTTGAAAAACACATGAGTGAAACACATAAAAAAAAAGAAACAATATGTCAGCCAATTAACCCACAGCCAGTTCGCCGGCAAACTACATAAGAAGAATTAGTAAAGTCGAAAAATCGTGTCGTATAAATGGCCCCGATACGTTTATCAAACGTATGCACAACGTTGACGGCACGACAAAACAGTTGTAGGATTGCGTCACCGCACCAATCAGCTGATGTACGCGTAAATTGAAACCGTTTAATATCTACACGTAGTATTATAGTACTCGCACTTATATTGTTTGAGTTAGCAACACATAATACAGTTTCACACACATTGTTGCATTAGAAAAATGTGGTTTTTCTCTTATCATTGTCGCTGAAGGATATAGATTATCTTTTAGGCTGTGTTACTTAGTTACTTTAACGAGTTTGTCACAACATTGTTTGTGTTGGAAAGGTTAGAAATATACCTATACTTTATCTGATAGTCAGTATTATTAGACAGCGAGTTGAAATTCGAAAGCCAAGTCTCACCAGCAACTTTAGGCCTAAATACATTAAAACTAACAAAAAACGAGCTTATAGATTTCGACATTTTTCAGTCGAAAGCTTACCTAGCAGGGTCCTCCTTTATATTTTCCTTCATAAGTTAGAAATGCCTAGGCAAGTACCATATGACTTGGTTCTTATTCGATATCAAGTCTACAAGCAAGTGTATAAAATAGGCCATCACTAGACGATCACGACGTCGCGACGCTACGACACGGCGCCATCAATGCTGTCAACTGCATAATATACATGAGGTAGAAGTAACATTGCTTGTCAATGCTCATGTCCAGATTGTCTACTTTACGACCACGTAATCGAGTCCAGCATAGCATAGTTAGTAAACATCACTCGATGTAAACACTGCGTGTAACACACGTGTCAATGGATATGAAATGAATTAGAGTGAATGATGAAATTTCGACATATTCGTCGTATTCCCGCCTCATATGCATCAGGTTATTAATTCAAGACTGATTATAACTGGTCTTCGCATGAATAAAGCGGGTTGACCGAATAACTGTCCTCTCATGCCTCTGTGGTTCGATGGTATGTTTAGACTACCACGAATAGGTCGCGGTTTCGATTACCGCTCAGTGCAAATATTTGTATGCATGAACATGTCTATTTGAATTGGTCTGGGTGTTTCTATGTATTATAAGTATGTTTATCCGCATTCTAGAACCCATAACACAAGCTATAAATATGCGTACTTTAGGTCAAGGTGGGGTTGTGTGTAGTTAAGATATTATTATTAAGAAAAATTGAACTATAAAGACCCTAAGGGAAAACGTCATCGATTATTACTACCAATATGTGTCAGGACTGGTCATACCTTAACAAATTCTTAGATCAAACCGAATCATCTATGAGCTGACAATTTGAAACAGAATTACATAGTGCCTATTCGATGTTTACCATCTGTAATATTCTGTGTCTCCCCGAGCTATTAGCTATTTATAGAAGAGGAAGGCGATGTCCTGTGCTAGATCTTTAATTACGTTGGTAATGATGATGGATAGGACTGCGTAAGTCAGATGGCTCCATTTAGAGAGAGTAGACCTAGTTAGATTAGACTTATAGCAGGCCTAGTTAAGATTGAAGAATGCGTGCTTTGATACACTTGTATAAATAAGTGGTGATTTAAATTCAATCAATGCGTTTAATATTGTAGGAACAGCCATTCTCGTTACGAGAAAATGTTGTCAACTCGTTTTTTGATATTTTATGTCTATCGACTACAAAATAGTTGCACTGATGACTCGACTTATATCAAACTAGCTTTCTGCAGCGCATAATATGGTTTGTTGTATCCCTCGGGAATCAGACCGATTTTCGGGTAGCCTATGTCCGTCTCCGGCACCGAATCTACCTACATACCAATTTTCATTGAAATCGGTTCAGCCGTTTAGGCGCTGAGTGGTAACAAACACACACACACACACACACATACAAACTTTTTCACATTTATAATATTCTTATTAGTGTTAGTAGAATTAAGAGATAATAAAGTAGTCGTTTTAGTCAAAGATTGTTAAGTTTTAAGGATACATTATACGATACGTTACCTAACTTCTATTTCTTTTAGTATTTGGACGAACCCTATGCATCTTTATGTTTTCGCAGAATACATGCTCCACGATATTTTATTTTGTCCTATAGCTTACTGCATTTTAAACCTTTTGTTAAAATTTAACTGCTATTAACTTTACCTCAGTTCTTAGCATCAACAAGCAAATTTTAAAACAACCCAATAGATTAACTAAATCGACGCAAAACAATAGAAGTATAGCAATAAAGTCAAACAGTTTATTTTATAGTCCAACAAAATGTTTAACAATAGAAATGTCAAGACAAAGGTCTTTAGAAAAAGTTAGCCGTTCGGAACAAAAGGACGACGTTTCGTTGAAAGTGGAGACTTGAAGGGGACGCTGTAAATCAATGTTGGCGAATAATAAAATGCTAATGCACAAGGAAATTTTGTTTTAACTGGAAACGGCGAGAACGCTTGCAAACGAAACGAGGATTTGCGAATTCAAAGCGAAACTAGCTAACTAAAGTACAACGCCCGCCCTAATGCCCTTTGTCGTAGAAAAGTACAAATTAACGAACTCAAATACCTACACTCAGACTTAGTACAAATATTTACTAATATTAAACGTAATTACGCAACCTTTAACCAAAAAAATACATTTAATTATGGTCATACTTTGTAAAGTCGATACAATCAACACGCATAGGTACCGGATTAATTGGCAACGAACTATGCGCGAATTATACTCGTAACTACCAACACGATTATAGGTTTTGTGGCCTTAGCAAATAAAGAAAAAACTATGTTCTCACTTTGCTGTTACATTTTTTTGACCATCAGTTATTTAAGTTGATCTACTTGTTATCGATGGTGTCTTCCATTTTTTTTTATTTAATTACATTTATTAAATAAGCTATCAGCTTTATAGATCAGGTCTACAGACTTGATGAATGAATAAGTGTTAAAATCATTTAACGATACATGACATGTCCTTATAAAGAAAATTGTTAATTATGAACTACCGCACATTTACGGTATAAATCGTCGTAGCAAAAAATATTTTAAGTAACACATTTTAACTCAAAAAGCAATTTAAATTCACTTGCGCTGTTTAACGTTACATACAAGACAACTATTTGTACCGATATCATAAATTGAACATTCGAGTAAAGTTAATGCATTGCAAGCAATTACTGTGTTTTATTTTGCATTGTAATGAGACTTTGAAGTCTTGCTTTTATAAAACGATACGAGCAATTTTGCGTCCTAAGTTTTAACCATGTTTTTATACTAAACCTAAAAATATTTTTAAAAATAATTTAACTATGGCCTCAATCCGGACACTAGGTTTACCACTTACCACTCGATCAGAGGAAGAATCGTTTAATTTTCCATTCTTCTCTCATACGCTTTTGCCTCAAGGTCAGAAATTCATCATCATCATATCAGCCAAAAGATGTTGGACATAGACCTCTCACGTTTTTCGCCACCGTGGCCCAGTCGTTCGCCGCCCTCATCCTTCGGTTGCCCGCCACCCTTATAAGGTCGTCGGTCCATCTTTTGAAGGGTCTGCCCATGCTGCGTCTTGGTCGGAATTTACTAGGTTGTTTTCTAAGCATTTCTGCTGATATGCTTAGAGATGATAACCATGTGAATAGGCCACGGTATCCCACATCAGGTGGACCGTAAAAAATACCACAAGAACAAATTCCTGAGTGGAACTTCTAGCAAAGTTTATTAATCTAATAGATAATCATAAATGTTTAGCATCAGGTTACAAAGATGTCAACTTTTGATTATCATTTGGAATATCATCAAATTATTTGAAAGGTATTGCATATTCAATATGATAATAATTATTTAAATATAAATTTTATATGTCATTGATTTATTTAATTCTTTAAGCATAAATTACATACAAATTTTTCAAATATCTTAGTCTATACCTAAATTTAAAAATAATAATTCTATAATTTTAATCAAATAACCCCCCCCTGGTTGCTCCCGGTGCAAAGGTGCCCATAACACTTGCCGCGTTCCCGCGCTGAATGGCAATGGCCAACCTTTGCACCAGGAACGACCCAGAGCGGGAGTCACCACACACATTATTGAGTCTGCGCCCTAATTCTTGAACGAAGTTCTTTGCCTCTGTGCCCCAACTGCCCATGGTCTCTACTGCTATGGGTACAAAATTGTATAAAGGCTCTAATGCCGAATACTTAAGCTTCTTTTTTAAAGAAACATCTTCCGCAGCGGCTGACGGGAAGCGGACGGTCCGACTCAGGTGGCTGGCGGCAACGGTGCTGACGCACGTGGCGTCCCAAATTAGGCACTTGCCATTTTTCCAAGGTACCAGAGTCAGCCCGTCCGGCCTCTTCCCGTCAGATCTGCTCAGACCTGGAGGCTCGAGCATGCACGGGACGTTGGCCGATACGAGGGCTCTACGAACTATGTCGTTGAGAGCGTGATGTCGTGGAAACCTCCCTGAGCAGCGACGACAACTCAGAGCATGATAGCCATCGGCTTCCACCATGGAACCGCAGGTGCATACATGGGGTTCACACACTCTGCAGCCCAGGCGGAAGGCCACCGCCACCCGCAAAGAGTCATCGTCCAGTAAGGTGCCCAGGTGAGGCGACGGCAGTGCGTGCAGCCACGCTCCCGATTCGGATTGCGACACAGCTCGTAGTCTAGCCATATCGGCCCCCGAAGCCTCCTCTAATAATCTCCCCTGGATTTTCCTCGCTCCTTCGTCATCCCACGCCCGCTGTTCGTGCACTGCAACGGGGATAGTTGCACTCGGGTTGCGGGCCGACCAAGCTGATACCGCACTTGACACAAACGGTATGCCCACCTTATCACCATTGGGATTTAATAGGACAGTGACAAGACTGGCAACACCGTGCGCCGACGCCAGAAAGGCTGGCAGGCCCACATCACAAGCACGACGCACCCCAAGACCACCGCACCGAACAGGGAGAACCGCCTGAGTCCACTGGGTCTCATCTAAGGAGACATTGATGACAGACTCCACAACCGATTTCAAGGTCTCGTCAAAAGAGGAAACTTCCTCGGGGCAAAGCCAAGTAGGAGTGGTTCTCAGCAGGTAAGATATTTTCGGGAGGGCAAAGCACATACGCAACAAGACAATTGCAACGTGTGCGGAAAGATCTTTGAGACGTTCGAAATATAAATTGGATTGAATTAATTATTTTCGTTTATAATGGATGCTTGGTTTCAAGCAATTATGTCAGATATTAATTACTTGTGTATTAATTGCTGTCGTAAGTGGTGTAATTAGGTAGTATTTATGTTCCAGCATTTGATTCCGTAGCGTCAATTCGGCATCACTGACCTTACGGGTGAAGAGAACAAAATATATTACCGGAAAACAAAATAAATTTTAAGTTGATTAAGCAAAAGGCTAAAATTCCTTGAGAATTCCTATTAACCATGGTGTAAATTACTAGTATGGATACTGGTTTGTTCACATTTTCATTATTTTAAACCATCCAGCTATGAATTATAGCTGAATATTGACACTTTAATGCCTTGCAGCAAATCTAAAGTCAGAGAACTGGTAGTACTTGTACAATGTGTAGTCTCAGTGCAACCGAAGCACTTTCATTACCGATACTTTACAGTGCCTTTACCACTTCCATAAACTTTACTTCATGGTAATCAGCATAAAGTGTTCACTTTAGTACTGCACATTCGGACGAAGCCAAGTAACCTACATTATACTTAATAACCGTTCTTTAGACATATTATTTTTATAGTAGTAAGTTATAATTTTAGGTTCAAAGAAGTATTAGTTGCTTACCATCAGGCAGAGTGATGTCGCTTTGTGTGGGCAATATAAAAATGCGTATGGTATATTGTAACTGTAAGTTTTACAAGGGTAATATAAGAACGCAACAAGTGATCTGTGAAAGCAAACGAGGGGTAAAAATTAACACATCGTGTACTTAGGAGCAGATCTATATGAAACACAATGTTATTTCTATTGTGTCTGATATTGTACCATACGAGAGGTAAAATAAGACTATTGTCAGCGAGATACAACGGCAATATTCTAATTAGAAATACCTCATGATTTTGAAACAATCAATAGGTTAAAACGTAGAGAACGAAGAAAATAAACTTTGTCTCAAGAAAAATCTAATTATGACCAAACCTTTCTGCTAATTTACAGACATTATAACAAGCTTACGTTTTATTTTCTTGCAACATGCATACAACAGCAAACCCAATATTGCAACATTTTATATTAAACATTTTGTTTTATACTTATTTCAATACATTTACTAGTTATTGAAATTGGATCCTACCATTCTACATTGCAGATAATCATGAGAATGTTCGCACACGGCGTAGTGTTCGTAGCTGTTTATAAGTGAATTCGAAGTTTATTGGCAGATGCGTGGATGTCAACAGGTGATTTTTCGTTTTGTTGCGTATAAAGCTGTCTTCTAAAACTCGCAACAAAAGAAGGACGAAAGCAACAGTTCAAAATACATCTAGAAAATCAATGGTGTTGTCGAATAAATTGTAGTAAAACTAAAACACCGGAGTATAATACAACATGTGGCATTCTGTAGGGAAGCTAGCAACAAAAAATCGATAGAGGACTGTTGCCTGGAGATTTGAGAGGTCTAGAGAAACTAATAATAAAAAATTACAAAATATAATAATAAGTTAGTAAACATAATATATGTACTGTTTATATTTTCTCGTTTTATTAAAAACTTGACAGCAAAAAATCCGTAACAAATTATTAGCCTAATAAAACCCGGTACCTAATCGTAACACTTAATGGTCGGTCGCAGTATTCAGGCATCCAATAACGTTGCACTCCGTCCCAAGGTCGGACCATGTACTATAAACCGCCAGTTTACCGCCACTCATCGACCCAAGTCTTTGTCTTGGACAAATGGAAGGATTCAAGTTATAAACGGCGCTTATAGTAAAACGTGTTTTTTATAAAATGTGTTATTGTTTTTTTTTACTTTCAAGAAATAGGTCAAATAAAAGATCGATTCTTTTTTGTTTTATGACGATTTTTTTCGTAAATATATCCGACGTTAGTCATTAAGGGTTTATTACTAAGTTAGTACTAACCAAAGTTGGAATTTTCTCTAAATACCTCGCACCATAGTGGAAAAAGATGGACAAGGTGCAAAATAAAATGTGTCTTGTTTGGGATGAGTGAAGAAACAGGATCAGACGACATAGGATGAACACGGAACAACTCGTATTAAATAACATAAAGTTTAAAATCGCGAAACATTTAATTTCTTTTTACAGTACAAGATAAAAATTACTCTTTCATTTAATTATCAATAATTTTTTATTTTATTTCCATTCCAGCGCTGCAGCGTTGTCTGTTTATGTTATTAAACAAATTTTATTATAGCCTTACTCATAGTCCTTTTACATCTATTGCATTCAAATACCACTAAACTAATACCAATGGTATTTGTTTATTAACGTTATAATTATTTTAGTCCTAACGAATACCACTCATAAACGAATCCCAAAACGCAGTAATTATTTAAAAATTATTAAAGATTAGTTGTAAAAGGAAATTGCATAACTGTTTAATTACTTAGTAAGCAAGTTATATACCATATCATCGTCATCATATTATCAGCCTAAAGACGTCTATTGCTGGACATAGGCCTCCACCAATTTTCGCCACCTTGTCCCGGTCGCGTCGTGAGCCGCCCTCATCTATCAGTTGCCCGCCTTATCGCCACAACTTTAGTCTATCCCGTAAACAACACATATTTCTTTATTTCGTGTGGAGTAAGACAACATGGTATTCATAGGTAGCTAATAAGCCACTTTCCCACTATACAATGCAGTTAAAAATTCAGTGTTAAACTAATCCATCACTTTCTAATCCGCTGTCAACTTAGAATTGGTGCCAACAGTTTAAGAAAAGGTAACATGTATCAACTGCATCGACCTACAATAATGACCCTGGTGTACCAGTCACCGCAGGTTTATTGCTAACGTAGGAGTACTTTAAACCTTTATTTATATCTCTATACTTTATAGCTTATTGCCTACTCAAAACTTTTATTGACACTTTCTTTAATGCATAATGCAACATTTTGAGCATTAAGAAAGAATAGATAGAATTAACGGATAAGGCGATTAGAAACTTACGTTTTATTAAAAGATTAGAAGAGTTTAACAACTTTTTACGACAGTAAAGTTAACGACCTTAATAAAATAGATTTTAAGCATATTTCTGATATCTCTATACATATCGCGATCGTGTTATATTTATACAACAGCAGAAAAGAGCGGACAATCTATGTATGACGAATTGAAATCAAAATGGCTTTTACGCCTAAATACGGGACACTCAACAATCGAGCTCAATGCAAGTGAATCTGTGAAGCAGTCAAGATCAATGCCGGTCACTATCATAAACTTAAATTTCTGATGGCCATACTTGGCAAAGTAATATAATTTTTCATCATACACAGGTAAACATTTTCTACACAACCAGTCCGGTACAAGCGGTTAATTTCTGCTTAACTAGGAGTAATTCATCAGCCGTCGTTAGAGCCAACCTAAAGGCTTTATTCTAGTGATCAGTTTAATATCCCGACACGGTTGGACTGGTTTCAAGCATAAATTTAAGATAGTGGAAAATTGTAAACTCGATAATAATGAATGGAGAATGATTTTAATTATTTGAGGTGGAGCGTCGCCCACCAGTGCCACGGTTGTTCCCTTAAAATGGGTAACGGTAGCTCAAGCGCAACAAAATTTATCACAGTACTGAGTTAACGCAATACCGTGATGGCGCAGTCACTTTGTTAGCTATATAATGGTGTTGTTTGCTCGTGGGTGAACTCCGTAGCTTGCCTATTCACAACACTATGCTATCAGGTTTTCACACCGCTATTAGCAATAACAAATGAGTCGTACATACAGCGCATCGTGTATCGAAGAAGAGAAGTTAATCAAATTTTGAATGATATACTTACAATACAAACGGCGTAATGGTACGTCTCGCTGAGTTATGGCTTCCCACTTTAATTCCCACTGTAGCGGAACAGTTTAGCTCCCAGTTGTTGATTTTCTCACACCAGTTATATTTTGGAGTGCGTGACTTGTCAAACGCCACGTCACTCCGAGTATTTGTACTCAGCACGCTAACATCATTATAACTATAAATGAGAAATAACATAGTTAGTTTTATTGTGTTTAAAGATTTTTACTGCCAGTAAAATGGTAAATGTATTCTATTTGCCTTTAAGTTGATTTTATAATTATAATATGTTAGAATTTTGAAGAGTTACGAATGCACATAATATTCTTTATCCTTTCGCAATGTTAATTAAAACTGAAAATTTATACATAGCTATTAACAGTGATCGATACACAAGTTTCTGTCATATTATAATTATTCACCAAACTATGCATTTCCTACTTAAAACAAAATTTTAAAAAAGCATTCCTATCACGGGCAACAGAAATATTTCGACTTTAATTTTCAGCAGTTTCGTAACTTTAACCAATGTATGTCTAATCCATAGACTTTAATTTAATACAGATTAGTCTTTTAAACGAATTTATCAAGATAAACACTGGCTGTAATGCAGCAAGAGGACGTAACGTAAACAACTAAGGTCAACGTAACACCCGTCGTACCTTTCATACTAGGTATTACGTTTTATATATTTTACTTCTTTATGTTTTCTTATGACAGTCATTTGTTAATATTTTTACAACCTACCCACGGAGTAAGACATACAAACAGTTATTTTATACATATTATTGAGAACTACAAAACTGAACGTAAATAATAAGTAACAGCTATGTTTAACATAAAAACATTCTGTTGTTTATTAATATTGACTTGCTACCATGAATTGAAAAATGAATATCATTGATTCCCGTTAACCAGCAATACTGAAGTTTTTGAGAGTTATTTTTGTTTGTTAATTAAGTCCAAGATTTCTTTTGCTGGTCTTTCAATTAAATTTTTATAAGCCCCTATAAAAATGTTTCTCCCTTTTCATTTTAAATTAAGAAGCAAATCCGTGGGCTCAATTATTGCACCCTAAATTTAGGGAAGAATCGCCTAAAAAGTTGTTAACACTGATTCCAAGCTAGCAAAAGAAGGCACGTTTCTTGGTACATAACAAATTGTTAAAATTAACTAAAGAACACGAAAAGATAGCACGCTTTGAGAGTGGGCTTCGTCTAGCAGTGGATCCTGTAGGTTGATATTGATAATGATGATGAAGCAGCTATTTAGATATACGACATGATGCCTATAATTATTACTTGAATTATCATGTTGCTTTTTATCTTATGAGATATATATCACTAACAGCACCCCACCGCTTTGCCCGCGCCTAAAATATGTTTCGTCTCCCTCGGGAATCAGACCAATTGTCGGGATAAAAAGTCTACGTCCGTCTCTGGCACCGAATCTATCTACATACCAATTTTCATTGAAATCAGTTCAGTCGTTTAGACACACACACAAACTTACGCATTTATAATATTAATAGGATTGGAGAGGTAATCTTAAAAGATTATCTCTCGGATATCAGTTGCTCACAAATGTATAAGTTTATTGTATAATCCGTAAAGTAAAACTAACTATCGCTCCCCGTCTCCAAAAAGCCTTGTACTAATATTTGAGATAGCTTACTACTTCGGGTTATGATTTAAGTGAAGTTAGTAGTGTAAATACGCTAGTAAAACTATAGTTTACTTAGTCCTGAAGATTTAATTCAAACTTCCTGTTCTGATTAACATTTAATAACAAAAATGGCTAGTGAGTAGGATTTGTGATAAGAATTCGTTACGATAGTTATACAACAAAAACAATTAGGTATTCTTATAATTTAAGTATTGGGACTAACCTTGGAAAAGGGATCGGATCATTAACTCGAAATTTAAAGCTGTTGGCAGTTCTTTCCAAAACGAAGACTTTGTGCATTATAAAATTGGTTAACAGTGTTCTGTAACTGTCGGATATGCAATCAGTTTTTAAATGAGTTGCCAAACTAGAACTTTAACGGATCGTTTAGTTAGTGCACCAGTTAGTGTTAACATATTGTTTAAAACTCCTACGTACTGAATTGAGGTTTAGTTTTAGTTCACTCAACTATTAAATTGTATGTTAATACGTTTAACCGCTTGCAACTGACACAGTTCTCATAGAATGGGAAGGATTAGGTCATAGGTGTGAACCTATATTCTTACGTAATAGTCATGTCTAGGTATTATTTAGTACCTTTAAAGTTACGGAACGCTTCCAAATGCGTACAAATTCGTATTAGTCATCAAGAGAAAATGATTAAAGCGCAAAGCCCGGGCAGTAAGTCTATGACTAAGCTCATTTCTTAAAGTTATCGCAATCTCTGAATGACAACGCAAAATACCTATACAAGAACAATAATACCCAGAAATTTCCAGCGCATTTAAAGTGTTTCGCAAAACATCGACCCCTCGCTGTGATATTAAAATTGCAATAAAAGATCAACGATTGTGAAAAAGTGCGGACCCAAATTGTAATTAAATAGTTGCTTATTAAAATCCTGTAAATTTACAGATAGCGATATTATAAAATGTATATTTTATTTCATAAATTGTGGAAGCCAGACAAGTCTAACGTCTAAAGTTGTTGGACTATATCTCATGCTGGTTGGTAGTCAAGCAATCAGCCCATGTAATAAATAGGCCATATATAACTTATTTTTTTTGGCAAACATGTTTTGTTTTTGACACACATGTACCATCTATATGTACCTACATTTTGAGCAAATAAACTATCTTATCTTATAGATTTAGAGGACGCCAGCTGGGTGGTTGACTAGGTCTATAATAAATAAAAAATGTAAAAAAAGAAAATCTTTGGATAGGCAGCCGAAGCTGCATATCTTCTGCTGTGAACCTGAATACAGTGTTTTCTTTAGGAGAAGTTATCTGCGTCTTTCTATAGAATAGAGGTACCTCCCGTATCTACTTTTCCGGGCTGCTTCAATTTGAGAGTCAGGAAAATCTTAAGAGTAAATTTTCGCTGTTCTCTGCTTAGCAATCGGAATATAATTATGTATGTTTGATCAGTGTAAGCGAGCAAGTAGATAGATATAGTTAGCTGCATTACACTAATTTCGTCCAATATCTTATCAATTCCGACATGCACAATGGACTAGGATGTTTACACGTGCATCTTATTCAGCAACTAATGGTCCTCGATTAACGTCAACAGTTTTTCTACTCTTAAAGTAGTTAAGTACGCTATGTGCATTACACTAATCTTTTAAAGTTACAGATCTTAAAATAACCGATATTAGTTATTCAACATACTGCATGTCCACAATGGAGTAAAACTATAAATGAATGAATGAAAGTAATCGATATCGGATTGCCAATGAGAATCCGTAAGTGCGGCATTAAAATTAAATGTGTTGGTTTAATATTGCATTGTTTTAAAGATAGCTTTGTGCAAGACAGTGAATGAAAGAACTGTGAAATGTGAGATGTATGTTTTTTTTATTGCCGACAGTTGCAGACGACCAAACAGCCCACGTAATAGTAAGTGGTAGCTGTCGCTCATGAACGACTCGAAGTCTCTGGCATTGCGGAAGCAACTCAAAGCAAAGGGACTCTGCGAAGCTGCTGTTTACCGTGAAGGGAGTGGAGTAGGTGAAGGGATTGAGGAAAGTGAGGAAAAAGGAAAGGGGGAAATGGAGCCATTATTATGCTTTGTTTATGGAATAATTAGAGAAATCCGGTCACTGAGGTAACATAAAATACTTTAGTGTAGAACATCTGTATATTGACGCATATCGTTCTTCGATCTCATTACCGTTACCGATGCATACGATGCGAATCGCGATTGTAAATTTTAATCGCCCTTGAACACGTCGTCATCTGCGATCGATTTCGGGCGTGTTCGGTTTGTGTGGATGTGGACGTACCTACCTCAAAATCAACAAAGAACTACATAAACTATATTAACCACGTCCTGTTAATCTCATATACAGTAAGCGGATGATCATTATTGGTCCTAATATCGAATCAATTTGGTTGTGGAGCTAAAAATAGTAAAGACGGAATATGACAAAGATTTTATAGTAATAAAACTCACTTGTAAAGTACTATTCCGGTCAATGGATAAAAATGTATGAATGGACGTCCGAAGCTATGAGTAAGCGAGTGAATCGGCAACAACACGACTATTTCCGTTCACTACGAACTGAGGTATAGACAAGTGTCAGTTCCGTGACCCCTTTACTCAAAGCGGTGCGATTTGTGATGCAATCGCTAGCTCTGTTGTACTGATTCATGCTATTATCTCTATAACGTTATTATACGATTATATATATTATTATTTTCAGTAAACAGAAGGGTATTGTACAATTAAATAAGTATTGCTTGAAGCTGTTTCTTTGACTCTTGGATAAATGACTTAAATAAAATGTTTTGTGTAACAATGATGAAAATTGATGATATAGAGGTAACGAGAAGCAATGTAATGGTAATAACTACATTCTTGTAATTGAATACTGTCTATTAAAATGAAATCAATACCATTATATAAAACGGAAGTGTTTGTTTGTTTGAACGCGCGAATCTCTAAAACTACCAGTCGGATTTGAACAATTATTTTTGCGTATGACACCCCAGTTCCTGGGAAAGGTTATAGGCACAATGTTACATCACGCTACTGGCTACGGGAGCAGAGCAGTAAGCAAAGACTCGGGTGAAACCGCGCCGCGGAAAGCTAGTCATTATGAAATGTGACGCAGAAATTATGGTTTTCAACGCTAAAATTCAAACAAAAATTGATCTTAATTCGTTTCACATAAATGCTAATAAAATTATTTAAATTAAAGTCCTTATCATTATTAGTGACGAACCTGTTGTTAATGTTCAAATCGACCAATGGTCTCAGACGTAGGTGAACGGCCTTAAAGGTTTACAAAGTAAAATTAATCACATTATCATTAAAATGACGTTTAAGTTTTTGCTGCTGTAGTCCTGAGTTGACTGGGATTTAGTAACTCCTGTTCCTGCTTTGTTCAAAACTGGTTGGAGGATACTGATTAAGTATAGTCGACCATAAAATTGCTTTACCACTCTTAGAGTAAATGTCGTTTGCATATCACAAAACAATAATGTCTATTTTCGCTTGCAAGTTACCTCAGTACAGGACTGTTGTCACTGTCTTAATGGAGTCTTATTGAATATTAATTTTGATGGATTTTTTTCTAAAAGTGGTCGACTATACATCAAAACAAAAACTCGCAAACGATCACAGACGATTCAGGACACCCGATGGTATCTGGTGCTCATGTATACTCACCTATTTCGTTGTTGTTGTATAGGTATATTAAGTTGCTGGATAAACATAGTTCAATGTTTGGGAGCGTTTTCCCACCATTACATGTAATTGAAAACTGGCATAACTTGGGTACAATGTGAGAAACATGTGATATTTAAATTACGCCTACGTATGTATCAGTTCTGTTCGTTAAATCGAAACATTCCTACACGGACGAATACTATAGAAATACGATTTTAAATGTATTAACATAAATTATATCACTCAGTTCGCTGTTACGAAATTTCCGAATACATTGAACTCTATAGCAATAAAATTCTATTTCGATCGACATTAATATGTTGTTCGTATCGTCTGAATGGATTCGAGACTGGTCTAGCTTATTACGTAGGACCGATCGAGTGCAAATTACTATTGAATATAGTAATTCCTTTTTTTATAAAGGCGGATAAATACGTTCACATATAAGGATCCAATCAATGACTTTTCACTGAAATAATATTTTCCGTGCTATTATAGTGGTTGGGTTTGATTATACAAATAGGTACATATTTTTAACGTTGCTCCTGGACGTCAGAAACACAAGAGGTTTGCTGTGCGAGGAGTCTAACTCAGAAACAGAGATGTTGGTGTTTCTATATTCTAGACTAAAGATAAAACGGCATTTAACTTATTGCGAAGAAGAGAATTTAACGGATTTCATGGTGTACTACGGCGCAGGAGTACGTACTAACGTAAGTACACTTTTAATTATGCTAGTTGGTTCTATACAGTGAAGAATTGCTATAAATGTCATTAGATAATTAACCCTTTCGTAATGTAGTGTTAATATATCTGCGTATTTATTGAGTGATTTTCCATTATATACGGGACACGACCATCGTCAAAAATATTTATTGCATTTAAAATTTAAAATTAACCTTTAAGTAATTGACATTGAAATGCAACCTGACCCTTAATAAAATGCAGTAATTTATTATAAATTAAAACAATTTAAAAAAACTTCAATACTTATCGTTACAGGTAAATGTAAATGAATAATTTAATAGTAATATGCATATTGCTGCATACCTACTTTTACTTTTATCTTGAACTAGCTTTCCGCAGTTAGGTAAGTACTTACATCCTTGGTACGGCTCTGTTCCCGTCGCCAATAGCGTAATGTTACATAGCCTATTTCCTTCCTCAAGATCTACGACAGCGAACTGGCTGTAGGTTAATTAATAATAATAATAATATTTCAACAACTACACATGACTGATTCCATTTTAATAACAAAACCACAACGTCATAAACAAGTTATTAAATTCTTTAACAATAATCCACAAAATTAAAACCATTAAATACTTAATTATCCATTAAAAGTAAATCAAAAAACGTTAAATTCAGTAGCCGTGGGGTTAGCAGGAATGTCGTTGAGGGAGGTGGGTCGACAAAAACGTCCCGTACCTGCGCTACCGTTGACCTCAGCGGCAACGATTAGACCCGGTACTGCGTCTAATGCAGGCCCCTTTTGGTATAGTTCTGTAGAAGTCATTTAAAATTTCAGGGTTAGGTACATCTGGTTTGTAATATAATTCAATGTGACTGTACGTTTAAATCATCCTATTATATGAATAGCTCTTGATTTAATTACGTCGTTTTCTCCACAGGTATAGACACAGGCATGATAAATCCACGGTGTACCCACTAAAATAGTTGGTAACAAGGGTAGAGTCTATTTAAATATTCTGCCGGTACAATTTCAAAGGATTGATCAAATAATTATAATTTATTTGTTACCTTGTACGACACCCACAGACAAAAAGGAGGAAAATCTGATCCGGGCACAAATGGTGTTTGAATAAAGTGCTATAGTTAAATTACAGATACCTAGTAGTAAGAAAAGAGGTAGTAATGCCTAGTAGAAGTTCATGTATAAATTTAAGAGCACGTATCATGTAAGAAACAAGTTTGATAACTCAATTACATACTTAACTGCTATTGAATTTAAATTAAATTCTCTATAGACGTGATAATACGTTACAAGTAGTTGTAACGTCAACATTTCGATTTTGAATGTCATCGAATTCTTTATAGAGTTGGACAGCATTTATTTTGATGACATCGATGTTATTTACATAGTCATTGTAAAGATAACAAAGTTGAAATTTTAGTCATTAGAAAATAAGTTGTTATAATATATACTAGCGCTGCGCAAGTTGCGTTTTTGACTACTGCTCCGCTTCCGTAGGCGGTAGCGTGATGTTAAAGTCTACCTCAAAAAGTAGGAAAAAATATTAATACTTGAAAATTTTCACTTCATTTAAAATTCAAACTGAATACTTACAAACGTAAAATCAATATACAATTCATGTTAAAATGCTTAACCATAAGCAACTGCAAGTTGTGTGCATTACCTGGAACGAAAAACAAAACATATTTAAGCTATACTTGCTAAAACAACAATTACTTTCATTACTATCCATAGTGTATATTTATTCTTCCATTTCTTTCACTTCTAATAAAAGTGAGTGGGACAAATGTAAAGAAAATTCATTTATGTTTGAGTCGTGTTTATTTATTTATTTATTTAAAACTTTATACACATACATGTAAAGGCGGACTTAATGCCTGAGGCATTATCTACCAGTCTACCATTGGGTGATGCAGAGACAATCAAGTAGGTGCTTAAAGTACTTAGTTTTAAGAAAAGAATTATTCTATATATTTAAATAAATGCATATATATAATAATAATAACAATAATATAAAAATAGTATATCTATATAATATATACTATATATATAAATATATATATGATATACTAATACATATAAATTTAATAAACTACATGTAGATGAAAAATAAAAGAAACAGATTATTTTGTGTGATGAAAACTGCCATTTTATTTGGATAATAACAACTCCCGCACTTTAACTTTAAACACATAACGGTTAGTGGACTTCCTGATTTCGAGAGGAAGCGCGTTCCAAAGAAGAATGGATTGGACAGGGAAAGAAGAGTGAACAAAATCAGTTGTATGAGAGAAACACGTTAAGAGAAGATTATTGGAGGAGCGGAGCTTTCTATCGTGGATAGAACTAAGGTACTGAAAATAAGGAATCAAGTAGGGAGGAGGGTTAGGGGAAATAAGGATTGAGTAAAGTGTGGTTAGCGCACGCAAATGTCGGCGTTGGAAAATAGTAAGCCATTTTAGCTGGGAACGATAAGTGGACACATGGTCATACTTACGAAGGTTAAAAGTAAATCGAATGCAGTTATTGAGAAGACGGTCGAGTTTATTGAGAAGCTCTGCATTCAGGTCAAAGTAGCATACATCACCATAGTCGATTAAAGGGAAAATTGAAGACTGCACCAGCATTGCCTTAGACCTCCAAGGAAGAAAATTTTTTAGGCGATATAGAGCACGTAGTGTACCAGTGACTTTTTGACTGACATGGGCCACTTGCGCTCGCCAATTTAATGTAGTGTCAATGATCAGGCCAAGGTCCTTGACTGTTGATGATAATTGTATAACTTCGCCATCGAATACAAGAGGTGGAACCGTAGCTGTGTCTAACCTGCTTAATAATCTTTGGCTACCCACTATTATGGCTTGACACTTCGCGGGGTTAACCGCCAATCCAAACCTATCAGACCAATTCTTTACATGATCCAAATCCCTGTTGACCATGGCGACAGCCGACGACACTTTGTCCACGTCAGCTTGACAGTAAATCTGCAAGTCATCGGCATAAAGATGATACTCGCACTGAAGGTTCTTAGTTATGAGGTTAATAAAAATTGAAAATAATAAAGGAGAAAGTATACCGCCTTGAGGAACGCCTGAAACAACGTCACGCCAATTCGATGACTGCTCATCTAGGCGGACTAGCTGCTGGCGACCTCGAAGATAACTAGAGAACCATTCCAAAGACTCCGGAGAGATCATAATATGGGAAAGGATGGCTAGGAGAATATCGTGACTGACGGTATCGAAAGCTTTAGAAAAATCAACTAGAGCCAAAACGGTGACTTTAGTATTCTCCATGCCCTCTCTGATATCGCCAGTCACTTTAAGGAGAGCGGAAACAGTGCTGTGACCTGGTTTGAAGCCAGACTGGAACGGGCTTAAAAGTTTGTGCGTATATATGTGATTCGACAGTTGTTTATGCACACAGGCTTCCAGCACTTTAGACAGGAAAGGGAGAATGGAAATGGGTCTAAAGTGATTAGGAAGAGAAGGACTTTGTACCTTTGGGAGAGGAATAACGTGAGCTTTGCGCCACGATGCTGGAAACGTGCCAGTAAGAAGAGAAAAATTTATGATGTGAGTGAGGACTGGGAGGAGCTGGTCCAGGATTGTGGTAATCATGCGGCGACTAATGCTGTCACTGCCCACCGCATTGGATTTTATAGACAGGATTTTCTTTTTGATCTCATCCGGAGTCAGTGGAGAAAAGCACAAACTTCCTATGTCAGGACGAGGTAGATCAGCTAAGTAGTTGATAGTCTGACACTTGGTTTGGTGATCAAATGAAATATTGGAAGAGAAATGGTTTAATATTCAGTTAGCGTAAAGCCTCCGTAGTCCCTTCATTGTAACTTCCTGCTTAACTATGGGTAAAGTACTCGAGTTACTGATAACATTAAGTTACATCTTGATCTTAGGACTATGTTTATAATCGTACACCTAAATATATCAATACAGCTATAATATACTATTAAAATAATGAAACTAGATACGTTACTATATCGTGCATTTTATGTTAAATTAACGAGTATGTTAACGGTTTATTTTTTATATAAATAGGTATTAAATATCATGTTGTTTCACAACATAAGTGGAATTTTATGTTTAAAGAATAATAACGTTAGCATTGATTGGTCTAATAAATCGTTATTTTTTTGTTAGGCCGTAATTTTTTACTAGGCATTAACTGTCTATTACTAGTGTAACCTGACTGAAACGTCAAGCAATCAATGAATCTCTCAAACCATAAATTAGTAGGTATAACAGTAAGCTATAAAAGAAGTAGGCCAAATCGAGATTTTACGAGACTTCTTGTCCCAGTCCGGTTAGAAATCTTCACCGTACTAGCGTACACCGAGACTAGAGAAACAAAACATAACGCTACTTAAGCTAGTACTTTAAAGGGTAACGGTTCCAAACTGTTCAAATCTTGCCGCATTTTGTAAATATTATTTTTGTTAATGGTGACAGACGAAAAAGCGTTCTACTTGAAGCAGTGGCGTGCACTCCATATAGGCATAAAGGCACTGCCTACCTTAATAATTACTTGAAATCACAATTTTAGCAACATAATTAAATAATGTGTATAATTAGTGTGTAATAATGTGTACTGTTAAAAAACTAAAATGCCTACCCTGTCAAAAACTTCTGTGCACGCCACGGACTTAAAATGATAACCATTATTAACCATCGCTCGTAAGTCTGTGCAGTAGAGCTGCACAATTTAGGCGATAGATCTCCTAAAATTACTCGCATGAGATCAGTCCGGTACCAACCTACCTCCTTTAAATTCATATTATCTCAAAGTGTTTTATAAAAATATAAAGATATATTTAAAACCTTCACTAAAATTAATCACAAACGACTCAGCTGTTGAAGGGAATCTCTCAAAGTGTTTTGTTTGACGTCGAAAAGCTAAGGCGCAGTGACATGCTATGGCTTACCTTTCGCTAAATTTCGTGATAATAACAATAAGCAGCTTTACTGAGACAAAATAAGGTTTATATTTGCGTACCGACTATTCTTGGGATCCTCAAAAAGAGCACGGTAGCCAAGATTCAGGGGTGTCAACTTACAAGTCATTGATTTATTTTACGTTCAATTTGTTCGCTTGCATTTAAAATGTTTCTACCGTGTGTTGTTTTATATTGGAAATAATAAGCGCATACAATATTATTATATTTTACATTATTTGTTCACTTGTTTCATAGTGCATGATACAAAGACATTAGCTGCAAAACAGTTTTAATAATGTTTTATTCAGAATACTTAATTATTTATGAAGTGCAATATAAGACACCTGGATATCATGTTAATGACTGTTAATGACCAGGGATATCGGTTACATCGCTAATTAGTCGAGCATTGCCGAATAATAAAATTACACAAACAGTTTAATATATCAAACAAAGTACCTACCTATACATTTAGGAATGATTTTAATCAAACACGCATAACACGTATTGCTAACGATCTGATTGTGAAAAGGTAGTTGACATACCTAAAAGAATTCCCAACAGCACAGCAGGTACGAAAAGTTTCCACGAAAAATAATAAATCTAATTTAGCTCACCAAAAAGTTTGAAAGCAAAACAACAGCCGAAACGATATCCCCGGCACTTGGATGCCTTAGAATATTCGATACAAAAGGAACAAGAGGGCAACCCTAATCCAGCAAGGGTCTGATTGCTCATTAATCACGAGCGCCTGTAATTACCGCGCCGGCGCACAACCGACGCGCCGTAATTTGATTTTAGAACATAGAAATAATGCATCGCACCGAAAACCGTTTTCGTCAGAATGACGGGTAATTGAAAATTAGCTTCATTTATTTTCATTATTTTCTCGCTTGCATACAAAATAGTTTGGTTACGGAACGAAAAAATGTTTTCTCTTTTTACTTACAGATAACAATCTTAGATAGTTCATAATTTTGTTGTTCACTGCAGTTCTTTTTGTGTCGACAACAAACGAATGCAGCACACCGCCCATGTCTAATTCGTAGTGGCTAACTGTCAATCTTTTTGCCTCATATATAATTTAACAAAAAGTTGTTTCAACAAAAACTGCTATGCAACTATAAATTGTGTACAGTTCTTGCAAATTATAAGTGTTGAAGTCAAGTAATCGTAAATCCAATGAAGTGTTAAGTTTGTAGTATAATATCATCGCTGAATGTATTATGTTGAATAATACTTTATAGATATTATGATTTATGAATACGAATATCTTGCGATACATGTAGCCCACCTGCCTCCAAAACCGGATACAATAAATTATAAGAAAACAAAACCGGTATTTACCCTTTTGGACTTGAGGGATCGTTAGTCTCGTGCCATAAACATTATACGTTTGATCCAACGTTTGTTGTATACAAATATAAATAGAAAATTGTATGACAAATATTTGTTTTCCTAAAGCTTTGTCAAAAATCTACTGTTTATTTTAAAAGTAGAGCTTTTTATCGGCGCATATAGTTTCATGTTTATTTAGGAATAAACGACTTCCTTTCACGTCCTTTGATAGTCAAAATTAGGCTGAAAACGAATGAACGTGTACCTTGTATATATCAGCAATATTTGATCACAAGAACTAAAATGGGAAAGCAATAAATTGCAGCCTACGAAGACACCCGACAAGACAAATGCGTGGTGTTAGTTTGCGGTATGTTCTAACAGGCGGGCATGTTGAGTGGAAATACAACAGGAAACGATCTGGACACCGCTTCAGGTTAAAATAAAGTGGAGTAACGGGAGATATTGAGACTGGAACACGATTGGTTTGTGTACCTTTACATAATATAAACATATGTTAACAACTTGTTTCTGCATGTTTACGAACAATAGTACAACAATCATTAATTTTTTTATTGCTCGGTATAGAAATTGACACTTTATTATATTGTTGACGATCTAAAAACGGCAAAATCAAAATGAACGAACAATTGTTATTATCTACTTGCGTTTTTCGTTTGTGTATCGATTTATAGGGTCTCCCCAATCAGGGTGTACGCGACAAGCATATCGGTATCGGTGGTTGAACTAAATTTGCGAAATTGTACCAATTTGTGTACTTGTGTGGCCATCATGTTCATTATGTTGTATTTTCATCAAACGTTAATGAGCTGCTTTGTATTTTGTTTCTGTGTAGGTATTGGCTTTTAATTGACGCTATTATAGACCACCGCTTGTATTGTCGGTAGTTTTTGCTGAGGGCTCGTATTTTGCGGAGAAATAAAAACGCCTTTCAGTCAGTATAATATCTTGTTTGCTTCAAAATTCTTTACAAAAATATCGAAAGAGAACTCGCACATGCAGCATGGTGGAGCTTTCTGGCAATATGTTCCGATTATTGGTTTTGAAAATGAGTCAATATAATGTTATCTTATGAAATCTACTGCGGTGATTTTTTTTGACCTCCGGCTAGTCCGGATCAAGCAAATTGATACCTAGATAATTTTCCCTGCCAAGAATTAGAAGGTATAGGCTCTGACTGGGCTGGCGCGAACATAATATATGTTTGCTACATAACTAGCAATCCTACGTAGAATCAGACTAGACAAGTTATACTCCTATTATAATTTTCATCAATGAATTGTAAAATAGTTTCTCACGCGGTATTTCGGTAACATGACATAATTGATTAAAGAAGGTGATATCCCTAGTTTACCTTAAGTATTTATTATTTGTATACTATATTAGCGGTCTACATGCTACGTGCGTCAAAATGAGATAAATATTAGCACGTTTTGGCTTCTGCTACTACTACGTAATTTGGTATGCCTGGTCTGTCACGATGTCCGATTGAAAGTGTGATTTAAAAATAAGTTATCCTGTTGTCTCTGTAGATAATAGACATCAGAAGAAATCTAATTAACTATTATTACTCGTATATGGAGTTTCAAACATAGCAAAGCAATTTTTAAGAATCTTTTAAAATTTATTTCATAGACAACACTGCGAGCCAACATTGGCCGCATTTTACAAATTTAACATAGGTATAGCCGTATAGGTATGGGCAATAACATTTTTGCCGAAACAGTCAAATAACAGTGTCTATCAGAATAGATTTTGCACCTAGACCTAGTTAAAGAAAAAAGAACTACAAGAGGAAATAAAAATAAATATTTTTATATCAAAGTACACAATACATGATTATACCTTTAAAAAATAATTTATAACCAATAATAAATTCATACTATTCAATATATGAATTTGAGTATAAACTTAAAAGTCAATGGTTTCAAGTAACCAGTGCTACAATGGTTGGTTATTAAAGTAATTGAAGCAGGAAACCTAACATGGTTGGTGCTTGTTTATTATAGCCCGAGGATCCCGGGGGTGCAGTGAGTAGAGTCGCCAGCTGTCCTGTTTATGTAGGACGTTCCAGTTACATGTTCTAAAATGTGAGACATGAGAAAAAAAAGCCGCAAGCCAAAGAAACATCATACATATTTTTTATAGTAGTGTGATGCTTTAACAGACATTAATCGATTGACTGATTGCACTAGTGCAGTCCGTTTAACTAGTGGATTCTTCTATTGCCGACGCGACGCCTCAAATAAAAATTTTAACAAAACAATTCATTTACAATTTATCATTGTAA
The DNA here is from genome assembly GCA_963082885.1 of Parascotia fuliginaria. Taxonomy (NCBI): domain Eukaryota; kingdom Metazoa; phylum Arthropoda; class Insecta; order Lepidoptera; family Erebidae; genus Parascotia; species Parascotia fuliginaria. Next base: position 18,074,364 of record OY720175.1, read on the forward strand.
ATGATAAATTCATCTTTAAAATATGTAGTTATAGCCATAAAAAAATAAGATGATATTATTACTAACTCTGTAGCGCAGATAACTTTACAAACAATGGGACATAGCCAGAGCCGTGAAACAAGTATTTTTCTTTAACGGCATCGAGCACACACTACATCATAATAAGTGATACTCTTGGTGTTGCAAGCGTCCATAAATGCTTACCATCAGGTTGTATGCTTGTTTGTCACCTTAGTTGTATAACAATTTGTAACTATCAACACAATTATAATTAAAAGCGGAACTTCCGAGTCAATATAACTCAGTCCTGAATATATTATTTGAATACGTGGTAACAGTAGCAGCGTGTTAGCTTTGTGGGCTCGCGGGGTGCTTCAAAAACAAAGGCGAATTTTGGTAATAGTTTCGAATTGGTTGTACGCTAACGAAGTTTGGGAACATGTCGTTTATTTTATTAGTCGTGCCCTTTGCAGAGGTAACAGCTGAGGTAGGAGATATACAGATGACTATAAATTTAGCTTATTCGTTTGTGTTCTGTATAATGTAATAAGCATAATCTACTTAAGTCACTACGGAAAACTATAACAACAATATAGCATACTCGTAAATTTCGATTCGAGAGAAAATGGTTAATTTTTCGCATCGCGTATTTGATTACTCGAATTTTTGAAAGATTCGAAAACTGAATTCGATTTAAGAACACTTTTTATACTTCCTATCGGTAATTCACAAGTTCTTATTTTCCGATAGAACTGTCAAAAGTTTCAGATTTCGATTCGTTTCGAAAAGTTCGATTTTGTAGTAGCATTCAAAACCTAAAATTGTTTCTTTAATTTTGGAAAGAGCCATTTCCGAAGTTTGTGAATAAAGTAACTAGTTTTTGCCAACTTCAATCATAAGATAGGTAAATCTGAAAAATAGGAGCATATGTATCGCTTGATCAAAATTAAAATCATTCATGTATCAGTTTCAAGGAGTTTAACATAAAAAACAGCTGACATGCTGTAACTACTATGCAATATACACCCTGTTATTGAATAATAAAATAACTAGAGTACAAGATACAAGTTTCAGACAAAATATGATTAAAGTTCTTTTAGCGGCACTTTTTATATAACATAAATTATATAGTTACTTGGTTATTATTAGTAACAACAAAGTTAATGATTAATAAAAAAATGTTTTTAAAATTGACTTCTTGCTACACGCAACATGTGCCTGTTTTTAAGTATTCATTCCAGGGTGTTAATATCCTTATCGTATAATAATTACAAACGTTCAATTTCACTTATAGTCCGGTGTTTTTATGAAAGCCATCAATCAGAAAGTAAATGCTGAATGAAGGAAGAAAAGTCGATATTATCAGCCCCGCCCCCGACGCGCTCCAACGACACTTGGGCCTGGTAACCCAATATGTGACTGGAGGGTTCTTTACACGGGTATAAATCTGCTGGACGTGAGATAATAATACAGAGTTCTTTTGTATTAATGATTATTGTATTGTTAACGTCAATGGATTGATATATATTTATTACAGTAAATTGAAAATATAAACTACGCTTGCGCTGATAAATTGTAATTTTGTATTGAAATGTAAAATTAGTTTACGATGGCGTTCTCATTTTCTTTTTTCAGATTATGTAATAATGATACCGCAAAATTAATCAAGCCTTTAAAACTTAAAAGAAGCGGTAATAACTATCTCTACTCATAAAATCAGTGTCGATTTTTTTAATCTTTTTGATCCCACTGATGTGTGCTCCACAACAGCTCTCTGTTCGACGTTGACATAATACAGTCGACGAGCCAGCTTTTGTGGGGTCTGCCTGGAAGACAACGCCCGTGTCGATTACAGCTTCAAAATCCCGAAACACGAAATGCTATAGTCCGAATCGTAAAAGAAGGATCTTGGTCACAATTTTTCTTTTCAAAATCAGTATTCGTTGTCACATCCAGTGGCTTTTAAATATCACCCTCATATACGCATACATAGGGTGTGTGAAAACGTCGATCGAGTTCAGCACGTCATAACCGCTCTCGGTTATTGCTGGCCATATTGGCCGAGAATTTGTTGCACGCCAATCGTTCATAGATATGTAAGATGTGTTTCCATTATTTTTAGTCATTTGACTTGTTATAGTAATATTTTATTCTTTTCTATTCACTAGATATTAGATGACAGTTAAAACATTTTGCAACATACTATCCAATAGTATGTTGCAAAATGTTTGTGAATGTCCAAATTAAGGTTGACACATAGATTTTTTTTATATGTTGGCAACCGCAAGTCACCTGTTAAACTAACCTGAGACCCTAGACAAGTGTCAAAGATTTCTATTCTATTCATAGAATAGATCATAAAATGTATGAGATTGACATAAGCGTTGGCGTTAGCTTATGTCAATCCTATACATTCTTTTATCTATTCTATGAGTAGAATAGAAATTTTTGACACTTGTCTAGGGCCTATGTTATGAGAACAAATAAATGTTTTTTTTTTCTATTCTTGTTTTCAAGCAGAGGCATTAGGCCACGTAATTAAAGTGTTTCGAGAATTTTGAGGTCCGTAAGCAACGATTACTACTTACCGATGGGTTACAAATACAAACTTATGACGAAAGCAAATACAAATTCGCATAAAAATTTGAAGTTTTCAAAATGAATAAAAAAGCAGACGCTTTGTCAAGTCGGTCAGTATAACGATCGATGTCCACCCTAACCCCCGCGATATTTATGAATAGCTCGACAAAAGTGGGGAGGAATCAAATCAAATTCATTATATCACTAGTGAGCACAATACTGCACTAAAGGGTTGAGCTCAACTCAATGCGACGGTCGCGTGCCGCATCCAACACGTGCACACACATTATGGATTATGCTAATTTAGTATTCTCAACGGTCCACTGATTCTACTTTAGTGTGCTAGGATAGTGCAAATATGCGTAATCGTTAAAACTGCTTCGGTAGACCGTAGAATGTCAGACTATCTCTTCCTCTATTGTTGGTGATTAAAATCTTTAAATTTGAACAAAAATAAAATGTAGCTCTATTTTATTATATTTCTTATTATAAGGTCTTGATGTGCTTTTGTTCAGAGCACATTCATTATAAGAAATTAAAGGTTTGAAACTTTTTAACGTAAGACTGTCACAGTTCAAAACTGATTCCTTTATTCCAACTACTTTATTTCTAATTACGTTGTCGAGAACTATCGTACCTTCAGCGGAAAAGAGGCTTAAGAAGAAATATATACTACGCTTTTTCGACAACTTTAATAATTGTCACAAGTTAAATATTGACATTTTGTATTTACATTTTTATATCGCTGTTCCACTGACAGTACGATTATAGTCTATTTGTATTGAAAACAGCTTCATTTTTAAAGCTACTTGTTATATTTTAATAAATCGCGCTGAATCTGTAATTTAACACTAACATCTCTAAGCTGCATTTCACCATGATATCGTTTCACAACATTTAAAATCGTTTAGCAAGACAGGTGGCCCCTATTCTCTTCGGCTTAAGAATTAATAAAGAAAACAAATTCGTGAGAACCGCCAAACATAAACAAAAACATAACGTGCTATTTATTTAGGGAATACGCAAAATGCGTGCGCACGTGTCAACAGTTCACCCTCGAGTAACGAACCCTTAACAATATCATAAAAAATCATTGCAATTTCAATCTTATTATGTAGGTAATAAAATATATGATAGGTAAGCTTATGTTCTCAAAGACGGCGACTCTTTCATTCAATGCAGAATTAAATATCATTGTTAGAGTGCCTCATTAATGCAATATTGAATTCGCAAGCAACCGAGGGATGGTTTTTATTGTGTGCCAAATTGACCAAGTTAGTTTTGAGAACGTGAATTGCGATTTCATAACGTGATAAGTTTTATTTTAAAATATGGTAGCAAATAGTCGATTTATCTTTTATACTACCGCACTGGCAAACAAGTTTTGTATCGTAGCGTTACAAAACATAGCAGACTCTCGAAACAAACATTTAAATCGCGTGGGAAACGAACTCACTACACTGACCGTAACCTGTACTGGCAAGACCACCATCTTAACCGTTTGACCACATGTACAGTCAGAAATAATTACAAGATAGTGATGCCGTATAGTCAGATTACCATGTCAATATTTGTCAGACATTATATCAATAAGCACAGTCGTCCTAAGATACGGAGAGAAAATTTTCTCTCTTCGTTTTGTCGTGTTTTAAGGTGGTTCCGACGAAATTTCGCCGAAATCCGCGACTTTCATCTCGATATTTAGTAGATTTTAATGCTATTTATTCATTTTGTTTTTTGCCTACAATATACTTTGATTCATGAACTTTAGAATAGTAGAAGAATTATTTACAATAATTGATTATATAACTTATACTAACAATATTAAAACAACGTGATTTCACTTATATCGAAATATTACTTTGTAATTACTATAGTTATAAATATAAAAGTTATATTGAATCAACCGGAATAAACCAAATGTCAACTCTATAGATTTATTTCATTTATTAGGATAATGTTTCAATAGTTATTGATAATTTGGCTGAATCAGCGTCGCAGGGGCTCTGCGCGGGCGACGGGAGGCAGAGCGGCAGAGCGGCGCAAGCCCTTCTGACGGACGGACGTATGCGGTTTTTTTAAAAATTATTTACGTAATTCAATAATTGCAAATAAATAATATCAAAAAAAATATATTGTGTGGATAGATTTAGTGTTGCAAATAAATTAGATTAGTGATATCGATTTTTTTAGTGTATTAAATACATAGGTATTTACCTTTATTTATTATTATTTTTCATCAAAATGACTAAAATTTCACGACTGAAACAAATACAAATGCAAAAGATTCAACACATGAATATCCTGTAAGTAGGTGTATACCTACCTTCATATTTTTAGTAAAATACCTTCTTTGAGATACTTACCTAGGATATCCTTTAATTATGTTTAGTTCCACGTAAACTAGGTAGCAGGTGGTGAGCCTATTGTCGCTCATGATAAGATCAAGGCAACACCAGGCCTCAAGAATCAGTAAATTTCTGCTGTTATATATCCTAGGGATATGAATATGAGCTTGCTACAATATTGTCTATGTCTACTATCATTTCGAACTAGGTGTGTGGTAGGTGGGCACATGAGTAAAATATCTAACTTGGATATTTACTCATGTGGCAAGGGCGCTTTCCGATTCCGACCGACATGTACGAGGTGCTTCGGTCGGAACACGAACGTCGGCGTCGGTCGTACAACTAGCATAGAACTCAAATTACAATGATTATACGTGAGATGCGTCGGTTTGCGACCTAGTTAGGTACCTACACAAAACAACCATACACGCTGCTGTTAGGTACCTAACTATCTACGTTATCTTGCACGAGCATAAATACCTATATATCTATATATACATACGGTGTGTACTTGAATATTCTATCGGTAAGTAATGCCGATAAAATATTCAAGTTACCTCGTTAGATTTTTTTTCATGAGCTGATAAAATCAGTGATAAGATACTAGGCTAAAGTAAATACCTACCCTTCTACTTTCAATGCATCTTATTTTGATTTATTTATTTGATTGCGAGAAAGGAAGAAAAAAAAGGCTTTACAAAACGTCTTAGTCTCTAACCAAACTAAAATATTTGAAGACTGTGAAATTATCACAATTAGGTAAATTAAAAATCCTACTCTCTGTTCCTTTATTATCGTACTATATGAATTTTTAATCCTAAAATTAAATAATATATTGTTGAGTGCCTACTGTACATAACAAAACTAATACCGTATTTTTCGAGTGATAGGTGTATGTAGAAAGTAATAGACCCGGCACGGTGGCACAGTATAAAGAATTCTACTCTTTTTTGTACAGTCTTTACCTAACTAGGTAAAGGCAAAAGAATTATGTTTTAGCACTCTATGTATGTATGTATGTATCTTTATTATATTATATTATATATAAACTTATTGTAAAATGTTTGTATGCCTTGTATGTAGACAAAACATAGCGCACTATTTTTATGATCTCAAGACCTTTGTTATGTACCTATGTTAACAAATAAAATTTCTGATTTCTGATTTCAATTTCTGATTATAAGTGTATGTACTGTAAAACTACCCCGTGACGTCGTCCGCATGGATCCGTTACTTAGCGATAATATTACATTAGTTCTACTTTACCGATTTTGCATTATATTATACATTTACAATACTGCAATATGTACGTACATACATATATATGTATGTACACATATATTTGTTTGTACATATTGCAGTAATCTATACTTATAATGAATCTCTAGCGAGGTAATTTTCACGGTACATCCAAATCACTCAAACTGTGGGTACAATGCGTCTACTTTGGAAATTGTTCGTGTTACTTATTTTGCTAAGGGTACATGATATTGTGTACCTTACGTACGGGCACTTACTAGAAGATAATCAACATAGGAATGATGACGCTTTGTTTAAAGCATGTGTAACTGAAAATCCTTATCAGCTCCATCATTTGAATTCAGTTTTGCTGGTGTATGGTGCTGTTTCAAATTCAGTGCAGTGGTAAATACATACAGAGTAAAGATACTGTGGGAGAAAAAAGGAAATAAAGAGGACCGAGGAGATAACTATGCCTTCGGACCACTGATTTTCAGACAAAACTTACATTTTACGTCGTTATGTACATGTTAAATGCACATCTCCAGCCAAACCGTCCCGCTTATTCTAAAAGATCTACTTCCGTAAAATGTTTGCTGGCTATACAATATACAGAACGATTTACTGAAGTTATATCCAGATGAACCGAAAATAAATAAGGAAAATGAAAATATGTTAATTCATATAGGTTAATTAAATTAACACTTATGAACGTCAAAATTTACAAAATGTCAGCAAATTAACCTACAACCAGTTCGCTGACAAACTGAAGAACAATTTTAAAAGAATTTTAAGAAGAAGAATTGAAGAACTGGCAAGAAACTCAGGCCACTCTTTTTAATCGCTAGGTTATTACAATTTTTGTAAGTTACAGTTTCAAGTAGCATGCAAAGTGACACAGGCAATACACTTAACTCTATAGGTAATTAAATACTTACAGCTTTCTATGTTGCAAAGAAAAAATAAAAAGTAAAATGTGTGCTTTACAGGCTGCCTCAATTTGCATATTGCTACAAAAGGTAAAGGCAACATGTGAACTGTAATAAATGTTTCTATGTGAGTGTTATATAAATTGTTAATATTCGATATAAGTATAAAGTAAGATGAACTTAATTTACCACAGGAGTTCACAATGTACATTGTGAACACCTCTATTTCACAAATCACAATGTATAATTTTAATAATACTAAGTATACAATTTTAACAAAACAATACAAAATGTGTACTTAACTGTACAATTATGGCTCGGGCATTATGTCATATATAATTAATACAAAAAAAAATCATTTTATGTCAAAATGTATCAATAAGCGAGATTACAGGTTGGAAATAAATTATGAATCATTTAGTATAATATTCTGTATACATCTTTGCTCGAGACAGAACAGCGTTTTGTTTCGATTAGATTCGTGTTCGTAGAGTAGATAATCCTTCTACTGATTTGGCTGCGCGATAGAAGCCTTATTATAAAGGATGAATTTACTATGGCAAACTGTAAAGCGCTAAAAGCAGTGGACCAGATATCAGACAACACCAACTCATGAGTGGCTATCACAGTCCTACTATTTTGTGTTCATTTTCGGCAGACTGTGCCTGTTATTCCTACCTCGTGGACTAAGACTGATGAAATTAAATAGTGTTAAGGAGGTACACAGTCTGTAGCACTTCAAAATTGTTTTGCATTTAATAGGCTCCAAGCCTATACACTCCGCAAGATTTGCCATTTCATACAATATACAAATACAATGTATAGTAGACAATGCACAAGTGTAGTCTGATTTGTTACTCGAGTTTGGTAGCGGTACGTATCTACAGAACCAAGAAAAAGTTGTCTTGCACAAAACCTTACTTTACATACATCAATATAACCGTGCCGTACAATTGCCTATCGAAGTGACTTCACTCTGCCTTATGATACAGTCAGTGGGATCCAAAAGACTAAGTGGTAGCCACCATTCCAAAGGTTATTGTTTCAAACTGCTGACTAGGTGGTCTTTATGAGATGCTTTTTTATTATTGATGCAGGACCTCATATCATCAGTCCATGAAGACGCAGTGGAGTTAGAAAGTTATGAAAACTCTTGGCTTTTGTAAGAGCTAATTTTGAACACTTAACAATCAGACAGGCATAAATAAAGATTGAATTTTTCAGTATTGTTTTAAAAAGTCATGTACTAGTACTATTGATACAGTTATTTTATTCATACTGGTCTACCAACGTGACTCTGCCTGAATAATTTAAAGAAAAGACATTTTGCTGGGGTAATGTTTCAAACGTTACCCCAGCAAAATCTGTTTTTTTTCCGAATAACTTTAAAACTATAATGCAAACAAATTTTGCTATAGGTAAACAAATTACTCCTTACGACGCACTAATTATCTGTTATACTCTCACCTCTTATAAGCACATTTTTATCAACATTTTGCTGGGGTAACGCACTCCTCTGCTATTTTAATAGAAATTGTCTCAAACTGCTAGCATAGCGGCTTCATGATACTTATAGCGACACTATTGCAAATAGTAAAAATATAAATGAAGATGAGGTACGCATACGTTTCATACGTGCACACACACAAACTTTCGCATTTATAATATTAATAGGATGTTAATACATTTTTTAAGTCAAAATGTTTTAGTTTGTTCATGTACAAAAAACCTATATATATATATATAACTATAACTAAATAAGTATAAACTCGGCAGGGTTACTAAACTAAAGTGTACTAGTATTAGTTGAAGAATACATATCATGTCAATTATAGAAATTTATCACAATGGTGTATTGTCATTGGGACTTAATTTTTAAGCGACTTCAAAAAATATTAATATTATAAATATTATTAAATATTTTTTTGTATTCAATAATTCATAAAAATCGTTTTAAACGGCTTTTTTGATCAGGTAATACATTTCACAGCAGCTGGGTTTTGAGTTTATTGTTTTAACCCACAGTAGTTATTTTTATTTCTACTACATATTTAACAAACGTCATGATTCTAAACACTTATCTTTGCTTTCGCTACTATATAAATAATAAATATATAAATAATATATACTAAAAAATATACATACTTACTAAACGAAATAATAAAAGATACTAAAAAAATAATTCATTATTGGCGCGTCTATCAGATTTTAGCTCTGCGGTTTAGTTTAGTAGTTGTGCTACTGCTACTTGCCGCTAGAGGGCGAACTCGCACGCAATGTTTTTTTCGGGTGAGGCGCGGGGTGGTGAGGAAGCGAAACGCTCAAGGTCATATGTGACGGAACGCCCTTAATATTATATTATTTATGACTATAGATAATAACATTGTTGCACTGATAACTTAACTTTTTATATCAAACGTAGTAATAATAGTCTTTTTGACTACCTGGAACTTTTGTTAATGTTTTTTTTTATTTAAACAAACATAATAAACAATTTTAATAAAAGATTATCACATGTGTGTTGTATGTTAGACCAATAGAACTGATTAAAAATAATTACGCTTAGCGTATAAGAACCTATTTATCTTTTTTTCGATAAAGTTTTTATACTAAAGCCAATAAATAAATAGAGTGTTTCCTCTATCGTGATAAGCATCTAATTTACAACGACAGTTTTAATTGCCACGTCCAATTTGACAATTACATTGGTTTGATTGATGTATAATTTCGATTGATCAATAAACAAACATCTCAATTATTAGTAACAATTGAAATGTAAAGAGTAGTTCACACTGTATGCCTCTCGCGATTTATTGTTTCGCGATTAGAAAGAAATGTCAATACGCTATTTTGGATGCATTTCTTAAGTTATGTCTTCAGCTGTAATCCTTATTCTTATTTTGTTTGATAGATATTAGGTATGTATAAGCCGAAATTGTATTGTTTCTTGTATTGTATCTAAAAAAAAGCAGACTCTTCTTGGCATCGTTAATGACATTTCCGATTAAAATATGTATAAATATTAAATAATTTAGTGTTAAAGTGTCACACGGCACTTAGTAGTGACAGTTCCATAAATATTTTTGTACCACGATTATGAATAATGCGGATCGCGAGAACGGGCCAGATGGCACGGTATCGATCGTCGGGCGAGCGCACGGACGAACGGCCCTATTATTGTTTAATCGTAATCTCGGCGCGCGATTAGCATACCCATTGTGCACTGCGCACTATACACATGTTTTCGTAATGAATGGATGACGTCAACATACAAAAAACGTAACTATTATTAAATAGTCGTAAAACGTAACTGTTCTAATACTGGCGGGTAATGAAATTTCTGATTTGTTGATAATATTAACATATTTATGAAATATTTTCATCTGGAAATAATCTGATCTCCATATTAAACAGCGATTTAAAGATGACGCGATTGCGATTGGGTCAAATATTTGATATTAATCCACTACCGAGGTGATTAAAATATATTTATGAAAGCTACTATCATTAAAATAGCTTACATTGTAATCGTTGAAAGTGGTTATATTCTCGGAAACAAGCTGTTTATGAAATACTACAGACTCAACGCACTACTGGTACCGATAATTACTTACACTTAGTACTCTGTCTGCTATGATTGGTAATCGTTTGTGACTTAGTAAACAAGGTGTAATCATAATAATAGTGTAGTTTATTTACCTTGCGAAACTACTTACTGTGTTTTATGTTTGATGCTGCGAGGGATAAGTATGTATATAGGACTATACAGTAATAGATATCTATTTTACACACGATTCTTTAACATATACTTGTTCTAGTATGTATTCAATGCGTTCTTGTTGCAGGCGACTAGGAACAAGCACCAATAAGAAAATACTTTTACGCAATTGCTTGATCTGAATCGAACAGTATTTAAGGAAAAAACATCTACAAATTGACTGCTACTGCAAAAATTAATAAAAATCAAACAGCAATTGCAGAAAAAAAATTTTTTTTGAAATACAGATAACATTCCAGACACAATAGTAAAAAATACTGAGCAGTTAAAAAGTGCACGGATAATATTGTAATCCAATGGCTGCACACAAACGCAATAAGTACTAAATAAGAAACCAAACGAATTAAAACTGCCTGACCAGTTCCCACGACACGACGCGAGATTTAGCTTTTCATGTACCAATTCAGGGGTCGTGTGACGGTTTGTTTTTATGAGAGTAAAATACCTACACTTTGTTGCCACAGCAAAAATTGATTAGTTAAATTATGATTTTATAACGATATTAGTATATCGGGTCCTTCATGGATTCACACCAAAAGCTATTCAGACCGGTGTGAATCGCACAAGGACCTTTTTTGAATTCTTTGTTACGGGCTAATGATGTGAATCGATAAATGTCTATTTTGTACTTGGCCATTTGCACTACGATATATTATGATAGTCCTTTACTTTACTAAGGCAAAAAGAGCTTTTTGGTGTTTTATACCGTAGTGCGAAACGACGAAGTACAAAATAGATATTATTTCCTACCACCCATGATCTTTCTTTAGAGTCGAAGTTATTTGTAACACTTTTTAATTAATTGCGAAAATATATCGCATTAGCTTACAGCGAAACATATGATCTTTAGTAAATTGTCACTTACAGATAATTCGCTAATGCACTCCAGCTTTGCAACTAAAAAAGTGGTACATATTTCTTCTCATATTAAGTTCAATAAGTGAACATAAATAAATTCGGCAGTGCAAGTGGCGTTACGGGCTCGGGAGCTGAGGAGCGGGCACCCCAGAGACGTTGTTCAAAGTTAAATTGTTTTTACGCGTTGAGTGCTCGTAACAAATTGGACTTGGAATATCTTGGTGCGGTTTTGGTTCATACATAAGCTTCGGGGAATATGGCTTTGACTTCGAATCTTTTCAACGTTTAATGCTTACTGTGCTTTGACGTATTGGAATAAGCTATATATAGTGACATTCAATCGAATCTAAAACAGGAGTTAGTTGATGATATGCTCGATTTATGTATCAGTATAGCATTAATTCAAAGTTCAAACAAATTTATTGCTTAGTTTTACAAATCATCTAAGGGTGCAGTGCGATAATCCTCGAAAATTCGTCGAAGTCGAGCGACAACTAATTGCAAAGTCTCGGGTCTAGTAATCCGGTCACAGCGGGCGGGCCCGAAATTAAAAACCCCCGCCTCTGTCCAGTTCGGGATTACGGTCCATATCGAGGTTCGGCCGGAGGCGAAAAATGTTAGGAGTCAGCGCTACGGGCTCTCTGTGTTAGTAATGATAATAACAAGGTTTGCAGCTCAGTTTCGGTGTGCGTTTAATCTTTTAACATGTCAAAATGGTCATTGTGTGCAATCAAAAGAATTATGTTCAAAAATTACCACGTTTTATTAGTGTCTTGGAACAAGATTAAATACAAACTAATATAGACGAAAAGTATAGTAAAGGTGACAAATCACATTATAAAACCAAACAGTATAAAACATTTATATCCCTTTAGCTTAGAGAGTGCTAAGAACTGAATTTCGCCATTCAGGCAAAGACCCTTAAAACCGAAGGGTTCAAAAGTTTGTCGAGAAATTCGAAATCCTGAGATGAAATAGTAATTTATCAAAGGATTTTGAGTTTCGAGGAGCGGAAGTGAAGGATGGATACCCTTTATCGCAAATTGCAGCAGTGTGCCTGATCGGAAATTCCGGAAAACGGTAAAAAGAACACTTTGGGTGAGAAAACAACCGGAATGTATTTAAATAATTTTCGCCTCGTCTCAATTGGTTTTTTATCGCTTTAATCGAGACCGGTTCCTGTTCAGCTAAGATTTTGCTTGTCGTTTTATACAATCTTACTGTAAAGCTTCTATCATTTTTGTTGCCCATTTTATCTCCGGTCATGTCGATTGAAATCGCTTTGAATAGCTTGGTGTTAAGTTGTTTAACACCAAGCTATTCGCATTTTTCACTTACTTATCACGTTAGGAAAAACATTTTCAAATAAATTGTGTGTGGCTGATAGCATTGTTTTAACTTGTTAAACAACAATTATATTTTTTTATTTATTAGTCAAAATGTAAAAAAAAATAACTTAACCAACGATTCAAATGCAAACGCATTTGAATCGTTGGGTTAAGTTATTTTTTTTTACATTTTGACTTAACCAACGATTCAAATGCAAACGCATTTGAATCGAAAGTTAAAACAATGCTATCAGCCACACACAATTTATTTGAAAATGTTTTTCCTAACGTGATAAGTAAGTGAAAAATGCGAATAGCTTGGTGTTAAACAACTTAACACCAAGCTATTCAAAGCGAATTCAATTTTAGTGTACAATTTAGCACATTAAATGAATAAAACTGCAAACCTATCTCTCAACAGATTTACAAATTTATCAGTTGATGACGCACGGCTTTGCTATAGATATAAAAATGTAATCGTAACAGGATACAGTGTGCAATTTGAATATGCAAAGTTGAAGGGTAAACCTTGTTTTCCACATTTGAATGATGATAAATTAGTAATGCATTAAGCGACAACGTAACTGTTAATGGTGCCATTACGTATTCGCTAGGAAGGCCAGATAATGAAGATAATGGTGATTTATTCCTTGTCCTCAAGACTTCACACGTTACAGTCCAACGCCATTACAAAGTCAGATTATTTATAATCCCATAACGGAATAATGTATGCACGGTGCGAACGTACGCCTAAACGAAAACGCCGACGCCGAGCCGCGTATTAATATTCGAATGGGCTATGGGCGACCTGTGTACGATATTCCATGGTATTAGTCTCATTAACATTACGGTGCGTGGACGACTTGTTATATAAACAACGAAAGCAGGTTGCCCTTAACGAAATAATAAATTTGCCTACCGCAAACAGCTGCGTAGTCACTAGTTTTAAAATTAACTGAACATAATATACGATTCAGAAAACATCTGTAGGTCTGTACTGAACTTAGAAATAGATTAGTGTTGCCATCTTATTTTTATTAACTCGATCGTAGTCATTTCCTTCATAAAACAGCTGGTTGCTAAAGGTTACGCCCGTATCTTTGCACCTGCGCTTCCCGCCTACTCGTCGCACCCTTCTCGGCTTAATTACAATCCTATTAACGAAATCGTCTCGTCGTCTCATCCCAATTGACAATCAGGGGTTACGACGATAAATATTTGACCGTCCATACTTCCTCTGCATTATTTAGCATGCACAAATTATTCATCGCCTAGATTTAGAGATAACACCGATTCCCAAACTGGTGAGTACTGATGAAGCTCGTAGATAACGTGTTAAGGCACATACAGTTCACAGGCTTGTTTCATTGGTTGAAAAGATTCGTCAGTACACGTGCGGGGATAGGACGCGAGGGTACGAATACACAAAGGGTTCGTTTTTTCTTTCATCGCGCAAAAAATCCACCGACAATTACCAGATTAGGGGTGAAAAAGAGAGGCCAAAGATTTTTTTATTCAATCGGTAACCGTTGGTCTTTTTTTCGTTTCCTTTTCTCAGAATGTTTTAATTTGAAAAGTCTTCAGTTAGTCGCGAGTCTGATGGATAACGGCATTTGCTAATTTGCTCCAATTGAGAGTGACTTCACTGTATTATTCAATACTAATATAATTAATTGTGTTGGTTGATCGTGCGGCAAATCCAACGATTTTAATTAAGTACCTTCTAGTTTTCGGTACAAAATTATTTTTGTGCGCGATATCAATCTGGGCAGCTTATTATGTGTGATTTATGTTGGGCCGAAATGGAATCGAGCCGTGACATGTTCCCTGTTTATGGTATGGATGAGATACAGGTTTAAAACGGTAGGTATGATTATGTTACTTAAGAAAGGATAAAAGCGGCTCAGTCTAAATATAAACCTCGTCTTTTCGTAGGGTTATAGTTTTTTTATTCAGAAAGAAGAACAAAGCATGTAACTTTCACACCTGAAATAGATACACTTCGCTACATAGAAAACTATCTTCAAAATTGATGTTTCAGAACAAAAGAATTAAAAAAAACCTGATTTCAACTTTAACGCGCTATTTCACGCGATGTTTGATAGGGCCCGGAACAGCCAAACAAAGTTGCGAGCGTGCATGACAAGGTACGCGAACCAGCCTAACGAGCGGCCGGTAGATAAGTGCACATAATTTCGCCGCGTCCGCTTACCTTGGGGCGCACACGCATGCGAAGTGCGCGTCAGTCGGGAGCCGACAGCTACCAAACAAAAAAAAACAAACAAAATGAGCCTTATTTCTAAAGCATTAAGTTTGATAAAACGCAAACATATCAATGCATTATAATGACAGGCAGTTTCTTTGTATTCTCTAATTTTTGTTCCGTTATGTAAAAGCGCTTCCGAGTTCACTATTGTCGGTAAGAGACATTTTGATATTTAAAAACACAATTAGCATAAAAATCTTTGACATAGATAATTAATTAGTACATCCTTTTTATTTTTGTTATAATTATATTTCATTATTCATAACAACTTTAATATTGTATTTTCCTTTTACTGAAGGGATTTTATTGTGATAAGTTTAGCAGTATGGGTACTTTAAGTTACATCTGATTGCCTATAAACTATGTTTTTGTTACCTTTTTTTCATAAATATATATTTCTCTCGTTGGTAATGCTAAGAAATGTACTGGCATGACCATTAAGATGCACATTATGCAGCAATCAAAGCTGTTAAGATGTGACAAAGAGATTCTAATACATTCTGAATTATTCAGACATTTAAATAATGACCTCGATGCATTATTGAATGTTAAAAAGTAATAGGTAATGAATAATCGTATCAGTGCCATTACCATTAACACCAACGTCAAATCGTAGCCACACGATATATTTGATCGAATAAAAATCGACTACCAGTGTTGCCAGGTGTATTGCTTTGTGCAAGACGTCTCTTTGGTAAGACGCCGCGGCATTATCTTATCTTGATCGTGATCGTAACCCAAATACCATGTTGAAGTATGACAAAATAATGATAATTTAATAAATGTGAACCAAAATCAATAAAAATTTATGCGATCGATAAATAGTCTCAAATTGCATTTTAGGTAGAGATTTTATGAGAAAACCACATTTTGAGCACAACTAAATTAATATAAAAACTGACTGGCCTGTTGGTCTAGTGGTTAGTGACCTTGACTGCTAAGCCGGAGGTCGTGGTTTCGATTCCCACCCAGGACAAATCTTTGTGTGATGAGCATGATTGTTTGTTCTGTGTCTGGGTGTAATTTATCTATAATATGTATGTATTTACAAAAAAAAAGTGTATATAAGTAGCATATCAGTTGTTTAGTACCCATAACACAAGCAAATATAATTGCTTAATTTGGGGCTAGATGGCGTTGTGTGAATGTGGTAGAATATTATTATTATTATTATTATTTATGTGTGTTTGTTTTTTCTCAGCTAGCACTGGTAACTATTTACGGACTGCAAGTCAAGTAAATGGCACGGTTTTTTTGATGCGGTCAAGTTGGTTGGGTAGTGTTAAAATCTTGTTCATTTATTTGTAGGAACTTTCGTACGATTCTGCAAGTGTTTAATATAGCGGCTTTTTGGAGTTGTATATAACTATTAGGTTTCATATCAATGAGTTTCAGAGCTTGGTGGATCTGTTTTGGGATAAAGCCTGTGGTTGACAATACTATTGGCACTATATATACTTTTTCTTGTCTCCAAATTCTTTGGACTTCATCTTTAAGATCTGTATATTTATGAACTTTTTCAGCTATGGTTTTTTGCAAATTATGTGTGTTCGGGACAGCAATATCAATCAGGTATGTAGTTTTATTTGTTTTGTCTTGTAGGGTTATGTCTAAGCGATTATAATGTATAGTCTTGTCGGTCAGTATAGCTCGGTCGTAGTACATTTTATAGGTGTTGTTTTCTAAAACTGCTTTAGGGAAATATTGGTAGTATGGTGTATGTGTGTCTTGTATGAGTTTGTGTTTGAGAGCTATTCTTTGGTGTATAATGTTAACGATTTGGTTGTGTCTGTGTGTGTAGTCATTTTGTGTAAGGGTAGGGCATGCTCCAGTAATGTGCTGTATTGTTTCAGGTTGGCTATGACATTTTCTACAGCTATCGTCTATTACTGTAGGGTCTTTGATGATGTGTTTTCTATAATTCTTGGTGTTGATGATTTGATCTTGGATTGCAATGATAAAGGCTTCAGTTTCTGGAAATAATGATCCTAGCGTGAGCCATTTATTTGATGCCATTTTATTTATATGGGGTTGTTCAAGGTCATTAGGATATCGGCCATGGAGTGCTTTCTTCTTCCATTGATCTATTTTTGTGCTTTCTGAGTTACTACTATTGATATTATCTATTTCTGGTTCTTAGGTTAGATTCAAAGGTGTGTAATTAAAATCAGTATTAACTATGGCTTTGTGGATTTGGCTACTATGGGCTTTTTCATAGAAAAATGTTTTTAATTTTAATATTTGGGTAGTCCATTTATTAATATTATTGTTATTATTACTATTATTATAAAACGAAAACAAACTCATTGTTTCTATAAAGTAGGTTATGCCTGATATTAATATATTTTCATATCTGGCAGCATTATGAGACCCACACATACATAGACCAGCTGTGTAAAAGCCAGTGTCACTAGTTCTTCGCAGTTCACACAAAAGACGCGAGGCATCGATCGGTCGACGTTCGTGACTATTGTTCAACGAATGCACCACCGTACATCTGTTTCGTTCCTTTTTCACTACGCCCTGCATAATGAAACCGGCCCATTGTGAGGAAAAACATCCATCCACAAAAGAACACGCACTAAGGTGCTGGCTGTGTATTTTATAAGAAAAAATACCCTTGAGGTCTAAAAGGTGGGCGTATACGTTGTCGGAAATGAGAAAGTCGATGCAACTGTTATGACATACGCGCTTCGTTATGTGTTATTGAAAATAAACAACAGTTTGCATTTAACGAACTTAATGAGATGTTTTTTATTTATATTGACCTAGTTTCCGACTTTGATTGTTGTAAGTGGCAAATACATATATGTCGATGAAAATGTTCTTTGTAATATCTATCTAAATTATTTCAAATCCAATCTAAGCTGTTAAAATGCTATAATATAATGTATGTGAGTTATTACACCTCAGTTCAAATTAAACCAAGATCAGGTTGGATTAGCATTCTAGGACCAATTTGTACATAGTTTTGTTTGACCAAAAAAAATTAATTTTACTTACACAGGTTGTGAAAAAATTAAAATACAAATATTGGAATTGCTTACATTATTTTTGTTAAAATGTACCAAATTCAAACACTTATTTTAAGTAGGTACGCGATTACTTATTACTGCAGTTGGCACATGTTGCGGTCGACAACTGTTGTATTACTTTGAATACCACAAAACTACTTATATTATTATCAATACAAAAAGTCGTAAAAATAGCCTTTACTTTTTATTGAAATTACTGCAGTTATTATAAGAAACAGCTCAACTATTCATTACGGAAGTCCATTGTTTTTTTTTATAAATGTTTTATTATTCATTTATTTTTATAAATTCAATAACTAATATTAGGTTGCCTAGTCATTGTATCACTAAGGGCAAGATTCACAGACCGCACTTTGACTTTACTTTGATGCAAAGATCTACTTTGTACCAAAAATATGTTTGAATATGAAGTTGAAAGTAATCTTCGGCAATACAAAGCTTACTTTGCGAATGTGCCTTTGCTGTAAAGTAAAGTCACGATTGTGAATCTGGGCCTAAGAAACATATTTTTGGTACAAAGTAGATCTTTGCATCAAAGTAAAGTCAAAGTGCGGTCTGTGAATCTTACTCTAATAAACGTCCCCCCCCCAAACGGGATTCTCGCCTTGTCGCGGCGGGGGGGGGGGGGGGGTTTATAAACCGTGGTTACCCAGAACCACGGTGAACCAAGAGGAACCCCAAAGAGGTGCCGCTCCTCTGGGCTTTGGTGGTAAGCCCACGACGGAGCGGCTCAGGAGGGTTGTGGTGCTGTATGGGCGGCACCGCAACTGGGTCGGCCTGCGGTGTTGCTTCGGCGACACTGCGGCTGAGGAGTAGCGGGGCCGCGGCGGGAGAGGAGTGCCGGTATTACGGTGTGCCGCTCTCCCTACCTTCCGCGGCCTCGGCGGGGCCGCAACCGCCAGATTGCGGACGCGGTGGGGCCGCAGGGGAAGAGAAGTGTCGGTATTGCGACGCGCCGTTCTCCCTATCCTTTGCGGCCGAGTTAGGTGGCCTGCGGGCGGCGATCGGGCAGTCGCCGCCCGAACAGCACGGGCCCGAGACGGCAGTGCGCGTGTTCCGCACGCGCCTCTTGAGGGAGGAGGGGCTAGGCCCCCCAAATCGGACGAGACCCGCTCGCGTGTGGTGAGCGGGTCGTGGCCCGTCGGGGTCGCGGATGAATGCGCGAGCGTCTCCCGT
Organism: Parascotia fuliginaria; assembly: GCA_963082885.1. Lineage (NCBI taxonomy): Eukaryota > Metazoa > Arthropoda > Insecta > Lepidoptera > Erebidae > Parascotia > Parascotia fuliginaria. The sequence continues at coordinate 18,093,901 of OY720175.1, forward strand.
GACCCCAACACTCTGGCCGTCTGGAGGAACACCGTGGGTTTTGAATGCGGTCGGAGAGTCCGACATAACCCCCGCCTGGCCCGGGCGGGTGCATATGCGTAATGCATTTTCCACGAAAAAAACTAATAAACGTTTAAAACAGCATCTATTTTAATCGAAAAAAAAACTCAAGCCAATATTATGTTAAGCGAAGTTATTTGATATTGTGTTAAATTTAAAAACAACAAAAAATCTTTATCTATATACTCACTCTCAAAAAAAATCTATAACTTTTATGCCGGGGGACCAATATTACCAGTGGGTTCTAAAGTAAAAATATGTCCTGTATTTACTAAGCGTTTGTTAGTAAAAGAATACGCATAAATACGCCTTCAGAACTCATAGATTTAACCATTCTACGAATAGGTACTAGCAAATATAATAATTTGGCAAAGAAGGAAGCATCATAAAAACTGCGTACATTATAAATGCGGGCTCAAATTGTGTTCCCTCGGGCGGAGCGCCTGCGCCGACGATTAAGTGCACTTAATTTCGTCTAAATGTTGCCCGACGGGGAGTTGGTTACTGGTTACTGCACTCGCTCTAGGGCAAGGACTTGAGAAATTCAATCTGAATGTTACGTCTCAGGTGGTATGAAGTTATCAAGCGTGAAATTATTTATATCTTGCGTAAGACAGTATTCTTCACTGCAATTCTTTTTCGTCGTGACACTCTTAGCAGAGGGGTCGTGGCCAGCAGGTCGTCACTTCAGTAGAGGCAGATGTTATTCACCTCACGATCATCCGCCATTTCTCTCTTGTGGCGGCCATCCTGTGGCACTCGTTTAAAGAGCCACTCATAGCAGACTTCACCTGATCGGTCCATCTCATGGGCGACCTCTGTCGCTTTCTGGTGCCCTTTACTTTGCCCTGAACGACAAGACGGTCAATGGAGTCCTTATCGCGCCGAGAAACATGCCCAAAGAACTTCAAAATGCAATTACGTTGGTAATATTATTACGGTCTAGAACAAAGCCGCCGCTCAGTATGAACTTTATTACTGGCCGTATTAATTAAATGTTTACCTTCGCGTCACGATTAGCAACAAACGTGATAAATGATATAAATTAATAACTAATTGGCCCCATGTGTCGTAAAAATTAATACAGGGTGAGCAACATAAAAGATGGTAGAATAAAAAAATAATAAACTGACAGCTGGTCATTATTTCAGAACAGCATACAGTGATATAGCTATCACTTGCTGCATACAAGGTAGGTTTTATGCACAAAGTAAAACCTAAACTTATTTTTAAAATATTACCTCTAAGAAACCTTACAAGTTTCTTAGAGGTAATATTTTAAAAATAAGTTTAGGTAAACCGTAAAAGTAGTAAATCTTATACTCATCTCATATCAAAAATTATAACTCTAGCATATTTTGCCGCTTGTCAAATTAATATACCCATATTCAAAGAATTTAATTTGCATTTGCGGGATACTCATCTAAGGTAAAGTTACACAATATGGGGGGAACAGCCCTACGGCTTCAGACACTCGAGTCCCTTGCGTGCGTCGCGGATGAAAAACTGTCCGTCAGCCTAAATCGCTCTCACGAACAACTTGTATTCAGATGCGTATCGCTGCAAATTACAGGTTCTTAGTTACCGTTTAGGAATCCTTTCATATGATCTTTGTTATTATTAGGTTTTGTGCTAACAGATATGAAGCAAAACATATATGTGATGATAAAAAGTTAAACTGCTGTGAAAGAGGTGTGGTGTACCGTATTGTACAGTAAAACCACCCGTGAACTTGTCATCTAGTTATAAGATCGTCATTATAAAAACACTCAAAACAGATTTTTTTTCCTAATAATCATGTTGCTTGACACAGAGTTGAGAGTATATACTTCTGCCACACTGACTAGTACTTACTTCACTACAATATACAGGTAAGTTACATAACATCACGCAAACATAGCTCATTCAAGTTATAGATATTTCAACAGGTTTCCAGTTGATAAAAACTTAAATGAAGGAGCAACAGCGATTATATCTAGCTGACAAGCTAATAATAAATCAGTATAAATCGAAGCAAGTCCATTTATCTTCCCACGGTGATTCTGAATCACTTTTTGTGAATTACTTGAGTTAGAGTTTTGACTGGCCTGTTGGTCTAGTGGTTAGTGACCCTGACTGCTAAGCCGGAGGTCGTGGGTTCGATTCCCACCCAGGACAAATCTTTGTGTGATGAGCATGAATGTTTGTTCTGTGTCTGGGTGTAATTTATCTATAATATGTATGTATTTAAAAAAAATGTATATAAGTAGTATATCAGTTGTTTAGTACCCATAACACAAGCAAATGTGATTGCTTAATTTGGGGCTAGATGGCGTTGTGTGAATGTGGTAGAATATTATTATTATTATTATATTATAGAGTGCCAATCGCGTGATAATATGTATCGACTATCCATTTCTATTCCACCTATAACGTATGTATACAACTTATGATTATTGCGTCCGTAATGAAGATAGAACACGCTTGCAAAAAACAGGTCAGAGATAAACTTTATTTAAATAATAAATATAGTAACTAAAGCTAATTACTTTTATATATTTGTGAAAATTTTGTGTCTATTAAAAACTTTCACATTGAAAACTAAGCAAACTTTGAAATCAAAAAGTTGTAGAGCGTACATTGGTTTTTTGCCTATGCAAATGAACAAAGTCAATGTGATTATTGATATAAATATGTAATTTATGCAGACGTATAATCGTATTACCATCAGGTATGCGAATTACTATATAGTTAAATTTGAAAGGCTATTTGGCAACATTCAAAATATACTACTAATTGTTGTCATCCTCAAAGAAAACAGCGTAAAAAACTATCATCATCATCATATCAGCCAGAAGACGTCCACAGCTGGACATAGGCCTCCCCCAATTTTCGCCACCGTTGTCGGTCGTTCGCCGCCCTCATCCATCGGTTACCCGCCACCTTTATAAGGTAATCGGTCCACCTTGTGAGGGGTCTGCCCACGCTGCGTCTTCTGGTTCGTGGTCGCCACTCTAGAACCTTTCTGCCCCAGCGGCCATCAGTTCTGCGAGCTATGTGTCCTGCCCATTGCCACTTCAGAGAAGCAACTCTGAGAGCTACGTCAGTTACTTTAGTTCGCCTGCGAATTTCTTCGTTTCTCAAACGATCGCGCAGGGAGACGCCTAACATAGCACGCTCCATCGCCCTCTGAGCGACTTTGAGCCTTCGGATAAGACCCATAGATTAAAATTAGATATTAAAAAACTATATATCACTTTATTTTGATGTAGAAAATGCGTAGTTTTTTAAAAACACGGAATAAATAATGTATAATGTTACATGAACGGTTTGTTATTGGTTGCAACTCCGGTGACGTCACATGCAAGTAAAATACACTAACTGCACTGGTAAACCCAATGTTTAGGTGTATTATTTACTTGCTTGTCACGTCACGCGTGACATAATTATAACCAGCTCCATTAGGTACGAAAACAGTGTTTTTGGCGCGTTTTAGTAAATACAAACTTTAACATTGTTTTTGTATTATTAAAACAGCAAATATTTCGGAAATGTTAATGTAGTGTAATTATTATGAAATAAACAATAATAAAAAACTGCTTTCCAAAATTAGTCAAATAGCCTATCACTTTAAAATATGCTATATTCAAAACTTTCTATAAATGTGTCAAATACAATGCTTTTAGTACAAATTTTGGGTCTCAATTACACTAAATGTTACGTAAAGATAGAGTGACCCCATTGGTATTTACATAGCGACTCTTATTTTTTACACGATGAATGATGCTTAAATTAGTATATTATTAAATTAATGATGATGAAATCTGTACATATTGGAGAAAACTTGTGATGAAGACTTCATCAGATGTTTGGATTTTTAAATCGATAAAGGCGGTTGAGATAACGTTATGCTAACCAATAACTAAAGAAACAGTTTTTACAAAGAAATAACAGTCTTGGTCAAGAAGCTGTTAAGTTTCATTAACCAAGTTCACGATGTGGAAACAATTAAACGATGGTAATGTGTGCAAAACGGAGGCTTCGAATGCAGCGATGCATTAGTGTTTGTGAAGGGTGGTGACGGACAATGACAGCTGTAATTGTCCATAATGACGGAGATTTTTTCGCATTTAATATACGTAAAGCAAGGGTATAATATAGTACTACCATTCCACTGTTTTTATTTTAGTGTATCTTTATTTTTGCATCATATTTTATTCAACGCTGTTGAAAATAGGCAGCAAAACGATTTCATGTAAATATGAGATTGCTATATAACATCGGTCGCGATCAATGTATGTACTTAATAAAATAGTCAAATAGGTAAAAAGAATTTTATTTTTCTAAATTGAATTCAACTCTTTAACAGCTCATGTGTTCCCATCTAATTAGGACCCTGGGTCTTTTAAGCGAGGCGTGAAAAAGCATCTCACTAAGCCACCATAGTGGACGCCACCAAAAAAAAAAGAAAATAAATTGTTAGCAACTAAGTACTTACCTATTTCTTCTTTTCTTTTAATTTAGTTATGTTTTTGTCGAATGTTTCTTAATTAACATTGTTCGTCTTCCGAGTGTTACTAACGTAATATTGTATACAGGGTGCGCGAGAACGCTGGTACCCTAAACACAACTTAAATCTTATCCTGGGTACCAGAGTTTATCGTAAATACTAAGTATCATATTTGTGACATGCTTATGTATTTTTTGTGCCATATTAAGAAATTAATAAATTATTCTTATTCTTATTCTTATTCTTACCATACCAGTAGTTTGGCTTCTAGAATGGTGTCCACTGTTCACCACTTTTTGATTCAACTGACAAATTATTTACCATCAGAGTGGAGTCACTTTAATAGATTAATATAAAAAAAAATCCTTTCTCGAACTTTGTTCGTGTCTGACTGACTTCAATGGATAAACAAAGCCCTCTTTTTTAAAGCAATCAGCCGGTTGCAACCCACTGCGTCCTTTGCTATTTCAAATCAAATACTGCGATTTACAAAGGTTATCTAACACAATAATAACTGGTGTGCAAAACGAGTTTTTATTAAAAATGACCATAACGGTATTGTTGCACGGATGCAGTGGCCGTGTCCCGTAACTATGCAAATGCAAGATAAGCAACTTCATACACGCTGCACTTCATTCCTAAACCGACATTTTCTCGACAGTAAAGAGATTTTATAAAGTTTTGTAGCAGAAAGAGACCAACATTGCACAAATACTTTGTGACTAAATTAAAATGGAAACAGTAGTAATTATATTATTAATTATCTGACAACCAGTGAAGCTCATTATTTATAGGTGACTTTTAGAAGAATTATAGTAATTTATATCAATTACAAAATAATAGTCTAACCCCCGGTTTCTGAAAGGCTGATCAACGAAAAATTAACTAATCACCTGTTAAATCTCATGTGAAGTACCAATTGGGTTGCTAAAAGCATGTATAATTAGTTTAATTTGATCTAGTTAGTAACTAATTAGATCAAATGAAACTAATTATCCATGCTTTTTGCATGCTTTCAGGTACTTTACATGAGATTTAACAGCTGATTAGTTAATTTTTCGTTGATCAGCCTTTCAGAAACCGGGGGTTAGTAATTTCTTTTCAACGTGTTATTTCTATATTTAGGAGTATAAAATGGTAATGTATGATGATTATCGTTCACGATGTGTTTAATTATTTTCATTAATTGAAAGCTAATTGGTGATCATAATTAGTAGTCCATTTTGCAATTGAAAAGCCGTCCAATACACTGGTTTATCGTGCATAATAATGATAAATTTTGGTAAATTCTAGAAATTGGGAACGCATTTTGTATCTACATACGGTATTTACGATAGAAGACCTTTGCAGGTTTGACCGAATCGATCGAAAATATACTTCTTAGGGAATATCAGCGAAAGTATCGTTTTTCGTTCAGTAATTGAGAGTCCAATTACTCTCTCGGTTCTCAGTGTTCTCACCCTTGTTCCTCGCTTTTCTCATTTCCTCTTTTTTTATTGCCGTCAGCAATGTGGCAGACGAGCAAACAGTCCACGTGTTGGTAAGTAGTAACTGTCGCTTAGGGATGACTCAGAGCCCCTAGCATTACACCTGCCATGCCAGGGACTCTGAGAAGCCGCTGCCTACCATAAAGGGAGTGGGGTAGGTAAAAGAATTGATGGTAATTGACTTAGCATTTTTTTTTTGCAATACTTGTCACACAGTCCTGTTAAAATGTTACAGCAACTACTTACCATCAGTAGAGCCTTTAGGGATGTCCGCGATTAGTTGTATAAAAATATAAACATAAGCAATAAGTACCGTTTGAAAGGTGCCATGTATAAATACCCCAAAGTCATTACTTTTCATTTTATCTAACGAATTAAAATAAATTTTTAAATCATGACATATATACGATGTTAAAAGCATTATTTACATAAATATTTTTAATGTTTATTGCTCTACCCACTACTTGTTATGGGTGTAAATAATGGCATCAAGAGGACATAGAAAGCGTTAACTGAAGATGAAATAGTAAGTATTATATTATCTCTTTTCTTCAAATCCTTATATGAGTACTCTGCTGGATTTCATTCTAGGAACAATGATTTTGAATGGTTATTTATATAATCGGAATATTGGTAGGCTTTTTAACTAATTGCAAATGTAAATAGGTAACCTATGAACTGATCTACTTTTACCGACTACGTTTAGTACTTTTCAAGGTGTATAATTATGTATAATTAAAGTTTGAGGCACAATTCCAGAAAACTATTACAGTAAAAAGGTTTAACAGGCAATTGATAAATTTCTTTTAAAAAAGTACTTAGGTATTTACGTATAATTCAAAGGTTTTCATCCTATCAAACAATCCCAGCAAGTAAATCAAAACAAATTGAATCGTTGGCAATATTATTAAATAGTATAAAATCTCTTTTGTTGTGTACATTGAATGGTAAGCCACAAACCACCCACGCAGGTTCGCCGCGGGCGAATCTTGTGATCGAGACGTCTCAAGTGTCGAACGCTACCTGTCTTCAAGCGGTACATAATTAATGGTAAAAGCCAAACTTTAGTCCTGTTCAACTAAATAGTACATATATAATTATACGGTTCAATAGTTCGCTGAGCTGAAACCTTACATAGGCAAGTGTGAGACACCAGACCTACGCAGTTTTCGTTTTCTTAGAAAATATTGAAAGTACTTTTAAAGTTGAGTTCAAGAAAAATGTTTTCTATATTCAAACTAAATCAAATCATTTTCTTGAGAATTTATATTGTTCTATTTTTACAAGCGTAAGGCGGCTTGCTGCAGCGTGGAAGCCTAAGCATGATGTTCGTTTGAATTTTTCCTTTAAATATTTTGTGCATCTTCCACTATTTTGTAATACTGAGAACTGAGCCATTCTAATTTGATAATACTTTAAGTTTTATTTGATTTAATTAAATACAAGGAAATTAGTAAATAGGTACAAGAACTTGTCAACCACACAGACGATAATGATGTAATTTTAATAAACTCGAATAATCAAATCGTAATAATGAGTTGTTAGTAACACCAGCAGATTTAAATTTCAAACAATAAAGACTTTTTCTGTGAGAAAATTTTATTGTTATCCATAATTTATTTATAGTTATAAAATTTATCAAAAGTAATTAAATGTTACAGACTAATTATCTACAGATTTCGTAATGCGATATGATTTAATCATTTATAAATATCATCACAATATAAAGCCAGTATTATTGTTGTGGAGTAGCGCTGATCGCTGAATACGGCATATTCGAACAATTTTAAAATATTTAAATTCGGAAGTAGCCGTTCCATGTAAAGTTTACTACTCTGCATATTGGTTTTTAAAAACAATTAGTAATATAGTGCTTTTATATTGCATTAACCTAAAGACTTGATACGACTTCATTTAAGACTCCCATCAGTTCAAAAATAACATTGAATGTTCATGTTACATGCTATAACAAATTACAAGAAATACAGTATTAATAGTAAGTATAAATTAATATCATAGTAATAACTCGTTTTTATTCTATAGCCTGCAATTTCTTTATTTTACTGCAGAAGGAACTATTAAAATGTGATAAAACGCTCAATAACTATTAATAATATTTCATGTTTTTATGAACACTATAGTCAGTTATAAAGGTCATAAAAGTTATCCGTACAAAGCAGTAGGTAAAAGTGTTTACCTAATTTGTTTACCTATTAAAATTAGCCTGATAGTAAGTACCTAGTCAGTGAGGTCCAGGAGTATCAGACACCATCTCAAAGATCATGGTGGTAAACTATTGGCATGATGGCCCCACACCACACTATGAAGTAAAATAACAGATATTATTTGTCTGTACTACATCCTAATTTTAACGAGGTAGTAAATCGAAGTACTTAATGCATTTCTTTGAGCAGCAGAGGTAGTAAATGACTTGAACTGACACTAATGTTTAGCAAAAGATAAACATAGTCATTCCATTTGAATATTATTTTTTTTTATAACGGTTGTCCTTAACATTATATTATGTCATGTATACCTATTTAGTTACTAATTCAGTATTTTGAATCAAAAAGACATGAAAGACGTTCGTGTAGACTGTAGTCTAAGTTAAGACGTCCGATAACCATCGAGGCACTAACGTTTCTTTACAAGCGTGCCGCGAATGTTTCAGCTCCTTTTAAGGCATTACAATGAAATTTCGTTATTATGTACGTTGCACCTTGACTTTCATTATCCAAATACGTCACGTACCGCCCGATAGTTAACGATGTAGTATCTTAATTTAAGTGAAGTATAGACAATGAGACAATTACTGTCAGTTTATATTCAACTGTGAGCCCCCGTGTGGGATTATCACATAATCGTGCCTCCAACTAGATGGAAAGAAATGATGTTCAAGTACAAAGCCAACCCAAACGACCATTATACGTTCATGTTTCGAGTACCTTCCAAACAACTGTTCGACCAACCGTGCATACATACACAGTTACATCAATATTACGAATGACGTGTCCACATTAGAAAACCGGCCTTTCTCAGATCCAAACATAGATACAATTTCCAACGCTACAAACATAACCGAAGAAAATTAAAGATTCTTGGAGAGTCAGCGATGTAACTGTCCAAGTGTAGCTCGAGGCGGTGACAGTAAAAACTTCCAAGCCTGCATCGTGAATGCCATCTGCAGAGCTCGTCAAGACATGGGCGAGCGATAAAAACGTTCTTACAGCGCATGCGAATATCGCGTTACGACTCGACCATACCAATGTTGATGAGTGTTGCTAACTCGAAGCTGCTTATTTAACGTCCACAATACGTTCATGTCGGTGCTAAATGTGATAATGAACCCTCGCGAAGTAATCACTGACGCGTGTTTACGCATGTATATGCGGAGAGCAGCAAGTTCATTGGCAACGAGGCGGACGCCGAAAAACATTACATAAGCCTCGCGCGGCAAGGTCAATGTCGCGTTGAACAAAGATCGCGAAAGTGCTCCAATGTTACGTAGGCAGCTCTCGGCTCGCACGGATAATTGCGATGTAATCGGCGTAATCCATCCACAAGTCTTGTTTCCTTTTACGGCGCGCGCAGCTTGCGGCCGCATAGAAGAAACAGCTGACCGCCGGCACGCGCTTCGAATGCATATTAATGTCGCACCCGCTGCAAAAAATACGTATAAAATCGAAATGTTACTATGAAATATCGAACCAGTTTGGAGTGCAGGCGCCTCAATTATACAATCGTCGTCCGAGGATAACGAATAAATCATACAAGTACTTGGAATATTGTGTAATCGATTTAGTTTTTTAACGTAAATATTCTTTGTTTTTCCGGTGCAAGCTGCACGTTGGGTGGGTGTTGAGTCGACTTACAATGCTAAGTGGTTATCATAATTGATTAATGTATGTATGCTGCTTCCTTGTCAGTGCATCCAGTTTTGAAATACACATGTTTCTCATTTCATAACGCTTGTAATCTGCACATATTTTTATAGTCTGTTTTAAATAGATTCAAGACGTCATAGGATGAATATGGAACAACCCTTTATATGCCGAAAGGTATAAGTTTATTATATTATGATTATTTGTACTTATACATGCAATATTTAAATTATATAGATTGACTTTTAATAGCAATCAATATTCATGAACGGAGATTAGGTAGATACCGTGGCCGTTTATTTTAAGAGGCACCGTATCTTTTCGACTCAACACTTTGCAAAATACCAGTTCTTATCCGGTGTCATTTGGCGAGGGTGTCATTAAAATAAAACTTTGTACTGAATTAGTTGATAGGGTTCCTCATTTTGTTGTCGATATAATGAGCAGCGCCGCCGTGACATTTCTCCCCTGCGCAACGCAGCTGCAACTCACATTAGGTACTGTTTACTAATGTTATAAAATAAAACAAGTAGTAAGTTATTAAAATGTTATCTTAAAATAACAAGTCTCACTCAAAATAATAATTTTGTTAAATTTTTGATTTTATTTTTATTTTTTTTTTTTTTTGTATCTGTAGATATTTTTCCTGTTTTTGTATGTCGCCTCTGGGCAGAACTAAATACTTTTTTTACTTTCAAACTGTAGATGTCAACTTATTATATTGCACAAATATTGGTACAGTACATCACGTATTATCGAAAATAATGTAAAACATTATAAATTTTTTTGGAAACTGAACAGGCAATAACAAACAATTTTCTCTAGTCCATTAGTGGATGCGTTGGTAAGTACCCGGTATATAGTACTAAGTACTTACGCATCACTAATGGAGTCTAACACAATAATTTCATACTTCAAAACAGTAGGGGTGGACATTTGTACGCTGTGCGAACAAAAGGACGTTTCGTCTACCCTTTATTGATGCCAGATAATTAGATGCCCTACCCCAGATTATCAACTACCATTCAAACAGGGCTATCTGAACAATTTAGGAGCCTATTTAAAACAACCGTAATATTTTATTATATTATTTTTAAATAGCACATGTGCTACATTTTATTAACTTTAAAAGATATCGAGATACGCAATTTTATCTTAAATAATTGCTTATTCTGATGTCTAGTTAGATGTCTTTTTTTATAACCGTAGAATGCAACGAATCGCACATTTCACATCTTTCACTTACTCAATCACTTTACTTTTAGGTAATTGAAGAAGTTTGGGGTATTAAGTTTTCGCTAAAAATTGGTAGTTATAGATTAATAATTGTTGATATATACTACTGTGGGCTTGGACTCAAATTATACGACAACACGTTTTCAACTGTAGCACTAACAGCATGGATTGGTGTAATTTAACGCGTGAAACACTGCACTCGTTCTTCACCACGTGCTAGCAGATCTGGTTGCATCGTCGTATGTGAGAGAAGGAGAACTCAAACTTAATTACAAAATATTTATGAACGAACTGACAATTTTTCAATACGGTATACCTATTTCTTAAAGTTATATTCGTACCTACTTTAAAAATAGATAAAAATCATCGTTTAATTCGTTTTTGGACTATAGCCCTACCAGGTGTACAGAATCTCCATGCGCGATTGAAATTCGCACTGGGTCAGTTTTTTTAACCAATGTATTAATTTCTTATACACGCATGTAATCATTCATTAGTGTAATTGAACAGTGTAATAGAGGTATAAAAAATAAATACACAATCACGCAGAACGCATGGGTGGTATAGTACATAAAAATTATGCAGACCTGGCAGGCTGTATGTATACTATTAATTATTATTGTGTAGCTGTATGTAAAATAGCAGATGGGTCGGGTCACTGACGTTAGACCTTTCTATGTTGTCGCGTGCTGTGCACATGGTGTTGTTTAATGCGCACTGCTAACGCCTATCAAAACTTGCATATTGTATGTTAAACGGAAAAATAGTATAATTAAAGCTTCGGATTTTAATATTATTTATATTATGTTTTTTATTTGATATGCAAATGCATTATTATTGGTATATTAGATTACTATTATAACATTATACATTTTATTTTGTACAGTATTTTGTTAGTGTTTGTCAGCGTCATACCTGAGAGAGAGATAAGATTTATGCCCTAGTGAGGCAATATTATATAAAAATTGTAATGAAATATTCAATTGTAAGTTATACAATAAAATAGCTGTTACTGTTTATATTGTTTACAATATCGTAAATTACATAAATAAACCATTATTGCTGTGAATAAAATTGAAATCCATTAGCAACAAGTAATTTATTGATGAATATGTATTTTAAAGATCTCTCTCCTAAGCCTCTGTCACAGACCAAGAATCACATTTTTACAATTTACGTTTTTGTCGCAGTACAAAGAGAACCTTTACTCTTAGGCTAATATAAAAAAAAATACATTAACATTAAATAGATCGCGTGCATTTCAATGTAGGCATACATATTCCAGTATAATTGATGTTCTCGTTACCGTATTTCCGAAACTTTGACCACTTAGAACTGGCGAGTGGCGACGTTAATGATGGTACTAAACCTTTATACGTCCACTTCCAAGATCACATTAGTGTCGCGTACTAAAATAAATATATACAAATAATGACCGCCCTTTGTTAAGATGTATAAGAGGAATAATTTTATACACGGTTTAGTCTACAGATAATGACTGTTGATTATAAAAGAAAATAAATATTTGTATGCAACCTGAACAGTACCAATCCGGTTTTCTTTTTTTTTACAATATTTTTGATGATCCGGTGCGGTAGTGGGTTAATTTTATTACATGTAAACTTTTGTTGGAGCTACTGATATGTTAACTATTGTAAATAGCCGTTATCTGTAACACTTATACAGGTTTATGTTCAACCAAATCAGCCACGGACGGACTCCGGCTGAGATGACGATATTATGGATAGGGTAGGGTTTTGTCCTTAATAGGAGAAAGTGGGCCTCCAATCCTTGAAATACTTATGCATAATAGACAGAACAATTAGTTTATCGTATCATATATCGTAAACATTATAGGTAGATATAGGTAGGTACTTACTGTAAATATATAACACTAACTTTTATTTTAAAAGTCGCTTTATTTTAAAGTTTTCCATACATACTCGTACATAACTTTACGCCTGTCTCTCATTAATGGGGTAAATAGAGACTATAGAACGCTATTTGCAACGATCCAAACATACCTTCTTTGCCACTTCAACATTTCTTAATCTTTTCATACACACAAATTTTGTAACTCTCTTTCTCGTAAGTAAAAAATTTTGTGTCCGTTAACTGTACTTTCGTTAAGCCCTTTACGGTACAGGACTTATTACTCAGTGCGGAAGATACTCGTATAAATAACAAAAAAAAATGCGCTTTATGCCAAATAGCAATCATCGTTCGAAAAATTATTACATACAGTTGCACCCGCACCGCAATGCAAAGGCGATTACCAAACTTATACAGAATAAAAGCTCTTATTACGAACTGATAATTATAACGGATAATTCGCCGAGAGCAATGATATATTGCTTCTGGCGAATTATCAACCAGTGACCAGTTCTAACTGTAGCTACGGTAGCGACACAGTTAATTATTACAGCATGGTACAGGTATAATCAATGATAATACATACTTTTATATTTAATAACATTTTTAAAATACCGGACCTACACTGTTCGTACAATGTAACTGTTTAATTATATCTACTGTTTAACATAAAGCCAGCCTTAAGGGAGGAGTTTGCGGTCACTAGGCTTGGCGGATATTATTAACCGCAGTAAATTGATATTTAGTATCAGGTAAGGTTGTTGCCCCTTAGTCGCCTCTTACAGAAATAAGGTTATTTCATATTCTAGACACTTTAAGAAGTCCATTAGCGACAATTACCCCTCACCATCAGGGCTGTTGGCTCGCCTGCCACTGTAGGCAATAAAAAAGGCCGAATACCCACACACCGTCTACTAAATCACCACCAAAACAGTACCTACTTGTAGCTACCATCACAATTTCTGCCGCCAATGGCATTTTAAGTCGTAGAAAATCACTAAAATATATCTTGGTCATTTTTTATAACCCACTCAACCTACGGTTGGTGTGGACAAACGAATACTCGTTACAATAAATATGTATAAAAACCTACAAGCAAACACACTTTCGCGCTTATAATTTATTAATGTGGAAGAACAAGTTGTTTTTTATCAGCAAGGATTACCATTAGAGTATTGAGCAGGTCTCCACGTTAGGTGGGGTTCCTAAACCGGCTGTCACACCTGCTTGGAGACGGTAACGAAGGGGAACCAAATTCCTTTTGAAGGGTACTAGGAGATAATGTTATTTCATTTATGTTTTGTGACGATTGACGAGACTAGGGTACCGTGACTTGGGTGTTCAATCTTTAATGCCTGTCGAATAAGATAGATTTTTAAAACCGTCGATCCTATCTTTCCCGTAAGACAGCCAAGACTCAAGAGGCTCAGCACGGGCAGCAGCTTCAGCGCTACCTGCATTTTAAGTATCACTTTACTGCCGCTTGCAATACGTGGTCACATGACTACGACAACCTTTTTGAAAGAACCTTATGCTTAGTAGACATCTACCAGCTTATGATAAATAGTAAATCTGATGACAGAATATGTATTTGTACATTATTCAGATTTACAGACAATATAAAAGACGCTCTATATTAAATTATCTTTCGTTAAATCTTTGTAAAACGCATATAATAGCAGACTTCCGCGAAAATATCTCCGCATAGATCATTGATACAAAGATTTATGCAAAAACATATTTGTGTAAAACCAAAGTTTACGTAATAAAAGCACTTAAATTTTCCGGGTTGCATACGTTGGCACTGTTTTGTTGTAATGATTTATTGACAATATGAAATATTATGTGGATTTGATATGAAACAGAAATTGTGATGTTATTCTAGACACATTTGTAGAGCAAGTTGGTTTAATCGAATGAATCGTTGGGTACTGTTAAATTTAGACCTAACGCAAAATCTGATCAGCTTTAAAGGATTTCTCGCTTTAACAATGTTAAACACAGTATTAGTACCGTACTTGCAGCTGTAATTTCGTTTCGTGCTATAAATTCGTAGCTTCAAAAGTAAATGTTCTGGCACAAATAGTGTAGATATAAAAGATTCCACCGAGTACAATAACTCCAGCATAAAAATCTTAAAGAAATTTACGTACACTGAAAATTGATATTTGAGTAGGTATACTACTAACATCAAGGCCTCTATTTTGTTTCGGTTTCTCCAACCAGTATAATACAAGTTAATTAAAATAACAGATTGGTATAAATGAGAAACTTCCACTTTGCAATAAAATGCAAAAAGGGTTCATGAATAATTACACAGGCAAATTACTTGGGATCCATCAAAGCAGAAAATATAGCTTCACTGATAAACAAAAAAAGAAACATATATAATTATTTTTAAAAAATCCTTGTTTGCGTTAACTGTTGTTGTTAACGATTTTGTCATTATTATGCTATTATATTTGTTTTAACGACTGATGGAAATGAGTTTGGAATAATAAGTTCGTTCTTTGTAAATGAGAATCTGGACGTTTCGAATATGATATCGTAAACTTTTCAGCTACAGCTACGTACTTCAGGTAAAATTTAAAAGGCTATACAGTAAAGCTTACATGTTTTTCTATTACGTCTATTAGTATTCAGTTCGTTTAGTGCATATTTATGTAACAGGCTACAATCGACTTGCCTGACAAAAACTAGAATGCAAGCGTACGTTGACTGGACATGAAGGAAACTATCGTAAGCGAAAACTCGCTTACAATGTAACCCCTGCATAACGAAGGGGGGACGATCGGCGAACTCGTAATTATAAACAGGGCGAGGTGAGTAGAGGTGTCGAGATATCGCGATAATATCGAAACGTTTTCGTTTAACGTTGCTGGCGGGTATTTAATCGCGGAATTTAATAAAATGGTCAAGCCGGGCGCGGGGAACGTTGATTTATCGTGTTGAGAATATCGATATATGGCATTTTATTCGAGTATATAGATTCGAATGTATTTTTAGAAGATTATCGATTTATTTCTGTTTTTATTATGTTTACTTTATTGTGTGGATACGCCCGGGATGGCTATGTGAAAATCGAGTTTATATAGACTTGAATAATTGTCATCAACTCATCGGTGATCGTGTAGAATGTAATCTGTGGACCATCGAAGTAACGAGTTATGATAAAATCTAAATGTGTCCTGTGCATTTGTTATTAAAGTGTAAGTATAATTGTGTAGACGGCGTGAGGTGGATAGTTGAACTTAAGTGTTATGCGAAGGTATCAACATATAATACCAGCCTGTTTTACTGTCCCACTGCAGGGCAAAGGCCTCGAGAAGGAATGAGCATTAATCACTACGCTTGCTCAAGACGGATTGGCAATTTCAGACTTTTTTAAGTTCAGGTTTCCTCACGATGTTTTCCTTCACCGTCAGTCAGAAATGTCCAAGATAAACTTAGAAAGTACATATGATTTGAAAATCATATTGATACTTGCCCGAATTCGAACCCACTACCTCGTGTTTACGAATCGGCTGCCTTATCGGCAAGGAAAATAAATGTTAATGTATTTGCGTAAGTTACAGAACTTAATTGAAAATGGTATAATTCAAATAGTTAAAATATATTAAAGTAAAATAAGCGCCGGTAGGAAAAATTAATTTAAAAATAGAAGAACGATAAACAAAAGAACCAAAGACTTGAGAATTCGGTGTCTCTAACTTGTGCTTATAAAATTTGATAACTGTAGGTAGGTATTTGTCTTGATACCATAATGTTATGGCTACTGATTGAAAGTATTTGACACGGTCATAATTAATGATAATATCTGTATATAATGTATATAAAATGTATAATAACGACCATCAATAAGGTCAGTTTAATGAGCAGTCACTTTAGAGGCTGACGTTTTGTTATTATTCTCATTAATTAACATCAGTGTTTTAATTAATAGTACTTTATTATGTTGATAAATCAATTTGGTTGCAATCAAAGAATTTGTTAAATTTACCGTTAAAGATATCGGAGAGCAAGTGTACGTTTAGGATTTTGATGGTAATTTACATATCGAGTTATAATATTCAAAACAGAGCAGATTAAGATCTGCTTAACATATTAATTGTTATTCACTACGAAAAGATTACTTCTTTTTTTTAAGGTTGTAATACCTATTATTTAACTTAGGTCCTTAAAACTTTATCTTTTACTATACTCTGCATTTTTTGCTTCCAAATATAATTGTCTGTTTAAAAAATCCTATTGTACCCTAAACCTCAAAAGATAAGCATTTCACACGATGCTAACACAGTGTGAAAATAATATAATTATCCTATTGGACAAAAATTATATTCTAGTTTATTTAATTTAATATTTAACTGAGCGTATTAATTGTATGCGAAAACTGACAGTTTAATATAGCTATAGTATGTAAAGATGAGAGATAAGAAATTAATTTAGTACGTAGTTATGTTCACGTCTAACGGTATTGTGTTTCGAGGTAATTAACAAATACCTTTGGTGCGTCTCGAGGGGCGAGATGGCAATCGTAAAGTTCCATTGGCTGTGCCAGTCGCACTCAGTCATTTAGGTACGAAGTTGTACTACCGAAGATAACTGATACAGATTACTTCGTTGGTATATTATGACTTTCAATGATGATGCTATAGTTATAAAGCAAAAAGGAAAAGCATATAATTTAAAATATTTCAGAATCTTAGTTTTTTTATATAATACCTATTAGTACAAAGCACTTGTTATGTGACTGACGTGGCTCGCAGAGTTGCTTCTCTGAAGTGGCAATGGGCAGGATAGCCAGACTGCATAGCTTACAGAACTGACGGCCGTTGGGCTAGAAAGGTTCTGAAATGACGACCACGAACGGAAAGACAAATCCCTACAAGATGGATCAACGACTTTATAAAGGAGACGGGCAACCGATGGATGAGGGCGGTGAATGACCGGCCACGGTGGCAAAAATTGAGAGAGGCCTATTTCCAGCAGTCGACGTCTTTTACGTAATATGATGATGATGGCTTGTTATGTATATAACCTTATGTAGTCACTCATTCGTCAGCCAAGCGAGGTGACTGCCTGTATGGACATCTTCAAGCTGATGATAATAATATTAGAGTAACTTTAAGTATCACGTACATTTTCTTTAATAGTTGTTTTATTAATTCTGTCTTTACGTACCTAAAAAGCATACGACGATACGGTACGTTGGACATTACCGTTACGCGTGACCGGCGTGACTGAATAATTAAGCTACATATTACATATTCGATGGACACTAAAGTTTTGGAAACACAGACGAGCCTATGATACAATAATTTCTTATAAATGTTACGCGGTCTTACCTTGATTCATCGTTTCCAAAGCTCTTACGCTTCTATTACTGACTTCATGTCGTTGGCGTTAAATGTTCTTGCTAACATCTTAATTTCTCATATGCTCATAGACAGGGTCCATTGTTGTTTTAACTACCTATCTTACATATTCCTTGTATGTAATTTCGTACAGCTTTATGTTTTAGCGAATAAATAAGTGCCTACCAAGATAAATACAATTATGTGTTCGGCTTTTCTACTTGTCAATGCAGTTGAACAAATGCCTAATGAATAGAAGCAAAATTAAACTTTGTTTAAAATTTCTGTCAAAAATAACGATGGGGTTCCATGTCACCAGTTTAAAACTTTTTTGTATTATTTCGAGAATGTCATGTTTTTATAAGTATTGGTTTCTGAATTCATCATCCATCATCGTTTAGACACATTCGTTAAAACAGATGTGATGATTTTAATGCTTAGTCATGAGAATAAAAAGCATAATGTTCATTTAGTAATGACAAACACATACTAATAACTTTTATTTAGGAGGTTGATAACGCATTTCGACTAATGCAATAGTTATGTGCCAGTATGATACACTAAACAAACATTATATTTACGACAACATAAAAAAATTTATTGAGTACGTTTCTATAATTACAAGTAGGGTCCGCTAAGCGTCACACCCGATATAATATAATACCTAATAGTGAAATATATAATAGCTATAAAATGAATCAATGAAAAATATTTACTATGTCAGAATAGATCGTTCTAATATCTTAGAGTTGAAACTAATGAGACCAGAAGGCCTGGACAAGTGGCATAAATGGTAATGAATAGCATAGATTAAAAAATGTATGGGATTCACATAAGCTTATGCCAACATTGTCGTTAGCTGCCAATCTTATACATTTTTTAATCTATTCTATTCGCGGTAATATCTACTGCCCGTTTCTTCAAAAACCCTAAAGTAGGTCTTTGGTAAATTGTTGTATTGCCAATCCACTGTAGTAAGTTTGTACTTGTGAAAGAAAATGTTTGACATAAAAACTCCTGACAGTCATTTAAGCATATTGAAAATGAAAATATATTTATTCATATAGGTCAATTAAATTAACACTTATAAACGTTAAAGTTTACAAAATGTCAGCAAATTAACCTACAGATAGTTCGCTGACGAAGTAGAGCCATGAGAAGAACTGGCAAGAAACTCAGGCCACTCTTTTTAATCGCCAGGTTATTACAATTTTTGTAAGTTATAATTTTAAGGAGCATGCAAAGTGCCACTGGCAGTACACTTAACTCTTTAGGTAATTAATTACAGCTTTCTATGTTGTAAAAGAAAAAAAAAGTAAAATGTGTGCTTTACAGGCTGCCTCAATTTGCATATTGCTACAAAAGGTAAAGGCAACATGTGAACTGTGGTAAATGTTTCTATGTAGATATTATTAGCTATAAGTACTTAATACAGTAAAAACTTTGGCTACAGTAGAACTTTTTGAATGATTGAAATCCACAAAATTTACGATTAACAACGCTTAATCACAGGGGTTTCACATACAATTTGATCGATTCACTGACAAACAATGACGAAAAGAAAAATATTAGCCCCAACGATGTCCATTGAACGATTCCCCTCACAAACGCCCGCGCCCTTTTGCCCGATTGCATCGGAAGCAGTAGAAATGCAGCGGGATTATGCAGCAATCTGACATCAGAGGACGCCCCCTCTCTCCCCTCAAATGTATCGTGTTGCCTGGATTAATTGGTGTTTACCCCCGTGCCTTGGGGCAAATATTCCGGTATTATATCACGCGAAATTAGAACGATGTAATGCCAAATTAATAATACACCGCATCCTCAATACATTTCGTGATTGAAGACGTCCTTTTTTGGTCTATCAGGTTTAAAAATAGAAGTGTATGTACACAATATACATTTACATACCTACATATAAATATACTTTTGTAACTCGGACACAAAGTAGACATTAAAACTACACGAAGCGGCGACTTTAAATACGTGTTTGCATATATTACACATTTGCATGCATATTTTAATCGTTTTTAATTAAACCGTCTTGCAGTTGAGTGCAGAGTACATTACATGATGTGATTGCTTTATCACTGGTGGCTGTACGTATTAATTACCCACTCTGCTGCGGGCGCTTTATCTCCGTGTTCAATACGATCTCGTAGATTATCTACCTACAATATTTGAAAAGGAATAGGTAGGCATATCTATATACAATACGTATCCCGGACTGCGCAACTAAAATAGACTGCTTGTTTAATATGCTTAACAATATTGTAAACATTTAAGAAAATTGTTGATTAAGTTTTTGACTACCGGACAAAATACGTTGTGCAGAAAACTGGAACGTCTTTATACCAAGTTCATTACATTACTGACATACGAGAGCACAAGTAATACTAAGGATCGAAATGAGCTGGCTAAGGGAAAACCCCTAAAATAAATAAAACAGTCATATACCATACAGATCAGAACAGATGTTGAGTTGACAGCCTTTGAGAAACTGAATGGCTGAGCAACGAAAAATTAACTAATCACTGTTAAATTTCACGTGAAGTACCTAAAATCATGCTAAAAGCATAGACAATTACCTAGTTTAAGAGGCCTTTCCCTGCCTGGATAATAATGGGCCGATATGATTAGGATGAATACCTAAATAAAGTATCAGGCAGTATATAGAGCAGTCTTTTGTTCAGAAGCGAAACAGTACAGGTAAGTAATTAAAAAAAGTTTCACGCGTCTGTTTACAAATTAACGGGAGCTAATGATAATTATCGACATATTGTTTTAATGAGTCCTCTAATTATAATGCCCTTTGATCCAGCTTTACTTTATCAAGGGTACTTACAGAATACTACAAACTTCGATATCGAATTGGAATGTTAGCTGTACCTTTCTCAGTGCAATACAGTTTTGTGTTAATAATATTAAAGCACCTTCTTTATACAAATATGTGGGTTTAAATTGATATGTCGTTGAAAATTTATTAGCATTTAACTAAATATACTTAGAGAAATATGTAAGGAATTGTGTGGCAAGAAGTGGGCAAGAATTTGTCGCTCACTAAATTCTCTGTCGACGTACGTTCGAGGAATGCAATTGGACAATACAGCGTCCGTCTTGATAGATGGGTTCCAATAAATTGTTGACTTAGGTGCTTCAAACGTAGGGCTCTTTAAAGCTGCCATGCAAAAGGTATGTGTGGTATATTAGGATAGAGGTTATATTGGGGTAGAACTTTCTTTAATATTTATTTTTATGGATTTTATTACTCAAAGTTAAGTACCTACCCTATCGGATAACTTACCTTACGCTATATTATAATCTATGATATTATAAACCCGAGATGATCAGTATTTCGTGCTTAGAGAACTTAAATAAACATTACGATGGCAAATTTTATTTTCAATAAAAGTAGGGGTGCTTAAATATTACGATGCAATCAAAAATATCTTACTACGAGTACGAAGGAAGAAAAAGGTGTAGTACTTAATAACATTTTTCTTCATTACTCTTATTTTAACAAAACCCAATTCAATTACTAAAATTATTTCCTACACGTATGTCTGAATTACCAAAACCCTTCTCAACAAATAACGCGAGGGTAACTTGGAAGTGTTCAAGCTTATTATGTTGCATTCATCCGTTGCAATTATACGTATAGGTACATAAAACGTCACATCAAATAGATATCTGGGGGCTATCCAATCACAGTCTAGCATTCTCGTCATTCAAAGTCGCAAAGTCGAGTGCATCGTCTATCTGCGATTTCCCGGCGGGATCTCACAATGGAATTTGGAAGACGTGTCATTGTCTGTCTGCTGTATAACCTTGCCTAAGTCTATTATCGCTATCAATAAAAGTCAATTAACACTAACGTATATGTACCTACAGTCATAAATATAAAGCAAATGTCCAACAAAAAGTTGTTTTCGTTTGTTTCACGAACCGTCCTTGTCCGTCCTTCAGAACTAGATAAAAATAATCAAGAAATCGCAGTTTAAAAATGCATTGATGACGTACCGGTGCACGCGTCGCCTCCGGCGCTGTATTTGGTAAACTAATCGTTTATAATTTAAATAATAACAAAGGGTTACCAGTGAATCAAGCGCACCGTATCGCCCAGTCGTTCAATAATTATAGACGACTCTAAGCTAACCCTAACATTTTCTAATCAATATTTAAATTCTTAATGGCCATAATTGACAAGGATCTGGTAAATACAAATGAAAATTCGCTTGGACTTTGTGGGCATTTTATAAATAAAAAGTTCATCGTGATCTTTCTTCGAAACAAAGAGATAGTTGTCCATTAAAAACTAGTTTGTGTCATGTGTGCCAGTCAATTACAAGTGCGTGGGATGTCAGCAATTGTACGTCGTAATGTAGAAGCTGAACTTACTAAATGGCACACTTTAAGGTCGGGGATAAAGTATTTTATGAGTACAATAAATATAATCGCACCTTCATAAAAGTTTGTCAAATGTCAAAGTTGAAAGAGACTGCGACAACTGTAGCAGGTGTGTGCCAGTCGCGAGGGGCAGCTGCATAATAGAAGTCATTATCATACTGGCGCTTTTAACAGCAAAATACGTCATCAAAATTGTAATCAGGTATCGATTTTTATATGATGGAAAATAATTACAGCAATAATAGAAGGTTTAAAATAAAACATTTTAATTGACCTTACACAAAAACAGAATACAGATTCTGAGAATACGTGTGAATAGTACCTACGTGAATTCGACGTGCTCAAAAAACTAAAGAACAGTCAGACCGTTACGAATTGTTGGCTATTAAATTCTTTAGTATCCAAATGAGAAAGAATTGATGTTTTTATTGATATAGCTCACGCACGATCAATAAATTCAAACTTGTATCGACAAACATACAACAAAGTGGAAGAAACAAGGCACGCAGCGAACTTCCGACAGCACAATGATAAATAAAGAAAACATTCGTACCAAGCATCCGGCTGGGAAAACCCCACAATTCGACATTCGGCAATTATACAAAGAATCGTGACACAACGTATCTTCGTTACACCCAATAAATATTTTCTCGCGAACCTTTATCTTCCGTAAAACAAATTTTCCAAGGTGTATTTTAAAAATACAGTACTTCGTGCTTTAGTTTGTTCAGACGAGAGCGAACTACTACAAACACAATAAATGTTTTCTCATTTAAAAGTTTCACGGTTCCGACAGCATCTTCTCGTTTGGTCACTTAGAGCGGTCCGGCGAGCCAACCGATAATTGCATTAGCAGAGAACCAGTTTGTACATCACATGCCCTTTGACTGCATTGATTCTTTCTGACGTGAAACATGAGAAATACTGTGTGGGTGTGAAGCTGATAACTTGTGTTCATAGGGCATGCCCCAAATAGCATTCACGGAAACATGAACACATGAGTCGAAAGGTCTTCAATTTCAACACTATAGCGTACCAACTAATTGAAGCGTTTGCTTCGTACACTACTCGTATTTTTATATGGCAATTACAGGATATCTTCAACAATTACATTTGGCTGTGACATGGTCACGTATGACAATAATAATTAAAATACGTCACAAATTTTGATGGTAAACCGAATATCAATTGTTATAGTTTTATAGGAAGGATGTGGTTCCCCTTGTTTGATGATAATGCCCTCATTAATCACGCAATTAAATACCATGAAATATGTGTAAATGAGGTTTCCGCATAGCCGCTTCAGACAAAAAGTTGTGATAAAGTTTTCCTGTTATAGTTTATTTTATATGATAGTCAATATTTCAGTGTCTCGGGTTAGTAAACAAACACATAAATAGGTTTGTATTTCCAAGGTTGTTTACATTCCACGTTCACCGAGTTATACCTGCATGAGTTAACTACATTTGAAGTACACGAATCAAATTTATGTGCAGCATAGCTAACATTTCAGGGATGAAAAAACTTATTAAGTATTTGACATTTCTTCCCTGAGGCTTTTGCAACGTTTGCGAATCACACAAATATTTGTCTTGGATGGAAATCGATCTTCCAGCACTTTGTAACGGTAGCGACGCGACCACCTTGATGATTATTGTTTAGACCACACACACTGCAGTCATTAGTATGTTTTGCGTTTTTCGACATTTAAAATCCAGAAGACTCATAAAAATAAAGACGTGGCATCCATATCAAAACAGCTGGCAACATTACTCGTTATAGTTACCTGTATACATAATCTTGACTTTACTATGTAAAAATATATTATTATTATGTTGAGATGATGTAATAGGTAATATGTAAAATGACGAAATTCACGAGATTTTTTAGTGACGTAAATCGTTGCAAAGGTAAATTAACCTTCCGGGACAGTAAACGTATATGGCCGTG
This sequence comes from Parascotia fuliginaria, assembly GCA_963082885.1. NCBI lineage: Eukaryota > Metazoa > Arthropoda > Insecta > Lepidoptera > Erebidae > Parascotia > Parascotia fuliginaria. The sequence goes on from OY720175.1 coordinate 18,118,637, forward strand.
ATGACAATAAAACATCTAATGTGTCTACAGTAGTGTACATTACAGGGTTAATATGTAAGTATTATCAGTAACTATATTCGGATTTTTAATTGTTAATATAATTTAATAAAAATCATTATAAATAATTTGAAATGTATACACTTTTCCCGTGTGAATCTGATAATTTACCGTAGCAAAATTTGTGTATATCCATCAGGATGCAAGTTATCTCAGCTTGTCACATTGCATTAACATTGGTTCAGTAGTTTTAATGTAAAAATGTATTAAACATACAGATCTTTCGAATTTATAAAATTAGTAATGATAGTATTTAGTATGTAAATTAATGCGGCTCTTTTAAAGAAGTACATAATATTATGATTATGATCGCTTGATAATACGATGCGGTATGCCATGCGCCTTGTCTGACTATTTTATTAAATTTTTTCAACTATTATTTATGTTATAACTAGCTTTCTGCGGTGCGGTTTCACCCGCGCGTAATATAGTTCGTTGTTTCTCTCGGAAACCAGATCGATTTTCGGGATAAAAAGTCTATGCCTAAGCCTATGTCCGTCTTCGGTACCGAACCTTTTGTGCTTTATTCACTTAAGATCAAAGGATTCTGTCGTGTTGTTCCACGACATTTTATTTCATCCTAATATCGCTGACATGTCCGTTCTATAACTCAATTATGCATTTTCTATCGTCTAGTCCACGCTGTCATTGTCACCTAGCTTTTATCACTCGACACCGTGTCAGCAAAAAATATAGCTGAACTAGCCTTTAGTAAGCACATTCAGGGTTGTATTTAAGTCTCATACAAAACAAATATTGGCTCCAACTTTATAACTTGAAAAATTTCACGGTGTTATCAAATATTCTTTGTCCTGTCACAGATTTTTGTATGGTTTACGATTGGCGGTAAAACTCACGTCAAACATTGAACAATAAAATATAAATAAACAATAATGAAAGTTGAACGACCAATGGTTTGATGACTCAGTTTCTACCTGACCGGACCAATGTCGTTTTATTACGAACCTGATCAAAAAAATAACTCGTCTGGTCATCACAAAGGCGGGAATTCCGTGTCATCTCCGGTACTATCTTTCGTACTAAATATAGATAGGTAAGGAATGTAATTCAGTTCAGGATTTGGGAGTTAGATATTGGTTTGTACAGCTGTTTCATCGTGCAAATGCTTTCAGTAGTTAGGTATGTGTACAGGTGTCCAATTGTTTAAAAAAAAAACATTTTGTCGGGTTTAAGGTATTATCGTTTTATTTTATTTTATAGTGAAACATAAAGTTTTTTTAAGTAGGCTCAGCTTAAAACACGGATGGAAATTACTATAAAGCTGTCGTAGGTATAAATAAGATCACACTTTATCAAATATAAATCAATTTGCCAATAAAAAAAATGTGTGGGCTACCGCTTTATTGGTGTTTTTAATGTGGACCAAGTTTTACCAGTGCTTTTTGCACTTAAGCCTTTCGCTTTATTCGTCATTGTTTTTCTTCATTATCGTAATCAATTGTCTTTCATGACTATCCATAACAAAGTATAAAGATCTCTTATAAAATAAAATGTTTCTATGTTGCTCTATTTTCGCAGAAACACAAATCTTGCCGGTTAATTCTATGCATTTCAATCGTAATCTTAAATTCAGCCAACTCTTTGTTTTTCCAATAAACATAAATCCTGCTGTGATTTTTAAAACACAATTTCCAATGCCGATGCTTTTCTGATCGTTAAGTTTTTACTGGCATTCTACGAGGTCTTAAACGAACTGTTCCGAAATTCAAATCAAATCACATCCAGTGTTCCTGAGCCCATAAGTCGTGGCATGCGCAGCGGCCGAGGGCCAATGCGCCCGCGCACGCTTCTAATGACCGGGGCAAGAGAGAGGGGGGAGGGCGCGACCGGTCGTGAGATGCATCGAGGTATGTAGTTGAGAGCCGTGTTGGTACCCAGCTGATTCAGTGTGGAATATCAGCTGATTTTATACGGTTTTGTAAAATCACATTATTGTCACATTGCCATAATTTAGAACCCCTCGTAATAACAAATAAGAAAATGTGTAAAAAAAAATACGTTTTAAAAAGGTTAATAAATATTTATCCAATTATTTGTCGTTAGTATTTTTATACACAGAAAAAACAAGTAAGTTAAATATTTTTAGTTATCACAGACACTGTTCGTGCTACAAAACCTTAAGTAACTTTATTGCAAACAAATTTCTGGCAGAACCCATTTTGCATCGTCTCCACGCGATTCAAACATTTACTTTCATTGTTTCACAGCAGACTAAAACATTTGTCGCGACCGAAGTGCTATCATAAACAGCAACATACCGTAGAGCCTCCGGGAACCCGTTCGCTGTCCCCCGGTACGCCCGGTTAGAACTCCTAACTTTTTATTTTTCTGCTCACCCTTTGTGGCTTAGGCTCGCGTGAATGCCCTACTACCTACCGATCCGGCAACAAACTTTGTTCCTTTCCTACAGTGCGTCACGAATAAAATCTTGGAACTTTGACTACAGTTTTGAACAAAATAGTAATACGAGTAAATAAGTACAATAGGTATTTTGGTAATATAGCAATTTTGGATTCTACTAAGTATGGTAGCTTAAATTTTATGTAGACAAGTGTATGTATGTTTAGAGCCCTAATAAATGAACTATGGTTAATCGATCTAGTGATTTGGAAAGTTGTTTTTACATTAATATGTTTACAAAACATGTATCTACCTACCTATGCTATCATCTACCTACTATCCTTTTAAAATAGACAGCGAATATGTGTGACAGTTACGAAGACGTATAAGGCGTAATATTTTACGTGACCTTATATAATAGTAGGGCAGGTGTAGTCTCCAGAACACCTTAGCAGCAGAATTAACTTTATCTCAGCCTTGAGCGTACATGCGCCTTTTTGCAGGGTAGACGTTCGCAACCTACGTTCTTAGTGTTGCAAGCGACTACATAAATAGCTTAGGTAACTGCTTACCATCAGGCTATATTGCTATCTATACTATGTTCATTTTGCGTATGATAGCCCAGTTCTCGTGAAAGATTATAGGCTCTGTAACATCACGCTAATGGCGACGGGAGCAGAGCAGTACCTAAGCAAAGACGCGGGTAAAACCGTGCCGAAGAAAGCTAGTACTGAGATTCCGTAGCGATAATCTCGTGATTGTCTAAAGTCGACAAAAGACATGTGAAAATCGTTATATTGTCGACAGTACTTACCTTAATACTTCTAACCTGAAAAAATTAGATTGGCACTAAACACATTGCAACGCGCAGCGTGGTGTACAAATATTTCAGTTTGTATAAAGATCTGCGTACACACTAAATACAAGTGTTACTTCAGTGTGCGTTTGTACTATGTTGAACTTTGAACCGGTTTATTTACTCATGTGCTTTGAACTGCTAGCATACAACGTTAGGCTATGTACAGACTAACGCCTATGATGGTGCGTACCATTATATTTTGAGTCGCACCAAATGAGGTAGTCTGGTAACGTACTATATTACTACCTGGTAACGTACTATATTAGTACCATATTATGCTATCGTATATTTATACATAGAAAACAGCTTCTAAAGCGTAAAGCACAGCTACTAAAGCGTTTAGCCGGTAAGCGTTAGTGAAATCAGATTAGAGTTTGACATAGATTATTACATCATCTCGGGAATAGAACAGCTGTTATTTGCTTATGAAATATGCATTATTTAGCATTACTATACTTTGCTATTATTGCTATCACGCACTATCGCTTAGCGTTGAGTAGTGCGTTTAGCGCCTTAGATAATATATCAACGTTTTTTAACCACTTCAACAAAATAGTTACGTGAGCATGACGCGATAACGACTCGACAATTCAAGTGTTTCTTATCGATTATATTGAACCCTAGTTATCATGTTTTTTATCGATAGCCGCGAAAAACGATAGCGTACACGTTTCTAACAACATAACTTGTAAATATACACAACGCAAAGTAAATAGGTGATTAACTGATTACGCAATCAATGCTTATAGAGTTTATTTTCTTTTGGCTCTATACCTCAATATATAAACATGCACGTCTACACATCAAGCAAATATACAAGGTGAAAACGCCTGTATTTTCTGACCAACATTTTATGTTATTCTAGCAAAGTACGTAACGATTTTTGAAGTGCGTACCTACCTTATGTAAGTCAACATTGTCTATAGTAAATTAAATGTAATTATTAAATAGAATTACCTTAAAACATTAAATCGTATTAATAAATTATTTTTTTTAATTTTTTAGGTTGAAGTCAGTTGAGAGTAAATTTTTGAGTTGTGAGTCGCCGAATTTCGGTCGCTTAATTAGAAATGTAGGTTGGCAGCGTCGGTGTGAACATAACAGGAGTTTATATACAATCGATTGTAGCAGATATTACGCGGCCGAAATTCTGCGACCTAATAGTCAAAAAATTACGCACGTCTGGCCTCACCCTAAGTCTTACATGACAATGACATTCGATTATATTAACATACTATTAAAAGTAGTCTATTCACTGTAATCGACTATATTTTTACATGGACATTATTTATACTCAGTTTATGTAATAACGTGTAACAGGTTCCGTGTTCCATTGTCCACCTTATAGAAAGTAGGTAGGTACCCAGTAACTAGTTTATACGGCAGTAGGTAGATCCTAGCTGGTTTCAGCATGAATGGGCTGAATGGACCGGGGAAATACTACCATCTCATAGAAGATCGACGTAAGAATATTAGTTTTCAATTATTTCAAGAATACCCCCTTGGTCCTCTTCCATTTCCCTTTTCTTTCCTCATCTCCTTCTCCATGGTCGGCAACGGCTTGATTACCGACCACGCACGCTGCAATGCTTGGAAAACACAGCCACCTCTACAGGTCACGGTTACCACTTATCATCAGATGGGGCCTATGCTTGTTTGCCACCAAAGTTGTATAAAAAATAGTAACTTTCGTTCATAGACTGCAGCAGCCTCCTTCTCCTCCTAACAATAATGCTGTACTGCATGGTTACAAATGATATCTTTGCCTTTAACAAGATAGCAGGCTCAATGTTAAAAGTTTGTAGTACCACGCTGGTTTCAGTATGAATGGGCCGGATCAACCGGGAAATTACTACCCTCTCATAAAAGAACGAAGTAAGAATAAAAGTATTCGTACTATTGCGTTTCGTTCGGTGAGTGAGAGTGCCGGAGGCCCAATTTCCTCCCTTTCCTTTATCGTCATCTCCTTCAATACTTTCACCTACCCCACTCCCTTCATGGTAGGCAGCGGCTTCGCAGGGTGCAGCATTGCTTCTGCCTGGCATTGCAGAAGCAATGCTAGGGACTCTGAGTCGTCCATGAACGACAACTACCACTTACCAACACGTGGGCTGTTTGCTCGTCTGCCACTGTCAGCAATAAAAAAAAGATAAAGTCTTAGCATCCATGAACGACGGTTACCGCTTAATAATACCAGCCTGTTTACTGTCCCACTGCAGGGCAAAGGCCTCTTCTCATATAGAGAAGGCACGAGCATTAATCACCACGCTTGCTCAAGGCGGATTGGCAATTTCAGACTTTTAAGCCCAGGTTTCCTCACGATGTCCTTCACCGTCAGTCAGAAATGTCCAAGATAAACTTAGAAAGTAGGTACATACAGTTCGAACCCACTACCTCGTGTTTACGAAGCGGGTACCTTATCCACTGGACCATTTCGACTTACCGCTGTCGCTTTCGCGGTTACCGCTTACCATGAGGTATTTCACTGTCTGTAACTAGTCCATCACAATTCACAGTTGACTTTTATCTCGGATACTGTCCAACATCGAAAGTCACACAAATACCGCGTGTCAAGCTATTTTTATCAACATTATACACAATCGAAGTTGAGTGCAAAAGCTAAGCATAAACGTATCAATAACTGCATCGCACAAGTAGGTATATTACACAACTAGCAACGTCTTAGTTCAGCAACCTTAGATAATATTATGTCAACAATTATTGCACAGATTGTAATAACTTACCTACTATAAACATACTCTTAAGACATGAGACGACTAATACATAATTATATTGTACACTAAGATTTCACTCTCGTCTTTGGTAACTGCTCTGCTCCAGTCGCCAGAAGCGTGATGTTACATTACATAGCCTTATAACCTTTCTCAAGAACTAGGCTATCATACGCAAGAAGAATTATTCAAATCCGAGACCGGTAGTACCGGAGATTAGCGCTAATCTAATTTATATAATAGTACCTAACTATTATTTTATCTAGGTTGCGGTGCGATGACTTGATGAAGGATGGCGCAAGATACTGAAAGATTTTGATTTAGAGGGCTAAAATTCGCTGCGGATTGCTGAACCACAATAATAAGTAGGGAACTATTTATATTCCCACAAAACAAAATAGATACTCTGGAAAATAAGAAGTTAAATGAACATTTAAAAAAGCTCCACATTACCTTGTTTTCCAGTACTAATTTAGATGCCGAGTTACCAATACAAAGTTTGTAACTCAGGTTTTGCCGACATGAAAAAATAAACAAAAATAGCCTAATGAGCACTTGTGTTACATATATAATAATTATTCCAATTGGAAGGTATTCTACCCATCCCACACAACGCCCCTATCTGTTTGATCTAGTACTTTAGAAGGTGCATTTCTAAACGGCTAATATACAAGTCACAATAATTAGGTACGTATTACCACTATTACCTATCGCACCTGTGTACAACCTGCACTATAAACTTTTTACAATTGCATTATAAAGTTTTAACATAATGCCAATATAATTGGCTAGCCAATTATATGTCCGGATAGTGTTTTTTACATATAAGCCATTTACATACTATCAAATACAGTAGTAAAATAATATGCACTGACGTATATATCCGTCAGAAACCCCGAACAGTTTTATAGAATACTCATGGCTATGCGATAAACATGCACTGTTTGAGTTAAAACCAGCTACACGTTCTGATTTTTGTCAGCTGATGCGACCGCATACACCCGACTCGAAAATAAATATAGCTATCCCGTTTGAACGTATATACTCGTCTCGTTCTTTTGTGGATCAAATCGTACCTTGTGAAGCAAGACGCCTTGTTCCAACAGATGAGTCTAATATTTTCTTTACGTGAAAAAATAAAGAGAGCAAATAGGTTCTTGATACGAGTAAGAGTTATAGATCTAATAATATAAAAATTAAGGTGACGAAAAATAAGTTAAAAGTTGGAAACTCATGATAGACATTCAGAAAGTGAAACCGAGGTAGACTTTAAGTATAATGGAAATAAATTAAATAGATTAAGAATGATTGAGTGAATTTAGATGTAGGCGATGTATAGTAGCAGGAAATGAATGTAGGTACTACAGCCTAATTTATGGGTCGTCAAGATATAAGGTACCGCCATTTCTCATGAGATAATAAAGACTGGTTTCATAAACCTTTCTAATGTATGAAACAACAGGTCAGTGATTACTGATTAATAACCAATAGCAAACAATTACAAAACAATCATCGTATCAAGACAATATGTCACAATTGTACCTCGCCCGGCCACACCTAAATTTATACGTACTGTCGCTCGTGTTATCACCCAGTAATGGGTGACCCACATATCACCACTTAGACGCTATCTGACTGCGGTATCACACAACGTTGTAGCTAAGTAAATTAACCACCTAATAACGTTAGACAAACTACCTATCTATACACTGCAAGTTATTGAACAAGCCCCAAATCAGGTCAGGACAGAATTAATTCAATTAATTTTATTAGAATAATTTTTTTTTAAAGAAGATAAAGAAATGTCTTTCTCAGCTGAATTGCCGCCGAGACAACTTATTTCATAATTTTTTGCAAATAGTGACACTTGCTACAGTAGTTTAATACTTTTTCTATAATCTATACTATTATACAAAGCAAAAGAGTTTGGTTATTTGTTTGTTTGAACGCGCTAATCTCTGGGACTACCAGTCGGATTTGAAAATTCTTTTGCGTATGATAGCCCAGTTCTCGAGAAAGGTTATAGGCTATGTAACATCACGCTACTGGCGACGGGAGCAGAGCAGTAAGCAAAGACGCGGGTTGAAAAGGCGCCGCGGGAAGTTAGTAAATAATAATACCTACCGTTTTCATTTATTTTGGTGGGCAAATAAAAAAATATTTACGGTAGGTCTTTGACGTTTATACTCGTCGCACAAAACGCTAAATTATGAATATGGTAGGTAGTTAGGTACTATTATTTATTTATTTATTTAAACTTAATGCACACAGTAACATAAGCGGATTTAATGCTATAAGCATTCTCTACCAGTCAACCTTAGGTGGTGCAGAAATAAACGAAGTAGATGCAGTAAATAAATCATGATATGAAAGTATATAAAAAAAAGAAATTATTATCTATGTTCTGATGATACTACTATTAATATTCTATGATACTCTTTAAAAGGCTTAAATTGTTGATATATACGTATTTACGACTACCACAAAATACGATAAATATTAGCTTTATTATTTATTGACTGCACCGTTGGTCTAGTGGTTAGTGTAACTGACTGCGACGCCGGGTGTCGTGGGTTCGATTCCCGCGAAAGGCAAATATTTGTGTGATGAACATTTGTATTTGTCTTTAGTCTGGGTGTTTCCTATGTATTATAAGTATGTATTTACAAAAAAAAAAGTATGTAGGTATATGTATTATATTTCAGTTATCTAGTACCCATAACACAAGCTCTGCTTAGCTTGGGACTAGACGACAGTGTGTGATAGTGTCCACATATTATTATTATTATTATTATTATTGATTTAGTCTATGATAATGATAATATAAGATTATAGGTACCTACTATGCGACGAAATGAAACGTTTGATAGTAATAAAATGTGTACGTGTTTATTGTCATGGGAAAGGGAAGTAGGTATGTCGTTTATTCATATCGAACGTATAAATTATGCGGAGAACTTTGTGCTTCATAATATTGGATATGTTACTAGTAAAGTAAACTTTACAAAATTTTAAAGTGCCTACCCATTTTAACTGTTAAACAATATTAAACTGTACTGATTATACCTACAGCTTAGAGAAACCTTATTTGAGGTTTAAATATTGATAACTAGCTGTTGCCCGCAGCTCCGCCCGCGTGAATATCGGTTATATCTCTGTTTTCATTGACGATTTTTCATACAAACTTTCATCCCCCTTTTTTTTTTTTTTTCGTGGGAAACTCATTACGAGTACGCACCCGCCTGGGCGAGGCGGGGGTTATGTCGGACTCTCCGGCCACAATGAGACAGCGACCGGCATACCGACTAAAACCCACGGTGTTCCTCCAGACGGCCAGAGTGCCGGGGTCACGGGAGACGCTCGCGCATTCATCCGCGACCCGACGGGCCACGGCCCGCTCCGTTTCTGAGCGGGCCCCGTCTGATTTGGGGGGTCTAGCCCCCCTTCCTCCATCGAGAGGCGTTCGTGGAACACGTACGCCGCCTTCTCGGGCCTGTGCTGTTCGAGCGGCGATTGCCCAATTGCAGGCATCCTCCTATGGTGGCTGGAGATCCCGGAGCGCCCCACGGCGACGTCCGGGGCGGGCGCGACGTGCGGGGAGCAAGGTGGTCAGCTCCCTCTCCCGCTCGGCCGCCTCCTTGGCGAGCATCACCTGCTCGCAAAAGGAGGCGACTCCCTCCCAAGCCCTCTCGCTGCGGACCATGGACAGAACCACAGCCGGCAGCGAGAGTTGGGCCGTCGCGAGCGCCGCAACAAGGTCGCGGCGCTGGTCCGCCCACGCTGGACACTCGACGAGCGTGTGGAGCGCCGTGTCGCGCGGGCAGACCCCGCAATGGTGGCAGACGGACGTCTGCTCCCGGCCTATGAGACACAGGTACGTGCCGAAGCACCCGTGACCGGTGAGTACCTGTGTCAGCCGGAACGTGAGGACGCCGTGCCTCCTCTCCAGCCACTCCTCTAGGACGGGACTTACCGCCACCACCGTGGCGTGCCCTGCACTTGGTCGCGCAAGTCGCGCCTTCCAATCGGCCACTAGGACTGTACGGAGCTGGGACCGCTGCGCCTCGATCTCTCGAGGCAGAGGTCGCAGGTTCCGCTCCGCCGCCTCCTCGCGCCATCGGAATAACGACGCGAGGACTCCGGCTTCCAGGTCCTAGGGCGGGGATCCGGCCAAAAGGGTCGCAGCCTCAAAGGAGATCGTGCGGTAGCCGCGCACCATGCGCACGGCCATGGCCCTTTGCGGCCTCCGCAATACGGCAACGTTCCGGGCCGCCAGGTTGGCAGCCCATACGGGCGCTCCGTACAGGGCCATGGACCGCACGATCCCTCCATACAGTCTCCGGCAGGTCGAGTTGGGCCCCCCAAGGTTGGGGAGCAGCCTCGCCAAGGCGGCGGCGGCGCCCAATAACTTGGGCGCCAGCCGGCGGAAATGTTCTACAAAGTTCCACCGGCTGTCGACTCGACGCCGATCCGTACGCCCCCAACAATAATATGGGAGCCCTGAGGTGGCCCATTACGGGGACCGTGAAAACAAACGGCCTCCGATTTGGCCAGGGCCACCTCGAGACCCAACCGCCGGATGCGACCCACGACTTGCGCGACACCAGCCGTAGCTGAAATGGCAGCGCGCCTATAGTCCTTCCCCCGAGCCGTGACAAGGGTGTCGTCGGCATAACACGTCACGACGACACCAGGGAGAAGGACGCCTCGTATGACCCAGTCATAGCCGATGTTCCACAGGAGCGGTCCAAGAACCGATCCCTGTGGAACACCGCAGGTCATCTCTCGCCGACCGAGAGCATTGCGACCCGGGTAAACTACCGCTCTATCACTAAGATAGGCCCCGACAATGCGGCGGAGGTAGGTCGGCACTCGGTGGTACACGAGTGCCTCCCTGACGCAGCTCCAGGGCAAGGAGTTGAACGCGTTGGCGATGTCGAGCGACACCGCCAACACCACCTCGCCCCGGGACAACGCGTCCTCCGCCAGACTCCTCACGCGCATGATAGCATGCACGGTGGAGCGCCCACGGCGAAAACCAAACTGGTTTTCCGCCAGATAAACTTTCATCCCCTATTTCAACCCCTTCAAGCCATTTTTTAGCGATAAAAGATATCCTATGTTGTTCTCCGAGGTCTAATCTATTTCTATAGCAAATTTCATCAAAATCTGTTCAGTGGTTTAGTCTTGAAAGCCTAACATACAGACTGACAAGCAAACCGAGTTACTTTTGCATTTGTAATATTAATATGGAAGTATGGATTTTCACAACCTAAGATACTTAAAATAAAATTTATGTAAATTGTAATATGGCTAGGCCAATTATTTTCCAGAGTTAACAGTATGTACAAAAATGCTATTTGGGTTGAAAATCCTATTGGGTTCTTTGAGCTTCTGTAACTTTGTTATTATACCTACAATACAGTAGGTATAATAGAACCTTAACACCAAATGAAATTATTTATTTACTATTTGACAATAAAAATAGTAAATGTTATTAATACAGTACTACTTATACCTATACTTATTTAAATTATTGTCATTGGTTAGATTAGTATTAATAGTACCTATCATTATTTAGTATGCTTAGTTAATTGAGAGTATTGCATTAGACAAGTGTATAATAAGTACAAGATTATAAAATCTGAACTTTATTTACAATATTTAACTTTTACAATGAATAGTTTAGCATACAGTAGTCAAGTAAATAACCTTTCATGTTAATAAACTATTATATCTAGCATGTGTCATATTTAAAATTTATATAAATTACATCATTTCCTGAATCTGTATGTGTAATCTGAGACATTTACTTTATCTATCACACAGTTTTTACTATATTATTTGATTCATGTGATATCTTATCATAAGAATTGCAAAATCATTCTATTATCTAATTAAAATATAACAGCTGTGAGTGAAATTTATGATAATCAGTGTAACAAATAGGTAGTTAGATAGAGGAACTGTAAGTAACCTAAATCAGCAACAAACTAGGTACTATGAATATTATATCCTTTGATACAAGATTAATTTTAAACTCTTATTTAATCATCATATCTCATTGAAGTGTTTTAATATGTTCTATTATTTACTGCTAAAGCATAGGTACTATTAATTTTATTATCTGTGCAGACACAACACCATGGCTAACTAAAATACAAATATTATTTCAATAACTTTACAAATAACACAGATCTCAGATTCTAAATTTTCTCTAAGAAAAGAGGCCTTTCCCTGCAGTTTGATATTACCATGCAGGTACTTATGATTATAAACAAAATACCTATAGCTACAAATTCAAGTTTAGAATCATGATGAGCGAATTCATACTTTATCACGTTAACAAGGTAATATGTATCATGTACAGTCACTAGGCAACACCATAATCAGATAATATATCAGGGTATAGTACATGATATCATTTAAACTAAAAGACAAAAGAGATTACATTTATCATTATCTTGTGTGACAAAAAAAAATTACGTCATTCAATGATAATGACCAAAGTTTACCTTGATATTAAATTAAGTCAAGTTCAATATAATGTTTCATTGTACTTGTAACAATTATTTAAGTACACATTGTTTCTCATGTGTAGATGTTTTTTTAAATGGTTGTGAATTGTTTCTTCTAAAAATTGTCAGCAACTATTTAGGTAGGTATTTTAAACTTACACATTTTGTGTTATAATAATTCAGGCACACTGATTTTAAGTTTTTAAAATCCGATTCTATATTCTATTTATAATTATTGAAACACAGGCTCCGAGCCTAGCTTAGGCACCAGTCTCCCACAATATATGAGTATATTTATGTAAATTTGTCTAAATCATATTTCCTGTATATTGTGGTGAGAAATAAATAAAAATAAATAAACTAAACTATTCAAAACATATGTAAATAGTTGTTTATTTTACAAGTTCATGTTAGATTCTCATTATACCTAGCTGTCTGTCTTGTATAAATCTTTAAGTGGTATGATACCATGAATTAATTATTTAGATGAGTTATTTTAACACTGTTTAACAGTGCATGACTTACATGGCAAGTGCATGGTATTATGAAATAACGTGCATAATTAATATAGTACCTACTTAATATTAAAATAACTATTTACCTAATCATGCATTGTAAATGAATGAAGATTGCCTGCAGTTTGTTCTTATAGTTAAGTAAGTATTGTCACTTCCAAATTGAAAAGTTTTAAAGTGAATTGTTAGCATAACTTTTTAATGTTAGCTGTCAGCTAATTAGAATCCAAGGTTATTATTTGTGGCAGCTCACTAATATTGTGCGAAGGACGTAAAGACCTTAACGATTTACTGGCAATTAGATAATGGTGACACTGTGTAACAGGAACGTTATCAGTTACACATCACGTTCACTAGTAGTGACACCGTTATGGACATCGTAACGTCTTACAAGACGATTTTTTATTAGTCTACAATAAATTTAAATGGTAATACTTCGCTTGGCGGCTCCGCTACTCAGCATTCTATTCCGAGGGCGTTCAACCGAATAGTGCGGCTTAGCAACACCCAAAGTTTTTCACAATGGCCATGACATCGAATTCAAACAGCCTCCGGTCACTGGAGCATTGACTCACGAGAACATCGCAGTCGCAAAGTTTACGAAACAAACGCGGGCGCACGTTTTGCTTACACAACTGGATGCTCACTCACCTGTCAGACGACTCGGAGCTGTCATATCTGTCGAAACATCTCTTTTTTCTGTCGTCGCCATCCTCGGTGCTAGCACCAGATGATTTTCGGGAGTACGTTCCGACGACCGCCCCGCGATCAGCGGCCACGCTGCGGTTATCACTTTTCTCACACGATTCACTCGGTTCCAGTTCCCTGTAGAACGATAACTTGACACTATCGGCGTCAATTGTTTTGCCACTACACTTTTTTGTGTCACCAAGTCCTATATCGGGCGCGGAAAAAGTTAAATCGTTAATTTGTTTCGGGCCGGCGCGGTCCTCGGGCGACCCATCCGCCATCTTTGAGCGCACGAGTGTTTTGTCGCGAGTTTCCGTGCGACGCCAGAGCCAGCATGGGCGCTGTAGTCGCGCGCTGCAGGCGCGGGGTGCGGGGCGCAGCGAGAGGCGGCGTGACGTCACGGCGGCTGCGCGGCCGCGGGGGCAGTGCGCGGTGACGTAACGACTCCGCCCCGTGCATGTGCAGGGCCGCTGTCATTGGCCGCGCGTTACGCAACGCGCGAGCCTATTCAAATACCCCGAGAAGGGAGCGTAGGACTTGGCGGCGATAGGGACAGGCCCATCCCAGCCAGCCCTGACTTACAAATAATGCAGCGTAATGACGACGCTGTGCCGTTCTCCACACACCAGCACACCACGGTCGCTCGCGCTTGTGTTCCACTCCACTAACAAGTGCATCCAAATTGATGACACGTTCCATTCTCTAACAACATTATCATATTTTCTGATAATACTGTATCTATGGGATAAGTTTTGTGTAAACATTATAAAACATGTCAATTCCTCCAACAACAATATCGTCATCTAGGTGTCACCTGTGAAGCGTTAGGTAAATACTACATAGCACAGTACTCTAAAGTACACAAACTTAGTCATAATAACTAGGCAGAAAATACTAAGAAACCAGAAATTGTATCACGTCACGTAGGTAGGTAAGTACAGTCAGTAATACAGATCTGATACAAAGTCTAAAAAGATTGATCGTACTTTTTTGACTACTTATTTAGCTTTGTCTCTGCAATATAAAGGTAGTCATAGTAAAATTGTGTCTATACCTAGGTAGGCTAGATAGATACTCGTAGGTAATTAAATGAGGAGTTTAAAAACAGCACGAAACAACTTGCTACAAGCAGCCGATTCTTTACGTATGCCGATCCCATAACGTCAAAACAGGTAAGTAAAAGTAAGTAAGTTTTCAAGTTTATAAGATGTTTTTTTTTTAGTGAGTTTGTTTTTAGTTTAGGTTCTTTTTACAAATATTTCCAAAGCATATGAAGGAAACAATTTCTGGTAGGTAATACAGTTCACTTTTTTTCGTAAGTAGGTAAGAAGGTACTTCTTACATTATTTGGTTTTGGCTTTATGAATAAAAATGGGGGTGATCTTTTTGCTCAAGGACAGTGGCAAATAATCTTATCTTTTGCTTTGCCGATTTTTTTAAGTTTTATAGTCTTTCATGTACGATTTTTTTATTAGGTATTTTGTAACTATAGTTTTGTACTTACTGTTATGTTATCACTATCAGTATCACTTAATTTTATTCGCATAGTTAAGTATAATTTCATTGATTTTGACGTGTAGTGTAAGCGACCGCTGTGCACGAGGTTGTGGGTTCGATCCCCACACTGGACAAAACTTTGTGTGATCTATAACTGTTTGAGTCTGGGTGTACTTTGTGCCCGTTGATTGTATGTTTTTAAAGTCCTCCGTGACACAGGGCTTGTTTCGTTAGTGTGGGCGTAGTGTTGTCTTTTCATAAAAAGAAAAACATTAGTAAAATTTTTATTTTCTAATTTCTGTTTTTTTTTTTTTTTTTTTTTTTTTTTTAATTGCCTTCAGTTGCAGACGAGCCAACAGCCCACCTGATGGTAAGTGGAAACTGTCGCTCATAGACTTCTGCAATGCCAGGGGCTCTGCGAAGCCGCTGCCTACCGTGATATTAATGCTCTCTTTAAACCTCGTTTGAAGAAGGACATGTCATAGCGCTCGGGAAACACCACAGCTGGTAGTTCGTTCCATGTGTTTAATTTTAAATTTAATTTCTATGTATGATTGCTATTTATTTTGTTAATTTGTTGTGTGTAAACTATGGTCTGATGATAATAAAATATTTTTAGTTTATTTTTTCAAATAATACCTAGCACTTTTATTTTTCTTATTCTTAGTAAGTGAAAAATAAAATGGGGTTTTTTATCCTTGATTGTACCTACCTACTCCAAAATCGACTGTTTCTCCTGTCCTCATTGGGAGAAAAATTTAAACAAAGTTATTTATTGAGTTGTTGTTGAAGTAGGTATGGATTTGTCACAAGATTGACTTATCCACATAATCTCTACCTTCCTACTGTTTTATACGCAACTTTCATGAGTATATAATAACTAAACAAATAGATACTTAATTATCATATTCCTAAATACCTTACACTCACGTATTTTTAATTCATTATTGTGTAATTAAATCGGTATAAAAAGATACACCCTACATGTTCCCATTTAATTGGTTAATTGCAACCCACCCCTGTGTCTGTATTGCTATCTCATTCGCACATGGGCTTACTGGACTAACAGCTGATGGTTTAGAAAACGCTTTAAACGTTTTACATAGGTGTGAAAAATTGCTTACATGTAGTTCTTTAAATTTTTTTTGGTATTTACATAAGATTCTTTTTTATATTTAAAGAGAATAGAACTATGTCATGCTCTATGTCGATGACGTTTAGATCACCTTTCGCATTTTCGATAGAAAAGAGACATACTTACGATGAAATGCACCTCTTCCGAAATGTATAGGTAGGTAAGTAGGTACGTCTTGAGCTTATTGCTGGAACTTTATTTTCTTTAATTTTATTGTCCTTGAGAGGGCGATATGATAATTATAACCTAAGTGTTAGACCTTTCATAAAAAACAAATACTTAGGTAGGTAAATGTATTCGAAATTTACTACTTCTGTGTTAGGGTTAAACGCGTTCCAGATGGATGTAATCATGCCTTCCATGTTCCATCAGGAGTGACCTTGCTTGATGCCATCCGTGTAGATGTAGCTAATCCAAATAATACTATAATCTTCATCATCATTGGGTTGTCCTTCTAAGGTGACCTCTGATGGAAAGCTTTTACATCCGTCTAGACCACTTATTTCCATATAGATAGGTATTGTGTGCTGCCATAGTCACCTCACTTGGCAGCAGCATTTGGTAACCGCAAATAATATTTATTACAAGAGTAGCACTGCTGCCCGTTACCTGTAGTAATCCTCTTAACCTCTCAGCAGTGTAGGCTATAAATGTCAATTGCGCGCAACTGTGTATCTAATTACCGCGAATCGCGAAAATTCAGTATTCGCAACTCAGCAATTTTAATTTCGCGATATCTCTTAATTTTCAAAGAGGAGCTAAAAAGGGAGTCAAGTCCCGTTACGCCTTCTACCAACAGATGAATAAAAGGGACTATAGTCCCTTTTGGTCTACAAGGCAATATATATTTATTTTTAATTAAAATAATATAAAAAAAAAATAGGTATTTTATGACGTCTCAAATTACATAAATATCTATTATTTAAAAAAAATACCCGTAATCGAAAAAGTTAATGTTTTAAATACATAATATATACATATTACATACATATTGCACACATTAAACTCTTAAATCAATAAACAATAACATTCCTTGTCATTAACTATTTCACAATGAGACCTTGACAAAGCCGTAACCCGACACCCGAGCGAAATCCGATCGCTAACGTAAACAATAGGGTCCGTTGTTTATAAATTCTAAGAATACTTACAACATCTGGCATATCCATTTTGTAGTTTGGTTCACACACTTAACACAAACAAAGTTAGCAGCTGTTACAAGTGCTTACTTTATTATTTCGATAAAATAACACAAAACTTGAACCACTTGAACCACTTGAAAAAAAAAAAAGGTCCTTGACAAAAAAAAGGTTCCATGACTTTATCACGATAGCGTTGTTTTCAAATAAAACATAACACTTCACAAATAGATAAGATTTCCAACGTTTTGAGGTAAAAACAATACTGGCTACTATATAAAAAACTTAAGAAATCAACAAAAGAGGAGAACGAAAGAGTTCTCTCGCGCGCGTAAATAACACTGACAAGAGACTTTTATGACAATTTATATTTGACATCTAAATGTCTATAATTATTTAATGTTGGTATCGTTATTAGTTGCGTTTAGTTGACAATAACCGTTAAAATCAGGGAGTTATAACGAATAACACAGTTGGAGTACTACCGATTTTAGACATGTTCGATTTTTTTTTCATTTTTGGTCGGCGGCCATCTTGAATCGCGCTTTAAAAGCGAAGTACACAGTTAGGGGTATTTTGACACTTCGCTTTAAAAGCGAAGTGCACTGTCAAGGGGTTAATTGCCTCTTACAACACCCACTTACAGAGATGGGGTGATTCGAGTAGGTACTCCCAATTCCAAACTTCAAAATATTAGGTTGCAAAAGTAAGGGACAGGAGCGGTATGCACGCGAAACGTAAAACTGCGTTGTGATTGGCTATTTCAATGTCAAGCATTCGAATGCACAGAAATGCACCAATCGTAGTGTCCGTAGTAAGTTCTTATGCTGGCGAATACCAGTATGAGTTTTGTATGTTGCCCTGTGTGCGTAACCTATTGTGGGGTTTATGTGGTAACGACAAAATAGGCGTACGTAAGTTTCACACTGTGTAATCGACCGGAAATGTTGCTAATTGTAATTGTAGGTATATCTTTAAATAGGTATGTACATAGTAGATAACTAGTCTCTAGTAGGTAGGTTCCTAATTACACACTTACCCACTTATCTTTATTTACTTAATGTTTAGGTTTCCTTTAAACAATGCACTAGGTATCTAGGTATAGGTAATCGATTAATGAATCAAATACCTAATCAAAACCTACGCACGTAGACACCTTATAATGATGAATGGCTTAATATGCCTATAGTTACCAAATTACAGTCGAACATTTTTTACGAATAGCTTTCCTGTTATTTCGTACAAGATATCACAATCTTTAAAATTTACGCAATGAAATTTGATAATAAATTTATCACCAGATTTAATGAAGATAATTTTATAGGTACGTATTGGGCATTAAATATTTGTACTTAGAAAAGTCTAACATTATTATTTCTATGAAAATCTTAAAAACCTTTGTTTAAAATTCTTACCATTTTACAAATTTAATAGAGTTTAATAATAATAATAATAAGTTTTTGCCTAGCTTGGTACCTTATTCAAGAATTGAACCCATTTCTCGCAAAGCAGTCGCACGCGCTCTCTTGCAGCTTGCGCCATGCCTTATCCATTTGGTTCAGTAGGATTGCTGACAGTCTCCCATTCGCAATTTGTGCAATTCTCCACAAAAGAAGGTAAGTACTTATTGTGGAGAATAATAATATACTACCACATTCACACAGCGCCATCTAGTCCCAAACTAAGCAATTATATTTGCTTGTGTTATGGGTAGGTACTAAAAAACTGATATACTACATACATACATTTTTTTTGTAAATACATACATAATATATTATAAGATAAATTACACCCAGACACAGAACAAACAATCATGAGCTCATAAAAATTATTAGGAGCATGAGCTCATCACACAAAGATTTGTCCTGGGTGGGAATCGAACCTTTGAACCTCAACCTCCGGCTTATCAGTCAGGGTTACTAACCACTAGGCCAACAGGCCAGTCAGTTACTTTGGCTTCTGCATAAGTGCAGAACTAAATCTTGTGCATGCTGCAGTGCAATTCATATACAATTTAGGTTACTACATAAGTACAAACACAAGCAGCTCTGTTTGAGTTTGAAACATAGTTCGGCATTGTCTCCAATGTAAACTATGCGACAGGCGTTTTTAATAGTCACCAAATGCTCTTCGTCCACATAATATTGTTTCTCGCGTCCACTTTTCATTAAAAGTGACAATTCTTTCCAAGATACGTAGTAACTTGACTACACAAGAGGAGGCAAACTTTTGTTGTTTAAAGTTTATGTGTCAACCACAGACATATTTAACAAGAGTTACAAGAGTTTCAGAGCTTTTTCAACTTTATTATTGAAAGTAATTGAAATCCAACCTTGAAATAATCGTGACGCCATCTAGTTTTCATAGTGAGAGCGAATTGCAGACGATACGAGTAGACCAACCAATCGTGATGTCGTGACGAGACGTGTGGACAGCGAGATGTCATAGTTACAATTTCATAAAAAAGATGGCGTTATTAACCGATAAAATATTCGCAGCAAAACAAACTGTACAAAAATAAAATAAAGAACAAGCCTTAAATAATAAAAAAAAAGCTCACCCGCCTAAAACAATGTGAAAAGAAAGAAACCCATTTCTTTCTCGTGCTACGCTACTTACTCTCGTGTGACGCTACATTAAAAATTTATATACCTTATGTCACTCCCACAATCAATACTAATCTAATGACACCTCATACGTTAGACTGGCCTGTTGGTCTAGTGGTTAGTGACCCTGACTGCTAAGCCGGAGGTCGTGGGTTCGATTCCCACCCAGGACAAACCTTTGTGTGATGAGCATGATTGTTTGTTCTGTGTCTGGGTGTAATTTATCTATAATATGTATGTATTTACAAAAAAAAAAAGTATATAAGTAGTATATCAGTTGTTTAGTACCTATAACACAAGCAAATATAATTGCTTAATTTGGGGCTAAATGGCGCTGTGTGCATGTGGTAGAATATTATATTATTATTATTATTATTATTACGTTAAAATCCATTATGC
The DNA here is from genome assembly GCA_963082885.1 of Parascotia fuliginaria. NCBI lineage: Eukaryota > Metazoa > Arthropoda > Insecta > Lepidoptera > Erebidae > Parascotia > Parascotia fuliginaria. Next base: position 18,139,145 of record OY720175.1, read on the forward strand.
CATTTAGCTGAAGAGCGTGCCAAAGAAATAGACATACACACTCACATGCATACATACATATACATATACAAACACACATACATGCTTATATACATACGTACATATGCTCGAAAACATTACCCTCCTTGACTGTGTCAGTCGAGCAATAAGGACGAGAACAATTTATTGCTGGAAATGGAGAATAAACACTACCCAAATGCACTATAATATTTGAGTTTTTGTCGCTAAAAAAACAGGTAGTCTTCAACCGAATGACAATCATTTTGTATTTATTTGTACTTACCTATTCACATGGTATAATATAAACTAGTATTTTAGAGAAAATATGATATTTTGTTTGTATGTTGCGATTTTACTCTAGATATACGGAACCGATTTAAAAAAATCTTTTACCTTTAGAAAGCTACAAATAAGACCATCATTTTATTATGTTTAACATATTTTTGAGGAATTTTTAATTTTTTTTATATTTCAAGCGCTTTTGTAAATCTTATTGATGCGATACGACACTATTGCAATGATATTTTCTGTAGGCGTTTGTTATGAGACCGAATAAACTTTTCTTTTTTTCGAAGTGAGGGTGGACAGTCTTTAAGTATTTTGAGGTAAGTACAAAATAAAAAAAACCCAAATGTACGAAAAAGTTTTATTTTAAGACAACACAACACATATTACAACATAATTATTATATTTAAACAATATTAGACTTATAATACAATCAAATAATTATTTAAATAAAACTTGCAACTTGGTAATAAATAAATTAAAGTTATGCACCATGTTAGGACTAAATATAATCTCAGATTATTATCATTAATTAAGCAAATTTCGCATTCAAAGTTACTCTTAGGACATAAGGACAAATCATCTTTTAGATCATATTAAATAATTAATTAAGTGTAAAAGAGGTAATATTAAAATACAACTTTCATTTGGATGTAAACAATCGATGCGTAAGGCGATCAACGCACTGCCCCGCAACGCTGCGGGTGTGTGGCGAAGGAACTTCTACACCGCACGTAAATGGTTTTCGGAGTATAGCAGCACGCATGATTTCTATACAAAGAGAGATATTTACAAACAACGCAAGAACACACACGCCCGCGCTATACTGAGTGTTGCGCAGCAGAGTGTGGATCGCCTAAGTCACAGCAAGAAATAAATAAGAACTGATAGAGTAACAGAGAAATATTGTTGTAATAGATGTGTAGTTAACTATATAGGCTTACTTATAAGATTTTTATGAATAAAAGAATAATGTATACATCCGTCGAGTTTATGTGCGTCCATTTGCGACGTAACACTTATAGTTTTTATCTTTTAAATATTAGATTGAAAATGTCAAGGTCAAAGTAATAAAATTGTAAAAAAGAAAATAGGAATTGCTAAATTCTTTCAGGTTGTCTCTTGTATTTTATAACATTATTCATACAAAAAAAAAGTATAAAACCGGCGGTTAACATGGAATGTTATATTTATAGTCATGGTAATGTAAAAAAGAAATTGAGAAAATGAGACTAGGCTCATCATTGAAATGAAAAAAGAAAAGATTATAGGGCCTAGATAAGTAGCTTAAAAGCTAATAGAATAAACAGATTATAAAATGTATGGGATTGACATAAGCTAACGCCAAGATTGTCGATAGCTTATGTCTATCCCATATATTTTTATTCTGTTCTATTAGCATTTATGTCACTTGTCTAGGCCTCAGATTAAATTATGAAGACAGTCTCTTGAATTTGTTTTGGTCTCCGATACTTTTAAAAAGAGTTAATGAGTTCATTCGACTCGATGATCGAAATACGGATAAAAGTTGACAAATAAAAAAATCACCCATTCTCGTAGCATGTGAATATAAGATAATACGAGTACTTATCATTTATATCATTAAACGTACAGGGGACCCACTACCACCTCAAGCAGTATTATTTTTATCTTACTTTGTGTTTTGTCTTTCTCTTTTGTACCATTAAAAACAAGGATAGAGACAAAGTAAGGCTATATTAAGATTGCTTTAAGAGGTATTTTATACAAGTTCCGTACAATATGAGTGAGGTCTTTGGTGTACTCATTGGTTGCTGTTGGCTCGTTGTCGTTATTTTAAAGTGAGTTCTAAATATTCCTATTAGGGTTGACTTTTGTGGATGGATCTACTTATTCGTACATAAAAATAGACAAAAATTTGTAATAAATGTCGGAATCTTATTCGTATAATACTGTAAGTTAAGCAACTAAATGTATAACAGTTAAGAGCTCACTGGTTTCATATTTATCTTTAAAAAAATTTAATGTAAAACAAGTAAATTTTTCTGTACTCTATATGAAAAATGTAAATAAATATTATTTAATAGTAAGCAATCATACGAAGTAATACACTAAATACTTTGGTAAGTTTTGCATTAGCCATAGTTTTAGAAACATTTAAATTGCATTTTTTTTTTGAATATTTTCAAAACTATGTAAAATAGACAAAGTAAACAAAAATATGTAAAAAAGACAAAATAGTAAGAAAATGTGTTTTAGAAAATAAAATGTCAAATAATATTGTCTTAGAAGGCAAATTTATATTGTACCGAGTCTACCGAGTGTAAATCATAACTTACTTAACTATTTACAACTAGTTGCCAGTGTTTGTTACAAATAAAAATAGTATATAATTGTATATTTTGTATAGGGATGGTTTTGTATAAGGATGGCACCGTTACAACGCACCTAAATACTGTGGCCTTAAAGTTTAAACTGGATGGAATGGATGGAAAACAAGAAACTTTCAAAAGAGAATTTGTGCGATAATTTCTTACATACAACAATGACACTAAAATTATAATAGTAAACACAGTTATTTAATTTTCTTCGTTCTTTTTTAATATTTTTTTTTATTGTTTCTATTAATTAATAAAACAATAAATGTTTCAATTAATTATTAAAATTTTGCTTTCTAACGATAATGCTGTACGTAATCTACTACGCGCCAAACAAACAGGAATATTTTTCATTGTGCAATGCATTTATCTCTAACATCAGCATTTTTCATAATTTCAGAGTTTCCATCCAGTATAAATAAATATTAATCTTACAATACACAGACGGATTATTTTAAAGTACACAATAAATATGGACCGACCAGTTTCTACAATAGACAAAATAAGAAATAAGTAAATAAATGGAACCTCTGTAAGCAGACATCAGATCATAATCACAAAACATTCATTTTTACAACGACCCTACATTACACATCTAAATATTTAAATTAGAACACAACCCATTCATATATACACAACACAACATAAACTAGTTTACAACACGTCTCTAATTACAAGATATAGTCACACATAGGTTCCATCACCGTAGGAAACTTAAGAATACTTCGGTTGCATACAAAACTTTTTAATTAGCATTATTCTTAACGCAATAAGCAGAGTTCAGAATCAGCTAAGATAATAATGTTACAATAATTAGATATTATATACTGTATATAAATAATTTTCGTGCCAGCTACATTTTCAAGAAAAATTACGATAATATATATTTTCATCTTATTGCATGTGCTTTAATAAATAAATATCTCGTGACCATTATTATTAAACCGCATCTTAATATTGCACCTATCAATGGAATTCTTTGGACTGAAAACGAGTTTCTTACATTTACGTTCTTAATTATTATGCAAGTCAACGGTAATAACAACACAAAAAAAATACTAAAACACCTTTAAAATAATCTGTACACCTTAAAAGTATGGCAATACCCAACTTATTTAATGATAACTTTATGTAACGAGAACTTAAAAATGAAAATAGGAAAATTCCCAATTTCGGGTATATTTCCCAATAGGTACTTGGAGTTTTGTTTTATGGTATTTAATTTCAAATAGGAAATTTCCTAATATCGGTATGATCCCAATTCTAGGGTTTTCCCATTACTAGGTATTACGTCCAAAGTGCGGTAGGCATCATACCCTCCATGGTAGCGGTCCTAGGTGTTAATACTTCGTTACATAAGAACTCTAAAGGCATATCGACTAGGTAACCCTGTATAAGGTCTATTTTGCGATTGGCCAGCGCCGGGTCTATATCCCAAAGGGTCTCATGGTTTTCTTCCTGGTATTTCTTGAGTTCAGCGAATGAGTGGACCCGGTCTGTGGGTATTGGGTGAAATACCTAGAAAGAAGAAAGATCATGATATTAATACCTGGTTACCTCTTAAATAGATCTAGGAGATACTATTCCTAGACTAGGCTTTGTTAATATTCGCCTTGATTTACATTAAATCTGACAAACACCAAAAGACTATTGTAAAAAGCGGAAGAGTTTGTTTCTTCGAACGCGCTAATCTCTGGAACTACCAGTGGGATTTGCTAGCGCTATTATGCGCTAGCAATCAAAGTGGGGCGTGATGATGCATTTTAAATAGAGTGGTTACAGTGAGTTTATAGAGTGGTTACAGTGAGTTTATAGAGTGGTTACAGTAGGCTTATAAATTAAAAACCACGAAATTTTACACAAAATTGCGATTGACGTTGCCACTCATGACGCGTAAAGGCTCTTAATAAAAATAACTTTAAGTATGTAATACTCACATCTTCATACATCTCAGTGTTCCTTTTAGATGTCGCCTTCCACAAATTCCTGTAGAACTCATTACAACATATATCATCGAGTGACAGTCCTATTCTCTCTAAGTCTTCTTCCATAAGACCAAGGTGTTCTCTGAACAGACGTTTACGTAGTCCACCGGCAACTTTACCACAAGGAAAAGCTTCGCCGTTCATGGTGCCGTCTGCGAATTGTTCGTCCTGAAATTTTGTTATGACCTTGAATGTAGGTACACAATATATGGCTTTTGACTAAGACTTTTCGCTCGCTGGTCCCTTTAATATAAATTTTAGCGATGGAATGATTAAGTCTAACTAAACGTAGTGTGTTCATTTCGGTATAAGAACGAATTAAATCACTAACACACATAGCTTCACGCCTTTCCCAAAAGGTGTAGGCAAAATTATGTAACATCCACGTTTGTTGCCATTCACGGGATACATTACCAGATTCTGGACTAATTACCAATTTACAAAAACAAAGTATGTATATGTATAATATTTCAGTTATCTAGTACCCATAATACAAGCTCTGATAAGCTTGGGACTAGATGACGGTGTGTGATGATATCTAAATATTATTAATTATTCTTTTCCTTATATAGGGATCAAAGCCGAGACCTCTGTAAAGTCCGAACACAGTTCATAATTTTTTGACACAATCATGATAATAATAAACCAGCTAAACAAACAATCACCTATATACCACACATCAATACTAACCTGCAACAACACAGCAATTTCCGAATCTCTTTTCCCAACCATGGATCTATCGTTAATATTTGCACTGCCGCATATAATCGTTTTATCATCAGCTATGAGAAGTTTGGAGTGTACGTATACGAGTTCGGTGACGGGTTCGCCTTCGAGCGTTGAATGCGTACGTAAACCGTGAAACGTTATGTATTCCGACGGATCAGGAATACCCGCTTCGTATAGACGAGTTATTATTGCTTCTCGACTCCTGTAGATTTAGATAATGGTATTAGCAAATTGGTTAACATTAAAAGCAAATTGGTTTATTGAATTGTTAGCAATAAATTATATTGTATAATTTAGTGTATTTTGAGCAAAAAAAATGAAACATATAAATAGAATTGTTATATGTTGGATTGTGCTACTATGTATAGAAGGAAAAGAAAGAAAGACAGAAAATAAAGAAATAAAAATCTTTATTTGCAAAAACCACGACGCACATCAAACACAACAATACAAGGTGTGGTTATGTGTCGCGGTGTGCTGTTAAGTGTCGCGGTGTGCTGTTATGTGTCGCGATATGTCTTGTCGCGATGTGTTGTTATGTGTCGCAGTGTGCTATTATGTGTCTCGATGTGTTATGTGTGGCGTGGTGTGGTGTGTGCGCTCACCGACAGATGCTCTGATAGTTCCAGTGCGTGACGGCGTGCAGCGAGGTGCCGGAGGGCGCGCCCACCTCGCCCTCGAAGCCGGGCAGCAGCGGCAGCACCACGAACACGCGGAACGGGCGCCGCGACACGTGCGCGCGCACGATGCGGTTGAACAGCGCCTCGCCTATCTGACACACGTACACTACACTGCTATTACTTACCGTCAGGAAAGGTAGGTTTAGCTCTAGAGTTCTGATAGCACAAATTTGTGCTCAGATCAGAATGCCGAATGCGATTTGTTTTTACGTTACAACGATCGAAACGTTTACTGCGTTTGGCTCTCTGATTGGTTAAGAGCTTAGAGCGGTCTAAATAGAGCGACGAACTGTATAAACGTGTCGATCGCGTTAATATAAAACAAACTAGCACTCGGCACTCTGATCAGAGCACAAATGTTTAAAATAGCTGTTTCGCAGTGCTATTAGAGCTTTCGCCTAGTCTACCCTACCTGATGAGGTAGAACCGTGACATGACGCGAGCGGTTGTAATGAACTAGTGAAAAAAGAAGACATGACGGTGCGCAACGCCTCCGTGTGACGTCATCGCTGAGCCGTCTCTTGCCACACGCTCTCTGTACTAACCTTAAGGGACTATTCACACTTATTCAGCTTATGCTAAAACAACGATTTTGTATGAGAGGCGTACGCATCCGTTCAGCTTACCGCATGCGTATGCGTCTCCATACAAAATCGTTGTTTTCTATGGGCAACAAGATGAATAGAGCTGTCCATAGAAGCGAACCGAGGCAGCAGAACAAAGAAATAAAAAAATTACAAAATATCCGCTCCGCTTCAGTAGACAGAGACTATTGATTAATATTTCTACGTTTTCCCGCTTCAATAGATACAGCTTACTTTAAAGTCAGCTCACCTGATTCCTAACAGTAACACTGGTACGTGATAACGTGATGAAGAACTGGTTTTCTATATACACGTAATGTTGAGCTCTAGTAATGGTGTCGACGTAGGCCTCGTGAATGCTCTGCTCGACTGTATCAGGGTCTAGGAACCCGCATGACCAGCTTGATACACTGCGGAGTACCTATAGAAATAACACTATGATTAATACTAGCTTTTAGCCACTAGCGTGATGTTACCTTAGCTTATAACCTTCCGCTAGAACTGGGCTATTATATGCAACAGGAATTATTCAAATTTGACTGGTAGTTCAAGAGAATAGCGCGTTCTAACAAACAAACTCTTCCGCTTTATACATATATTAGTAAAGATTGACTACATCTGTGGTTCGGTGGTACTATGTATGTATGCGAGTTGGAATCGCACACTGAGATTTGTCCAAACTGATCCTTACTAATATTATAAAGTCAAAGTCAAAGTCAAAGCATTTATTTCATTTTGATCATAAAGTATGATGCTTATGAAAAGTCAACATTACATTTTGTCAGCCAATTGAGCTACAGCCAGTTCGCTGACGAGGTAGAGCTGTGAGAAGAACTGGCAAGAAACTCACGCCACTCTTTTCAATCGTCAGATAATTACAGTTATTTAAATGAGTTACAATTTAAATTGAGTGTTTGCAACCAAAGAACCATACAAAGTAATTATTACAAATTAACCAATTAATATAATACTAAGATTAAAGAAAGAAAAGAGAGGATTTCAATTATTTAGTTTCATCTAGTATGGTAATTTGACTACGTATTTTAATTAAACTGGTAAATGCACCTCCTGGTCACAGCGATAAATGCGTAAAAGTAACTTTGTCTGTCTGTTACGCTTTAACGTCTAAACAACTGAACCTGAATTTTAATGACATTTGGTATATAGATTTGCGGGCGGAGCTGCGGGCAACAGCTAGTCATTAATATAAATGACACAAACGGTCCTATATTTTTTTATTGCATTTTTCAATCTCAAGAGGTCGCAGATAAGAATGTTCGATGTAAATTTCAGCTACGCGTTACTGAAAAAAAGGTCTTGACGGACATCAAAGTGATCTACCAACGGGTTCCGTTTCGCCTCTTGGTACGGACCCTTAAAGATAATTATAAACACTTACCTGACACGTCACATCAGTAATATCACAGTGCAGAAGACTTTCAAAATCAGCGAGCGGTTTGATGTCAGAGTATGATTTCGGTAACAAATATGGGTAGTTTGTATTTTGTCTGTAAACAAAAAAATATATTAGAAAGTTTTAAACTGAAAATGCTGCAAAGAAAACTAACAAAAGAAAAATCAATATTCTTGGTATAATAATAGAAAAAGTAAATAATTATAATGATTTTTAATTTTTTGACTAGATTCTAGACTTTGATTATGTTTTTATTGCTGACAGTGCAGACGCCCACGTGATGGTAAGTGGTAACTGTCGCTTATGGACGACTCAAAGTATCTAGCTTTGCTCCAGCAATGCCAGAAACTCTTCGAAGCCGCTGCCTACCGTGAAGGGAGTGGGGTAGATGAAAGGATTGAGTTAGGAGAGGAAAAAGGAAAAGGGGGAAATTGGGCCTCCGGCACTCTCACTCACCGTACGAAACGCAATAGTACGGATACTATTATTCTTACGTCGATCTTTTATGAGAGGGTAGTACTTCCCCGGTCGATCCGGCCCATTCATGCTGAAACCAGTGTAGATCTACTACCGTGAAATGATGACCAATTTTTACTTTATTGTCACCTGAAAGGTCTGAGAGTTAATGCTACGTGCTAGCTGACCGAATCATGTATCCTTCTACTTAAGCATCCAGCTAAATTAGCATGTATCGAACAAAAAGAAAGAATTTTATGAACGGGTAATATTTTTTTTCCATCTAAATCTATTAATATAAAAGGAAAAAACTAAATAACATTATTTTTATTTATTTATTTACATGACAACTCAAACAATAAAGAAATCCATATTCACCTAGCTTTCTCCAACTTAATAGCATTCCACCTCTGAATAAAATGTCTGGCGACATCTCTGGCGGCCCCACCTTGTATAACGACTCCAACGTCATGCCACGGCATACGAGGAGTTGAGTTTCTGTCCACTAAGTCTGCAATATTATAAGATAAATTTATTTATATATTTGTATGTTTGCTTTGTTATGGATAAACTCAAAATCTATGTAACCAATTTGTAAAATTCTTTCTGTAGAAAGCTAGATTATTTACGAGTAACATAGACTACACTACTTTTCATTCCTATCTCTCTAAGGGATTGGTATCTACGCAGGTATAACCATCCCTAACAAAATACAAACAAACAAAAATACAAATCTTATCTTTTTTTTTGCCGACAGTGGCAGGCGAGCAAACAGCCCACGTGACGGTAAGTGGTAACTGTCGCTCTTGGACGACTTAAGAGTCTATATTGCTCCGCGAAGCCGCTGCCTACTGTGAAGAGTAGAGTAGGTGAAAGGGTCTAGGGGAGGCGAGGAAAAAGGAAAGTTCAGATTTAGATGATAATAATTAAAAATATTTCACTTACCTACAAAAGGCAGATCTAAATAGCTAAAATCCTTAACAATAAAATTGGTATAATCCTTTCCTATCCATAACTTTGAATTGTTTTCTACTTCCACTTCTAGACTGGCCTCCGTTATCACTCTACCTTCAACCACTTGCGCTAAAGGGGTAGGCACACTGACCTTTGCAGTAATATTTTCTACATCAGTTCTTAAAACTTCTACAGTCGACAAAGCATATTTTTCCGCTTTCTTTCTTTCCGAATCGTCCATTTTTTTCTCAATTCTTTCCTCTTCATACGAAGGGTATAGTATACTAATAATATCTTTTCCCCTATTTGTTATTTTGTTCAATACATTTCGTTTTTGTACTTCGGGCGTGTCAGATAGAAAGTCGGATGGAATATTGGGATTGGTGATTTGCATGTTGGGATTGGTGATTTGCATGTTGGAACTGGTGATTAAGAGTTGATCACCCGGTTCTAACACTGGTAAAGTAGAGGCTTCTTCAGAGGTCGGTTTAGGTGTTGGTTTTTCTTTTTGAGTATCATCTTGTAGTGTTGCACTGAAAAGTTAACAATATTATAATTGGGATTGGGATTGGAAGGACCAAAAACATGGATTTTAAAATTACAGACAAGTTTTTTGACAGTCCGTAAATACGGTTCCCCTTTCCAAATATCATCTATACATATAATAAAATTGGAGTGTTTGTTTGTCAAATTGAAATAACCGTTTTTACTACATGTATATGAATATATATACGGTACATACACCAAAATATCATTTTTACAATTTTTGTCTGTCTGATTGTTCCGGCTAATCTCTTAAATGGCTGAATCGATTTTGACGGGACTTTTATTGGCAGGTAGCTGATGTAATAAGGAGTAACTTAGGCTACGTTTATTTAAGAAAAAATCTTTTATTTTAGAAAAAAAAAGTAATATTGATCGACTGTTAGGCGGAACGAAGTTCGCCGGGTCAGCTAGTCCTAAATAAAACACTTACTCATTAAAACTAATCACGAGATCTTTGGAACTCTTGGCAAGTTCCAACGCTGCGTCCAATCCATTAACTTGTGGTATGAATAGACCACCGCCGGGTGAAGACGATGTTTTTTTCTTAGTCCGCACTGTTGTTTTAATTTGTGATATGTTGCCGAGATCTGTTAATCTGGGAATAAAATATTATAATAAATTTTAATATTTAGAATTTTAAACTACGAATTGGATATAAAAAGTATTTCTTTTTGTTTATTGTTATAAATGGTTTTATTTTGTGTTATATACTAAACAGAAGATAGTCGTAACTGAACTACTTAAATGTGAGTTTAAAAAGTCAATATTCTGTGAATTTAATAGTTATATGAGCAGTATAGCAAAGTAGAGATGTTTAAGAGATATACCCAGAAGTACACTGTAATTGAATAATTTGAAAAATATTTAATATATAATAATAATAATACCAGCCTATTTACTGTCCCACTACAGGGCAAAGGCCTCTTCTCATATAGATAAGGTATGAGCATTAATCACCACGCTTGCTCAAGGCGGTTTGGCGATTTCAGACTTTTAAGTCCAGGTTTCCTCACGATGTTTTCCTTCACCGTCAGTCAGAAATGTCCAAGATACACTTAGAAAGTACATATGATTTGAAAAATCACATTGGTACTTGCCCGGATTCGAACCCACTACCTCGTGTTTACAAATCGGGTGCCTTATCCACAGGGCCATTTCGACTTCAACTTCGACTTGAAAAATATTTAAATAATAATTAATTAATTAATATTAATTTAAATATTTTGTAAAACATTTTCATAATGATTTGATGATGAGTATTGATGAGTTATATTACCGTAAGAAAATTAATAGTATAACATTTATGTTTCCAAGAGCAAATTTCCTTTCACATTGCGCCAATCAGGGGTTAACTTTCTAAAAGCGCTTGACAGTTAGACCTGACGCGTCGGTGCTGCCACCTCGTGGGAGCCATTTTAGAAAACCCTCTCAGCAATTTTTTTTCGTCCTTAAGCACGTGAATAATCCAGTTTCTTCATTCAGAATCAACATGGGCCGTATAATATGCTAAGTCTAGATTATTTATTATAATTGCTAACTGTATTTGCCTTTACCTGTGTTTATAATCGTCCCATCGTCCGTAACACAAGTCGATGCCGCCTAGGAAGGCGACAGTTTGGTCCACAACGACGATCTTTTCATGATGCGCCCAGAATAATACGCCGGCTTTAGCGTGATCTGGATGACGGAATACCTGACAAATTATATTGTTGTTATAATGAAGTTTAAAGTTTATAATAGTATTTTGGCTTGTGGTCTTTTTTATATAGTATAGCCTAGTGACGCCACCCCGCCTGATGGTAAGCAGTCAGTGGAATCCAGAAGTGATGAAGCCATCGTCTTAAACTGCTGGTATGGTGGTCTCCACTATGGCGGCTGGGAATGGGGTTAGGGGAAGGCAATGAGGGAGGTGAGGAAAGAGGAAAGGGGGGAAATCGGGCCTCCGGCACTCTCACTCACCGAACGAAAAGCAGTAGTACGGATACTACTACTCTTACGTCGATCTTCTATGAGAGGGTAGTACTTCCCCGGACGATCCGGCCCATTCATGCTGAAATCAGCGTGGATATTTTTTTTTTTTTTTTTTTTAAATATAATAATATTATACCACAATTACACAGCGCCATCTAGCCCCAAATTAAGTAATTATATTTGCTTGTGTTATGGGTACTAAACAACTGATAAACTACTAATATACATTTTTTTTTGTAAATACATACATATTATAGATAAATTACACCCAGACACAGAACAAACAATCATGCTCATCACACAAAGGTTTGTCCTGGGTGGGAATCGAACCCACGACCTCCGGCTTAGCAGTCAGGGTCACTAGCCACTAGACCAACAGGCCAGTTATCATCAAATAATCAATAAATGGTTATTATAACTTTATTAGAACCCATAACACAATAATATATGCTTACTTTGGGTCTAGATGGCGTTGTGTTTAGTTACGATATTATTTTATATTATTATTGATAATTATACATTTCTATAAAATGTTACTGTGCTAGTCGATTATAAGCTTTAAGCAAGTAGACATTGATTTTAATTTTGAATAAGACATTAAAAGTATTTTATGGATATAATAACTTTGTGAGTGACAATGTCGCAATTTAGTGTTAAATGTCGTGATTTAAATTTTTATTATAATTATATGTACTACTAATGTACCTCTATTTCACAAATCACAATGTATAATGTTAACAATAATAGACTAAATAGTACTGTAAACGCAATGGTTACTTACTTTTTATACAGCTTTCACCTAATTCTAGCATGTTAGCAGAACATATTTTTAAAATATAAGCTAAGATTATATGATAAAAATTTAAACCACGAAATTTTTTTTTTTTTTTTTTTGTCAGTTTTATGTTTTTGTTTTTTTGTCTGTGGCTGAATGTTTATTTTTACATATTCTTGTGTGTGTCACCTACATGTGAAAAATAAACTCTTTTTCTTTCTTTCTTCTTTCTAAATATGACACTTAATTGCGACGTTGTCACTCATGGTACTTGTTTGGTATTTTTATTCTCTTGCTTTTTTTCTTAATAACTACGCTATACTCTTATCCTTCGCAATTATAAAATCAATACAACAAATGGTTTATGTATATCAGGACAGATCATACGATGTTGATCTAAGATCACCGGGTTTTACCTTGATATTATCACTGGCTAATTTACTTTTACTGTAAAAACTGTTGATTCCCAACGCCATTTCCACTTCTTTATACAGCATTATGAATATTTTGACACCTTGTGCCTGTAACAATACAAAAAATAATAAGCATTTATATAATTATTTAAAAAAATACGAAGAGAATGACGTTTTCAGTATATTAACTGATTTGACAAATTATCTGTAAACTATGACTCGACTCAGTGGCAGTTTTTTACGATGGGATAGGCAGGTATGAATTATGCCCCCGAGCCCTTTTTCTCACTCTTCATCAGGCATAATTTCAACCACCGCTCAATTGCTGAAACCTAAGTGCTAATTAGATAATTAGCACTCAGGTGGTCAAACATGTCTGCCTACCCCTTCGGGGATAAAAGGCGTGAAGCTATGTGTGTATGTATGTGGTACTGTGATCACTAATCCATCTTCTAATTGTGGTGACTATGACAAATTTACTCTCTTATGAGAGGTTTATAGCTTAGTACAACTTATAGCTAATAGTATATTATTAGTATATAACAGTACAAAAATATTACAGTAACTTACAGCTTTCCTCCGCAAAAGCGTATCCAATCGCCAATAATCGCCATTTAACGTCGGCCGTTTCAAATATATCTCGGGACTAAGCCACCAGTCCGCTATGAATATCTCTTCCTTGGCGAGCTCCATGGCGTCGGCGACCGCGCTGAAGTACACGGCGCCGTCCACTAGCGTGCCTACTGGCGTGGCGGGGCGGGACGGCGCGAACGAATGGTGCATGTTTACTGACGTGAAGTCTCGGGCTACAAATTAATATAAATGTAATTTGACGTGAAGTCTCGGGCTACAAATGAATATGAATGTAATTTGACGCGAAGTCTCTGGCTACAAATGAATATAAATGTAATTTGACGCAAAGTCTCTGGCTACAAATGAATATAAATGTAAATTGACGTGAAGTCTCGGGCTACAAATGCATATAAATGTAATTTGACGTGAAGTCTCGGGCTACAAATGAATATGAATGCAATTTGACGCGAAGTCTCGGGCTATAAATTAATATGAATGTTATTTGACGTGTGAAGTCTTGGGCTACAAATGAATATCAATGTAATTAAGAGTTTGATCACATCTCTGGCAGCACGGACCCGCACTTTTCTATGCTTCGATCCTTTTTTATCAATCGGAATCGTCATTTACTAGAGCGAAAAAGCGGTGGGTATGCTACCGCGCGCTGCGTGCTGTCGCTCTTTATCGTTCTGGTAAATGACATGTCTCAGTGATAGATAAAGATAGGAGCATAGGAAAGAGCGCTTTTTACGGCGGGCTGCATCGCATCGCATCATGTAACAAAAATCCTCCTGCATCACTTTCGTACACCCTGACCAGACTATGGCACATTTACTGCAGTGTCCAAGCTGCTGATGCAAATGCAATGAGGATGACCACAAAAATGCCACTAATGTTGCCATTGCCGTAGTCACTTACTGGGCTGAACATATATAGTACCATCGTCTCAAAAAAAGTAAACTTTCATTTTTTTTTTTTTTTATTGCCTACAGTGGCAGACGAGCCAACAGCCCACCTGATGGTAAGTGGTAACTGTCGCTCATAGACTTCTGCAATGCCAGGGGCTCTGCGAAGCCGCTGCCTACCGTGATATTAATGCTCTCTTTAAACCTCGTTTGAAGAAGGGCATGTCATAGCGCTCGGGAAACACCGCAGCTGGTAGTTCGTTCCAGAGCCTGCACGTACGTGGGAGAAATGAACGCTGAAAACGAACCGTGCTAGACGAGATCGTGTCCAGGTAGTATGGATGAACTTTGCTGCGATGTCGAGTGGTGCGATGATAGAAAGGAGACGATGGCACCAAGTCAAACAGTTCCTCAGAGCACTCCCCGTTAAACATATACTTTATATGATCTATTGCACAATATAGACGAGCTGCATGGCAAAGCACTGGCAAGACGCGCTTCCTACTATGTGCTTAGATGCAATATTGTAATGCGTTGCAGTGCGGCCGTAGAATGCGCCAACTTTAAATGGTTTTTAGTTTTTAAGTTATTAGGACGTTTAACTATTTTTATTGCAAGGTTTTCTAGCAGTTGGTAAAGATGGTTTTATCTTGCGTGTAGCTAATTCTCTAACAAGGGAAAAAGAAGAACTTGCAAAAAATTGAGACAATAGTAAATTTTAATCGTTAGGTAGGGCACGGGGAGAGACCTTTGCCTAGCAGTGGGTTGGTACAGGCTAGCAGTAATAGTAGTTAAATAAAATTTGTTGTGAATTGCAATTAAAATTAATAAAAATATTGAAAGGTTTAGTAGTGATTTGTAAATTTCTTACATGTTATTTTTTTATCAAAATTAACAAGTCATCATAAAAATTTTAAAAATATATGATTAAAGTTAAAAATAAAATTAAAGGTCTGAAATTGGTGCTATTTAAAGCACCAATTTCAGAGTATTGCCAGTTTTATAACTATTTAATTTTAATTTGTTACTTTACTTACCAGTCTGATTAGCAACAGTTTTAAGATACTGCATCCATTCTTTACTCTTGCGTTTAGTCCAACATTTGATCACCATTTGTCTGCTCAAGTTTAATATTTGTAGTCCATGGTTCATTCCCGTTGAATACATACCACTCGATACTTCGAACCTATAAACATTTATTTAATATAAAATGCAAAAATTGTGTATGAGAATAGTTAAAATTTGTTATTTTCAAACCTTATTTTGTTATTATGCAACACATATTCGTGACTTCATGATATTTAATCAATTATTATAAACAAATCTTTTTAACATTAGTCACAGTGAAGTTGACAATGAAGCATTTAAAATTTTGAGTCGAGATTAGGGCCGTTAACATCTCTGCCTGCCCCTTTGCAGTAAAGGAGGAAGTTATAAACGTTAAGTTTTTGCACACGCGTTTTTGCTTAATGCTCTGCTCCCGTTGCCAGTAGCATGATATTACATAGCCTATAACCTTTCTCAAAAACTGGGCTACTATCATACGCAAAAAGAATTATTTAAATTCTGGTAGTTCCAGAGATTACTGCGTTCAAAAAAACAAACAAACTCTACAGCTTTATATACTAGTATAGATGTATATAAATTGAAAAAAAAATGTGATGTACTAATTTTTTTTTTTTTTTTTTTATTTAATTCACAAAACTGATGTTCAATCACACATGCAAATAAAAATTTTCTGAATAAACTTATGATTGACATCTACTAGACGTGAATCTTACATGCATTTTTTTTAAGTACATACATACTAATTAATAATAATCATGTAAATATTCAATTGATTAATAAATATTTTTTGATGGATGACATTTAAGAAGTGACAGCAGTAAAATTTTATTTTATTAAGTAAACTTATCTTTTAGCTGACACCTTACTGAGTTTACAGAGCCAGTAAAAACATCTATTTTATCACGAATGGAATTGGCAAGGGAAACCATGCGGGATAAGGGTGAAAAATTACCTATATTGGTTCGATTACGTGGCAAAACGAAAGTCTTGCGATTAATTAAACGGCTACTGGAACGCGGAACAGCAATTTGCACTTTTTCTTTTACTAATGATCTTTTGAGCAAAAATTTACATTACAAAAAGTCAGAGTGAGACCTGAGGCTCGCTTGAAAAATGTATGGAATTGACATAAGCTAACGCTAACATTGTCGTTAGCTTATGTCAATCCCATATTTTTTTAAACTATTCTATAAATAGAATATAAACCTATGCCACTTGTCTAGGGCCTCTGATACTTTACGTATTTTGAAACGTCATATTTCCAAATCGAATAAGATGTATACTTTAGTTAAAATATTTTTTAATTATTTGGGTTAAGATGTTATTTTTATGAACTTTTAGATATAATGTAAGCATAAAATTATATTACAGACATATAAAAACAAAACCCACTATTTAGGTTAAAAGTGAATCAGGTGTGTAATATGGTAAAGGCCTTAATTTCTATATTGATATTTTTATTAACACTAAAACATGATTTTAACACAACTCCAGTGATCTAAATACTCACACTATTAAGTTTTTGAGCTGCATGAAATAAAAAGAAATCATTATTATTTTTGTAGAATCGTTTTGAAACTCTTAGGTTTAAAGTTTACATGCGCCTGCGCAATCATACATTATTAAATTAAACTACTACATAATGATGAAAATTGCTCCCATTCTATCGATTTGTGAATTTAAAATACAAGGCGATTAAAATTCTTATTAAAAAAATATCAGTTATCTAATTGCATGGAATAGAGTAGAATTCGCTAAATACGGGTGTATTAGAAATCTTAGGGACACACACAGTAATACTACTGTAATTTTTCAGATCAATCACCTGGGACTACGGCTACCAACAGTAGTCTGAGACACAATAGTGACTTACCCTTGATCAAACAACATAACAGCTTTAATAACTCCGTCTCTTGGTCGTACGTAGCCAAAGAAAGTGTCTTTCACAAAGAACCATCGCTCTTGCCACTTAGCGCACACTAGACCCGTACAGAAGTAGTTACATCTGAAACGTTATAGAGAACATAATAAGTATTAACTGCCTTCATGGCGTAGTGGAAGCGCAAGCGACTGCTATGCACGAGGTTGTGGGTTCCATCCCCACACGGGGCAAAACTTTGTGTGATTCATAAATATTTATTTCGAGTCTGGGTGTACTTGCGTCTCTTAATTGTATGTTTGTAAAGTCTCCCGCGACACAGGGCTTGTTCTGAAATAATATTTGGTAGTAGTGAAGCGATGAAGCTTGCTGTGAAATGATATTTCGTAGATGTGAAGCGAAACTTCCTAAACGAAAAAAACTATGGGACATTTCATGACCCTACTTTTGAGCGTTGATCATTTTCATAAGAAACATGTTGTCAATTTTGATACTGCTGTGAATATTATATAAACTTTTTTTTGGTAGAATACCTTATCTATAAACTGACATGTTTATTCTATTATATTTGATTTATTGTATTTATTTTTTTCTCCATGGTTACTTTACTTCTTAATAAACGCTTAAAGGAGCAACATCATCTTTTACTAAACATCCCAGATGAGCCTTTATACCTTCTAAATTCCTCGACCACGACAGATACAATAAGACTGGTTGTAACGGAAGGCCATCTTTTATACAAATAGTAAATTATACTTACAGGAATCAATATTTTATTTATGTAAGCTTTTTATACCAAAAAGTAATAAATAAATGACTGCTTTGAAGGCACAGGAGTTTAACTGCTAGGTAAGAAGTTAAAATTTACGTAACAGAGTACTTTAACAAACAATAAAAGGCCCAAATTGTCCATGTTGTGTTATTATTCTAAATATTATAAATGCGAAAGTTTGTGTGTGTGCACATTATACGTGCGAGCGAAGTCGTGAGGCGCAGCTATTTATTAATTTCCTCCCAATTCACTTGTGTAAAACCTTATTAAAAACAATAATAAAAAGCAAAACCAACGTACCTAACACAAACCATATTACCAAGTAGACCAAAACAATTGCATCCCGCTTGCCCAGGCTGTGTTGAACCAGTCCGTTTCTGTATCATGCCTTCTTTGCCTTTACTGCCTAGGTCCGTTATAAACGATAGGGTGGATACTTCGAGGAATTTCACCTAAAATATTAAGAATTAATAATAATAATACCACAACAACCACACAACGCCATCTAGACCCAAAGTAAGCATACATTAATAGCTTGTGATATGAGTTCTAGAATGCGGATCAACATACTAATATACTTTTTTTTTGTAATTATTTATATTATACATAGAAACACCCAGACCAATGCAAATAGCCATGTTCATGCACACAAATATTTGCTCATTAATTTTCCATGATCTGCTTTAATTGTTTTCTAAAAAAGACCGGTGGGCAGCAACTTGCACATACCGCATTAGGTTGGTAATGCCTAATGGTGTCGACCACCAATCGCAAATATTTGTGTGACCTATATATATTTGTGTTACCTAACAAAGTGTCAGTGAGTTAATTTTACATTACCAGTGTGGTTTCATAGTAAAAAAAATAAAAAATAAGTTCCAATATTAAAACCCAATTCCGGCAAGCACATTGCTTTTAAAAGTACGAAACAAGAAAATATTCTTCTATAACATATTCGTGGTGGTCAAAAGAAAGTCGAAAATGTATACAAACATAGCACGTTAAATTCATAACCCTCTGTTTCGGTTCGCCGTAGTTAACAAATAAATTTTGAGTAAACAAAATAATAGCGAAAATCTTTATCTTAGTAATTAAATAATTTTATAAGTGTTTATAGTTCTTATCCTGTTTTATAATTTATGTGGTTAATTTGGTTTGAGGCTAATTTCTAGGCTGCAATTTCTTGAAGAATTTGATTAAAAACATACATCTAAGGTAGAGAAGCCATAATGCAGAAACAAAAGTAAAATCAAAAACAATACACAAATAAAATTATACTTACAGTTTCATGATGGTTTCTATAAATTGTTATATTAAGTAGATTGTATAAATATTCTTCTAATTGCTTCATTCTTAGCTGTAGGCCTTCATATGTTATCATTACTTCGGGCTTTTTTGGAAACCTGAAAGTTTTTGGTTTTAGTTTTATTATTAAGAAATATGATTTTTTTGGAATAGTTGTAATGATATATTTTCATCTTTTGGGGTAGAGCATCAGGGTAGGTATTCAGAAGGGTATAGCTTGGCTGGGCCACGCGCTGGAAGACGTTACACGCTCGTAAAAAGTTCCCCAGCGCATGAACACCCATCTCTAACCAATATGTTCCAATTATAGTTTTTTTTTTATATTAGACTACCAAAGTGACTCCACCCCGCCTGATGGTAAGCAGTCAATGGAATCCAGAAGTGTTAGCTACCATGCCATAAAGTCATCGTCTTAAACTGCTGGTATGGTGGCCTCGGTTATGACTGAGAATGGGTTAGGGGAAGGTAATGAGGAAAGAGGAAAGGGGGGAAATTGGGCCTCCGGCGCTCTCACTTACCGAATGAAACGCAGTAGTACGGATACTACTACTCTTACATCGATCTTCTATGAGAGGGTAGTACTTCCTCGGTCGATCCAGCCCATTCATGCTGAAATCAGCGTGGATCTACTACCGTGAAACGCTACGGGATTTACGACAATGTTGATTTTTTTTGTTTATTTTTTGAAAACTTCATTGCCATTTACTAAACAGTTTATCAGTATTTAACGCGAACTGGGGCAGACCTGTCCACCTGATAGTAAGCGTGCCAAACATGCCACCTGCACACTACATTGTTTGTTTGGACAACATTTTGACAATGTTAATGCCATAATATTAACATGATAATAAGAATCAGTGATAACTTTATCTCATAATCGCTAATCCATACATGTTGAAAGTGATAACGTAATAAAAATAGAAATTACTTCGACTAGCTCTGTTGTACTTTGGAAACCAAAATAAACTAACATCCTACTTAATATTATCAACGCGAAAGTTTGTATGAATATATGGATGTTTGTTACTCTTTTATATAAAAACTGCTAAATAGATTTTAGTGAAACTTTACAACAATAAAGCTTATACATCAGAATAACACATACCCCCAGTTTCTGAAAGGCTGATCAACGAAAAATTAACTAATCATCTGTTAAATCTCATGTGAAGTACCAATTGGGTTGCTATAAGCATGAATAATTAGTTTAATTTGATTTAATTAGTAACGAATTAGATTAAATTAAACTAATTTACATTTACTATTATTACTATATTTATTTAAATAGTATATATTTACCGTGGCAATGCCCCTTTCCTCTTCCTCGTCCTTCCATCTCTCCTCTTCGAGTTACTTCTTGGTACTCCTTGCAGCGCCACCTTTTCAGCCTTTGCCTCAGTATCTACGGTATTCTTGAAGCTAGCCCTTCTTGTTTTATGCGTTTTAGTAGGGAAGGGAATGTCTAATGACGCTCTATATAATGTCAGTTGTTGGTGAAGGTATAGTATATGTTTGTAGCGCTTCTTGATGGTCCAGTTGAATTCGCCATGCTGTAGAGATATTGTGTACCTGTAATTAATTATACGTAACAATATAATGTAATGAAAACTGACTGGCCTGTTGGTCTAGTGGTTAGTGACCCTGACTGCTAAGCCGGAGGTTGTGGGTTCGATTCCCACCCAGGACAAATCTTTGTGTGATGAGCATGATTGTTTGTTCTGTGTCTGGGTGTAATTTATCTATAATATGTATGTATTAAAAAAAAAAAGAATATCAAGTAGTATATCAGTTGTTTAGTACCCATAACACAAGCAAATATAATTGCTTAATTTGGGGCTAGATGGTGCTGTGTGAATGTGGTAGAATATTGTTATTATTATTATTAAACTGAAAACATTTTTTTTCAAGTGCTCATTTCTTACAATGGTTTTTAAACGTTAGTCCAAGGTTAACCCCTTTCATGGACACTACTGGAGACACAATATAATTATGTTTTATTGTCATCACGGCCATATACGTTTACTGTCCCGGAAAGTGTTAAGAAAGTATATAGGTACTTATTTGACTATTTTACGACTATCGGTCGGTCACCTAAATAGGTAATTATGACGCTTGGGGATTCACAACAAACGGCTTTTTATACATAAGCAGTGACGAAGTAATCATAAATACTTCACCATATACGCAATCATTACATTTATTTATCTCTACTTACGTACAAAAGTTAGGCATGATTCACACTAACAATCGCGTTTGCAACAAACTAATTCCTAATATAGTCATCGTATCATTAATTACGTACATCCTAAAAGCGTCCTACTACTTAATTACTATTAATTGTGTTAATAGCCGAGCCTAAGTCACGTACATAAAGCACCTACATTGTGAAGTATTCAATCAACGTACTGTGAATCATATTTATATGATTCACGTTGATTACAATCAGGTATTTTGTTTACTCGCTGATACTAAATGAAGTGTATATTGTATTGTGATTTAGGTAACATTACTTTGTTGTACTGGTTGTGCAATAATTATAATAGAATCAAGCATTATTTTAATGAAATTCATGACAATATAATTGCACGAATGTATGAGTATGGTATACTGTCAAAATCCTATATCCCGCGTAGAGAACAAAATTTAACTGGTATAAATGATTCTTTAAACTCTTTGTTTATAATATAATAATAATATCTAACAATGCGTTATATTATTCAAACTATACTATTATGTAAAGCAGAAGAGTTTGTTTGTTTGAACGAGCTCATCTCTAGAACTACCAGTCATATTTGAATAGCCCCTTTCCCGAGAAAGATTATAGGCTATGTAACATCACGCTACTGACGACAGGAATAGAGCAAGACGGGGTTTTACTAGCTATTAGATATTGCTAGATTGATGCGACTTTTCTCAACTGTATTGGGAACGACTGGAAGTCTAAACTAGTTACGAATATGCATTCTGATAGCGGCTCACGACTGATCAAGGTGGACGTCTTACGGCTGAAACGATGATGAAGACATGCAGCACCTGTTCTCTGATCATATCCCAATCATTGAACAGCATTACAACAGCAACACGGTAGTAGATCCACGCTGGTTTCAGCAAGAATGGGTCGGATCGACCGGGGAAGTACTACCATCTAATAGAAAATCGACGTAAGAGTTGAAGTATCCGTACTACCTATTGCATTTCGTTCGGTGAGTGAGAGCGCCGAGGGCCCAATTTCCCCCCTCTCCTTTTTCCTCACCTCCTTCAATTCCTTCACCTACTCCCTTTACGTAAGGCGTTAATTAAAAGAGTGGGTGACGTTTCGGACACAAAATGTTCGGACACTTTGACCCAATCGACAAATTATTTTTTTTTAATGTTTTTACTGACGTTTCGGACACTAATAAAATATCCTGTTGTGTACGGTTAGACAAAAACATCCAGCGATACCTTAATGTTGAAATCCTTTTCTTCCGCCTAATATATTTTAAAGCATGCGACATATTTTATACAGGTAAAAAAATGTAAAAAAAATGTAAAAAGATTTTTATGCACATTTTATTTAAAACTTTTTTTCTGGCTGTACTAAGCAGCTACTATGAATAGGCAGTGTCCGAAACGACAGAGAAAATAAAATAAAATTTAAAAGTGTCAATTCGGCCACTGTGTCCGAAACGTCAGCGACCCAATTAAAAAGCAGTAAGCACCAATATTCAATTATGATATAAGATATTTTAGACTGTATGTATGTATTATAGGATATAAATATTGTTATTGGCGATAGTGAATACTAGTGGCAGCATTCGGAACTAAGTTCTGAAGAATGTATGACAAAAAACATCAGATGAACCATGAAAAAAAACATTGTTTCTCATAATCTAACAAACGAAACATCCGCAAGCATCGTACGGTATCTACTTTTTCTTTTAACAGCCACCAAGGTTATTATAATCGTTTATTCACTGGCAGGGTCAAATGTGTATCTCAGCACACGTTGTGCTAAACTGAACCTTTAACACTTAAATATAATGGTTAATTTTGTTTTGACAAATAGTCGAAATTCCTAATTACCACTTTTTGCTAAAATATTTTTTTTATTCGAGTAATAAAATTATTACGTAAATTCATGTAAGTATTTTAAAGTTTGTAGATACGGATATATTAAATCACGGAAGTGTAGCGGAAAGAAAAAGCATGTTTGAAGAGTAAACCACAAAAACAGCAATAAAACACTAGTTTTTTACCAGAGCCGAAGATACAAGGCACGAGATATTTATTAGGTAGATATTCGTTATATACTTCCAACTAGCGTTGTCTGAAAACACATGGTTTTTTTGTTACACTAGCTTCCCGCCGCGAGGTTTCATTCGCGTCTTTGGTTACTGCTCTGCTCCCGTCGCCAGTAGCGTGATGTTACATAGCCTATAACTTTCCTCAAGAACTGGGCTATCATACGTAAAAAGAGTTATTCAAAGCCGACAAAAGCAGTGAATTCAAAGCATATTTATTGCAAAATTTGCTACTAGGGAAGTATGGCTCTCCAATAACACTATTGAATAGTGATTTTACTGAGTATTAGCAATTAGGTTCCAAAGGGATACGCCGAATATATTGAAATTTGGGCTGCAGTTACAAATTTTTTATAACTAGTTGGTAACATGCGACAGCGTCAGGGACACAGCCAAACCTATGCCGGACATTTTAAAATCTATTAGCTGAAGTTGCCATCACGAGATGGACCGCAGTCTTATCTACGACCAACAAGAAATGAAATATTAGACATAGATAGATACACGTTACACTACCATCTTCATGTTAAATTGTGTAATGTAATATTAACATAACATAAGCACAATTACGCTACCTACATTAAATCAATTTATGTTACAGTGCGAGAACGGATAAACAGCAATTCATTGTATAATAACGTTTGTGAAATTCGCTCAGTTACTTTAGTGTAAAACTTGCATACTACTAAATACCTCTACTACAAATACGACGTCACGGTCGGTGGTTTGGTGGTCTTGGGTTTTTTGTAGAGAAAATATACTCAATAATAAACAATTGAATGGGTAGCTGGATAGTTTGTTGAAAGACAAGATTAACAAGGCACTACATCGCACTGCTTGTACTAAAAACAAGCTGTTCTTTTTTTTGAAATCCAAACAGTCCTATTACTGGACAAGGGGTTTTATACTACAGACTTGCGTAAACTGAATAATTGGCTAAGTCCTTAACACAAATTGTGAGTAGGAAGAATTGTAGTGCGGTTTTGTTTCATATAAACAGCGTCCTGTTTAACTCACAGCTACTAGGTTTCTAGTGTTTTATTATACCTACAACTTGAGTGACAAACAAGCATACAGTTCATCTGATGGTAAGTGGTAACCGAAACCTATGAAAGAAAGAAAGAAAGTTATGGTGGGGAACAATGCTAAGAACACAATAAAGCCGTTGTCGATCGTGTAGGGAGATCGGGGTGAGGGAGGAAGGGGAAGAGAACCGAGGGGAAGATCGAGCAGAGGACCGTAATTAAGGGTAGTATTTATAAACGAAGCTCAGGTATTGAGTACGCGTACTTAATACTACCGTCTCTTTCTAACTACGGTCTCGGGCCCCTAGTTAGATAGAGACAGGGGTATGATACAAGTGCGCGTACTCAACTCAATACCTGTTGCGTTACTGTACAGATGCGTTTATAAATACTGGCCTAAGTTAATAAAAATGATCGCCCAAGATTATTCTAAAGGTGAGTCCGCTGATCTGTAACACAGATTTACTAATCACTGACATTCTCTCACAAGGGAATGGAAGTTGCAGTAACTATTTGTACTTCTCTTTGTAAAAAAAAGAAATTTACCTAAACCTCAGAAACAAAGAGTCGAAAATTCTTTACTAGGTAGGTACTAACTCCAATTAATATTTTTTACATTATTTATGTCTGTTGAAGTACTAATCTGGCCAATGAAAAGGCCACATTAACTAAGAAATATTAAAGTTGAATCATTAGCCTTAATGTTATTTAGCTTAGGTTTTCCTCGTGATACAAAAACATTTCTCAAGCGAGTTCTAGAAGGCCAACATTAATAATTTTGTTAGTTATAAATAGTAAGTATAGAAATAATCCTCTTAATATTATAAATGCGAAAGCTTGTGTATGTGTGTGTGTGTTTGTTACCACTCAACACCTAAACGGCTGAACCTCTACATTGGTATGTAGATAGATTTGGTGCCGAAAACGGACATAGGCTATTTATCCCGAAAATCGGTCTGCTTCTCGAGGGATACAACAATATATATTTTTTTTCGTATTTCATACACGTCGGGCTAAGCCGTGGGGCGCAGCTAGTGGACTAATAACTCTCGCACTAAATAACAAGGTTATTGTCGCGAGAGACAAGTCAAAGTCAAATTCATTAATCTTTTACGAGTAAGTATATTGTAGTAAACACAATGAAATGTCAACTAACGAGTCTACTGACAAAAGACAATGTGAGAAGAACTGGCAAGAAACAGACCTGATCGACTGCGACTGCATTAAATTCGCAGTTATATAAACTATATTATTAATCTATTATTAAAATATATTGATACTTGTAATCTCATCAAGCAGAACGCAGAACTGACGGCAGTTGGGGCAGAAAAGTTTTAGTGGCGACCACGACCCGGAAGACGCAGCGTGGGCAAACCTCTCTGGACCGACGACCTTATAAGGGTGACAGGCAACCGATAGACGAGGGCAGCGAACGACCGGCCAAGGTGGCGAAAATTGGGGGAGGCCTATGTCCAGCAGTGGACGTTTTTCGGCTGATATGATAATAATGATGAATCAAGCAATATTTTTATCATAATTGTCACACTCGGCTATCGGATTAACGATCGCAGTCGCGGCAGTTTTTTTATCAAGGACACTGCTCGGCTGTCTTTCCTGTCTTGGATATAGGTCAACCGGTGAACTTAGCGTTATAAACTTATAATATTACAACTGTAATGAAAGAGGAGTTCCTTGGATTGTTTACTGACGAATTATTACAACTGGAAATTATTCAACAATCTAATTCTACGAATGATTTTATTTATTGGCGTCGTGGCACTATTCTAAAATAATCGTCCAAATGTATTTTCGAACATATTTGGGTTGTGGAGGTCAGATGACAGACTATAAAATACTGATATTTCAATCGTCTTACCAAAATAATATATAATTCGTAAAAGATTCAATAATATAATGTTAAAAACAAATAAATATTACGTTTCTAATAAAAAAAATATCTAATAAAATACTTACAAGTTCGGATTAAGTAGATGTGTTGTGACGCTCCGTTCATTTTCTACAAATCTGACTTTTATTTCAACGCTCGGAATGAACACTTTCCTATGTACCGAGTTGAACTTTATCGGCGGATTATGGACTGCTCTGAATGGCACTGCTTTTACTCCTGATACTGAAACAAAAATATAATAATATTATAGTAATATTTTATACACATAAATGATGCCAAATAGGTTTGGGTGTTGACACTCGAAAACTACTGAACTGATTTTCTAACAAAAACTAAATTTGATAAAGTAAGTTTGATAACAAATATCAATTTAGCCTAGGAATAGAGCGTATATAATCGGTCAGCGGGTCAGGCAAAATATTATGGTACCTACCTACAAAAAAATATCAGTGTCAGTATTTCTAACAAGATTCGTCATATGGGATTACTTCATTCTTGTAAAATATACATGAAAATTTTATGTTTAGATAAAATCATATATAATTTTTAGGTATATTGAATTTAATCACATTATCAATAACATACCTAGGTACAGTAAAAGAATAAATGAACACATGATTAAGGCTATATTAATTTATAGCTATTGCGATTAGCTATCCATTTGTTATCAGTACACGTTCAAAGTTTTCCGTAAAATTTCGTCTGAAAATTTGAAATTTCGGAGTCAGTGAGAGCCGTTTATTATAAATATGGGATTAAACTTAGTATTCTAGCCCAAAAGATAAAAGAAATTCTTCGAATGATAGCAGAAACCGTATTAAAATCGTTTCTGTTTCTCCGCAAATTTCTTCTAAACCACTTGGTTTTTACAACTGAAAATCGTTTAACAAACAAATTTTATGAGATTGTAGTTTAAAAGACAAACAGACAGAAAAAAATTTTACTGCTTTATATTATTTAAAGACGTTTTCTCATAAAAGGTTCTTCGCTTAGATTGAACCAGCAATATTGGGCGATTAGCTCCATGCTTCAGAAGACTGCTTAATGGTGAGAAAACCAGTACAGTAACTTTTTTATACAGTGGTAGGACGACACAGTGGACAGTCAAAATAGCCGGAGCATATTCAAATGTGTTCCTGTGTCTGTCCTGTTCCATAAGCGGAACACTAGACCACTAACTCATCTGCATCCATTGACAATAAAAAGTGTAGCATGTCGGTGTTAAACAGAATAGATAAGGAGCGGTCGGGGTCAAGGCAGACCTGATAAAAGATTGATGAACTGTGTAAAAGATTCTTGAAAAGTTTTTGTTAACATGTACCTATATTAAAAAAAAGTGTTGTAACGATCCCACATAATACAGAAAAGCAAATGTATGATGTTTCAAAAGTACAAATAATATGTCTTCAGAATACTATTAATATTGTATTAAGTTTGTGTGTATGTATGTGTGTTTGTTACCACTCAGCGCCTAAACGGCTCAATCGGTTTCGAAGAAAATTGGTATGTAGATAAATTCGGTGCTTATCGTACTTTTTATCCCGAAAATCGGTCTGGTTCCCAAAGAAAAGACGAAACATTTTAGGCGCGGGCGAAGCCGTACCGCTAGTATTAATTAAATTATCAGTTTAATTATCTATTAGTAACAACCTTAGTAATTTTTATTTTGTTTCCAATAACACTTCACACATCAAATAAATTGTATTACTAATTATATTAATTTGCGTAAGTATGACGTATTTAAGCGATATCAGACGGCGGTAATCAAGTACAATCGAGGTTATGACCAAGTCGTAAGATAACCTCGGATAATCTATGTTGTAAGACTCATAAGGTACAGCGGCCAATCGTTATTTTGTATTTCCGTTAGGTGGTATAAGTTAAGGCCATGGATTCTCTAAGCGTGTGTTTAGAGTATGTTTTATTTTACAATATCCGTAGATATCGTATCGTAGGCAGGCAATAGTGTTTTTTATAAAGTCGGCATTCGAAAGCAGTACCTAAGCATCTAACGAGTCAATCACTATCATTTTAGACAAGCAGCAACATAGCTGTTTTTCTATGCAGTAGGTAAGTTCATACTGTATAGAGCTTATCGAAAATTGAAGTCGATTGAGTTAGGGAATACGGCTACTGGACGTTCACTAAGTTACGTCACTTATCCAACAACACTGTTTAATAAGCTAGCACAGTCTGTAATAGATGACAATATAACATTCTGATCTGACGCACGATATACGTAATTTTTTATGATTCATTTTGTAAGAGCTCTTCGATCTTTACTCAAAGTGAAAACTTTTTTTTTCTTATAGTAAGGCTACCAAAGTGACTCTACCCTGGCTGATGGTAAGCAGTCAGTGGAATCCAGAGGTGGCCACCATACCAAAAGCTTAAACTGCAGGTATGGTGGCCTCTACTATGGCGGCTGAGAATGAGGTAGGGGAAGGGAATGACGGAGATAAGGAACGACGAAAGGGGGGAAATTGGGCCTACGGTGCTCTCACTCATTGACGAAACGCAGTAAGTAGTACGGATACTACTACTCTTACGTCGATCTTCTATGAGAGGGTAGTACTGCCCCGGTCGAACCGGCCCATTCATGCTGAAACCAGCGTAGAGTTTTGTACGGTAGTAATACCGTACCAAACTCTAAACTCTAAAGATATACAAATTTCCGTTTGTAACACTACAAAATCAGTAAAATCCTGATTAAAAAACGGACATACATAAGTACTAACTATATTTCACACAAATCTTATACCTTATTACAGTGTCTCCCAAACATTGTTTTGCCAGGGCCCGGTAATTTTCACACTGCCCCTTTGTGACCCACTTAATATTTTTAAACCCAAGCTGGTTCCATTAAATAAAATCATACACATTTATTAATACTTAGTAGATATTATTAATACTACATACATATTTTAATATCGCCTATTTAGTCACAAAATTTTAATTTAAGTATTTTCAAAACATGGCGGTAATGTTGCGACCCGGTATTGTATTTTGATGGCCCGGTACCGGGTCGCGACCGTCGGCAAATGGGAACCACTGCTTCTATATACCTTTCTAAATAACGGAGCATTGTCTCAAGCACCTATAACTACTAGTTAAACTGGTAATCGACAACATAAGTTCTTAGCCACAAAAGTATACTTGCAACAAATAATATATTAATTAGTTATAAATCACCTGGATAACAATTAAACGACTAACAATGAAAACATTAGATAATACCTAAATAAAACCATGCCTGTGATCAATTACACATACATTATAATACGAGTATTTATAACATGTATGTATGTTACACGTCATACAAATATAATACTACACACACTCATACATACAAGCACTTAAGTTTGTTAATGACTCATGCTATCTATGTTTTAATTGTTGTAGTTGTTGTTACTTTAATGTACCTATTAATTATTTTTACTACTAGAAGTCCGCCCCGCTTCGCTTTGGTATCAAAAGTTTTATTCGGACTTGGAACAAACGCGCCTAGGTACGGAAAATATCACAGCAATAATGACGTATTGCATTATTCATATTTACAAAGACGCTTAAAATATTAAAATTTTAAACATGACTGAAAAATATGTTTATCATAATAAAATATAGCCTATGTTACCCGTCCTATTTGTAGCTTTCTAAAGGTGAAAGAATCTTTTAAATCGATTACGTAGATCCTAAGTTAAATCGGAACAAACAAACATACAAGGTATTTATAGTACCTATACAGTTATACACTACTGATATATGTATATTCAGAGTAACTGATTAGAAATTACTATTAATACCTAAGTACATAATGTATGTATGAAGTCGAATACGATATACCAAAGTTAATTCAAAGCCAAATGTAATAGGAAAGATGTCTGGTTCGCAATTACAATAATTATAATTATTTTCGATGTATAAACATAAGAGTACATGAACAATTTGATAATTGTGAAAAATTAGTACCTACATTTCACATTTCTTTTATTCCTTTGTTTTTAATAAGTATCTAGGTACCTATTCCTACAGCGCGCCACAATCTAAGGCTGGTTATGCAGCTGAAACGCGTAATAATAAAACCAGCCTAAAGATGTTCTTTGAAGACTCGGTCAGGCTCTGTTGGCCTTTATGCTTGCTGTTGTTTTCAAATAGGTAGGTATACAAAAGTTTGAGAATCGTGGTAAGTATGTTTGCTAATGATTTATTTTTGTTACAACGTAGGTAACTAAAGGTAGGCAGCGTAACTAGGGCTGCGGTATCCAGTAAGGTCAAGGGTCTTCCCCAGCCACATTGTTTTAATTAGAGGTAGAAATCGCTTTAAAAATTTTCCACTTTAGTCTTCTGTAACCATTTACCAGAAACTTGGCAAAATACATGGAGATATGACATTGATAAATCAATAGTTCTTAGGTAAATCATGCATTACATGCATGATGCATGATTTAACTACTGACATCACGTGCCGATGAGACCAAAAAAGTAACATAAGACACAGGTATTATTTATATCCGTCTAAACATTTCGCTTTTGTTATCACTACAATAATATAATGTATCTGTAATTTAAATTGTAACGATTACAAATCTGCTGAATATGAATGACTTTGCACATTGTTTACCAATGAATAAATATAAATACCCTGCTGCTGTAGTCCTAACTGTGGGAAACGGCCATTTCCAAGAAGCCATCGAAATTCAAGAGAAATCTTTACTATTCTCTAAACCATAATCTAAAAATGTATAATGTTCTGTCTTAATGAAAACCTTTACAGTTTTTGATGCGATCTGTGAATAAAGTTTTTAAATCAATTTAAATCAATCGGGATTGGAATCAGCATCAAATATGACAAGGGTTTCGAACAATTCGACATAAATCACGTGGTCCATCTTTTGTTTTCACGTAAGATGGTTGTCATTTAATTTCATCCACAATTTTTCTATTTTTTATCATTACATTATACCATTAATATCATCAACAAGAATATTATTCTAGGTACACTTGACGCTGGCAGAAATAGCTGACACAATCGTCGGCTCTGTTGCCAAAAAAAAAGAGAAGAAGAAGAACATAAATCACCTGAGGCCCTAGACAAGTGTCAAAAATTTCTATTCTTTTGATTGTGTACACATCAGAATGCAACCTCATCCAAATAAAAAAGTATTTTTAATCAGGTCATAAAGATAAATTATTTTTTATAATAGATGACATTCTAAAAGTACCTACTTATTTAATCATAGTAACAAAAACATTAGTCCTGTGGTAACAAACCTTAAAAACATAAATCAATATCTATACCTTTAATAAAATTAGAGTGTCTGTTTGTAATATTGAAATAACCGTTTTTTACTACATGTATATGAATATAAATATACGGTACATACACCAAAATATTATTTTTTTAATTTTTGTCTGTCTGTCTGTCTGTCTGTTTGTTCCGGCTAATCTCTGAAATGGCTGGACCGATTTTGACGAGACTTTTATTGGCAGGTAGCTGATGTAATAAGGAGTAACTTAGGCTACGTTTATTAAGAAAAAATCTTTTATTTTAGAAAAATAAAGTACTTAATGTTGATCGACTTTAGGCGGAACGAAGTTCGCCGGGTCAGCTAGTTATATTTAAATTTGAATACATACCACCCAGTCCATGTTCTTTATTATCCACTTTATCACCCTCTATTGACAAAGACTCTGGTACAGCCAAACTCTCGTCAAAGTCAGAGTCTAGTGTAGGACTGAGAGAGTCTAACTGTTGAAAGAATCCCGGTAAGCAGTCCCCGGGTGTAGTGCCTGGGGTTGGAGTCTCCATCCCGTAATTTGTGTATCCGTAAAGTTGTTCATCTGTTAATTTAAAAACTTATGTTAGTTTTTGCTTCAAGACGTTGCAGACAATAGTATTCTAGATAAATTTAGCTTGATACATCACCGTTACTGAAAAAAAGGCTTTGACAGACAGATAGACACAAAGTGATCCTATAAATCGCATTTCCCGATTTCATTCCACTGCTGGACAAGATCTCCCTCATAAATTTCAACTAAAAATTAAATTAAAACCAGGTAGACCTAATGAGGAAAATAGCTCATGATATGATATATGAATGACTATCAATGACAATAGAAGATTAAAAAAAAACAAACTGTAAAAAGCAATATACATTCACAAAACATAACAATCTACAAGTACTACTATGTAATCGAACATGTAACACACTTGATTTTCTTTCTCGGCTAAGCTAATACTTATACAGTATTAAGTGGCTGTACTATTTGATAACTTTCTAGTAGTGTAATACTTAGATAATAGTTTTGTTTAGCTGAAGTAGCCAACTGATTATGGCAAATAACCTTTGCTTTAACAAGGATCATATTATACAACATAAACCAGAACTGGTACCGGGCTGACCTCTCACAAGGTAGACCAACAACCTGATAAGGGTGGCGGGCACCCACTGGATGGGTCACAACTGGTCAAGATAGCGAAAAGGAGATGCCTATGTCCAGCAGTGGACGTCTTTGATATGATGATGATATTTATAACAGTAGATTTGTTCAAGCTATATCAATACCAAAAAGTGGTAATATTAGTTAGATTATTAATATAGAGTAATATAAAGTTTACATACTACCTTTGAGATAGAGCTTATGTATAACAGTTGATACATTCAGGCTGTCCATGAATAACCAACAACAGCAAAGATCTTATTTCTATATTTATTTAATCTATTTTAAAAAAGTCTGGCTCTTTTATAGCTGTGTATATAAAACCTCTTTTTAGCAACCACAATACAAAATAGAACATTTGAATCATTAGAACATCACTTTTTTTGGAGACATGGACTTTTCACAAAAATTTTACAGATTCAAAAGCATTCTTCACTGCTTAGTCTTTCTACATCAATATTGAAGTATAAATCACTAAGAAAGTAATTATTATTTTAGCTTAGTAAATACCAACATTTAAAGCATTAATCAAATTATTTATTAGCGCCCTAACAAAACATTTTGGTCACAAAGGAAATTACATATTTATTATATTTTCTTTTATTTTGTATAGTTAAGTACTTACACAAATCATAACAATGTCAAAACAACAAGGTTTTATTCATTTTTTGTCTATGAACTTGTAAACAAAGAAAATTACTAGTAAAAGACAAAATGACTGTTTATTTCTGAGGTTTATTTACCGTGTAGGTAGCCATAGTTTCATCAACAGATCATAATTATTATCAATATTTAGTAATTTATTTATTTAAAAAAATATAAAGTTATAACAAGGCTGTGAAACTAGATTTTTTTTATAATAGTTATTTTATTGTATCATAAATATAATTAATTAAAACTCATTTAGCTATTTTCTTTAAAATTTTATAGAAGGGTACCTAATAAATTAATTATACCAAAATCAGTTGATAAAAAATATAAAATTTCAGAAACTTAAGTGGAAACTTTTTTGTCACTTACTTTACAATAACACTGACCACTGATAAATAAAAACTGATTTTAAATAAAGAACACAGTCACTATACCTCGTCTGATTAAGTTATGGAAGCTCAATGTTAACTCTTTACGTTCCATACGTTTGTTGGTTAAGTGCTCTTCGTTAAATTCACTGTTAATCACACAATACCCATTTGAGTGCTGGTAACTAATGTGTTATCCATTACACGGTACAAAAACTCACTTGTGTACATAATCTCTATCGATAAGATAATAAAATATCACTCCTCTAATAGTACTGTTTTGACGGTTGCGAAAAGAGGTTGTTGCATTATGAAGATACAGTTTTCATGACAAAGTTGTTCTGACGACAGTGAGTCGTTCACGACTGAGTGAGCAAGGCCTTTAAAAAGTTTTTACGACTAGATTACAGAAATCACTACTTACTAAAATTGTTTCTTTTAGGAAATGATCTTGGTAAAACACATAGTGCTGCAGCAATTGACGGAATAAAGGCCTTTTATGCCCAGTGAGTCCGGTTAAACTAATATCCGACTCATTCGATATTGAATAGTTCAAGGTTTTCTTCGTAATGTTCGGCAAGTGACGTAATGGTAAATGTTAAATGTTGTGATGTAGTTGTTACTTGTTGGTAGGTATCTACTTGGTGATTATACAGGGGTTGTCAACGTTTTGATTGTCGAATAAATTAAACGGCAGGATTTATTTTTAAAGGTTCTTACATGCATTGACATAAAGAGCATTTACAAAATATAAAGAAGCTCATAATTAAACTACGTTTGATTTCACCCTCCAGTTTCTGAAAGGCTGATCAACGAAAAATTAACTAATCACCTGTCAACCAACCTTATGTGAAATACTAATTGGGTTGCTAAAAGCATGAATAATTAATCTATTATTTAAGCATGCTTTACTTTACATGAGATTTATCAGGTGATTACCTAGTTAATTAACCCGGTAGTAGAGAGGGAAATACTACCTTTTCATAGAAGATCGACGTATAAGTAGTAGACGTAGGTAAGCATGCTAAAGGTACCTATTGGGTAGCTAAAAGCATGAATAATTAGTTTAATTTGATCTAATTAGTAACAGTTAAGATCAAATTAAATTAATTATTCATGCTTTTAGCTACCCAATAGGTACTTCACATGAGGTTTAACAGGTGATTAGTTAATTTTTCGTTGATCAGCTTTTCAGAAACTGGGGGTAAGCCTCGGTAATTATTTTTAGTAAATAAATATAAAGTAAGAAATTGAAACAATCGTTGAGCAACTTCTAGTTAAATCAATTGGTTGATTAATGTTAAAGCATTTTGTCGTTGAGAAAATTAATAAGTATCGCATCTAGAAAACAGTTTGGTAAATGCCAATGAAAAATGGTTCTCGATATTTTTGAAGGTGCGTCCAATTTACAGTGCTAACTTAAGTGCCAAAATGTGAATTTGTCCAAAAGTCGTGGTAGAAAGAGATTGCTATTTTACCCAAAAAATAAATTGCTATTTTACCTAAAATTTTTGGAAGAATATATAGCTGATATATTCTTCCAAAAATTTTACTAATTACCTACTCCCTAGTCTATAATTTATGTGTTGTTACATTATGGAATATCCTTTTTTTTAGACTAAGTTAGACAAGCTAATCGTTATTAAATGACGTAACTGCAAATTAATATCTCATGTTGTATTAAATCAAACAAGCAAATGTTTGTAACCACTGGCATGACCAGGCGGTAAACTGCAAAGCCAAATGCATGTTTCGTCATCAAACGTCAAACTTCAGAGCATGAGATGTCAAACGTCAAATTTAACTGCTGTCAAAATAACAGCCGTTCGTAAATTAAATGCATTCCAAGCGTTATTTAGTTCGGAATCAATATATTAATTATTTAAAAAAAAAATCTAATTAAAGTACTGCATCTTTATAATTATAATTTATGCAATAAGAAGTAGATATAGATCATGTCAATTTTCTTCAGAATAGATCGTCAGCTTGAGAGTTATGTTACCTATGGACAAGCAAATTATACTTACAGTTTGACAAAGTTTGCTATTACATTTATTGCAGGAGCCATTTATTCAATTTGTTTCATTATTTATCATGTAGGTACTATAATATACTTACAATATTAGTTGCTTAGAATTTTTAAAGCTTTACATCAATTTGTTATTTTAAGGAACAAGATCACGGTTAGGTAGACATACAATAAAAGTCAAATCTGCTAAAAGGCGTCGTATGTTTGAATTTATTTATATATAAATTAATTATTATAATAAATTAATATGTACGATTTTTAACTTTAAATTTATACGTATATATACGTTACGGTAGTAGATCCAAGCTGATTTCAGCATGAATGGGCCGGATCGTCCGGGGAAGTACTACCCTCTCATAGAAGATCGACTTATGAGTAGTAGTATCCGTACTACTGCGTTTCGTTCGGTGAGTGAGAGCGCCGGAGGCCCAATTTCCCCCCTTTCCTCTTTCCTCACCTCCCTCATTCCCTTCCCCTAACCCCGTTCCCAGCCGCCATAGTGGAGACCACCATACCAGCAGTTTAAGACGATGGCTTTTAGTATAGTGGCCGCCACTTCTGGATTCCACTGACTGCTTACCATCAGGCGGGGTGGAGTCACTTTGGTAGGCTATAATATAAAAAAAAAAAAAAAAGTATATGAAAGACGCAATATAACATTATATAGCATAAAAAGAATAAGTTTCCGTCGAACAAAGTTTATAAAATACCCTGTAACTAGAACAAACTGTAAAATGATCATAATAAAACGCCCCTTACATCAATAGATGGCGCTAAAGGTATTTCAAGAATTAGGATAAATTTGTCCAACGCGTGTATTAGAAATATTTACAGTAATTCATCATTCTATGATGATGATCGTTATAAACATTAGAAAACCTACAATGATGGATACATATTAGGTCTTTAAGCGCTTCATTAATTACCTCGATTACCGTTTATTTACCTGTCCTATCGGCCTGTCAAGAAATGCAGATTTCATAATTATGTAGCCGAATTTTTTTATACCGCTTTTTTACTCCTTTTTTATACTACTGTAGTGGTATAGAACCATATGGTACACCTAATGGTTGGACATGACCGTATTAAATTGCTGAAATATTGTTAAGAAAATTCAACCTAGACGCTGACGACCGAACCTAGATATAGGGAGAAGTGTTGAGGAAGAGGACCGACGAGGGGGTAATTGTGTGTCTGACATTCTCACTCACCAACCTAAACGCATAAGTGTGAAAACTAAAACTTTAAATCGATATTCTTTTAGAGGCTACCTCGTGCAGTATCCAATCGATCCAGAGGCCCTAGAGATACACGTGGCAAAGATTTATACTCTATTCAAAGATTCACAGAATATATTAAAAACTATATGCGCCCCACGGCTTCGCCCACACCTAAAAAAAACAACGATTTTGTATGAAGACGCGTGTCCATACAAAATCGTTGTTTTCTATGGGCATAAGCTGAATAAGTGTTAGTAGTCCCTTAGGTACGTGGAACAACGATCGCAATATGTAATAGAATTTTAGTAAGTATTATATAATAAAAATAAGCGTAGGTATTACTGAGGTTCTGTCAACACTTGCGAGTGGTGTAACTTGATGAAATAAGTATCCAATTTGTAAGATACTAGTGACCCGCTCCTTCTTTGCACGTGGGTACTTTTTACTTTTTAAGACATCACTGGCCTGTTGGTCTAGTGGTTAGTGACTGCTAAGCCGGAGGTCGTGGGTTCGATTCCCACCCAGGACAAATCTTTGTGTAATGAGCATGATTGTTTGTTCTGTGTCTGGGTGTAATTTATCTATAATATGTTGGTATGTATTTACAAAAAAAAAAATGTATTTAAGTAGTATATCAGTTGTTTAGTACCCATAACACAAGCAAATATAATGGCTTAATTTGGGGATAGATGGCGCTGTGTGAATGTGCTAGAATATTATTATATTATTTCAAATCGTAGAATTTCTTTGCTTTTAATTTGAATAAATAATTACTATTATGTACCTACGTACTTAGAACTAATAAGCTTCTGTAAGATATGCTGTAAACGTTAATGAGAACCGTACCAAATCTATTACGAAGTTTAAATAACTAGAGAAACAAATACAAAAAACTGCGGCTCCACACTCATTCTATAATGATAACAATGATTTATTATACCGACTGCCTCTGTGGTTTGGTGAGTGTACGGATTATCATACGGAGGTTTCGGGTTCGATTCCCGGTTCAGGTAAAGTGATAATGGGTTTTTCTGTCAAGAAATTCACAGTATTAGCCCGGAGTCTGGAATTGTGCCCGATATATGGCAACAGGCTCC
The DNA here is from genome assembly GCA_963082885.1 of Parascotia fuliginaria. Classification (NCBI taxonomy): domain Eukaryota; kingdom Metazoa; phylum Arthropoda; class Insecta; order Lepidoptera; family Erebidae; genus Parascotia; species Parascotia fuliginaria. The sequence goes on from OY720175.1 coordinate 18,177,816, forward strand.
CCTGTTACATGGAACCCAAAAATGAAAAGGCGAAATGTTAGTGGTTAAACACCTCTACCTAACCCTTGGGGGATAAAAAGCGTGAAGCTATGTATGTATATAAAAATATATAACTTGTTAGCGGCTCCCCACGTAAAATATGTTTTGTTGTATCCCTCCGAAACCAGACCGATTTTCGGCATGATGGGCATGCCCACAACCTAAAAAAACTTGTGTCGTCACACGTTTACGGTCTAATATGATCGATATTTGGGAGTTCTTCTACCTAATCCAAATGTTAGTGTCAGGAACTGGGATATCGATATCGAGACAGTGAAACTGTAATAAATGAATACAGTATGCTCGTGCTCCTCCAATTGATCCAGAGGCCCTAGAGATACACGTGGCAAAGATTTATACTCTATTCAAAGATGTGCGTGAGCGAGTAATTCAGAAACATGTTTAGGGTGATCAGGTAGTGAACATACTAAAAGTCTCCTCTTCTAGGAGGTGAGCTGGAGAGGTCTGAGGGGTTTAACTTACCCTTTTTCCGGTTTAAAAAAAAAATAAAAATGTTTTTTAATGAATGAAAGCTTATAAAATTCTATACATTTGCTTTTATCTTGTGCACATTTTCCAATTTCCAACAGTTTTTGAGCCACACGGTCTAAAAAAAAATTCATTTTTTAAAATTTTCACCTGCTACACTAATACATTCATCGGATCGATTAATTAATATAAATACCTACACTTCCATAAAAAAATATTTGTCTTTGTCTAAAAAATACGTTGAAACGGTGTTCTTCATTTCTTCGTAGCTCAAAAATTTCATCACCCGAACCTTAGAGCCCGGTCCTAACTATAGAGTAAAAAAATAAAATATCTAAGATCAGTTTATGCAGGACCGCAAATGAAACGAGACTCATACGAGTATCAACTTGAAAATTTAAGTGAAAACGCAGGAAATCCTTTGCAATATGACTTGGTGTGCCTTTTTTATGTCACGGCATGGATTCTTACTTAGACTTAGGTTCTTGATTATCAAACAAAGTTAAATTCCTAGTAAGAATTCGCCTCAATAAACCATGTTTATCTTCATTACAGAGGCTCAAAAACTCACGCGAACATTTCTCGCGTTGTTGGTTTGTACATTCATGGTACCTATCTTGCACTGATTTTTGTCATGGTAAAATCATTATAGGATTTTAAAAATGGTTATAACTGATATTCCAAATACCTCATCGTCTAATATAACTGTCTTTACATTTTCGATGAATATTAGTAGTTACTTTAACAGATCGCCCGGTCGGCAATCTGCTCTGGTGATTCTCGACCATGCTCAAAGAGACTATGCCACTTGCAAATTATTATTTTTCCAAGGCAAGAATCCCCGTATAATAAATGACGTCTCTACTAGTATGGTTTGAACTGTTTTTTTTGCTAAGTATGAAAATCTAAAATAACAACGTTATATTTTATTGGTCACTCATAAGAGAGTGCATTTTTAAGTTCGTAGCATGAGGATTTTGGAGGGTGATGGTGTACTAATTTTAATTGTATCGAATTAAGTGTCTAACTTTTAGTATTTATACCAAGTTTAACCGTAATACGATCAATAATTTCTGAACTTTCGTCGGACAAACAACTTCATTGGGAAGAAGTCGTGTGATAGGAAGAAAATTAAATATATATATTAAATTCTTATTCGGGATATAACTTGGTTTTATAATCATGAACCTGAGTCTAAGTAAGACTTCATGCAGTGAAATAGAAAGGATACACCAGGCCAAATTGCCAAAGATATTGTTATATGTATTTTTAGTCAAACACAAATAATTTTTTTTTAAATATACACATATTATTTAATCGTTCTGATGCATGTGTAGTAAGTATTGTATGTGAAAATATTAAAAAAAATGGTTTAATATTATAACTCCTTTTCGCCTTTCCGCGTACTTACGTATAATTTTATGCCACAAGCAGTGATTTTGTTCATTTCTATTTTTCTAGAGCATGTAGCTCAAAAAATATTGGAAATTAAAAATGTGCACAGTATGAAAGTTATAGAAAATTTTATCAGCTTCCATTTGATAGAAGAACACTATTCTCTAAAATGCACCGTTTTGACTTTCTAGGGGAGGGGACTTTTAGTATGTTCACTACCTGATCACCCTAAACATGTTTCTGAAGGAATTGCTAAGCTACTCGCTCACGCACTCTACACCCCATTTTTAGCCATTCGTTGACTGGACTACATAAGTTATGATTTTTGGGTGGCTTCTGGATTCCACTGACTGCTTACTATCAGGCAGAGTAAAGTCACTTTGAAAGGCAAATAAAAAAAAAGCTGTGACCACAACCTGGATACGCGTCTGGATCCGCGCCTGCACGCACGATGCACAGTCTCGAACAAAAGTAACACTCGAAACTGTCGCCAAATATACCTATGTAGTTATGGTTATCCTAAAAACATATTTTTTTGTAAATTTAACTTTACACGCATGATTTAAAGTTTTTTTACAATGCAGTGTTCAAAAAGCAATAAAATTTTACGACCGAAGTTCGCCGGTAGGACAAAGGATGTAATGGAGACGAATATTTTTTTTTTACTTTTTGTATACGATACCATTTTTATACGATATTGAGTTAATATATTAAGTGTTTGATTATAATGTTATTAACATATAAATATACTTTTCTCTGACCGTGAATATGATTTTGGGTAGAAAATTTATAATTCAATTAAACAAAATATTGTTATTAAAAATACAGTTGTCATAATATTATACAATAACATTTATTGTATGGGTAAACTACAGTTACAGTACCTGAATGAAATACTGTTGCCACTAAGTCTGAACCTATAAAAAATATTTCTGACAAAGAATCGTGTCTACTACATAAGTCACCCCTGTTCACACAACAAGGGTGACTTATGTAGTAGATAACACATTAATTTCCTTGAAACAAGTTTAGTTTATTGTAGAGTTGTCTTTTTGGATTAGATATATTTATACATATAGATTAATATTAACGAAAATCTATGTATTCTTCTTTAATAGCTTTTACAAGACTAATTTTGTGATTGAATAGCTGCTATTCTATAGTAAGTTGATTCAAAACTATGTTATAGCAAATAATATACATGATTGTCATCACTACATAGTAATAAAACAAAGTCGGTTCCCACTGTCTGTCAGTCCTTATGTTTATATTCGGCACTGGCATAGAATGGCAGTCGATAACAAAATGTTTAATACATTTTATAAGTTAAATAAAATTCTAATATATATAAAATTTTTGTTCTATGAATCACGCGACTGTACAAAAATACTACGTACTTACATTGTTTGCCGAGTTGACGAATGAAAAATAAATTAAAATATTCGTTAACTCGCCACAGTCTCCCTCGCAAAAGAATGACAAGCAAAACATATTATTAATTCATTTGTGTTTTCAATTTTTCATTATTTTTTTAGTAAATTATTCAAACGGGTTGTCTTTATTCGGTCTTTTAGTTTGCAGTTTATTTAATAGATTCTCCGTTTAGTGTCTATTACTAAACTATCATTAAGTTGTAAAGTATTTTTCTAAATTACCTATTTCGTATATTCATAACGGCAAACTATTACAAACCATAGTAAACAGTGCAATACTAGTTGTTTTGCAAATTTAGGTTAAAAAAGATTTATGTGTGATCTTTTTGTTATTCTTATTTAGCTTAAAGTATTTCTAAACATATATTTTGTTATTGTGTTTACATAACCAAGGACTAGAATAACATGTCAAACAAATTATACCAGCATAAGCTAACTTTCATTTTCAAACTAGACTGAAAAATCGAAACTGAAAAAGGCCATTGTGCGAGCGAACGAGTCTGGCCTATCTCCTTTTTAGACCGACCAAAATTACAAGAGCCGCTTCAGGTATATTGTATAAAGTGAGTGGTAGAGGGGTGGTAATATCGAATGCAGTGGTTCAACGTATATCGGTTAGACTAAATAATAGCACGGATTAACATTTACACATGCGGCTAGCGGTGGGCAGGAGACTGTCGCGAGAGCAGTAGTGACCGCAGTCGCTTTTCGTGCACCGTCCGGCCTCCGCGTACATTTCCGAACGCACGCTCACAACGTAACACACGCTTCCCGCCATAAATTCAAACATAGAACCCAACGTTCGAATAATCGAAATAATTTATTTTTAGTTGAATTGCGAATAAAGTGCACTCGGGCGTAAAGTCCGAGTCAACGGCGGCACTTGCCGCCAGTGTCCGGATTGCGTCGAGGACGTTGACATCGATATTGTGATACGGAAATCAATCAAATATCGATTTTTCGAACATGTAGAAGTTTTGGCGGGAAGTGCGTGTTTTATTAAGTTTATTTTTTCGTCTATAGTGAAGGTGTAATCGGTGTTATTTAACAAGTGACAGATGGAATAATGGTGGATTCGACTTAAAAATTTAATAAGTGTTTTTTTGTACTACAATTTGAAGTTGAAGACCGTAATATTACTGAAAGGTAAGTTTAACGTGATATAATTTAGTGTAATTATTTAGTAGTGACTCAATGATAAATCTTTCGCTTTCTAAAGTCCGACCATGAGTGTGGTTGCGGTTGCGATAGAGCGGTGTCCACACTAATAATATCTAAAGTGAATTTAGTTTATTTAATTTACTTTAGAAACACGTAAAGTATAAAAATGTAATCTACAAAATTACTTACGATTTTAAGCTTCGGTAACATTTTACAGTGTGCTACACTTGTTCAAAAACTCGTTTTATGAAAGTAAACGTTGGTACTGTATATCATGAGCAGAGTTGCGACATTTCTCTTTGAGATAATTAAATATTGTTTAATCAAAACTAAGTTAGCCTTTCTAATTCGCATACAGGGTAAATACTAATGCGTACGCGTATGTAGTAGCGTATAACATAAACTCAGATCGAATATAAAAGCATTGTTTGGCTTTTATATCTTTCTACATTTTTAACGAATCGAATCCAATAAAACGTAAAATATTGAGCGTGTAAAGTTCACATAAACATAAAATATAGTAACAATTTGTTACAATTTTAGTTGTTCTCTTTACGGCACCTGTTACATGCGACATGTGGTACAGAATGCAATATGTATTAGTTATGGCATAGACAACATATTTGTTGTTTTAATGCAACAAATAATATCTTTATGGTTTGAAAGCTAATACCATTTTTGTAAAAGTACACATATCCAAAAAAGGATAAACTTTTTATTTATACTCAATACAGGTAGACATACGCATCTCACGATCGGCTAAGGAGACGAAAGTGGGGAACGTCTATGTCCAGCAGTGGACGACTGTCGGCTGATATGATGATGACGATGATGTGTACTAATCACATAGCGTTGGATATTTTCACTGCATAATCTAATAAAAAATAATCTTGAAAAAAGCAAACTAAGATTTGTTTTATCTCTATGTATTTTAAACCAGATATTCACTATGTAAATCGTATATGAAATATAATTCTTCATATAAAGGTGTTTACGAATAATTATTAGTTTTATAAAAATGTTCAATGGCCAGCGCGTTCAACCGGATCTAAGGCAGCCGTTATTGGAGCAAACTATCATTGGTCAACGTTTAGATATAATCGTTACTTTGTTACCGCCTATTGAAACTATTTGGTACAACACTAATAAAATTGTTATAACATTTGCACATTAAATACTTGTAAAAACTTTGTGCTTACTATGTCATGTGGTGTCTTTCAAACGAGGTTTAAAGAGAGTAATAATTTCGTGAGCAGTGACTTCGCTGAGTCCCTGGCATTGCAAACGTCCATGATCAACTGTTACCATGTACTATCAGGTATTTTCGCTCATTTGCCAGGCGGTAATAAATAAACTTAGTTAAGAATACAAGGTTCTTAAAACACTCAAAGTTTTATATTGTTTTGATTTAAATCTATAGTCTTATCAGTTAAATCAGTTGTTAAATGTACCTATTTACTTAATTCTATATAATATTACTTGAGGATGTTGAAGTATATTATAAATTTCTAACTACTTTATATTAACGTTGTATAACACTAATTAAAGATATATTAAAACTAAGTATTATACCGACAGTAAATTTTAAAAAGAAGTTAATTAAATAAAAGTAAATTAAATAAAGCCAAAAAAATCGACAAACGAAAGCCGGACTTATTATCTGTAATATAAGATTAAGTTATCAATTGTCAATTTTATAAACGTCTACGAATTCTTTCGAAATATAGACATGCTATTATTTACGATGATCATAAATCGAATTTAGACTCGATAAAAAGTTGACATTCTTGTATCGAGTTTAATATCGATATAGAAAGTGAGTGCGTGTGTAACTGTGTATGGCTACGGCTACCGGCTAACATTTCACTATCGAATGTTTGTTTGAAACAATTCATTTTGCATGGTAATGATAAATATTTATCGATGATTTGTCAGAAGAAGCATTGTTTCGTGTTAATTAGATCAGATTTGATTGTTGTGGAAAGAATTATGTTTTCATCTATTCCATTTTATGATTATAATATCACACCTGTTTCTTACAACACTAATAAATAGGTTGGTATACATAGATACTATTACATCCACGTTTTGCTAGTTTTGTTGTGTTAAGTGTTAAGACTCATGCCTATTGACATCTGAATTCAGTTTTTAATTCCGGATTCATTTCTTAGCAGTAAAAGGTAGGATTTTAGACAGTCGATTTTTTACATTATGATTGCGTCACTGAGATAGTAAAATTTTAACTAAAGTTTATCATCATCATCATATCAGACAAAAGATATCCACTGCTGGACAAAGGCCTCCTCCAATTATCGCCGCATTGGCCGGTCGTTCGCTTCCCATATCCATCAGTTGCCCGCCACCCTAAGTCGTCGGTCCACCTTGTCCACAAGTTTTATCATGTTCATCATAAATTTAAGAGTTAGACTCTTGCTGGTGGAACTGTTTGTCCGCCATTTCTCTCGGTCTAAAACCACCTACTTTAATTCTTTACGACAAAAAAATGTGTAAAATAACGAAATTAATTTACTACCCCTTACTTGACTCACAATACAAATGGTAGTGAAAGTATATTTATTTATTTGTATTATACTATTTAAAATAAAATCGCAAAAAAAACCCTAAACACTTTTTGTATATTGAATTGTTCAACATTCTTTATCTCATAAGTAAAGCCTAAATTTACACGCTAAAATAAAATGCGATATGTAAAACTAATACAAACACTTTGATTTTTAATTAAAAGCACAGATAAGTAGCTATTTAAGAATTTGCTTAGCTACACTTAGTACAAGTTAAAACAATACACCTTTTTATATCTTTTACATAACACATCATAAGCACTCACTTGAAAGTGTACAAGTACTTTCTTTTACAAACAAATAAAAAAACCTACATATTAAACTGATAGCTATCTATCCAACAGTCTTATATAGAAGAAAAAAGATTGATAACAATCGGTGTTATGTTAACGTGCATTTACACCATAGCCTCTATTTTGAGATTAAAACCATTCTAATAAAACGGTAAGCGTAGATTGCATATGACACAGTTTATTGGTTTATTGTTTAGTGTAGCATGTTAAAAAATATATGTTAAGTTTTTGATTTACTTATTTGTATAAAAAAGTCGATTGTCGTAGCAAAGACGAACTTAATTGTTTTTATAGTCATCAACAACAGTTGATGACTATAAAAACAATTAATGAACGCGATTGTTAGGGATGAAAATATTTGAAAATGACATACAAACTAGCTTTTCGTCGTTGCTTACTGCTCTGCTCTCGTTCCCAGTAGCGTGATGTTACATAGCCTTTAACCTTCCTCGAGAACTGGACTATCATACGCCAAAAGAGTTTTTCAAATTTTTGACTGGTAGTTTTAGAGATTAGTGCGTTCAAACAAACAAACAATTATATAATTACGTATAAATATTGGTACGGCATTCGGCGTACCAATAACAGCAAGGCCAAGCACTGCCTGAACTGCTAACACCATAGGAGTAGTTAAATGTCACTCTTTATGTATGGATCGATGACAATAAACAAATGTTTTGGAGAGTTCTTTGTCCAAGTGAGGATCTACTTCAGCTGAAAAAATCTAATCAAGTGACCTTGTATCGTAAGAACCTTGCCGAAAAATATAATATAATTTGCATAACATATTATTTGAAATATTTTTATTCAAATGCTTTCATATGATGTAAAGTGAAGGGTAAGGACGAAGTAAAGGCTAACATTGTTCTAACTGTTAGACTATAATGTTAGCCATTTCAAATGCTGAATAAATAAAACAAGGAGTCTACTACCTACCTTGTGTTTTGTCTTTTTCTTTTGTACCATTAAAAACAAGGATAGAGACAAAGTAAGTTTATAATAAGATTGCTTTTAGAGGTTGTAGTAGGGACCCAGAACCTATAAATAAGAGGTGTGAAAATCGTGAGAAAGAATGTGTACCTATGTAGGTATGAGATATAAAGAAATTAAAAGTGAAAAATGAAAATGAGTAAATGAAAATTTATTTACTCACATAGGTTAATTAAATTAACACTTATGAACGTCAAAGTTTACAAAATGTCAGCAAATTAACCTACAGCCAGTTCGCTGACTGTAGAGCCATGAGAAGAACGGGCAAGAAACTCAGGCCACTCTTTTTAATCGCCAGGTTATTACAATTTTTGTAAGTTACAATTTCAAGTAGCATGCAAAGTGACACAGGCAATACACAGTGTTTGATGCATTACTATATTTCTTTAAGCGTAGACAAAAGCCAGGTATTTGTGACATATTTGAAAGATATTAAGATATTAAGGAAGATTTTAATCTAAAAATTAAAATTCATAATTTATTTAAAAGGCTAAAGTATTTCCTAAATATTTTGCTTAGACGCTTATCTAACTATTATGTAATCAGAAAAAAATGCGAATGATAACGTTGTGACCTAATTGAATAAATAAATATTTATCTGAAATTAAACCTAATATAGCTTAAAAAACGCTACAATTTTGCGTAAAAACTGTAATCATTTATTTCCTTATTTACATTCAGAAGTTTGTTATTTACTCGAGTGTTTGCGGAAAGTAGCAATTTCCACTTTCCACAGATATACATTTTTAAGAGCCTAACATTAGTTATAATTGTACGTTTGGTAAATCTATCATATCGAATCACGGAACGGAACTGATTTATATAAGGTTATAGATACCTACTATTATTATTATTAATATAGTGGTGAAGGCACCCACTTCGTAAACGCGAGGTCGGGGATTCGAATACGGGCAAGTACCAATGTGATTTTTCGAATCATATGTACTTTCTAAGTTTATCTGGACATTACTCACTGACGGTGAATGAAAACATCGTGAGAAAACCTGGACTTCTGAGGAAGTCTGAAATCGCTGATCCGCCTTGAGCAAGCGTAGTGATCAATGCTCATACCTTCTCTGTATGATAAGAGGCCTTACCCTGCAATGAAATAGTAACGGGCCGATATGGTGATGATGATGTGCTGAACTCGTTGGAATCACATATAATGAAATTTTACACTGTCATTACATTGATTTTATTGCATGACTAAATATAGATATACTGACACTGTTAGTCTGCGTAATACTACTGCTGGACAAAGCCTACCCCGCAGGTCTCTATACTCTTCGGTATATAGAAAAAATTTGACCAACTTGACCAATTTGACGTCGTTTTAAATATATTAAAGAAAAACTTATTGATGTTACACAAACTTTAGGGTTTAATGTCTGCTGAAATTCTACTCTGTAACTGTAACTTAGCAAAGTATTATAAAATTCATACACGGTTTTATAATTAATTAATTATCGATTTCCCCCTTTCATTTTTCCTCAGCTTTCTCAATCCTACCTACCCCACTCCCTTCACGGTAGGTAACGGCTTCGCAGAGTCCCTGGCATTGCAGTAGCAATGCTAGGAACTCTAATCCCCAGTTTCTAAAGGGCTGTTTAACGAAAAATTAACTAGGTAATCACCTGTTAAATCTCATGTGAAGTACCTAAAAGCATGCTTAAATAATAGATTAATTATTCATGCTTTTAACAACCAAATTAGTACTTCACATGAGATTGGTTGACAGGTGATTAGTTAATTTTTCATTGATCAGCCTTTCAGAAACTGGGGGTAAGTCGTCCATGAGCGACAGTTACTACTTACCATCACGCCATTGTCGGCAATAAAAAAAGTACTATAAAAATTATATGCGACATTAATCCAAGCACACAACAGACTTTTCAAAGACATCACAACCTTTTCACCACTACTTTTCCTGCTGTTAAAGCTTAATGCTCCAATTATATTACATAACATAGAAAAGTGCCAGCAACAATGTACGCAATTAGATAATAGAAATTAGGTAAAAAGTGTACTTTAGTTTTAATTCGGCAGTAACGTCTTTAGACAATCACATTGTTCTAGTTGCGGTGTATGAACACAAATAAAACAATAAGGCAAATGTAAATGACATTCTAATATACCTTTCTAGTGTATTGAAAGGAAAGGATGATTGAGGGACATCGACGTTATTATATTAGCTTTCATGACTTGGCAGCTCTTTCGTCTTTTTGCCCGACAGCCGAAGTCAAGGAGGGTAATGTTTTTCGAGCGTAAAGAAATAGAAATTATGTATACTCACATACAATGTCTATTTCTTTGACACGCTCTACAGCCTAAATGTCATAATGGATTTTAACTTAAGAGCGTATGAAGTGTCATTAGATTTGTGCTATGGTGATCGATTGAGGGATCACCTTCAGCATGGTAGTTCTTTTTGTACAGTGAACCGACAAGGCTGATATTTAATAAATTAGTGTAACGAACCTTTTACTAAGAGTAGTTATTATTAGCAGTTGTAAATTTTACCTACGTTTTGAGATATGGATGCCTGTCAGTCACGATTGAGGGACCATCTTTGACCGCTTGTAACTTTTGAGTGCCTACTTTTACAAATGAAAGACTGAATTTACAATCGTTTGAGAACTTTTACTAAAGATTGATACATTTAAAAGCTCAGAATTCAGATGTGGTCCCTCAATTGGAACGCACACTCGCGGTAAGCTAGTTAAAAGCAAATATTTAAAAATTCTACGAATTCTTGTTTAAAGTTTAGGTGACTGTTGATGTGATGTAATGTAGTTGATTTGTCTCATTTAATATATTATGCTATTTACCTTGATTTCAATGTTAATAAATTCTCACGCAATAAAAAAGTAAAATTATAATTCTAGTTTTTATTCAAAACAAAATTAAACAACTTTGTATGGGAGCTGAACGTGACTGTAATCACCACAAGATCGTGAAATGCTACTAATATAATGAATGCGAAAGTTTGTGTGTGTGTTTGTAACTCAGCGCCTAAAAGTCTGAACCGGTTTAGATGAAATATCGTATGTAGATAGATTTAGTGCCGGAAATGGAAATAGGCTATTTTTTATCTTAAAAATCAATTACAGTCCGTTATTATCACACTTCTTCTCATACAGAGAAGGTATAAATATTGATCGCCACGCTTTACTAAGTTCTAACTCATTCACGATTGTTTTCCTACCTCCAGTAAAATCTCAAGTAAACATAATCTAATCGAATACTTGCCTCGAACCCAGAACCTCAGTGGGTGCCTTAACCACTCCATCACGATCATCGATACCTTTCAATTTCTAACGTTTCAAGGTCGATATTCGATACGTGAAGCACCTAAACGAAAAAAAAGCTAGTGAAAGTTCCATCCGCATCCTTATTAATACGAAGAGAAGTCAAAAAGGTTGTATAAGTCACATTCTTTGTTTGTATGTCCCACGCCTTATGAGATGACTATCACATTGTGTAATTAATTGTTTCTTTTGTATTTAAAAAGGCTTAACATTGTAGTTGTTCGTTTCTATGTATGATGTTGCAACTTTGAAGATAGGCTTAGTGTCAACGTCTAGTTATTTTATGGATATATACAACAAGTCAAAAAGCAAAGCAATATTCATTTATTAATTTAGATGGTCACTATATTTTTAAATATCATAGCCAAAAAGCTGAGAAAACTAACAAAAAACTTAAGAAATTAAATAAGAAATTTTTTTGATAACTCGTTTATATATAGGCTTTGAATCTAAACATCAACATAATAAACACCTGCTTACCTATACGACAGAAACGTCGTCATGATCCAAACTAATTATAGTCTTATACACTCGTTTAAAGATCAATTAGAAAATTGACCGTGAATGCAGCTTCAATACAAAAGACATCAACGCGCGCTAATCATTAGAGTTGTTTTATATTGAATAGTTACTGACCTTTCTTTGTGAGTCAAGTGCGATTTGCATTGCAAATGATATAAATAATTAATTTATATTTAGTGTGAGGTATTTGACATATTAAAGTGTAATTAATAAGTTAATTATTTATGGGTTGATTAGCCATTATAATTGGATCAATTAATACTTAAATAATGTAATGTAATATAATATAGTGTAATGTAATGCAACGTTATGTAATGTAATGTAATAATATGCTAGGAAATTATGTGAAATGAGAAAGAAAGTATTTTATACGTGTCTATGTATTTATAAATACTTATAATACCATGAATTTTAATTTGAAACAAAATTATGTTCTTATCATTAGTCCGACTTGCATTAAGTGGATCATGTTGTTTACATACCTCTAGATGGAATTGTGCAGTGACTTAGACTTCTTCACAGAACATGTTCGATTTTCGTAAGTTATTCGCCAGTCGGTCTGTTTAATCTATACTATTATATAAAGTGGAAGTTTGTTTGAACGCGTTAATCTCTAGAAATACCGGTCGGATTTAAATAATCCGTTTTGCGGTTGATAGCCCAGTTCTTTCTCGTAAGGTTATAGACTATGTAACATCACGCTACTGGCGATGGTAGCAGAGCAGTAAGCAAAAACGCGGGTGAAACCGCGCCGCGAGTAGCTAATTTAAGATAATAAATATTTAGGGAGAAATTTCTACATGAATTTCTCTATAAAACGTTAGTTAATCTGTTTATGTCAAGTTTGAGAAGTAGACACGCATCAAGCAGTCATAAAACTAATTAAATATGTATATAATTACTTAGTGGAATTTAACCGAATAACGCATCAGATTCGTTTCTACTTCCACCATAACTTTTTACGGCAATACAAAATTTAAAAGCGAAAGCTCATTCAATCACTGACTAAATATAGACTCTTGCTACTTGAGCTATGAAATGTGGTGGGTTATAGGACGAGGACAATTAATAGAAGAACCTCTTTCCAGACCAAGGTGAGAGCGGTGATAATATAAAAAAATTAGCCTTTGAGCTGAATACTAGTGCTAAGCTTGCAAGAAAAAGTCCTTTGTGTTCCCATTCGTGGTCGCCACACTGGAACCTTTCTGTCCCAACGACCGTCAGTTCTGCGAGCTATGTGTTCTGCCCACTGCCACTTCAGAGAAGAAACTCTGCGAGCCCCATCGGTTATATTGGTTTGCCAGCGGATTCAGAAAGACGCCTAACATAGCCTGCTCCATCGCCCTCTGAACGACTTTGAGCCTTATAATAAGATCCATAATAGTTAAGATCCATAATAGTTAGCGACCACGTCTCTGCTCCGTATGTCATCACTGGCAGCACACATTGGTCAAAGACCTTGGTCTTGTGACACTGCGGTAGAGCGGACGAGAAGATGTGTTGTAGCTTCCCAATCGCTGCCCAGTATTGTATTCTAACTGCCCGAATTATAAAAGTAAAAGTTTTCTAAAAAAGTAGCTTCGAACCCACAGCTTCGGGTATAACCTTGATCGTTAAGACTATAAAGAAGTAAAGTTTTTATGTGTATGTGTGTGTTTGTTATATATATTTCATCGAAATGCCTCAGCCGCTGCACTCAGCAGCTGAGGCATTTGATGAAATATATGTATATAGATTCGGTGTCGGAGACGTTTTATCCCGATAATAAGTCTGGTTTCCTAGGGATACAAAAAATGTTATACGTGCGGAGTGAAGCCGTGGGGTGCAGCTAGTCATCATATCACATAATTATCAAAGAAAAAACTAGATACCTCTAAATCAGGACCTACAAAAAATAATTTCTATATATAATTGCATGTAGCTCGTTCATTACATTCGCATAATAAACGCAAATAAAAGTAATGAATTTCTTAAATCTGTAACATTAACATCAAAAACCGGTATAAGAGAATTCCTGCACTGCTTCCTCTTTGTAAAACAAGTTCGTAATACACTTTCTACAAGATATTGCAACGTTCAACTTGACCCACTACTGTTCGAATTTTATCATCGATTCGGTTATGTAGCAAATTCTAAAGATTCCGGCACTTTCAATTTCCAAAATTCATTATAATCACATCTACCGAAAGACGTCCACTGCTGGACATAGGTCTTCCCCAATTTTCGCCACCTTGGGCGGTCGTGAGCCCTCATACATCGGTTGCCCGCCACCCTTATAAAGTCATCATCCACTTTGTGAGGTTTGTCCACGCTGTGTCTTCCAAAATTACAATCCCCAAAATCTGCGTTCTTTTAGAGTTACTTTTGTGACTAGCTCGGTATTTTAATAGTACTATGTATGGCCTGTCAGGCAGAGGTCCTTTCGGGAAAAAAAAGGTTATTTTGCTATATTATGTAGTAATTTTTACGTGTTTCCGTTGTTTACGTATTAAAGATTTGTATACGTAATATATAACACTTCCAAATTACCAAATAGACTACTATTATGACAGAACATTTTTACTTAATAGCTTAATTCTTTAATGGATATCGTGTTAGACAAATTGTCTTGCGTATTGTTTGACAGGCCTTAAAAGTTTATCTCTACATGTAATAATGAAAGTGTAACTTTTTGACACTATTTACTCGGGCTTCAACGGCATAGTACAATAAAATTTGTCTCCTAGTTTAAAATTCAACGTCTTTGCAAAAGACAGAAATAATAATAATAATAATATTTCAACAAACTACACACAACGCCATGTAGACCCAAAGTAAGCATGTTATATGCTTGTATTATGGGTTCTAGAATACGGATATACATACTTAAATACTTTTTTTGTAAATACATACATATTTTACATAGAAACACCCAGAACAATGCAAATAGACATGTTACTGCACACAAATATTTGCACTGAGCGGGAATCGAACCCGCGATCTCTGCGTGGCAGTCCATACACAGTACCACCGAACCACAGAGGCAGTCAAATGTGAAAAAGATACATTAGTCATTTTACTAACATCGCAATTTAGTATTACTTTAAATATATAAATTGAAATAAGCTATAATCAGAGACATTAGATTTTAATATTTACAGCAATTAATTGTATATAAATAAATTTCTAGTCTAATTATGTACAAGTTTAAATGTAACAAAGAATAAAAACTAAAAAAAGGATTAAATCGCGTCGAAGTTCTCCTCCGCATCGCTATCATCTGGCAACGTGCCCAGAAGACTGGCAGCATTTTCAGCCACGCTGAATGGCAATGCTGATTCTTTGGCCAAAGAATAAGCCAGCCCTCTGGTCACGTGAAGCCTCGACAAGGCGCTTGGCAATTTCCTGGTAAACAGCTCCTGCTCTCGGACCCCATGGTACGAGCGTTTCAATGGTTACGTAATTGTTTTTAAAAACAATATACTTAGTATTTAAAAGATAAAAAAAAAACAGAGACATATAACCAAGTAAGTTGTGTGTAAGTGTAAAATCAACAATATTTCTTTAGTATAATTCATAAATTCAATTTCGAGATGACATACTGTCATTGTATAACTTTTAATAAAACGGCATATAAATATATTAAATACTTATTTATATATCATATTAAAAGAGCTTGAATATTTAATACTAAAATATCACGTAACTAGACGAGTAACACAATAATTATAACTATAGTATAATATAATTAAACTCTTTATTAATCTTACGAGAACACTTATTAAGTAATTGTAATTATAATACATTTTTATCAAAGGATATCCTTTACAGCTGGCCGACTTACGCCCGATTAATAATGTATCTGTAATCTTAGATAAGTGACTTAAGGTTCGATGGTTCTCAACGCTTGCTAAACAAAATCAATGGGTAGATAAAATATTGACAAGTTTAACCTAAGGAGCCCATAAAATACCTATCTTAGAAAGCAGAAAACATATGGATTTTGATGAGGATAGTAAAAACGAACGTTATTCTAAAACGAATACAGCTGCAAATAGAGTAAACTGGAACAAGTACTTTGCACCTTTAGAAAGAGCCTCGTATGACTATTACCGAGGTCAAGCTCTCTCAAAGTGGTGCAAATTTAACCGAATGTTAATGTTAACCCATTGGCGATTGAGAAAATCGATACTGTAAACTTTAGACTATTGTCATAACTTTGTTAACTTACAATAGTTAGATTATTTCTAACAATCGTGACAGCCTAATGACCAAATATTATTTAAATAAAGTTTCTTTCTCGCTGAAATTTGAACTAAACAGAAAGAGTTAGCATGAGTCTTAGAGGTTTACGCGTCATGAGTGGCAACGTCGAGGTTTCGTGTCATATTTCGTGGTTTTCAAGTTTTATCAATTAATCGGGTATATATTTTAAAAATATGTTCTGTCTTTATGCTGGAATTCAGTGAAAGCTGTATAAAGAGTAGGAACGAATGGGTGCTGCTGTTATCCCGGGGGTCGAATGGATACTCAAACCAAGAAAGGGTCAAATCTTTAGGGTTGAATGGGCTCGTAGCCAAAGTAAGTAACCATAATGCCCACAGTTATTTTACTATGAAAATAACGCAACTTATGTTTTAAATGTATTATTTGCATATAAATAGAACTGTAAACGTAATGATATCTTAATTTTTATACAGCTTTCACCTAATTCTAGCACAATGTTTAACAGAACATACTTTTAAAATATAGCTCCGATTAAATAATAAAAGTTGAATACCACGAAATATGACACAGAATCGCGACATTGCTACTCATGACGCCTAAACACTCGTAATGGGTTTTTTGAAATTGAGTGATGGATTGTGTTAGAAAAGAGTATGCTGAAGTTGTCAAGTCCTTTTCTACGTTATTATACATAATCATTTATTTAAGTACATAAGTTAAGTAAGTACATTTACATAAGTTGTGCAAAGGGTTTCAGTATATTGCTATATACTGCATCATAAAAATTCACAGACAACAAAAATATTGTCTAAAAATTTGGTATATTTAGCACATAGCACACAATAGCTGTGACAGACTCGAATCAAGGTGAAAATAAAGAAAGGACCGTGAGAAAAGTCTATTAACTATTTTCGTTGTTAGGCTGTCGTCAGGCAGTCGTTAGTGTCACGTACGATAAAGCTCATATTATGTTAATACGTCATGTTATTATAGGGAAAAGTGTCATTGTTATGTTAACTTAACTGTACTCCGAATGAATTCACAAGGGCCGCTTACTGTGTTGTATGTACCTATGTGATAAATAATAATAATGAAGGTTTAGTGTTTCCAATTAATTTATTTTTGAGATCTAGATTTAAGTAAGTACTGAAGAAATATGTTTATACACTTTTGTATTAGGTACCAACCTGTAAAGATAATGTATACCTATATGTTATAATTAAATAAACTTTGTAGTTGATATACAAGAGTGTAAAGAAGTCAGAAGAGTTATAATAAGCATAATAGTAACAACAACTGCACAACGCTCTCTAAGCCAAAATAAGCATGTTACGAGTATATAATTGCTTGTTGTATGGGTTCTAGAATGCGGCTATCCATACTTATCGAATCATAACTTTAAACATTACTCAGTATATCACATAGTATATAATAATTATAGCGGCACTGTTTATAATCTGTGACACTTGCGCAGGCGCCGTACTCTGGTTTAGAAAGTGAACGCTTTACGCAGACGCAGACGTTCTACGTAGAGCGATACTGATCGCGTTAGGATTACCCGACATTCTTACTAAACTTGTCTTACTTAACTATTGTTAATTAATGCGCTGTTATGTGTATGTGATTGTTCGCTTTTGTGAGTTTATTGTAACGATGAAGCTATGTTTTAGTCTCGTGATAACAATAATATTTTTGACTGGCCTGTTGGCCTAGTGGTTAGTGACTCTGACTGCTACGCCGGAGGTCGTGGGTTCGATTCCCACCCAGGACAAACCTTTGTGTGATGAGCATGATTGTTTGTTCTGTGTCTGGGTGTAATTTATCTATAATATGTATGTTATACAAAAAAAAAAATGTATATAAGTACTATATCCGTTGTTTAGTACCCATAACACAAGCAAATATAATTGCTTAATTTGGGACGCTAAGATGGCGCTGTGTGAATGTAGTAGAATATTATTATTATTATTATTATTTTTATTATTTATTTTAAATGCAAATGGTAGACTGGCGTTGGAAAACGTTAATCATCAGTTGAATATAACATATGTATGTTGTAACCTATGTAGTGTTGTTATGTCTACTAATCTTCTGTAGGCTAGAGGCAGCTTTAATTTAAGTTCTAAATCTATTAAGATAAATCACATTTCTTATAATAAACGTCTCCCAGTATAATCTTATTCGAACATCATAATGTACTCATTATCTCTACGGATTCATGATCGCAGTTCGCGGTATTTTACTTAGTATAGAGAAAACATTTATACTGCCTTTGGTAAGTAATATTACATACCAAAGGCAGTGAACATGATGAAGACATTCACGTCGAATAGAGTATTACACCCATTTTTGAAAAGTGTCTCAATTAGATTCTATAACTCACAAAATTTTTATTCAATCGTTAAGTGCCATAAAAACGCTGGACGCGATAGTTGACAGTCGACACATAAGTTTACATAGCCGTATGACGTAATAACATGGCGACTACTATTTGATGGTGTTATGAAACAGATTAAAAAAGCTGAAACCTTTGATTTGAATTTTAAAATTTAGTTTGCTATTTTATGAACTAAAACTAACGTTTTGCGACTGCTTTTTCCCTAAGCTATCTCAATAATATATTTTTAGATTTAAAATATCCTATTGTCCCAAGTAGTCCTAGATTTGTTTTATATGCTAAATATGCGAAAGAACCGATCTTTGATAAGCAAAATTGGAGTAATTCAAGTTCACTACGCGAAGCTCTAAGAAGTAAAGACTCTAGTACTTTACTTCTTAAGTTTCATTTGCATCAGACAAGTATGTCAATAGTTGATATAAAAAACTAATAACAAATATCTAATCTAAACGTATCTTCCACAGCTATTAGCAAAACAATCATAACTGAATATGAAAGGTCAATCTTCCTTCATTGTTACAATGATTGCTCTAACACCACTGTAGTACATTAGCATACAAAGAGTTGTTACCTTGTCTCGACATAATTGAAGTGTCAAAATGCTTACCATCGGTACTGGTGATGCATATCCGTGATAGTCAAGGTCAGGGTTTGTAGATCTGATTTGCAAAAATAGCCAAATTTTTAAGATACATTAGTGTTGATTGCAGTATCAGCTCAAATAAGTATCCCTAATAAAGAAAATCGATGACAAACAGTGAGTTAAAGAACTAGCAAGCGATTTTCTAAAGTATTCTTCACTCAATATTTTATTTTTTATTTTTTTATATTAGCCTACCAAAGTGACTCCACTCCGCCTGATGGTAAGCAGTCAGTGGTATCTAGAAGTGGTGGCCACCATATCATCTTCTTAAACTGCTGGTATGGTCCACTATGGCAGCTGGGAATGGGGTTAGGGGAAGGGAATGAGGAAAGTAAGGAAAGAGGAAAGGGGGGAAATTGGGCCTTCGGCGCTCTCACTCACCGAGCGAAACGCAGTAGTACGGATACTACTACTCTTACGAGATGAGAGGGTAGTACTTCCCCGGACGATCCGGCCCATTCATGCTGAAACCAGCGTGGATCTACTATCGGTAAATTTATTCTCCTTTGTGATTAGTAGGATCTTGGTAATATCAGAAAACGAAGACATGTATCTGCATAGGCTACGGTTATTATCTCTATGGCCGTGTGCGTAGAAATTGTCACAACTTCGGCATGTTATGTGAATTTTAAAAACCTTTCGGAAAATTGTAAGCTGCCATTTGAAAAAAAAAAAAAAATGTGATTATGTATAGCAATAGTATCCTCGTATCAAGCCGGGGCGTGTCAGTTATATTCTAAAGGCTGTATGTTCAATTTCTAAACATTATAATTTTGTTATTCAACATTAAACAATGTTATTAATGAAAACAATGTATGTACTTGTGAAAGTAAAGTGAAGATGGTTGGCATATCACGACATGCAGTTTTAGTAGGCGTCACTGGTGTCAGACTCGACATGGTTGTAAGAAATCGAAGAGTGAAGATGCGAAAAAAGAAATACACTTTTCGTTCTGCAATCTTTGACACTAATGTGTGTGTTTAATGTCATTTGAATTAAGTATATTTAGTAGCTAGCTTCCCGCAGCGCGTTTTCACCCGCGTCTTCAGCTACTGCTCTGCTCCCGTCGCCAGTAGAGTGATATTACATAGCCGATAACCCTCCTCAAGAACTCGGCTATCACACACAAAAAGTATTTTTCAAATCCGACTGGTAGTTCCAGAGATTAGAGCGTTCAAACAAACAAACTTTATATAATAGTATAGATCTTTGGATCAGTGTGGGCAGATCCCTTACAATGTACACTGACCATGTGATAAATATGACAGATAACTGATAAATAAGGGTAGTAAACAACCGGATAAAGTGACGATACATGGGTTGAAATAATTCTGATGACGATGCATCAATAAGTTATAGAACAAAGTCTGTGTTGTTGTTATAAATTTGTCTAATTTAATCCTTTCATGGACACTTGTAGACACAATAGATGTTTTATTGTCATCACGGCCATATACGTTTACTGTCCCGGAAAGTGTTAAAACAAACTTCAACTCTTTAAATTATGGTCGGCCAAGAGAAAAAATATCGAAAGTCGATCCATTAAGCCATAACAGGTTCATAGTAAATTTTATCTATTTTTGGTATGACATGTTGTTATTAATGTTTATTTATTTAGTTGTTGGACTATGAAGTTATTAAAAAATAGACAAGTAAGCTATTTAATAATATGTATTTTTGAGAGGAAGAAATCGCCAAAATATAATTAATTATATCATATTGTATTTGAATACAGTCTTGATTGTAAATTAGTATGAATCTTATTATGAAGAAAACATTTCTTGCTCATTCAAAGATAGAAAATCCTTGGTTTATATTAATGTGTGTGGTATATTTCCCGTACAACTTATCTGTACCATACAATTCTAAATGTATCCAAAATACAATTAGAGTTAATAAAACAAACAATACAATGCAATTCTAAAGATTACAAAGATAATCTTCATCTGAAAAATAACTAAACATTTAATAGATGTATTAACCTAAATATCTATTGTATTTTGAAGGTTATATAAAGGATGTTTAATGGTGTTAATTTTACACTATAATTTTATAAGTGGTAAGCTATCTCGGTAATCTTAGGAAGCGTTTTGCATTTTCGGTCAAGGATGTTAAATCTCTTAGTATTGATGATAATGTGATGCTTTGTTTACTAAATTTGAATTTAAATTCAGTTTTTTATATTTTAGTGTAATTTGTCATAATTCAGTAGTGGGATAATCACTGCTGAACATAAGCGAGCTGAAAACCTGCATTAATATTCTTCTCGACATCTTTAAAAAAAAAACTCAACAGTTAAGTAAAAATTAACATACCTGTATCTGCAATTTTAATATCGCCTCAATTCAAAAGGTTGTGAAACGAGATTTGTCGCTATAATAAATTTTACCTTAGATTACTCAGCAAAAAGTCAAAAATGGAGTAGTATTTTTTCGTCTTATGACAGTTGTTTATTAAAGATGTGATATAGTATATATATTTTTGACTTATTAGTAAGTGAATATGTGGTAAATATTAATTACATTTATAATTTCCTCAGGTAATTGTTAGTGTAATTATGTAATTACAGTAATCCGCAGGGATGATAGTATTAATTAATTTTATCGCCACACGTTGGTAAATTGATGTAGGTAGGTAATAAAGTAGCACGTTGAGAGTTAAACGTGGTAAATTATGTCGTATGATATTCTATGTTTAAAAAGATGCGTTTAAGTCAATACGCAAGTTAATATGCGAATATTTCAATACGCGTTTATGTCAATATACGTAGACGAAATCAGTCATACTCATTATGCGTGTAACCCGACTTAGTTATATATTTTTGATTTCAGTTTTATAACACATTTTATGTATTTTAAATATCTCTTAAAATTTAATTAATTTAATTTTATTGCAGTTAAAGTCATTAACACTTTCAATACCTACATAAACAAAATAAATGATATATTGCCTGCACTTGCAGTCTAGCGGTTACAATCGCCGGCTTACTCTACCGCTATGTCCGGTCTTAGGTTTAATTATTGAAATACATATTTGTGTGAAGCTGTGCTGTAAAAGAGGCAGTGTCTATAATAATTAATAATAATATATATAAAGCGGAAGAGTTTGTTTATTTGTTTGAACGCTCTAATCTCTGGAACTACCAGTCGGATTTGAATAGTTATTTTTGCGTATGATAGCCCAGTTCTTAAGGAAGCTTATAGGCATAGCATCACGCTACTGGCGATAGAAGCAGATATTATAAAGAAAGAAATAACTTTAATATTGATTTTACGCATAACAAAAAGTTTGTCTACCTAAACAGCTAAACAAACATTAGTTGTTAACTTCACTATAGAGTGTGAACTGTTAGTTCACTCGTAGGTGCTAATTAAACCATTACATTGTTACCGCCAGGGGTCACGAGCGTGCCGAGATGCAGAGTCAAGGTGGCTTTCAGTGTTTAAGTATTTAAACAATTTGTTAACGAATAAAACCGATGTTAATTTAACTATTTGCTTGATAGGTTTTGGTATTTGGGAGTAAATAAAGACATTTTTTTGAAGAAACATAATAATATAATAATAATAATTTATTCAATTATTCAGACAACAGCGATCCATGGTATTAGTTAGTATACAGTAATAACTTATGAACTATGTTAGTATAAAATGTGTCATCACTGCAGCAGTGTTACAGGCCCAGCTGATATACTGCAGCAGTGATTCACAAACACGCAGTCGAGCCTGCTTGCTATCATAGCTAAAATGCTGTTGGCACTGCCCCGTACCCGGCGAACCAGGGACGCGCATCTCTTCCGCATTATTGTATAGAAGCAGTTTACTTTAGCTTCAGCGAACATAACACGCACTGCCGCAGCGCGGCAGCCCCAACAGCATCCTTAATGCATTATTATATTGGACATGAAGGACCCTGTATGATTTTTGAGTGAAATGTGCCCACAGACTACACGTGTAAAAAGACGTGCAGTAAGCTCTATAGAGAGGTAATACATTCCTGCCAATATAAATGGATAAAAAAATAAGGAAAACATTTATAAGATAAAATGAAAATATAAGTCGCAATGGGCGATTTTTGACGAACATAAACTTCATGAATCTATTTAGATTCATGAAGTTCGCTTTATCAATGGTTAACGCAAATTAAATATTTATTTAATTTGCGTTAACCATTGATAAAGCGAACAAACTAAGGACGAACTTAATATGTACGTGAAATTCCATTAAAGCTGATGCAAACGATGCCCATGTACATGTTAAAAATCACTGGCAATTATTAAACTTCTCCACTCTCTCCTAATTTTCTGTTACTTAAGCTACGAGGCGCTAAGGTTGGATCTTTGGTCAGCTAGTTGACATTATTTATTACATAACTTCAAGAACTTTACCGGCACTGCTTCTTTTAAAGACTAAAAAAACACTGTTTAAACATGACTGTACACAAAAATCTCGCTATAAATATGGTCAAAGGAAGTGAAAACGACAAAATAAACAGTATTAAATAAATACTATATTTATATTTACAAGGTAAATATGTGATTAACAATGTTTACATTGTTGTATCTGTATTTTATATTTCCTCCTTTCGCCTATAATACAAGTCTTGATTCGAAGTTGGGTTTAGATTTTACTTTTGATAATTAGAAAGTCAAATATTAAAAGTACAGAATCGTTTTCTATTAAAGAATATTATTTTATTTTCTTAACAAGTATAAGGCCTGCTTGATGATAAGCATTAAACATAACGTAAGAAGAGTGAAGAAGACGTATGTAATTGGCGTAATCATTATTTGGCATAAGAGACCAATTAGAGCGTGGCAGAGCCCAGAGCATTCTTCCGAAGAGCACCTTCGCGTTGAGCACCTATCCTTGTCCACGTTTGGCACCTACCAACGTGGACTAGGCTAGGTGCTCAATGCGAAGGTGCTCTTCGGACGGGTGCTCTGGGTGAACTACCTCAGCTTATGCTGATCAGGTATTGATTAATCAATATTATACTAATTGTAATATTGAAAACTATATCTACTGATGCCAACTTGACCACTACCTACAACCTACCTAAAATAGGTCGACCACTAGGTGGCAATTTTTTTACATACAGGCCAAGTTATATGTTTGCGAGACTTTTACCATAATATTCGTGCTTAATCACAATGTTCACAGTAACAAAACAGTAAAGGTCATTGTAATATAATAAATAATTAATAGTTAAGCACGTCATATTGACACAAATTTAGTCATAAACCATACAATTATTTTTTACTATACATAATACGGTATTTATTCATGCAAATCTAACTTGCGTTTGACACGACATTTTGTTTTTTAATTGCCTACTTTAAAATAATATATTTAGTGGTAGTATTTGTCTGTCCGTCTGTCCATGGCATTTCCATGTCCTGACAATGTATGACAATGCTAATATTAATTTCGATGGATCACGCAATTTAAGTACTTACTTGATGTTATCAAATATTGTTTTTGTTTAATTATGCACTTTTACATTGTGTCCTTTAAAATTAATTACGTTTTTTACATAGTTTTGGTCCTCGCGTTGATATACCAAGGTTTGGACTAAGGTATAATACAAAACGATTACTATAAAGTAGCGTAATTTAATTTAAAACAGGGCCTATTTGGCCGACAGAATGACTATTTGGCAGACTTTGTTTGTTATTGTATATGCAGGTCCAACAACAAGCCCTGATTCGCGGACAGCTTTGTTACATATAATTTATGGACAAAGTTTACATTCAGGAACAAATATTTATACAATAAACAAAGTTTTAAATCTTCTAAAAAGAATTTCAACGTCTAATGTCAACATTAAAATGATGACTACCTCATAGGCGTAGTAGGAGTATAATAATAATAATACCAGCCTGTTTACTGTTCCACTGCAGGGCAAAAGCCTCTTCTCATATAGAGAAGGCATGAGCGTTAATCACCACGCTTGCTCAAGGCGGATTGGTAATTTCAGACTTTAAAGTCCAGGTTTCCTCACGATGTTTTCCTTCACCGTCAGTTAGAAATGTCTAAGATAAACTTAGACGTACTTAGTTAGTAGGAGTGCCGGCTTGCAATAAGAGATTATTAGTTGTTAAAATCGACAAAGGACTTATTTGTCTTTAAAAAAAAGTAAGTATAATATAATAAATATAAAGTCTTTTTTCTAGTATCAATAGGACGCGCAGGGAAAGTAACAAAAACGCATTATTTTTGCAATGTTGCAAATAAATTAAAATTCCGCCAGAAGAAAAGTAGACTGTAATAACCGGCTATGTATTGACCGTAACGTTATTTATAGTAGAACTGGGACAATACACATTTAGCACTTGTTCTGCAACGTGTTGCATCACAAATCACATTGTATTAGTTTTCACACATAAACGAACACGTGCCTTTTTAAGGAAGTAATATTGATCAATGTTTTGAATTTAAATTATTTTGTTGTTAAAACTATTTAATTCAGTCATTAGGTCAAGTCAGATGCCTCTATATTAATTATGGGCGACCTGAACAAGTCCTGACGCTAGGTTGATCACTAACCACTCTATAAGAAAAATAATTCAAATAATACAATGGGACGTCCACCGGATTGCAAAGCAAGATGTAATTCTCAGAAATCAGAAAGCAATCACATTTAAAAAAAATATATATCCACACAAAGGAGCAAGGTATTTAACATTCATCCCATTATATGCCTATTGTATAGTTAACCCTGGTCGGCAACGGCTTGATTGTGTTTTCTAAGCATTATTAATTACTTCTGCGATGCTTGGAAAACACAGACATGTCTATAGGTTACGGTTGCCACTTACCAAGCTTGTTTGCCACCAAAGTTGTATAAAAAAAAACTTCGACTCATAAATGATCTTCACCATGATCAAAGTGGGTTGATGGATTGTATACAAAGTTCGGCCGACATAAAACACAACAATTTCTTCTAAATGGTCTAATGTGACAGACGAAATTAGCTTTCTTGAAACCTAAATGTTACAGTCTCTTAAATCACCTAATGTTCTCATATTCGCATTCTTATTATATTATTTCTCTTTTTGTCATTATATTTTGCCGTCTATAAGTATCTGGCAGCAACAGTGAAAGTGTTAAGAAGGCGTTTAGTCACAAATTGAGACGATTATGTACGCGTTCGATGGTACTTGATTACCGTCATTCATTGATAACGATTACGTGCGGTTATGACGTTTTGCGAAGGTTAGTGACCCTGGATTGGTAGAGCTGTGTTTTGGAAGTTATCTGTCACTTATCAGAAGATAAATGGCAAGTCTCATTACTAATTAAGTAAGATGTGGATAACGTAGTAGACTACACAATTAACTGTATTAAAATGTGCTAAATTAAGAATGTGTAACCCTTTGTTTTCCAAAATAAAATAAAGTTTTAAGGGTTCATATATTACTAATAGTTCTGATGCAGTTGAGGTAAATACCTAGGTAATGTGCATTTTTATTTCACAAAAACATTTCGTTTAACTTTCCAAACCAGAACCTCAAAACAAAGATTTTGTGGATCCCACAGAAAAGGTGTGAACCAGAATTCATAACAATCGCCACCATGACCTTTATGCTGCAATTTAATGATCTACCTTTATCTACCAATCTGTATTATTGAACTATCTGGAAAACTTAGATAAAATAATGTTACTTTAGGTTTATAATAATAAATTGAAGAAAAATTTAAATACTAATCAAAGTCCCCTTGGCTTTCAAGGATAATCTCAACTATGAAATTTAGATTAGACATTTTCGTTCTCTTCATATTTTCATGACAAACATTAAAGAACATTCTATATATGTGCTTAGTTCTAATATGATAGTGTTATTATGTTTTAGCGTCGATTTATTGTCTACATAAAATGGTGGTATTTAACATATTCGGGTTAATGAGTGGGCAATTTATTTATATTGCGTGGTTATAGATATTTATCAGGCATTTAAGTTTTGAAAGGTTAACTTATATGAGGCTATTATTAGTAGGTACTTACATAATTGTACATTGTGTTGTGGTTATGGGACCTTACATAAAAGCTTATCAATTATGCAGGTGAATTAATGAATAAAACTTTAAAATGACGATTAAGTAGAGATAATACACAAATTTTCATAATAAACCCTCCTTTCCTTTTTCATCACTACCCTCAATCCCCTTACGTACCCCACTCCCTTCACGGTAGGCAGCGGCTTCGCAGAGTTTGCATTTGCAAAGAGCATAGCAGGAGCAATGTCAGAGACTCTGAGTCGTCCATGAGCGACAGTTAACACTTACAATCACGTGAGATGTTTGCTGTCTGGCACTGTGGGCAGGAAAAAAAGGATAAAATAACAAAAATAAGTAAAAATAATAACAGACAAATATTTAACGAACTAGGACAAATCTTTAAAGCCAAACTTTCGAATATTTTTAGACACTGTAGTCAATACAGTGTCTCTAAAAATATTCGAAAGTTTGGCTAAAAGTTTAAGTATTTAAGGATAATGTATAGTTATCTATTAAGGACTTAAGAGTACGAATGCACGATTGGACTGCACTTATTAATCTATTGTTATTTTTACCAGATCGTCGGACTAGTGTTGTGATGACCTGTAGTACTGCTCACGTTACATTATTCGGTTCTTTAAAGACACTTCAGATCTTTGTGCCACAACAGTATCAGTTCTTCTAGCTATACAAAAGGACAAAAATATATGAAGAACTTAATTAAAAATACAACCAATACAGATAGTATTCTAAAAATGTTTTGCTCTATAACATATAGATTAACAACTTAAAGCATTTGCACAAGTTATTTCGTTTGAAAATAAAATATGCGCTACAGTAAGAAGTTTTAATAGCTGAATTACCGAGGCAAGTACCGACTAAAGGTTGGGTTTTTAGAGCACGGGAATACAAAAATAAATACTACTTAATATTTACGAGACCACAGTATTTTATGACTAATTTGTTTTTGAAAGAGAATAAGTGCAAGGTGCGGTAACGCATGTCTGTGCTGGAATGTCTGTAAAACCCATCTTGATGAATGATTAGTCGTCAGAACGGGCGTTGTTTAAAAAAATCAAATAGATGCTTGAAGAAATCTACACTATGATATTCCGGGCAAATATGAAACAGATGTTTGTCACAAATAATTCCATAATTGTCCGTAGGCTACGGTAACTGCTTACCATCAGGGGAACCGTATGCTTATTTGTCACCAAAATAAAAAATACCTCTAAAACCCTAAAGATGCACCATTTCAAAAACTAACTTATTAAAAACCAGTAAACATAATTTGAAGTGTCTAGACCACAATGTTTAACATAAATTACACTAGTTACATCACTCCCCGCTCCACATGGCAAGTGGTGCGATGTGCACATACGTTGCACTGCATACCTATCGTCTCATGATAATTGATCAATCAGTTATTGGTGCGTGATAAAACACTCATCGATTTTACTCATCAGATTTACGATCGTCGTCATTCATTGTTAAAGTCTAAAAATATGTAATCCATACTAATATTATGAATGCGAAAGTAACTCTGTCTGTCTGCTACGCTTTCACGTCTAAACCACTACACCGATTTTGATGAAATTTTGTATAGAAATAGGTTAGACCTCGGGGACCAACATAGGCTATCTTTTATTGCGAAAAATGGCTTCAAGGGGTTGAAATAAGAGATGAAAGTTAGTATGAAAAATCGTCAATGTAAACAGAGATATAACCGACGTTCACGCAGGCGGAGCTGCGGGCAACAGCTAGTCTTTATATAAATATTTGCCTATGTCTCTTCTTGTTTATAAATAATAGGTGTGTGTGTGATACTGATATATTTTAATATCGGCATATCTTGTATACGTCCTAAAGTTTATTGTGAACAAAATGACAGTTATCGACAACAGAAGTTTGAAAATTATGAGTAACGAACGAATTAATTTACTACTGATTAATGTAGTTTCAATGAATATAACAAATATTTATAATTACTTAATACCTTTGCGTGTGCACATTAAGTATATTTAGTACAAGTGTTGTTATGAAAAACTGCGTAAAACAATAGTAGGTAGAGCTATAATCATGTTTTTTTATTATTGTACATTTGTACCGTTTACATTACATTATAGCAGTATTAGGTATAATACACAGAAATTAAACTTTTTACGATAATAATACTAGTAATAGGTAAGTCTATCAGCAATATTTTGCTAAGACTCTGATAACACTCTTTTTTATATTAGCCTACCAAAATGACTCCATCCCGCCTGATGGTAAGTGATCAGTGGAATCCAGAAGTGGTGGCCATCATACCATAAGCCATCGTTTTAAACTGCTGGTATGGTGGCCTCCACTATGGCGGTTGAGAATTAATGTGATAGGGGAAGGAAAGGAGGGAGGTGAGGTATGAGGAAAGGGGGAACTTTGTTTCGTTTATAAGAATATTGGAATCATGTGGTTAAAAATATTGTCTGAGATTGAGATTTGTGGTTTTAGTTTTGCATATTCGTGTGAGTCATGAAATTAGTCATCTCCTTTTACTTACCTGCTAGTGTGGTAACCGCGGTTTATGAATTTTTGCAATACAATCTTAACTAAACCACTACTTACATATCGTAAAGTTTGTGCCTTTTAAACTTAGTTTCAAGAATAATATGAAGGATTAAATTTTACTCTTTTATATGTTTATTTGTATAAAATACAATTTGGGTGGCAAACTAACAAAACAGCTCTTGAGGTGCCCTCGCATCCTGACCCAGCACAATATAAAATCCATGCTAATATTATAAATGCGTAAGGAACTCTGTCTGCCTATCTGTCTGTTACGCTTTCACACTTAGACCACTGAACCGATTTTGATGAAATTTGGTATAGAGGTAGAATAGACCTTTATGAACATAGACTATCTTCTATCGCAAAAAAATGGCTTGAAGAAGTTGAAATAGAGGATGTAAATTTGTATGAAAAATGTGATAATAACCGACACCGCGGGTGGAGCTGCGGGCAAAAGCTAGTTAACTATAAACTTTGCTTACTGTCGAAATGCTAAGAAGTAATCTTTTAAATGGTTAAGGCCGCGTAAACGTATGACACGACTACATGTATACAAATTGTGGAATTAATTTTCTATCGTTCACCTCATGTTTCTTTTAAAGGTTCCTACATATTCAGACATGTATGTATATTGTAGTGACGTCACTGAACATATTTTTTGTTAAAAATCCAATGCTCTCATTTATTTGGAGTACTAAAGTGATTGTTTTGTTGTTGCAGTGCATGAGGATGCGAGCCGGCGTGTGGTGTGCGGCAGCGGTGACGCTTCTTGCCGTCACCAGTGCTTTAAGGACCACTCAGGTATGTTTGCAAACAAATATACTAAATATCATTGAAGAACCATTTTGGAAATGTCACAGAATTCTGATGCCAATATGATATAGATATTTATCATAATTTTAGTATCCCTTACCTCACGTACTCTTGTGATTTTTATTTTAGAGCCTTCCATTTCATTTGCAATTAGATTTAGTGTTTAACATTTTTTGTCATAGTGATATCTCTGCGTCGCCTTGAGTATATATATTTTGTGAACTCTTTTGTTTTTGTGTATTGGAATTAATTATTTTAGTTTTATTTAAATTAAGTTTAGTTAAATTTTAGTTTGCTGCTGACTGTACCAAATAATCATAGGAGCCGTTGGGAAACAAAATTTTATTAAATTAAAATGTAGTGGACCCGATGGGAATTAAAGAATGAAACAAATTTTTTTGAAAACATAATGGAATCATGGACCTCTGGATATAACCCGTCTCATATAATATATCTTTCAAAGTTGCAATTGTGAGTATGTAGACCACTTTACGTGCAGCTATAATCACTTTTGAAAGCGAAAAATGTTACAAGTAACCTGTTATTCTGAGTAAGTTTCAATGTTTTAACGAGCCGGATACGATCTTTTTGAACTGAAATACTTGTACTTTTAATAGTTTAATCAAGGTAATTGCAGGTAAATAATAATGGCTCTATCTTATTCTAAACAAAATATTTTTTATTTAGTTTTTAGGATTCCGTAACTCAACAGGTGGAACGAAACCCTTAAAAGATCACTTTGTTGTCGGAATTCTATGTCAACACAATCAATCAAATATTCGCTATATGGTTTACAAGTTTGTACGGAACTCTCGATGCGTGAGTATAACCCGCACTTGACGGGTTTTCCCTGTTCGCGCTATGTTAAAAAATATAAATGTCAAATGTGTTAGGCAAAAAATATTTTTATATGAATAAAAACTACATTCAAACAGGGAGGAAACTAAAAAGTAAAAAATAAATTTACCTAGCACAAAGTAATTCGTATTTTGATTTAGTTAATCAGAAATGAAACAAGTATTTTATAATTTTGAAGTTGGTGCTAAGAAAAACAAAATATCAATCCTAATTTGCTATTGTAGTAAGGTTCTTGTAGTATTAGTAAATATATAATAATGTTGTTAAGAGTTTCTAACTCGAACTACAATATTAATATTAAACCACGAAACACAATACTCTGTCACCTACCAAGGCTAAAGAGATATTATTTCGTAATGTTTATTTGCGCCAATGGGTACACTTTTAATTGAGCTTTATTGACAAGTGGCCTATACTTATGTATGTTAAACAGAAAAACAATAAATAGATAGGTACGAAAAGTTAGAGTTGATACTACTGGCTTCGTAGATTTTGCATTTTTGAATTGGGCTCTTTTTGGTGTAAACAGTGTTTAAAATTTTAAAATATATGTTTATCTTACTAATATTATAAATGGGAAAGATTGTGTGATAAAAAGTTGTCTGCTGGATAAATTACTCACATCTCTATATTGTGCGTTTAAAACTGGAGAACTACGAACATGATTTTCAAAGTCATTGTACTTTCAAAGTTTACCTTGGATATTATTGACGTACGGGGAAGGAAACATACATTTATAACAAATTTAAAGCAGTCTATGTTGAAAAAGCATGGTGATCAATACGTAGCTGCGTAGGTATATCTTTTAACATAACTGCAATGAGATAAATATTGAGCTAGTACTAACTAGTACAATCTATTTCTAAGTACCTATATCTAGATAAAAATTAAAAACACAGTATTCTATTAGTCAAGTCTTTTCATTTGATACCCATATTGAGGGAGTTGTGAAAAAGTATGTAATCCGCCACTTTGTGGCGACGGCCATTTTGGACCAATTTTCATCAAACATAAATAAACACTCCCGACTAATTCACATTTCAAACAAAAAAAAAACAAAATTAAAATCGGTTCATCTGTTTGGAAACTACGATTCCAGAGACAGACACACACACACACACGCGCACACAGCCAGACACAAACTTATAACACGTCATCGTTTTTGCGTCGGGGGTTAATGCATTTTCTCCGAAGAGCTACTTCAGCAGGGTTGGATTAAACTTACGTTTAGTTAGCTATGCTGGATACCGTGTAACAGGGGGCGAATCTATTGCCATTTTTAGGTCCAATTTCAGACTCTATTACTGAGAATTTGTTGAAAGAAAGATACACACACTATAAATCGAACCTTAAACCTATGTGTAGCAGTCCGTACTTAGTTACCAACCACCAAGGTAGATAATAATCTCTCTTATATCAACGCACGAATTCTTTGACTGGCAACTTACAACACGCCTTTAAAACGGTCATTTATTTGTTGAGTTGTATCAAACAGTTGCTATTTACTCGCTTAATATACTTGGGCTAATGAAATCTAAGAACCGGTCGACACGTAACGCAGTTAATAATTATAGTTCCAAAGATATGAAATAGCTATGAAGTTTGTAAACTAGGTTATGTTTGTGATTGCGAACTCGCTGACAGAACAGGCTCATGTTTGACAAAAATCTTAATTTATTTATCAATTTAGATTTTATTGGACCCATCTTTATCAATTGTTCGATACACTTCAATAACTTCTCTCCATTAACGGGATAAGTAGTTTATTATAAGAACGTCATTTTGTACGATCCCAACAACTCTTTTACGTCATCAACATCCATTAATCTTGCCATACGCGCTTACTACTGACAGGCATGTGGAGATGGTTCTATCTGTCTATTTAACAACGTGTAAGCTTATCAGAGCTTTCGTCTTATTTGATTAATCTTCTTATAATCGAATGTTATTAAGTTTATGTGATATTGATTTTTGTTGAGAGTAATATTGGGTTTTTCAAGATATTATATCTGTATTTGCCGTAAGTTTTGTATCGTGCCCGGTAAGTGGCTGTAGGCTCAGTTCTTGTTATATGGGACCCGATCACCCAACAGAGCTAGTAAAATATAGATGTTGTACATTTCTGCCTACCCCTTTGGCTGAAGAGGTGTGATGTTATGTTGTAAAGTTAAAACTTCTGAAATAATTATTTTGGCTTAAAGTTAAGACGTACCAATTTTGTCGCTCAATTAAAGCCTGGAACTCTTTACCAGCGCATGTGTTCCCATTTAATTATGATCCTGGGTCTTTTAAGCGGGGCGTGAAAAAGCATCTTACTAAGCCGCCATAGTGGAGGCCATCATACCAGTCGTTTGGCTTTTGGAATGGTGTCCACCACTTCTGGATTCCACTGTTACCATCAGGCAGAGTGGAGTCATTTTGGTAGGCTAATAGAGAAAAAAATATCATCTTACAACCATTTTACTTGATACCTTGGCCATTATTACCACTCTCGTAAATGGTTCTTACGCGTAATTTGTATAAGATTATGGCATAATGTGGCATAATGTTCTTATAGTTGCGTGAAAAGTGGTGTCAATGACCAAAGTGAGATATGGTGACACTATAGGCACTTATGACTGTATTTTAGTCACGAAGTAGGACGATGACCTAGTAAAGGTGGCGGGCAACCGATAAATGAAAACAGCAAAGGTTAAAGTAGAAGTGCGTAGGTAATCCAGCAGAGGACGTCTCACCATCAAAGTTATGATGTCTTATTTTTAAAGGCAGTCCCGCATTTGGGAACAAACCATGTGGTGCGGTAGAGGTTACAAATATACAATTAACGAACAAGAAGTACCCAAGTCTCGAAACAAATGTTTATGGTTCACACAAAGTTTTATACAAGATGGCTTTTATACAAGTGGCATAAATGCTAATAGAATAGTACATAGCATCGCGCGCTTCTACTGCGTCATGGAGGCAGTTTCTGCCAATGCTTCTTACCGCTTCTGGCTATTGTATAATATCAATTGTAGAAACCAAATCAATAACAAAGGAAATAATATACCGAATAAACAGTGAAATCATTGTTGTGAAAATGACATAATAATAAGTAATATCGATTAGCATTACCGCGAGCGTTAACATTGCGAATGAATTTAGTTGAAGATTGCTCACCCCACTTTCGCTTGTCATCTCGCTTAATTTAGATAGTTTAGTGTAGACTAACACACGCGATTCTTATGCTCCATTGATTGCAATGAAATATGGTTAAGACACAGGTGATAATTAAACGGTTTTTTTATATCAAATTAGTGAAGAACAATTGCAATACTCGTTGCCTTTTTTTTCTTTGCAACTTTGGTCGCAAACAAGCATACGGCTGAACCGAGGGTAAGTGGTAACCGTAACCTATAGAGATGGCTGTTTTTACCAAGCATTGCAGAAGTAATAATGCTTAGAAAACACAACCAAGCCGTTGCTGACCACGGGAAAAGGGGTGAGGGGATATTTGGGCTGCGCGCGCTATCACTATCGACGAAACACATTAGCATGAAAATTAATATTCTTACGCCGATCTTCTATGAAACTTGATTTTATTGCAATTTTTATATTAGGCAGAATGGGTTATTTCACAAAAACTTATTTTATCAAGCTAATTATTATGTAATCCAGCTAAAGGTAGGTACGAGACCGTTAAGAATCATGTTGTACTGGGCGAAATCTTTATGATTTTAAATTTTCTCTTTCACAAAACTAGCAATTGGTAATATGATTGTGAATCCTTGGTGATGTAGTAGATGTTCTCGGTTACCACTAACACACACATATAACTCAGCACACATACAACTATACAGCTTTTATTACAGGTAGATGACCATGATAGTAATCTATACATCTATATATATAATAAAATTGGAGTATCTGTTTGTAATATTAAAATAACCGTTATTTGCTACATGTGATTATATATTTTATTTTTTTTTCCACATTCACACAGCGCCATCTAGCCCCAGAATAAGCAATTATATTTGCTTGTGTTATGGGTACTAAACAACTGATAAACTACTTATATACATATTTTTTTTTGTAAATACATACATATTATAGATAAATTATAAATATACGGTACATACACCAAAATAAGATTTTTTTAAATTTTTGTCTGTCTGTCTGTCTATCTGTTTGTTCCGGCTAATCTCTGAAATGGCTGGACCGATTATGACGCGACTTTTATTGGCAGGTAGCTGATGTAATAAGGAGTAACTTAGGCTACGTTTATTTCAGAAAATTCTTTTATTTTAGAAAAATAAAGCAATGTTGATCGACTGTTAGGCGGAACGAAGTTCACCGGGTCAGCTAGTGATAAATAATTATGCATCTTAATCCTTTCATGGACACTACTGTAGACACAATTAATCTTTTATTGTCATCACGGTAATATCCGTTTGAAATGAAATGAAATATGTTTATTCATATAGGTTAATTAAATTAACACTTATGAACGTCAAAGTTTACAAAATGTCAGCAAATTAACCTACAGCCAGTTCGCTGACGAAGTAGAGCCATGAGAAGAACTGGCAAGAAACTCAGGCCACAATACCGGAAAGTGTTAAAAGAATATAACGCACAATGTGTTTTACTGGAATCTATACTGCGAGTATTATATAAAGCGGAAAAGTTTGTTTGTTTGAACGCGCTAATCTTTGGAACTACCAGTCGGATGTGAAAATTATTTTTGCGTATTATAGCCCATTTCTCGAGGAAGGTTATAGGCTATGTAACATTACGCTACAGCACAGCAGTAAGCAAAGACGCGGGTGAAACTAGTGAGCTAGTGTAAATATATGCTTCAAAGTTACATAAATGACGGCTACAATACTAATTTTATATTCAAGAAAGTTTGTGCATAAAATTTAGCAAAAATTTTTTATTCTTAATAAATTAAATAGTTTACTGTTATATCATTATTTCGCAACTCTGTTATAATATAGGAAAGAATTTCATAATCACCTACACGAAGAATTAAATTGTGCTGTTTGACTACCACAGAATGCCATCCAGCTAAGGATATGCTGGAGAATACAAGATATCTCCAAAGGAATCAGTTTGTCATGTCATTCTTTCACATCAGGCAGGAGTCACGGCGTGGTTTGACACAAAATCACATAGCTCTTTACACTATGTAAATTTAGGATTCGCATCTACAAGTATATTATATTCCACAACACTTCTTAAGACAATCACACCTCTAATAAAAGTATCTCAAAAGAATATCTCCATTTCCACTGTAGTAGATCCACGCTGGTTTCGGCATGAATGGGCCGGATCGACCGGGAAAACACGACCCTTTCATAGAAGATTGACGAAAGACTGATAGTATCCGTACTATTGCGTTTCGTTTGCGAGTGTGAGCGCCGAAGGCCTAATTTCCCTCCTTTACTTTTTCCTCATGTCCCTCAATCCTTTCACACCTACCCCACTCCCTTCACGGTAGGCAGCTGCTTCCCTGGCATTGCAGGAGCAATAATAAGTACTCTGAGTCATCAATGAGCGACAGTTACCACTTAGCGTCACGTGGGCTGTTTGCTCATCTGCCACAGCCGGCAATAAAAAAAAAAAAAATAGAGCAATATATTTTCGCAAAATTGTGTAATACAAGTAACAACTCGTAATTGACGTAAATTCTACCAGCTGACATAAATCGAGACGAATTACAAAAATACACGAACGTGTATGCCAACGTATCCATGTCAAGACTCTCGCGTAGACAAGACTAAGTGTACACGATACGACTTGTTGTTGTGTATAACTTTGATTTCTAGAGTTTTCTTTTTACTTTGTTGTGGTTGAAATATAAGGAGTACTCCTGACCTTGTTTTCATGTATTCTTTGAAAAATATTTAAGTGAACCACAATTTTTTTGTGAGAATGTAAGCATAGCTTGTGTTCAAGTCTGCCTTGTCACAGAGGCGAGTTCCTTTGTACAGAAGTAGATATAAATGTATGCATTTAAAACAAAATTCAATTTGATATTTTCAAAATCAATTTTGTTTTGCACTTTCGGCAAGTGTGGCCTGCAATCATTGAGCTTTTTGACATCCTTGAACTTGCCTTGAAATTTAAGAAGTCTTAATTCTTTCATCTTATAAGTCATCCACCATCATCTGAAACACATAATTTTCGTTATTTTCATCATACAGACATACTTACAATGTTACAGTAAATCGCTGCAATCGACCGCGCATGTTTCACTTTCGATAATAGCATGACTGGTGCTATGACTGCTAAGTAGATAACATACTGTGGTGTTTTTGTTATTAACATCGGATACTTTTTTAGAGTATTGTTAAGATGAAAAAATAATCAATAACATAAAAACCCGTTTGCCCCTTGTATCATCAACAAGCTTCCTCAAATTTACAAAGCTACCGCAAGTATTGCAAGACAGTCCAAACTGCCGTTTGTTAATTTGTCGGCCTAGGTCTCATTAGTAAAAAATATTTGAGAGTGAAGCAACAAATCCGCATACTTCAATTACTACTTTTATTCTGAGGACGAATATTAGGGTAGTGAGCTAATACATGTTAAAGCCGTATGAACTAATGCATGTTAAAACGGACAGTGCCAAACCAATTATAATATTAGCTTTACATAATAATGTAGGTATTTGGGGTAGGACTATTTTATTCACGACTATTCTCACAGTGCTCAAATTATACATGTGAATGTTGCAGGTGCCAATCAAGACCTCTATACCTCATGCAGATTAAAAATCAATCAATAAGTTTTACTGTTTTTGGTGTAATAGTAATGAATTTATGGTCTTTCAATAAACAACCTCATATATTTTATTATAAAAATTAAAACTCGACTGATTTGTACAACATTTTTTTTATTTAATCCTAGAAAAGTGATTCTCCCTCGTCTTAGGGTCGTATTTATAAACGAAGCTCAGGTATTGAGTACGCGTACTTAATACCGTCTCTTTCTAACTACGGTCTCGGGCCCCTAGTTAGATAGAGACAGGGGTATGATTCAAGTGCGCGTACTCAACTCAATACCTGAGATGCTGATTATCCCGGAAGCGTATACCGCATCTCAGGTAAACTGCTGGTATGGTGGCCTTCACTATGGCAGCTGGGAATGGGGTAAAAGGAAGGGAATGAGGGAGGCGAGGAAAGAGGAAAGGGGGGAAATTGGGTGTCCGGCGCTCTCACTCACCGAACGAAACGCAGTAGTACGGATACTACTACTCTTACGTCGATTTTCTATGCGATGGTAGTACTTCCTCGGTCGATCCGGCCCATTCGTGCTGAAACTAGCGTGGATCTACTACCGTGACAAATATATGTAAAATATGTTGTCAAAACATAAACATAAATTTATTTCATTTCTGTTGTGTACAAGAATTAATATATCAAGTACCACTTTTATTAAGTAGATGTAATTCTATTTAATGTACCATATACAATTGTATCACAATACATTACTAGCCTAAAGAATGACTAACAAATTACTTAATTTTCTAAATTTAGATGTCGTTGACCGAGGTTGGTCTACTAAAATACATTAAGAATTACGTTCCTTCCCCGATACGAGTGCTTACGGCCTCTGTCTGCCTTCCGGTGAATCATAGGTTAGAAAGTAGAATTATTTAGTGTAAAATATTGGTTTACTTATAAAAATGAAATCTCATTCGTGCCGTATAACGGAGTCATTATTTATATGTAATTAAAAATAAAATTAGTTGATTATTGTTTGTAATTATAAATAAAATTTGTTGATTATTTTTTGTAATTAATTGTAAAAAATAATCAATGATGTTAATATGAAATCTTTTACAATTATTTAAAACTTATATTTAATTCAGTAAAGAAAAGTTTGTAGGGGCAGTAGTGGAAAAATGGAAAATAATATATTCTGAAGACACATTACAATTGCTGTGCTGCCGGTATAAAATATGAACTTATTTTTCTCATGCAGCTGAGCAAATACTACATAGATACTAAAAATTATCACATTACACTTCTTTAGAAACGTATGTCTTGCAGAAAACGTTTTTAGACGTAAATGTACTTAGTTAAAGTTGTACGACAAACTTTATATATCAATTTTGCTTTACAACTTTGTCAACAGACTTTTAAATACCATACCCGGTAAATCGTTCCCAATTGCCACATATTTGAGTAACACATAATTTTAGTTATTTTTGTAAAGTGTCTAGTATAGTATTAAGTTATTATTTTTAAATGCTACTGAGATTGTCCATTTACATTGTAGCGTGATTATCATTACAAAAATGATATGTTTGATGGTAGCTCGTTTGATGCGTATGCTTTGTTTTTGTGCTTTCGTGTCAGTAATAATTATGTACTTTTCTAGCCGATTACTCCGTTTTATATGTTTTCTAATTAAGTTAGCTACAAGAGGAAATTTTATTATTAAAAGTAGTAGTAGTTTAATCAAATAAACGATACTTATCATTCCTTATTTATCGTGAGTGAAATGCATTTACACATATCATCCGCTCGGGGAAGCAGGATGGTTTTATGGAACTCGCTGACATAACTTCTAAAACCTACGCAACAGCCTTTGAAAGAACCTTTCGCTCTGAAAGAACACAGGAATCGCCCATGTATCCGTAAACCTATATAAAAAGCTCCGTGACCTATCTTTGAGGAAGGCAGATCACCTTTTGGGAGGCAAGCTGTCATATCTACACCAAATGTCTTCAAAAGTAAATTTATATTAGGAATTATTTCCAAAACGGAAATCCCTCGTTGTATTAGTGTCATTTGTCAAGAGATGCTATCAGCACAGTTCGCACGCTTCTGCAAGGCACGCGAGTATCGTCATTGTTCGCCATAATCAACTAATGTCGTCACCGTGAACTTAAGGTCATTTCAGGTCATGGTGGTTTTAGATGACATATTCATTAAAGGATTTATTTGTTTGAATGGTTCAAGTCTTTTTTATGCTATGAAGAAGAAAGCCTTTATGTTGAGATTAATGTTTTGGAAATTTGTAACCTTACAGCATTAAAGTACAGAGATTCCTTCACGCATAATTCCACTCTCGCCAAGCTATATGACAATTTTTGTCATGTGTTTTTTAGTGACAATGATTTTATGGTTAGTGAGATACTTTTGATGACAGGATACGACATGTGGTGCTTTAGTTTGTGATGATGTCGACGTGTGTGTGTATTTACATCTAACCTGCCCTTTTTTATATTAGCCTACTAAAGTGATTCCACCCCGCCTGATGATATGCAGTCAGTAGAATCCAGAAGTGGTGGCCACCATACTAAAAGCCATCGACTTAAACTGCTGGTATGGTGGCCTCCACTATGGCGGCTGGGAATGGGGTTAGGGGAAGGGAATGAGGGACGTGAGGAAAGAGGAAAGGGGGAAATTAATAAAAGCGATAAAAGCGGCAGATAAATTTCTTCTCGTCAAACATTAACAGGTTTCCTTGAGTGCAAGACAGATTGATAGACTCTTGACATTGATTTCAAAATTAACCTGAATGATTCAACTTCGTATACTGTTTGATATAATGCCTGCGATAATGACGATGAGATGTTTCTATGATAGTATGAAGAACAGTAGTTACTGTCTGTCCTAGTTTTGATATCAGATCCGGATATAATGCTATCGGGGTATAACTGCCGAAATGTGAGGCACATTTACTGAAGCTATATTTTTAAATATTAGAGTTTTCTTAAATACTCCATTATCATGGACTATATGTCATCTTCCAAGTTATCGGCTTTTTCTCCTATAATATGCATGTATTCTCGATGATTCCTGGAAGCCAAGATTAACAGTAATAACCAATATAAAACACCGAGCTTTGACACTAGAGAGTCCCGGAGACTGCCAAACCTACTTGTCATGGACCCTGCAACGGATTTAATCGTAAGTAAAAAGGAGGAGTTGGAAATAAAAATGTGGAAGAAGTTAGCGAACAAACAGATAGAAGAAAGCACTTTTTTTATTACCTATATTTTCAAAATGTTTCAGTATTGTAACATGAAACATTTCCCTTGTGATTTCTAAAACAATCTCTCTTATTTTCCTTTTCAACTCATATAGCACAAGTTACATAACTTGAAACAATGGATCATCATTATTATTTATACCTTTTCATTGTACTTTACATCACCCAAATACTACCAGTTTTATACCAGTTAAAGTATTATAGGGTAATTGGCTACCCCGTTTCATAAATAAATATCTTGGCAAAGCGGAACATTCAAATAACTACATGGAACAATTAGTATGAGGAATTTATTTATTTATTGCGGTATAAGAAACATAGACATTAAAATAGGTATGAAACATTAATGCATGAATATCACTAATAAAGTTTCAACTTACCGTCGAGAGCAATTTAATTGCTCTCGACGGTAAGTTGCAGATAAACCACTTTAAAATAAAAAAGAAAACAAAAACAAACTAAGTACCAATAATGACAAAGATATGTATTGAAAAGCAAAACGTAATTTTTTTCTTAAGATATGCTATTAAACATTCTACATTCTACTTCGAATCGTTACTAACAATTTGCTGATATGGTATTTTTTCACGTAGGTACAAAATCTGTCCCTTATTAGTGGTCATCGACATCTGTCTCATTGCACCTTTTACTATTAGGAATACCTAATTTTAAAGTCTAAGAGTTAGTTTATATACAAGAGGAAAGAGAAGAAACAATAAGTGCTTTATAATTCTTTTCCTGAGGACATAATCCAAATTTAATATTGGCGCTATAACATATTAGTGACAAATTACATAACATTTACAAAAACATCGTGAAAATCTCTACCACAAAATTACCATCAATGACATTCTGATAATTTCAATCAAAACATGGTCACTACTGGAAACAGGTCTCCAAAGAAGTTATTTATTTATTCTTCGTTTTCTTCCATAAAGAAACCAAACTATGAAATAAGATA
The DNA here is from genome assembly GCA_963082885.1 of Parascotia fuliginaria. NCBI lineage: Eukaryota > Metazoa > Arthropoda > Insecta > Lepidoptera > Erebidae > Parascotia > Parascotia fuliginaria. The sequence goes on from OY720175.1 coordinate 18,220,444, forward strand.
TTGGTACTATAATAAATGTGTACTTTTTATATCATTAAAGGTTTTTAATAGGAATTTAATAATTGCGAATGAGATTTTTTATAGAATTTAAATGCATACTGACCACCTGATGTTAAGTAGTTGGTGATTATTTGCTCCAGATTTAAATTGGTATATATTAGTGGTCTGTTGCAATCCAAATTCGTTCCAAATCACAGCTACTCTTCATCTACGTTTTTATCGAAATAGGCTATAGAAATAGCAAATTTCATAGTAAATTTGCCTTGGGTTATAGATTTTTTTTAGATTTAGATGAAAAAGTTTTCTTTCTTTCTTATTTATTTTGATCTTGCCAACTAGATAGAGAGGACGTCTTTTTTTAAGACGGAGGAAATTTTTTACCACTAATTTTTGGCGTTCTAAATAAGTATTTATCACACCAGAAAACACAATATCACTATGACAATTGCATTGTAATAATAAGGTCTAAAGTTTAATCCGAGCTCGGGCAAAATGTAGTCTACCGACCGATGTAGGACGTCACATAGCTACTTATATTGCAACTATTACAAAATGTCTCTTTTTAACATCAAGATACATCACATCGATATTATTGTATTATAACAATAAGGTAATGATCTGATAACATGTTATTAATAACGAAGGTCGCTGCGGTAATGTTGGGAAAGGAAGTCCGAACAAAATGTAGCAAGGTGAAGTTAGAACTTTTTGGAAGTAAAAGTTTCCAGTTTAGGTCGACCGGTCACCCACCATTATATCCTTATATACGTTTAGTACCTATACCTACTGCAAAATAAGGCTAAACAGGCGTAGGTATTGTAGGTGTGGATTGAAAAGTTCTCGTCGTTTTTCCTTGTGTTATTACGTTAACAAGCAAACCTCTTTGTTTAAGCGGAACTTGGCACTAAAATACCCATTTTTAATACAATGTACTTCATTACCTGGTAGGGTAAACGGAAGTATATCGCTTAAACTTGCAATAAGTGACAAGTTTTGCGATTTTGCGGTGGGTGCCACACTACCGGTACCGGTAAGTCGTAAGTAAGTGTACGTAAACGACACAGACTGACTGTTTACCAACATAAAATTCAACTTGAAGGCTGGCATCTCGTACGTTTTAGTCCTTAATTAAATTTTAAACTAGACTTAAACTAAATGCGAAAAAAAACCACAGTGAGAAAACTTAATACAGTTTAAACACTGTACATTATGTTAAACTAGATCAATTTAGGTTTTGCTCTTTATAAAGCAATCTGTCAGTGTACCAACTTCCATATGATAAATTATCTAGATGTACTTGTATAAATAGTGTTGCGGCATTGAAATATTTGTTATGCACTATTAAATCGAATGCCTCAAACTCATGGCAACTGCTTGTAATAAGATCGTCATAGTCGTAGATTAATGTTACTTATTGGCTCGTTATAATAGCCATAGTCGTGATATCCCAGTGGTTAAAGCAACCGCCTTGTATGCGCGAGATTGTGGGTTCGAAACCAGACATGTACTAATGTATCATACTTGTCTTGTACTTTTTAAGCTTTTTTTAGACATTACTGTCATCGTGAGAAACTCTAAAAGTAATTTTCGAAATTGCCAATACATTTTGAACAAAGCTCATAAACATGCGTTGATCGCAATTAACTCAATAAACGCTCAGGCATCTCTGAATGAGAAGTTACTTTACCCTGCAGTGGGATAACAACGGGTTGGTATGATGGATACTAGCGGCACCCCCTTGCTTTCACTCAGATAGACTCACTTCATTCGTTTTTGTCGCAAAATCCTTATAATGTCCCCTAAGGTAACCACCTTCGTACCAAAATTTAAAAAAATGAAAAAATGTTGTGCATTAACTGTTAGTTATCCATCCGTAAATTTAAGAGTTGGACTTTTGTCGGTGGAACTGATGCAATTCCCGCCACTTCCCTCTGTCTAGAGCAATCTCCTTAACCTCCTTGTACGACATGTCATTAGCACTTTTCCTTATTTGACTCATATATCTTATCCGTGGTCTTCCTCTACCTCCTCTTCCTTTTATCTTCTCTTCTATGATGTTTTTGTGAAGCTGTCATGTCGTATAATGTGGCCAATCATCATTCCTCTTCTACTTTCTATTGTCTTGAGCAAGGTCCACTTTTCTTTCACTCTTCTCAACACCTCTTCGTTTGTGATCCTCTCTGTCTGTTATTATAATATAATAATATAACAACACGGGTGTTAATGTATAACAGCTTAAGTACATTAATTTATCTTTTTATCGTATAAAAGAAGAAAACTAAATCAAAATCAAGTAAAAACTGACCCTATTTTGTACGAAACACCAAATACTCTAATGGTTGGCAATTACAGTAATCAATCATAGCTAATTAGCGACTAGTTTAATTCTATGTCAATGTTATATTAATTATATTTCATTGTTGCTACATTCATTAAGCGTTTTTTCTTACTGATTATGACAAATAGCTATTGCGATTACTATTTTGAGAGTACAATGAAACATAGAAATAGCGGCAAGTGAAGTTTAACCGTGTTTAGTGACATATTATAAATTTTCGTGTAAATATCTATTGTTTACGAATGTATGTTTTATGCTTTTGCGTTTGAGTCATGAACTGACTGTGTAATCTTTGTGACGTGTGACAAAAGTTTTTATGAATTGTAATATAAATAAGCGCTATCACTTTCGCTTAAAAATTTTCTGAATTACTTTTGAAATAGTTTATTTATAAAACTGTAGTTCAGAGCTCTGCAACATACGCTTGAGAAATTCTGTCTGTCAATAGCTTGAATCCACAACAAAGTTCATTTCTACCTTCCTGAATGAAGATGATTGATCGATGACAGTGTATAGCATGGTTCATATGTGAAGGCCCGAGTCTAAATTATACATTTATTATAGTGATTTTCAGATGTTCGGCCATACTAGATGGTAACCTTTAAATTGATGAAGTGTATAAACAGTCCTCACAATAGTAGGTAAATAGTAAAATCGATATAAATGTTCTGGAAGGTCAAAGGAAAATTCTAAGCTTTAAAGAAAATCGGATCCTTATAATAGTTTAATGACATTGCAATTATAATTCCTATACTAGGCTTTATAATTATATCATTAAAGTTCATACTTAAACGAGTACTACACTAAAGTGGGCTGCATAGTGTAGTATTAAGTAATACGGATACCACACCTCGTCCTACGTTTCACTCGTTATCAATAATTTTTATAATTGTATAATATAGCCTTGCTTATTAATAACGGCGTAACTACTTGTCTAAAGTTGTGGTAAACATACGCTTAATGTTAAGTGCTTCAGAAGCGATTGTTACGTAATTAATTTCAAGCAAATGTGAATATATAATATACCTTAGGAGATACTAAATAATTATAATTACATATAAATATCAGAGGAAAACATGTTTACTTATATACAAAAGATAATGTATTTTTCCTGTATCAAATTAAAAAAACTTAGCTAATATTGATTATAAAATTGAAATAATAACTGCAAATGGGTAGTGTTCATTCCGCCAGAAATCAATCTTCAAGTTTTGATGTAGGAAGCACATAGCAATAGATAATTTATAAATAATTACATATTTATGATACTAGCGTCCCGTCTGGCTTCGCACTAAGGCACCTGCTTATATAGAACTAAATATACGGGAATTCACGCGATCATGCATTAGGTATTTACATACCTTGTATTTGCATGATCGCGTGAATTCCCGTATATTTAGTTCTATTAAATCATGCAACGCGAAAGTTTAAAAGTAAATACCTGCTTATATGTTTTTACGACATAATGACAGATTTTTTAAATTCTCGGCTATTTACAACTACGAGTATATACTTATGTATTATCTATAATCTAATTTTATACTATTATATAAAACGGAAGAGTTTATTTATTTGTTAGTTAATAGAAACTACCAGTCGGATTTGAAAAATATTTTTGCATATGATAGCCCAGTTCTCGAGGAAGGATATAGGCTATGTAACATCACGCTACTGGCGACGGGTGCAAAGCAGTAACCAACGACGCGGATGAAAGCTAATGTATTATAAATATAACCGTTTGACTGAAATTCTCTTTATAGTAGTGGCAACTGTATCAAAATTCTTTCAGCTGTTTAGAAGAAATTAGTGGCGAAATAAATATAAGAAAGCAGCTACTTTTCTCTTTATTATTTGGAGATTACAGATACACCCACACACGTATTTTTAGTTATTTTTATAAAGAAATTAAATAATTTCTCAAAATCAATCTTACTTTACAAGATACATCTTATTAAATGTTAGTGCTCTTGACTTTCGTCACCATTTTAATTTATGTTACAAAATAGGAAAACCTCAAATGAAAGTCCGTTGGAAAACCACAGAATTAATATGTCAACCATGACTTGGTTAGTTATAAACCATTACTAACATATTTTATAGGTTGAAAGTGCTGTGTTCGGTAATTTTATTAGTAATTAATATTATACTTGTAATTGATTCTAAAAGGTCGACAGATTTCATTCTTACTAGTAAATGTATATAATAAAATATGTTACACTAGCTGCGCCCCACGGCTGTTGTATCCAGCGGGAACCAGACCGATTTTCGGGATATAAAATAGCTTATGTCCGTCTCCGGTATCGACTCTATCGACATACCAATAATAATATTAAGCGCTGGGAGATAACAAGCACACACACACACAAACTTTCGCATTTATAATATTAATAGGATAGTTGGCTGGACCAATTTCTGATCCCGGGATAATGTATGTTACTAATTTCTAGAGACAAAAATCTAACATCGCTGTATTGTGTCACCCGGAGATCATGGTCAATGCATATTAAAGACCAAATAAGAGAGATGTAAAAAAGAAACCTTAACAAAGGGTTTGTTTCAAAACATGATTTCTTTGTTCCATAAAGAAATTACGGCGACAAATTGAATAACCTTTACGATACGTCACAGATTTTGTAACTTTTCATTTCGTTTATAGCTAAAAAAATTTACTACTGCAGGTCAAGGTAAACGTTGAGGACCGTAGATATGGACATAATTGTTTTGTTATATGACAATATAGATTGACAGAACTGTACGAGATCAAAGACACTATTCAGGTTCGTGTCCGGTTCAGTTAGTACGCTCGAATGAGTCATATAGCTTGTATCAGTTTATTAAGCCTTAAACATTTCTTTACGCGTCGTAAAGCAACTAATGCTATTTCATTCGTTGCTTTGCCGCGTAAATAGGTTACATTAAAACTTATTAACTTTACATTTAAATAAATTCATTAATTTGTTACAAGAATGCATGACAAATATATAAGAAAAACTTGTAGTCTACCTTTTTCTATAATGATAGTGTGCAATGATTAGATTTAAATTTACTTTCTAAAGATAATTTATTTTTACACATACCTATACTTATAAAATTGTAAATGTCTTTAATTGAGTTTTTTTCTTTACAGGTAACAATTGCAAATTTAAGTTAAAAGTGAATTCAAGATGGCGTATGGTATGTTATAGTTTTTAATTTATTGTTGCAATCACGTAAAGGTGTCACTATATCTATAATGAATTATATAGATTTACTAGGCAGTCAAACCTAAAACAATACAGCACAGGTAGCTTTTTTAATGTATTGTCGACCACATATTTGCTTTACCCCTTTTAGGAAAGAAATCCATTAACATTATGACAGTGAAAACTGTCACTGTACTGAGGGCACTTCCAAGCAAAACTTTTCGCAGGCTGACCGCAGTAAAGTAATATTTGGTATGCAGGTAACGCTTCTGCCCATTACCTGGTAAATGGTAATCCCTTAATAGCTTCTTACAACACTCATAGAAAGAACCATGCAGTCTACAATGAAAGTACATACTTGATATTAAAAAAAATACTAGCTTGCCGCGGCGCGGTTTCACCCACGTTTTTTCTTACTGCTCTGTTCTTGTCGTCAGTAGCGTGATGTCACATAGCCTGTAACCTTCCTCGAGAACTGGGCTATCGTACGCAAAAATATTTTTCAAACAAACAAACAAACAATCTCTTCAAAAATATAAGGCGGAAAAGCTATAATATGCTTACTTTGGTTCTAGATGGCGTTGTGTGTAGTTGTTGTGATATTATAGCATATTATTATTGTTATATAAGATGAACAAAATAAAATAGTAGTTAATAAATTTTATAGAAGTTGTTTTCAAACGCCATACATTATTGTCTAGTGTCTTTATGTTGTAAAGCTTCCGTACAAAACTTTTGACAGCGTACTTACAAGTGCATGATGTGAGATGTTGTATGACAGGTATTATCACTCGCGACAGAGTAATTTATCATCACGTTTAAACGCAGATTTATTGTAGTGGGCTGGTGGGCGGCATCGCTACTTTTGACACCTATTGTGCTATTACAAAACAGTATAGTGTTCATTATTTCATTGACTGACTCCGTGGTGCAGTGGAAGCGCAAGCGACTGCTGTGCACGAGGTTGTGGGCTCGATCTACACACGGAACAAAACTTTGTGTGATCCATAAATATTTGTTCCGAGTTTGGGTGTACTTTGTGTCCGTTAAATGTATGTTTGTAAAGTCCCACGCGACACAGGGTTTATTACCTACAGCGGGATTGTCTCTACAAAAAATAAAAAGAAAGATTTAAATAATATCCAAGGGAATGTTCTAGTTTCAGTAATTTAATATCCTTATTACAAAGATAATTATCAAGCATTTTGTATTAAGCTATTGTTATAATAATCTTTTCTTGTTGATTTCTTGCAGCATGCCGTTTATGAGATAAATCGTAGAGAGTGCAATAATAGTTGCATTTAGTATTACTATGATTGTATGAAATAATCTTCTTAGACAATTAATGTGAAATTGAATTGCGGTTTTACGTAATGCATTATGTTAATTAAAGTGATTTGCTATTTTAATAATATTTTGAATAGTATATAATTATTTTATTATTTGTTATAATCTAGAATAAAATGTGGTATAATGATAATCTGTCATTATTTAAATATTTAGAGGCCTTGTATTACGTTGTTCTTCTTGAAATAATATTTGTTACATATATGATCTAATATTAAACTAAATTTATTAAAAAAAAGAGAGCAAGGAGTGTTTTTAATTAAAATCATACACACGCGTGTATGATTATAGTCGTTAAAATACTAAAATGACACAACTTTAGGATATACGAATTGACGGGCCTGTTGGTCTGGTGGTTAGTGACCCTGACTGCTAAGCCGCAGGGCGTGGGTTCGATTCCCACCCAGGACAAATCTTTGTGTGATGAGCATGATTGTTTGTTCTGTGTCTGGGTGTAATTTATCTATAATATATATGTATTTACAAAAAAAAATGTATATAAGTAGTATATCAGTTGTTTAGTACCCATAACACAAGCAAATATAATTGCTTAATTTGGAGCTAGATGGCGTTGTGTGAATGTGGTAGAATATTATTATTATTATATTATTATTATTATTATTATATAATTTGGTGAAATAAAACATTCTCAATATCTTTGCTAAGCTAACATAATTTCTAAGATTTAGTAGTCTTGCGAAATTTGGTTATTTAGTAATCAGTAAGATATTCATAACGAGATATTACAGCTTCGAAAGTAAAAACGAGTAAAGTGATGGTAGCCATTCAAATCACGAGTGAGTGTCAAAACAGTTGGCACCTTTCCCATTGTTACAAGAAGTGGGGTCTGCAGTAAACGTTCTATTTTGATTCACCACGTGTTATTTGTCATTTTAGTGTAAATGCACTGGGTGTGACGAGAATAAGTTTATCTGGTTGGCTAGTGCAATGTACGTGTTTTAAATAGAAATAGATTGATGAGGCTATTAAGTAAGCAGGTATGTAGAAGTTACATCATAAAAATCTTCTAATAAAAGTATTGAAGTCATTTATTGTGACATTAATTAACTTAACGGTATTCGAATAGTAGTTTTAATAGAATTAAATTTAGGAGTTCACGTTCTAATGTAAACATTTAACAAACAGCGAAAAATTACGAAACTTAACAAGAAAAAATCATTATACTTATGGTTGCAGCAATCTTGTTTTAAAGAGATAATCAAACTCAGTTTTTTAAGCTGTAGTCATTTATTTATTTACGGCAAAATAAACAAATATACGAGTACAAGCTAGTTGACTTTTCTACGGCCAATTCACTAAGAAGTTTATCTTAGCTTAAGATGATCATACAAGAAAAAGCTTTTCTTGAACCGAAAAGTTTAGCGTAATAACTTCATTACAGCATATATATAGCTAAAAGTAAACTTGTAAATTAACAAGAATTATATACAAGACCTTATATTATCTGCATGATCTATTTAATAGTACACGCCTTAAGTTTCATATCTAATTGTTAAATGACTATGAAAATTCGATCGGGTATTAGGTATAGTTCTCTTAAAATCAATAGATATTTAAGTTGTTCGCTTGAGCATGCAGCTTTGACAGGTTATTTATAGTTCATAGATTTAATGAGTATAACTCACAATAGACTGGTCTTCTGTAATGCGGAACCTACTATGGCTGGCGAAACATATAGAAGCTCACATACTCCATGACGTAATGGATAAAATGGCTTAATACCGAATGACTTTAAAGAAACATCAATTTTTCTTTTAACATGTGTTCGTAATAACACTATAACGGCATAATATGTAGTACTTATGTTTAACTTTCCTGTTGAACTTTAAAGGTTTTGTGTTAGATGATTGAACACGTGAAACTACAATTTTAAAGTACATACAAAATATATCAATCTTTGCTTCCAATAGGCCACTATAGCGACACACAGTAGCGACGAAATAACGGTTTAGTGTTTTGTCCTTTTTCTTACAGTTTAATAACTACTGAGGGCCTAGACAAGTGGTATAGTTTTCTATTCTATTTATAGAATTGATTAAAAAATTATGGGATTGACAAAAGCTAACGACAATGTTGGCGTTAGCTTATGTCAATCCCATACATTTTTAATCTATTCTATGAATAGAATAGAAATCTATGCCACTTGTCTGGGCCCTCAGAAAGGAAAAAAGACGAAATACGGATTAGTTAATCTCTCGCTATTTAACGTTTATCGGTAAGAGTTACTATAAAATCGAGTCAATTGAAGAGAACGTAAGTATTTAATTTGATTGTTGAAGACTAAGATCTAAGGTATTGGGCTACGCCGGTTTCTCAGGTACTGGCATTGCATACATGCTTTGGCATCGATAAACTTTTAGGATTATTGTAATAACAACTGAATGCTATTCTGAACTCAAGAATTAAAATGTACCTATATCAAATTAATATAAAGAATCAAAAACGTTGGGCAAAATATAATCAATTTTATAGTAGCAATTTGTATTCAACACGCGTGCAAAATATATTGCGACCTTTAATTACATAATCACCTTTAATGCTCTTTTCAAAGAACATCAAATTAACTACCGATTGCTACACTTCTACACCGAGAAAATTATGCGTTTGGAAGATATTAATCACATGTGATGCTGTAAATTATTAGTTTTAGAGCATGTGAAGTAATTATTGATAAGGTCAATGATAGCTAAGAGCATGGTCTTGATATAAGTTAATTTTATGATAATTTTGTGGTGTAGTTTAATGTGTTGTTGGGTGTTTCCGTGACATTTAAAAATATGTTACACTTATTAGAATAAAATACATATGATTTATTTTACAACGCATGTGACTTACCTACAATAAACAGTAAAAATTATGTAACAATAAAGTGACAATAGACGGCTTAATCGCTAAAGTGTTCTCTTTCAGGCATCACTTTGATACGCAGACATGTTATATATATACCTATACCTATATAAAGCGGCAGAGTTTGTTTGTTTGTTTGTTTGTTTGTTTGTTTGAACGCGGTAATCTCTGGAACTACCAGTCGGATTAAAAACAAATATAATATAAAATTTTTGCGTATAATAGCCCAGTTCTTGAGAAAGGTTTTAGGCTATGCAACATCACGCTACTGGCGACGGGAGTAAAGCAGTAAGCATAGACGCGGGTAAAAACGCGCCGCGGGAAGCTAGTAAAAACTAAAACACAAAATGTACCCACGTTAAAATTTCTCACAAGCAGTAATACGTACAATTGCTATAATAACATAATTTAAGCTTTGAAATTACTCTCGTATTACACTATTCTTTTAGCTGACGTCACGGCTTCATGACGTAGCCGCCAACTTCAGTGAAAGTGAATCAAAGCCTACAACTTAATTAAATTTATTCACACATTTACACCTCTATTACAACGGCATAAGATCTATTTATTACGCTCTACATAATTTTCAGAGCCATTGACTTGTCATTCTATGATGATGGAATTTCAACTTACATATTATTCAAATTAGGTAAACTTTCATTTGCCAACGCTCGAGCGACTTGAGTGAGTATACTGAGCTGAGTTAATTATAGGAGTTAAAGACATTTTGAATGAAAGTGCTCTCGATATGACTGAGGCTTGTTATGGCGGTTTTACCAGCTTGCTATCAAGTACATACTTAAACTTAAAGGTGGGTATAGTAGATAACAGGTTTTACATAAATTGACGATGTTAATGTTTCTTAATTATAGTTACCTAACGACAACAAATCGATAAATTATTATTATTAAAAAAAAAAGATGGCGACAAGCACTCCTTAAATTATAAAATAATAATTAAGTAGATTTAGTAAGAACATAAGTTTCTTGCAAAAGGCCAGATTAAGTCATGGGATCATTAAAAAAAACAACAATATTAACAATATTAAAAATTATTTGCCAGCTCTTTATATATTATTTTCACTGCAATATAAAAAGCTTCTTAAACCAAGAAGACATGAGTGCCGATCACGAATATAGTTTTATAAGATCAATATTTATAAGATCGATTACAACTATATAAATGTCACCAATTCAAATAAGTGCATTGACATAAGTTAACAATTAGGTAAGAGCTGCAACGAAATATTTTATAGCTTACTTAACCTTTAGCAAATCATAAAATATTCAAATGTGTAAATTAATCTAGGTGTAAACAATTTGTCAACTCATTTCAAGGATCAGGGGTGTACATAAGCGACAAGTTTAAATGTCAAACTTTCATTATAATACCTTCTAGATCTTTCGACCTTAGTCTAGAACTATTCAGAGCACGTAGTTACAATTGCAGTGCATTGAAAATTGGTCTTTAAGTGCATTCCATTTAAGTGATTTAAAATGATTTGACAAACGCTTATTGTATGACTGTCTGTGACATCAATGTTTAAAACAACATAACGTTTAACGTGTGATTAGCCAAAGATAAAATTTTGTAATGTTTTGTGATGTATGCACCCTTATGGAAACTGTTTAACGCCAGTCTTAAGCTTATATATCTGCCGACAGAGGTTCAATTGACTCTCTCCGGCTGATAGCAACCTGCACTCATTGAATTTTTTTTTTATTTTTCTTTAGAAAAAGCCAACTCCCGCACTAGCCCCGTGTCGTGGGGGACTTTATATACATATATTTAAGACTCGGTACAAATTTTTATGCATCACACAAAGTTTTGTCCCGTTTGGGTATCGAACCCACAACCTCGTGCACAGCAGTCGCTTGCGCTCCTACTACACCACGGAGACAGCCAAAATTACACTCTTAATCTCCTTTTTACCTCTTGATTCAAGATCGGGCAAGTGGTTGTGGTAACCACTTGATGCCAAGTATGCGTGTTTGCTACCTAAATGCTACAAAATTAATTAAACGCATGTTAACATTCTTGTTTTCGTTTGTACCGCAAATTTTGATTTTTTATCCGTAGCCAGATAGTTGTGCTTTCCAAGCATTGCAAAAGTAATAATGCATAGAAAATACAACCAAGCCGTTGCCGACTACGGAAAAGGAAGAGGACCGAGGGGCGCGCCGGCGGTCTCACTCACGGAGCGAAACGTAATTCGCATGAAAACTAAATATTCTTACGTCGATAGTACTTCTTCGGTCGATCCGATCGATACTGGGTACCGTGGAAATTTTAATATATCAGCCCAAAACTTAGCTACTGCTATTTCATTGTCAGCAGCGTTCATCAAATCCTGCTGCGTGCAGTTGTACGGGCATGTTGACATTGATCATAACCATTCTATAAGTTCTACAGTTTAAAACATTCAAAATTGTCGTCATACATGTAAAGTACAAATGCGGACACATTATCACAAAACCAGCGTATAAAGTACACTTGAAAGCAAGAGTGTAACGCTATTAGCATTCAGCGAGCATATACAAAACAAACCACGACCTGGTTCTGCTGTCTTTGTTCCAATGTGGTGACATATGAAAGTATGTAAGTTGTTAGCAAAATAATCACATTGTTTTTTAGTATTATAATACGTTTTTACTCGTTTTGTTACATAAATTTCTCATCATCGCCAGTCCACCAGTCCGTTGCAGGGCATTGAACTCTTCTATGTTCATAAGGGTTTTAACTATTACTATTTAAGGTATAAAATTTAATAGTTGTAATTCGGCCGGCAATGAAAATTGTAACCCTATATATTTTTCTTACTCTGTCTCTTAGCTATGTGTTCCACTTTGTGTTAATCAGCCTTCTTTATTCCTTTTCTCCATTTCGCTCTATCGTGGTCGAAGACCCTGCACTCTCCCATATTCTTCTAAGCTATTTATCACTAAGAAATTAATCGATACAAATAATTTGTTTTAATAATGTGTTTATTTAGCTACTGCTGCTACTGCTACTTCGCTTTTCCCTTAATTCGGAGAGAAAATATTCTCACGTTATATGGGTATTAAATCAGTTTAAATGACTCATTAAATATTATGTAAATTTTATTCAAATTTTCCAGATGTGTCATTTGCTATAGCTTTCAAATGCCGACTGATTAGTCTACCGTACGAGCTTAGTGTTTTAATACGTTCCGTACAAGTATGATAGAATTCAAATTTGAGTTTGATTTTTGTCATAATGATTTAATATTGAACTATCAAAATACCTTTTTCACATAAAAGGAATGTGATTAATTTAGAAGTGTTGTAACTATTTATTAACTATTATTAACTACTAACTTTAAGATTAAAATGCGCCTTTAAATACGTCTTTAATGTTCTTAGTAATGCTATTTAATTGTTATTCACACCATTCGCACGTACGTAATAACAACAAAATAAATGTAATTATTATTCAAGGATTACAAAGGTACTACTGCTTTCAAAAACACAAAGATTGTTGTTAAGTTTTTGTAAAACAAAATGTATTTGCATATGAGTTCGTCTCTTATTAAGAAGTAACTTAAACAAATCAAGTAAGGTTTTGTAAAGGTATTGTGTCATGACAGGGATCAGACGAGACAGGAATATTATCAAAGTCTGGAGAGATAATTAAAATCATGCAAAATTATAAAAAGGTTAGAGATTTATATTCGTCAACAAAACAAAATATTTCTATGTAGTATTGTAGCTGTTATTAACTGTAAGGTACAGCTAGCTACCGTATAAATTAAACTTGAAATCTCTTCACAACTTATGTTATTTCTATTTTTTTTTTAATATAAGCCTACCATAGTGACTCCACCCTGCCTGATGGTAAGCAGTCAGTGAAATCCAGAAGTGACACCATTCCAAAAGCCAAACTACTGGTATAGTGGCCTCCATTATGGCGGCTGGGAATGGGGTTAGGAGAAGGAAATGAGGGAGGTGAGGACAGAGGAAGGAGGGAAAATTGGGCCTCCGGGGCTCTCACTCACCGAACGAAACTCAGTAAGTATGGATACTACTACTGTTACGTCGATCTTCTATGAGAGGGTAGTACTTACCCCGAACGATCCGGCCCATTCATGCTGAAACCAGCATGGATCTACTACCTATAAATTCTACTTATACAACCTCAATATTTTCGACACAAACGAACACTCATCTATATTTTTTTATTCAAAAGTCCGAGGCTAAGAAGCTCGAAGCTAAGAAGTCTCATCCTTGGCCTTTTAATTAATAATAATTAATAATAATAATATTTAAACAACTACACACAACGCCATCTAGACCCAAAGTAAGCATATTATATGCTTGTATTATGGGTTCTAGAATGCGGATAAATACTTTTTTTTTTGTAAATACATACATATTATACATAGAAACACCAGAGGCCCTAGACAAGTGTCAAAAATTTCTATTCTATTCATAGAATAGATAGAAAAATGTATTGGATTGACATAAGCTAACGCCGACGCTTATGTCAATCTCATACATTTTGTTATCTATTCTATGAATAGAATAGAAATCTTTGACACTTGTCTAGGGCCTCAGATTACAGACCATTTCCCAGTAATATTAATACCGCGAACTTATTCATACACACATTTTCCCCACGAGATTTGTGATATACCAACAGCATCTCTGGCTATTCGAATGAACTGATCAGAATGTTTAAGTGATAATGTTGTTTAAATTTGTAGGACAATTATTTAAAGTAGTAATTGTGTAACTGTCAAATAAAGGAAGTTAATTGAACAACCATCTGACAGATTTCAAACTCATTTTACACACACAAACAAAAGCTAGTATCTTAAATGTATTATTATATGCCATTATAGTATAATTTGAAAAGTCATAGTATTAAAATCGTCCATTCCAAATTTTCCAATTTTCATAAAACTTTATTTTTTTTACAAACTATTATACCTACACATAATGCTATTTAGCGGTAATTAAATTTAACTTAAGATAAGAATAATTCATTTAATCCTTAAAAAATAAAAGCAACTACTTTGAACTGTTTTTTATTTGTAGTGAGACCGTTTTTTCTGTTGTTATCTTGACATTTCCTTAAAACATAAATGTATATACGGAAGAAACTGCATATTGAAAATATGTTTTTTTTTTGTATTTATTCTGTAGCTGTAACATAAGCAAACATACTTACGCTCTCCGGTGCTGTGACATTTCATTTTATTATTAATATAATATAGGTGGATTGGTACTACTCGTATAAAATAATGTTATGACAGGTAAGTAACCAATAATTTCTGAAACTTTCTGAAATTTTAACAGGTAGCTATCTAAAAAAACCTGAACGTTTGGTAAATGTAAGAATAAACCGTGGGTTACCTGCATTGTAAAACCACAACCGCGGGCACAGCTATTTTTTAATATATTCTATGAATAGAATAGAAATCTTTGCCACTTGTCTAGGGCCTCTGTTTGTATTAAAATGTTTTTTAATTTATCAATTAAAGTAAACTTAATTTTACTAATAGACTAAAACATGTTGTACTCGTACAATTGGACTTCCTCCGTGGTGCAGTGGGAGCGCAAGCGACTGCAGTGCACGAGTTTGTGGCTTCGATCCCCACACGGGACAAAACTTTGTGTGATACGTAAATTTTTGTTTAGTCTGGGTGTACTTTGTGTCCGTAAAAAGTATGTTTGTTAAGTCCTCAGCTACACAGGGCTTGTTACACAAATTATAAAAATAAAATAAAAATATCATATTACTCAAAATACAATGCATTAAGATGCAATTTAAAGGTGATTTTATTATACTTTTTTTTTAATTTTAATTAAATACTTAAACTTAATTCTACTGATAGACTAAAACATAATATTGTACAATAATATTACTTAAAATGCAATAGATGCAATTTGAAAGTACACTGTACTCAAAATGTATGAAAGGTTTATCGGTTGACCAGTTCCTAGATTTTAAATACTGCATCAAATTAACAAAGTAGCAGGATATTAATAAGTTTCATTAGTATACAGAATTAAATTTAACATGTAATTGTCTAAAATTTTAAATGTTCTGTTTTAATGTTGTAACTCAAAGATTAGTCTTTAATATAATCGTTTTATTGCCAATAGTGGCACACCAACATACATTTAGCTAGTGAAAATTACGAGCTTAGAAATCTTGATTTCGAGTCCAAGCTTCATCGCGTATGATAGGCCAGTTCTCGAAAAAGGTTAAACCATGTAACATCACGGTTCTGGCGACGAGGGCAGATCAAAGACGCGGGTGAAACATCTAATGAGAGCGCCAGTGACCCAATTTCCCTTCTTATCTTTTTTCTAACCTCCTTTAATCTCTTCAACTACCCCACTCCCTTCACGGTAGGCAGCGGCTTCGCAGAGTCCCTGGAATCTTAGAGCAATGTTAGGGACTCTGAGTCACATGACTCAGTCAGGGACATGAGCGACAGTTACCACTTACCATCAGGTGAATTGTTTGCTCGTCTGCCACTATCAGCAATAAAAAAAAACTAATAAATTAGATACCATTCGTTCGAAAAGTGAGAGTCCTTTTTCTTCACTTTCTTTTTTCTTCTTTCTTGCCTTTTTTGTTATTGTCGACAACGACCTGTTTGTTTTTCTAATATGGTTTCTGCTAAGAGTAATGCCATGTCCATATATTACTATAACTATTTCCAATTAGGCTTACCGTCTGTTTTTTTGTTAAGTTACAACATAAATACGTTGCGTAAAAATAATAATCTGATTGTCGTAGGTAATCCGGTGTTAAAATTTTGCCTATAAACTTAACTATACTCGAATAAACATTAACAAACCAATTCGTATTGTTAAAACTCTAATAATACGTGAACTAACTAGCTTGCATAATCTTTGCATTAGGTTAAAAAATCATCTATTAAAATCATTTCCGTAGTTTTTTTGTTACGATATTTACTAGACAAGAGTTGGCACAGATATAACAAATTTATAATATAATAATATAAATTATAACGTGAGTGTGCCATGCATTCTCTGTTGCGTAATGGTGATCTAATAGTTCATAATGTATTTTTGAAATCTTCGTCTGGACAAGAAGCCGCGGTCGTTGATTAGCGGAACGTTGCGTTGAGCGTTTATTAATTTATCACACGGTGATGCATGTTCATGCATAAAGGAGAATGCTCACAATCCTAGGAGCTTTGGGTCCATATAAAAATTGCTATGTGTTAGTTATTTTAATTTCATTTTATAGACAAAACATTACAGTTTTATATTCTAAAAATAATTCACAATAATTATTGAGGGGTTAGGCAGATTCAAGAGAAATAAATTTAGTACTTTCAAAAATATTAAAGGCGATGATCACGTTGGCACTGGCATAAATATTATCCTTGAAAAATGTAGTTGTCAGGGAAAACACCAACAGCGCTGTTAATTACAATGATACACTTAAGGTATGGTATAGCTACAGTCTGTACTATCACTGTAATTCTGATAAACATAAAATAAATAAAAATGTTTAAAGGGTTAAATAAACAGGGTATACAATTTTGACGCGATTAAATTTTAATATACTTTATATTTTTTAAGAACTGTCATATTATACAGTAATTGGAAATAAAACTACTGTCTTAATATCAGAAAAAATGCGATCGTCTCTAATGTATTTACAACCTTACAATGGCCTGTCATATGCAAGTCGACTTATCTAATAGATCTAATCTCAACTTTTCTATCATGCCTAGTTAGTTAAATGCAAACGCTGTATATTCCCACGAATTGTATATTTGTAGTACAAATAGCTAATGATGTTGCATATCTTTTATTACGAAACTGTTAAAACATAACATCTAATTATAAATAAAATGTGTAGCGACCTTCAAAAAAGTGAAGTATTGATGGTCTACTCGATAATGATATTTAAAATATCGATATTGATAAACATCTAATGGATTATAAAGCATCGATGCCGTAATATATGGGTGCAACTTTTGAGCCAATTAAGTGCGACTGGTATAATTTAATTTTTACAGAAGTTTGTTAAATGAATAAATATAACTCTTTTAATTCCTCGATGATAGTATAACTTGGCAAGTACATGATAAGACCCTGCAAAAGCACGATGCTTGCAAAAGTCAAAGCAAAACCAAACCTCATCCATGATCCAAGTTATTACGGCTGACTAAAGTGCTTAATCGATATCGTAACTTAAGTTATCGATACTTAGATATCGATACATGTTTGTCACTACATGTATCATTAAAAGTATATTTTTTGTGTAGATGATATTAAAAATGCTAAAATGTTCATCTATTTTTTTGTATAAGTAATATTTCATAATTTAATAATGAATTAGTTATTAATTTTGTATACTTACATTCACTTTTTTTTCATACAGTTACCTTGTAGTGTAATAAAGGGTTGTCATTTTAAGCTTATTAATTTTATGCTTTGATAATTCTTTAGGTAAGTGAGCTAATAATTAATGGATTTTAGGTCTTGTTTGAAATATCAATATTCCATACACTTTGTTTGTGGGGTATAAGATGCCGACTCACGCATAATACTACAGAAAAAAGAAAAAAACGGAGACTGTAGGCAATAATTTTTACTTATTTTATTCAACTATATTAACGGGGACAGTGTACGGGGACAACGGAAACTATTTTTAAATATTTAATTGAAGTACCGCTGTCCCACGGGACAGTTGTCCTACGGGGATAACGGGAATAAACCCATATAGCGCCTACGCTTATGCACGTTGCTCGTTCTATGTGGGCACTTAGGCAAGCATGATTAACAAATCTCTACACAAGCATATCATTTAGGATGTAGATATAGTATCGAAATGTGACAGTTATTCGTGACTTATTGGTGCTACTTTCGAATGAAACTCAATTCAACCTTTGTGGTTTAGAAATTATCTAATAGAAGCCTAGTTTAATGGTTCACTTACTATTGATTGATTGATTGATATTATTGATTGACTGCCTCCGTGGCGCAGTGGGAGCGCAAGCGACTGCTGTGCGCGAGGTAGTGGGTTCGATCCCCACACAGGACAAAATTTTGTGTGATTTAAAAATATTTGTTTCGGCTTTAGGTGTACTAAATGTATGATTGTAAAGTCCTCCGCGAAACAGAGCTTATTCCCTAGTGCGGCAGTTGTCTTTTTAAAAACAAAAAATCATATTAAGAAAATATATACATACACCACCTTATTAGTGTAAAAAACAAATGTATAATATATACATTTTTTTTTTATCAAAACCTATCAAATCTATCGTTCATTTATCCATATATATGACTCTGAGCCGGTGTATATTCCTGTAAAAGCATAAAAAAAAATTTTTGTGTTTCACTTGTAAAAAATAAATTTCAAGAGATATAATTCTATAATATTAATAAAATAGGTAAATAAGTTACATCAATGTCTAATAAAATGTAGGTTTACTATTTTTTGTAAGTTTTCTTTATTAATTTAATAATTATACACTAGAAGGTTTTACACGTATGTTAAAATTATAAAAGGAGAATATATACATTATTGTTTAATGAAACTGTTTTTAGTCCTATTTTTCACAAATGAGTTTTTATTTCAATAACGTAAATTATGTTTAACCAAGATAATGTTCATAGATTTATGCATGCAAGCATATAATATAAACAAAATTAAATATTCATGTCCTAACATGTTATTAAATTTAAAATTTAAAAACTCTGGCACTACTCGGTTTTGAAATTCATTATAGTGTGTGTGTATGATACCCATATTGAGGGAGTTGTGAAAGAAAAAGTAATCCACCGTTTTGGGAGGGCGGCCATCAAACATATTCGTAGTTAAGAACACTCGCGACTAATTCATCTTTCAAACAAAAAAACAAAATCAAAATCGGTTGATTCCTTCGGAAGTTACAATGCTACACCACAAACACATCAAATTTATAACACCCAGTTGATTTGCATCGGAGGTTAAAAACGTGAAACTTATATGGGCACTGAGTCATCAGCCACTGTTAATAGACACTATTAATTTTAAACTAGACTTGAAAGTATTTCGGTTGCTCAAAATGGTATTATGAGCTTTTTACTAAATAAGAGCCACAAGGTTAGTATGTATCATTTTATGTTGTGTAACTTATCGTCATCATTTATTTATTTATTTAATAATAATAATTAAAACGGTTAATTACTACCAATTACAATAATTATTACACCATATACGATTCAAAACAATAAACACAGATAAAGAGGAATAAAATGAAAACAAAAAAAAATGATATGATAAAACACATTCATGCATCACGCTCGCAGAACCGCAAGCACTCTGACAATATTTTCTGCCATCCATCCGCAAACAGATCACAGTTAGGATTGGCACACAGGAGAGCATTGAGTGCTGATAGTGTGCGCGGTACAGGCGACATGGAACGCGCTAAGGTGCGACATGATGGAACAGCGAACAGCACATGTCTCCGGTTACGACGATAGTTATCAGGAGTATAAAAACGACACAACTCGTCATGTAGATCTAGTGCATCAATTTTCCCCCTAAAGATTTTGCACATAACTACAATTTGGCACATATTCCGCATATATGTAATATATCATATTTATCATATCATTCGAAAGACGCCCACTGCTGGACCTAACCTTTCCCCAATTTTCGCCGCATTGGCCGGTCGTGGGTCGCCCTCATCCATCGATTGCCCGCCACCCTTACCTTATCGGGTCATGTATATTATATCAGCCTGTTTATTTTCCCACTGCAGGGCAAAGGCTTCTTCTCATATAGAGAAGGTATGAGCATTAATCATCGCGCTTACTCACGGCGGATTGGCGATTTCAGTCGTTTGAATCAAGGTTGCCTCACGATGTTTTTCTTCACCGTCGGTCAGAAATGTCCTAGATAAACTTAGTACATAAGGTTTGAGAAATCACATTGGTACTTGCCCGGATTCGAACCCACTACCTCGTGCTTACGAATCGGGTGCCTTATCCACTGGGCCATTTCGGGTCGTGTTACTTTACATTATTTAAGAATGAAATTAAAGAACAGCTAGATGTTTTAAAACCACATTTTAAGATTCAATGCTAGCTAGACATTATGCGCAATACAATTGTAGAGATCCTTTTCTTTATTCACTCGGTCTCATTCGTAACCTTTACTCAAGGAAGCAATTAACGTTAATATGTTAATGCATTGCATTAGCGAGCAATTCATTTATGTAATGTGTATTTTATTTGACTGTTGCAAGTGCAGCGGATCAATCAATCAACTTAGTTTTTGAAATTATTTAGATTTAACTAAATAGTTTTAGAATAAAAAAATATTTATTGTTTCGGTTAAATATAGTTGCATTTTCAAAGTATAATTGCAGTAGAGCAAAATAATTTTCTTTTTGAAGATTTACCGTTTTAATCATGGCAGCTTAAATCTATGCTAATGCTGCTTGGGAAGTTTTAATTCGTGGTAGTTAAAGTCGCTGAATAAAAAAATATTCTGAAAACAATTCACTGATAAATTTTGAGATAATTAATTTCATAAAACAATGACGTCACACACGTACACATTAACAACAACACCACACACCTATAAATTAAAAAAATCTCAGGGAATCAATGGAAAATTACAATTTCAAAAGCATTGCTTAAGGATTGTCATTTCTAAAAAGTTTGATATTAGTGTCACAAACTGAATGAATGAATGTGAATCAACAAACTGCAATATTTACCCTTGAAACCGAAAAAATAGCAGTATAATTATTATTAGTACTTTTCACCACTTTATAGTTCTCAAGCAGTTCATTGTTCATTTTACAGCATTGAGATAATACTAAGTATGATGAAATAATATTAGCATATTAACGACCGAAATTTAGACAATAATTGAACTAATCCACAGTTAAAACGGGTTCGAGTGAAAGTACTTTTTGCTAGGTGGGAAATGTATTTCTAAGTACATTATCTTAAATTCATTCGTTACTGTTGATCTTCTTAAATTGCTATTAGTTCAATAGCGATTGTGTTAATTAAATAATACCCTTAACTTGACACATATTGGCACAGTATTCTGGCATAGTATAAAAATGCAAATTGACAAGTTACAAATACATTGTAATTAATATTTTTTAGAATAGTAGTTTTTAACTTTGTAAAACATTATTTGTGCCCCAAAGGATACATCACCAATTTATGTTGACAAATAAATGTGTATTAAACGAGCTACTGCTAAAATTATTTTAACGCATTGACATTTATACTTCTTTTTTGTAATCTCTCTATAAGCACATGCTCTATATGGCACATGCCGAAATTCACATCTTATTTTCATGTATCCTCTAGTACACGTGCCGGTTATGTATATATAAATTGTGAGTTTTGAACTTTGTGAGGTTTGTTTAAGAGACTTGTTTTATCAAATACCGATCTTGTTCTTTGGTAAAAGAAATCAGTTATCTCTGCCGTTGGCAGCATGCTGCTAGTGGGTAGAACTATAATATCTCTGTAGTTCACTCTGTGGTCGAGTCTCCACTTAATAAAAGTTTTGCAATTAACAGCAAAAATAATGAAAATAAACAACTGATTATGATATAAAGGAAATAATCTTTCTTAATAACAATAACGCTACTATCCGAACAGCGCCGACATCTGAAATCAACCACATCGCATTGAATTTCGACACTATAAAGACGCCGACAATTACAACAATACTATAGTGGCACATAATGTTGTTGATGTTGCAACAATCTATTACAGTAATCTTGTAAATCTCATACATTTAAGTATCCCTTTCACTATTCTTCAGTTTCGATGATGAAGGATAATGGAAGTTGATCAATCATTTAACAAATTAATCTTGGGATAATATCTATTTGTATCAAGTTTCGATTACATTGATGGTTCAGTTATAAACTAAGCTAATAGTAACGTGTAGTTTTTCGTGTAATAAGAGATTGTAATAAAGATACAGTAAATTGTAAATTGATCTCTAGTTAAAACAATACGCTCACGGTTAACTCGTTGGAAAATAATTGCTTGATGTCTCAAATCTACTATTGTCTCTTACTTCACAGTTTATTTCATTTTTAGGTAGATTGATTAATGAATCCATAATATGCTTAAATTGTCTAAAGGAATTTTGAAATCATGAATGAATAAAAAACAAATTAACAAATAAACAAACCATCAAATTAATACATCGACCACACACAAATCATAAACAAACGAAGAGAAAAGGAAGATCGCAATAAGGTTTCATAAAACAAATAAATACAAAAATAAAAATTGACAAGAAAGAACACTATCGATGACGCTAACAACAATAAATTATTAGGTCTTTCACCAAAAAAGAAGATCGGTATTGAAGAAACCCCAAAACGTTCAAAATCCACAATTCATGTAATACTAAGTATATACCATAATACTGCTTACCCCATTGCGGTTTTACCAGCGCTAAGTTACATCTTTGATTACTGCTCTGCTCCCGTCACTTACAGCATGATGTTATATAGCCTATTACCTTCCTCAAGAACTGCAATAGGCTATCAAACATAAAATGAATTATTTAAATCTGACGGTAGTTCCAGCGATTGTTTAGCGCGTTCAAACAAACAAACAAACTCTTTCTCTTTATATATTAGTATTAGATGGTTTACAAACTTTACGCTATCGCCATTATTGAACTAGCTGCAAACTAAAAAGATCAACACCTTCTTCTTCCTCCACAATCTTTAAATGATAATTAGTTGTTTTCATTATTTTTGCTATTAGTTGCAAAACTTTTGTTATGTGGAGACTCGAACACAGAGTGCACTAAAGTGATATTAGAGCTCTTCACACGAGCAGCATGTTCCCAATAGGTGTAAGAGGTTTTAGGTTTTTCTGTTAAGAATGTTTCATACAACATTCAGTAGTAGCCCAAAATCTGAAATTTGGTCCGATTCGCCCTCTGTTACGTGAAACCTAATAAAGTTTGTGAATCGTGGGTGTTATTCACTTCTGCTTACTTTTCGAGGGAAATAGGGGTGAGGCTATGCATCATCACCACTTTTAGCAATATAATAGTTATAATTTTGTTGCCGGTTAGACCATTTTTGATTTACGATATAATATAATTTTCTTACTAGGAATAAGCGTTACGGGAGGCTTTACTATAATTATAGATATACTAGCTGTTGCCCGCGACTTCGTTCGCGTGAAAATTCAGATGGGTGCCTCTATGAGAATATTGCGTGCCTGATTTTATGGCAATCGTACATTGTATCAGTATTATCCGTCTCTATGGTGAATCCAGTTTAAACCCGCTACCGCTTAAACTGACAAACCACTTTCACACAAACTTGCGACTCTTATTTGCCCGTTTCTGAATATTAAAAAAAGAGTATTTTCTAGTAATTTGGTAATCCTACTATAAAAACTATAGAAGTTTCATACAAACTTTGCCACCCCTTTATACCGCCTTAGGGGATGTATTTCGCAAAATTCCGTCTAAGTGAGCACCTATATTCTAATAGGAATGACAATGCAAAGTTTGAGATTCCTAGCACTTGTTGTTTCTGAGATTTCGTGATAAGTGAGTGAGTGACCCCTCACTTCCCCGTTACTTCTCCGTCACTTTCCCCTCACTTCCCCTCACTTTCCTCTTACTTTCCTCTAACATTCCCCTCACTTTCCCTTCACTTCTCCCGTATTTCCTCCAAGCTTCCTCTTCACTTCCCCCTCACTTCCCCATCATTTCCCTCTCACTTTCCCCCTCCCTTCCTCCTTCTCTTCAATTCCTCCTTTTCCTCCCTCCTTTCCCTCCCTCCCCCTCCCTGTATTTTTCAAGTCGCTAGCTTCAAAAGCTAAAGATCTTTGTTTAGAATATTTCATCCCTAATTTCACCCCTCTAAATCCACCCCTGTCAAAATAAAATTATAATGATATTTTTTAACCGACTTCAAAAAAAAGGAGGAGGTTTCTCAATTCGACCGTATATATATTTTTTTTTTTTACGTGTGTTCGCGGATAACTCCGTCATTTATGAACCGATTTTGATGATTTTTTTTTTGTTAGAAAGGAGATGTTTCAACGGTGGTACCATGATAAGAAAACCAGGATCTGATGATGGTATCCTAGAGAAATCGAGGGGAACTTTCGAAAATCGTACTGACGTCTAGTGCATTTGTTATGTTTTTCATTATGTATTATAAGGCACTACTATTTAGTGAAGGTTTGGAGTCGATCTGATGATGGACCATAAACACAGTCGAGGGAACTCCTTAACGATTTAAAGCAATTACTTGGTGTTTTGACTTAATTCATTTCTAATGATGAGAACTTTGCTTCCATATGGGTTATAAGTGCCATTACAGGTGACCATAGACAGTCGAGGGAATTCCTCAACAGCAGTCATGTCGGGCTTACTTCATACGGTTCAATATGCCAAAATGTTTAGTGTTTACAAAAATAATATCTAAGTAAGATTTAGGTCTAACCATCACTAAAATTTCAATTTCAATTAATCAAAAATATTTAAATAAGTATTTTATAATTTTGAAGTTGGTGCCAAGTAAATACTCAATAACTAAATACTATATAAATCTTACTACAATAGCAAATTAAGATTGATAATACCTACAGGTACCTAGTTATTGTTTTAAATACTATATGAACTTTACTACAATAGCAAATTAAGATTGATAATACCTATAAGTACCTAGTTATTGTTTTACTTGGCACCAACTTCAAAAAAATTGAATCAAAATACGAATTACTATGTGCTATGTAAATTTATTTTTTATTTTTTAGTTTCCTTCCTGGTTGAAGTCGGTTTTCTTTTCGTTAAAAATTATTTTATTATTTAAATAGAAGTATTCCAAAACAAAATTTTAAAACTGTAAGTTAAAAAATGAAGAAGATTCATACAAACGATTTCATCCCTTTTCACACACTTAGGAATAAAATTTTAAAATACTCTTTTTTAGTACAACCTCTAGACATTTAGACAAACATACCCTCCAAATTTTAAGTCATTACGACCAGCAGTTTAGGCTGTACGTTGTCTGTTAGTCAGTCAGTCAGTCAGAACAAAGCCTTATATAATATGTATGGGTGTATGGATGTATGGATTAGACGTATAGCCATCGGGGATCAAAGCATACAGGCTGCTAGGAATGCTAACACGTGATAGAGCCACATAAAGCTGACCGTGCAAAAAACAGCTAATACTTAGATCCACGCCCAAAACTTTTAGTTGTGTCTGACCTTGGGCTTTATTAATTGTCATCGCGAAACATAGGCTCACTCGAAACTGGACTCATTTTAAACTAAACGGAAGATTGTTTAGAATGAGAGGAATCCGAAAAATAAAAACGCTATCAGCTATTCCGTAACCTGTTAAAGTCTATCAGTATCAGTAGTAAATTAACAAATGTTCGACGTGATTCTTTAAATTGGCATAACTTTTTTATTTATGAACCGATTGACATGAAACAAACATTAAATGTTAAGTGAAGCTTACCACAATGTTTTAGTGAAAACCATATCTAAATCGGATAAGCCGTTTCTGAGATTAGCGTGAACAAACGCACAGACAAACAGACAAACAGACAAAAATTGTAACAATCATTGTTTTGGGTTCTATTTGCGTTGATAAAGGCCCAAATATTTTTTTTCTCATGTATCTTCCAGGTACAGACAGCGATCGGTTACATTTTCATTATATGTAGGTATAGATAGATTGTACATTATCTAAGGATCACACAAAATTTTGTCACGTGTGGGAATCGAATCTATAACCTCTTGCATATCAGTCGCACCACTACACCACTGATGCAAACTCAACTCATTAATATTTTTCAGGTTTATAAATTTTGTATTACAAAACTCTGTCATAAATCTGATATGATGCCTATCAGTTAAGACACACACGCAAAGGGCAAAAAAAATACGAAGATTCATTTGATTAATATTTTCTAATTACAGTGTAATTAGAAAATAGCTTGTCTTGGATCTCAGTTGGATATTTATTAGTTGTTCTGAAGTGATGGGTATTTGATGTTTGCACGTAATCGTTCGTTTAAGTACCGATCTCGGTGTTATTACGCTCATAAAATATGCTGTAATGATTTTCTTTATAATTTGACATAATATATTATTTTTGTAATGAACTATTGTTTTAGTATATATATATTCTGCATAACACAAATATTTTTTTTTAAACGACTTTGGTGGCCAACAAGCATACTTACCTGATGTTAAGTGGCAACCATAACCTATAGAGATGGCTGTGTTTTCCAACCATTACGAAAGTAATAATGCATAGAAAACACAACCAAATCGTTGCCGACCACGAAGAAGGGGATGACGAAGGAAACGAGAAATCATCAGGACCGAAGGGGTATTTGGGCTGCCGGCCTCAAACTCACCGAGCACAAACATTAGCATGAAAGCTAATATTCTTACGTCGATCTTCTATGAGAGGGTAGTACTTCCTCGGTCGATCCGGTCCATTCATACTGAAACCAGCGTGGATCTACTACCGTTAAAAGTTAATAGGCAGCTGTCAACGCACTACTTTCTCAACTGCGCAAAATCGTCGCCCGTAAGCCACGCGTAACAATACTGAAACATTAACCGATCCATGATTAGTATTGTGCAATCGGTATTTCGAGATTTCCACTTGACGGATTCGTTTAACAATTTGGTATTTACGGATACGACGTAAAATATTGTATATTTTTTATTGATGCTATTTCTAATGGGTTAGAGCACTTTGACTCTAACCCATTAGATTTAGTCGATCTTTAATCGACGAAAAAACGGAGGACGTTCTTAAGTCGACGCACACATAATTTTTTACAGAGTAGTACGATTTTGATATATTTTTTTATTGGAAAAGGTATACCTTGAAAATGGTCCCATATAATTTTGGGAACAAAATCGTACCCTAAGGTATGAAAACAGAGGATAATTGTTGCTATGGCCGTCCTACAGGGCTCAATTTTTGGTCGTTTTTGGTGTATGTAAATGATTTATACACATAGTTTTGAAATCTTTATTTTATTAACCTTAATAATTAAGGTAAGTAAACTTAAGTAATTTTGAGTCTCTAAACAATTGAGAATAAGCGGACTAATTGAGGAAAATAGACTTAGTTATTAGGCAGGTGACATTGCTTGATTTGTCGCTAAAATATCTAATTTAACACAGATTAACAGTTACGACAAACCGATAAATTTGTTTATGGTTGTATGATAAATTCTTTGTTTGTAGAATAACTTTCGATAGTGGATTCCATTATACAGCCAATATTTTTGTTCACTCGACAGAAACAAAAGAGTGAATTTTACCTGCCTATAAACAGTGTTTAGTTATCATTTTGTTAATT
Source organism: Parascotia fuliginaria (assembly GCA_963082885.1). Classification (NCBI taxonomy): domain Eukaryota; kingdom Metazoa; phylum Arthropoda; class Insecta; order Lepidoptera; family Erebidae; genus Parascotia; species Parascotia fuliginaria. The sequence goes on from OY720175.1 coordinate 18,248,545, forward strand.
AATAGGTACTGTCTTTATCAATGTATCTTTACTAATCGTACTAATATTATAAATGGAAAAGTTTGTGTGTATGTGGGTGTGTTTGTTACCACTCAGCGTTTAAACGGCTTAGCCGATTTCGATGAAAATTGAGATGTAGATAGATTTTATGCCGAAAATCTCGGTGGTTTCCAAGTTACATTAATTAAACACATACCATTTTTCGCCCGGGCGCGTTAGTAACTTAGTTACCTTAACTGCGCCCTATTTCCTTCCAATCAAAAATTTCTTCTAATAATAAACCAAGCAAAAATATAACATACATCTATTAGGCACAATTTTAACACACATGTTATCTATCTATAGGTACTATTATATAAAGTGGAAGAGTTTGTTAGTTTGTTTGAACGCGCTAATCTTTGAAACTACTAGTAGGATTCAAATAATTATTTTTGCATTTGATAGCCCAGTCCTTGGGAAAGATAGATTATATAACATCACGTTAATAACGACGGGAGCAGAACAGTATCCAAAGATGCAACTTAACATGTCTATCTTCAAACGAGGTTTAAAGAGAGCATTAATATCACGGTAGGCAGCGGCTTCGCGGAGCCCCTGGCATTGCAGAAGTCTATGAGCGACAGTTACCACTTACCATCAGGTGGGCTGTTGGCTCGTCTGACACTGTAGGCAATAAAAAAAAAAAAAAAAACACGGGCGAAACCGCGCTACGTGAAGCTAGTATTAGATAAGAGACAGGAGGTTTGCCTTGTCCTTATGACGTGTTATACTTTTATAAACAGTAGGTTTACGCCTCTACGTAGATACAGCTAAACTTGTTTATTATTTATTGATAAACTAATGACTATACTTAGTATAATTTTATGTATATCACTTTGATTTTGAAGTTACCTGGGAGGTATATACGAAGGTTTATACCGCTTTCGACCGTTTATTTCCAGTAGTTCCTTTTGACAGTTCCTTTGATGGGACTAATAAGACCTTTGTAAATCGTTGCGATTTATAGTCCCTCATGAACATCGTTTATTAACCTTGTTAATTCCACACAGAATCTCAATATTAGCATAATAAACTTAGCATCACGCCTTTTATCCCCGAAGATAGGCGGAGGTGTTAAACCACCCATGTTTCGCCATTTTTAATTTCAGTCTTATGTAACAGGGGGCTAGCCTGTTGCTATTTATCGATCACAATTCGAGACTCTGGGCTAATACTGGGAACTTCTCGACAGAAAAACTCAATATCACTTTACCTGACCTGGGGATCGAACCTGAGACCTTTGCGTGGTAATCCGTACGTAGTACCACCGAACCACAGAGACAGCCTCTCAATAATTATCAGTTAATTAAATAATTCAATATTGTACAACGATAAACTAAAGTTTTGTGTACGAATAGGCGGTAATTTTTTTTTGCGAATATAAAATCAATATAATATGAATATTTATAAAAGTTTATGTAGACATAGTTTATGTGCTGTTAAAAACATTTATCACAGGTTTGAACTTTAAATATCGAATGTATATTTTAATTTATTATGACCTTGAAAAACACTATTTGAATTTAGGTACATACATTGCACCTAATTAATTAGCGTAATTTTGGTGGTATAAACATTAAAGACCTTCGTGGAGATGCCAACAATATTGACTGGTCACCACTTATCACAGCTACTTCAATTGATGATAAGGTAAACTTTTTCACAGGATCTCTTATTAAGCTGTACGATAAACATGCGCCTGTTAGACCTGTAAAGCTTAAACATGCACCTGCTCCTTGGCTCACAGATGACATTAAGTTGCTCATGGCACGTAAGGCTGCAGCGAAATTTAAGTACAAAACGAGACCTAATGAAAGAACTTTAGAAAAATACATTACACTACGTAATCACTGCAATAAGGTGTGTAGGGACGCACAACGCCGTCATATTCACACTTCGGTCCAGAACGGGGACCCGGCTAAGGTATGGCGATTTCTGAAAACATTAGGAGTTGGAAAGCCACGTTCTAATAATATTCCAAAAACAGTAAATATTGAGCTGCTCAATAAGCATTTTTCTGCGTCGTCCAACTTTGACAGGACAACCAAATTAAATACAATAAACTTTCTTTCATCTCTTCCAACACCTAGTTATCAACCGTTTGTTTTTAATCCTTTTACTGATAGTGATGTTAAGAAGAGTATTATGGCAATCACCTCCAACGCTGTTGGATGTGATTATGTTAGCCGTAATATGATCCTTCCTATCCTTGACGACATCCTTCCTGTTATCTGTCATATCCTAAATTTTTCCTTAACCAATGGCGTCTTTCCAACTCTATGGAAAGATGCTCTAATTATCCCCATCCCTAAACAGACAAATCCTTCATCAAATTCTCATTATCGCCCTATATCCATCTTACCCTTCCTCTCCAAAGTCATTGAACGCCTCGTCCATAACCAGCTCAGTGCATTTCTTTCCAGAAACAACCTCCTTAATCCCTTCCAGTCTGGTTTCTTCCAGTTGGTAAATATTACGGACGACATAAGATTTGCCATGGAATGTGGATATCTAACTGTACTTGCACTTCTTGATTTTTCTAACGCTTTCAACACTGTAGATATCGACGTTCTGATTAACAAACTTCGCTCACTTAACATATCTCCTATGGTAATCGATTGGTTTCGTAGTTACCTGTGTGGTCGTCGCCAGCGTATACAGACTGAGGATGCCCTTTCCTCGTGGTGTAATACGTATATTGGTGTGCCCCAGGGCGGCGTACTTTCTCCTCTGCTTTTCGCAATATTTATTAATAGTATCCCAAATCAACTCAGTTCTTCCTACCACCTTTATGCAGATGATTTACAAGTATACTCTTCGGCTCCATTGGACAAGCTGTCTGAAGCAATTATGTCTATAAATAAAGATCTAGCTTCAATAACTAATTGGAGTACATCGCATGGACTTCAACTAAACCCTGTCAAGACTCAAGTTACTATCGTTGGTAGCTCTAGGAGGATCTGTAAGGTGGATTGGGCACGGCTGCCACCGGTTGTGCTTGATGGTACTATTATCCCTTACAGTAAAAAAGTGAAAGATCTAGGCATTTTAATTGATTCCGAACTAACCTGGGTTTCACAATTGCAGGAAGTCAGCCGAAAAGTTTTTGCGGCAGCAGGGTCTTTGAGGCGTTTTCGTAACTTTCTCCCAATTACCACCAAAACTGCGCTTGCAAATTCCCTACTACTTCCCATTTTAGATTATGCGGATGCCAGCTATCCAAATCTTACCGAGAACCAGCTAGACAAACTTGAGCGACTTCAAAATGTTTGCATAAGATTTATATTTGGTCTACGCAAGTATGATCATGTTTCAGAATTTCGCAAAAAACTCAAGTGGTTACCAATAAGACTTCGCCGGAATGCTCATATCCTTTCTTTACTGTACAATATTTTGTTTAACCCTTCAACACCTTCCTATCTTAAGGGACGCTTTGAGTTCCTTCATGAAACACATACGAGATCCTTACGATCATCAGAAAACTTACAGTTAAAAATGCCGTCACATTCTACAAGTTTTTACGACAATTCATTTACAGTTTTGGCTACACGTCTGTGGAATGAACTACCCTTGGATATTAGACGAGCACAAACACTAGCTTCATTTAAATCCATGACTAAAACTTATTATTTGTCATTATAATAACTTAATTGTATTTATTTATTTCTTACTCATTATAGTAGTAGGTATATATATATATATATATATATATATATATATATATATATATATATATATATATATATATATATTTATATTTTAGTATGTATTTTTTATTTTATTTTTGTTTCATATGTATGACTATTATAGCATTTAATATTATCGTATTTATAATACACCAACAACTGCTGTTATCTAAATCATAAAAATCCATCCAAAGGTTGTCTGGAAGAGATCGCTTTAAGCGATAAGACGGCCCATTGTACTTACCTACCTATTTGTATGCTGTCTTCTTTCTTCTTTTACTTGTATTATTATTTGGTGTGTACAATAAAGATTATTATTATTATTATTATTATTATTATTGCATAGATCTTTGTTCATATTCTTGAACATTAGCTCATGTCCCCTACGTGTTGTATTACCTACTGGAAACAATAAAGGAGAGACGCTGAAAATCCTTTCTGATTAATAGTAATCCAGGCTTATCCAGACAACATGTGCATTACAAAAAAAAATAGCTTTTATGAGTAGCACGGTATTTTACCGGGAGTTGTGACAGCATAAAACCTATAATCTATACATATAATAAAATTGGAGTGTCTATTTGTAATATTGAAAAAACCGTTTTTACTTCATGTATATGAATATATATATACACCAAAATAACATTTTCTAATTTTTTTGTCTGGCTGTCTGTCTGTTTGTTCCGGCTAATCTCTGATATGGCTGGACCGATTTCGACGGGTCTTTTATTGCCAGTTAGCTGATATAATAAGGAGTAACTTAGGCTACATTTATTTTAGAAAAAATCTTTTATAAATAATAATAATAATATGTGATGTAACCGACATTTACGCGGGCGGAGCTGCGGGCAACAGCTATATTATATAAAGCAGAAGACTTTGTTTGTTTGTTGGAACTACCAGTTGGATTTGAAAAATTATTTTTGCGTATGATAGCCTAGTTCTCGAGGAAGGTTATAGGCTATGTAACATCATGCTACTGGCGACGGGAGCAGAGCAGTAAGCAAAGACGTAAATGAAACCGTGTCGTGGCAAGCTAGTATATAAAATATGTAAAAAAGTACAAGCGCATATAGTACACACTCACAGAACTGAAGGTTGTCAAAATCAATATTTAGATATAATTACGCGATTCATGACATTTAAACGGTTGTAATTCGTAATAATTGTAGTGCCTAGCATTGATTACGTTTACACAAAGAACAAACATAGCACTAGAGTGTAAGGTAAACTGGTACGAGCAGAATGCCACTGTATTCATTGTCTAGACACCTTTTTGTAAAGGACTGTATATTATTGAATTATATTTGTGGTTTTGTTACGCCTGTACCGCTACAACCAGTTTCGTAGTTCCCATCCGGGAAATGAAAACTCAAACGTAATCTAAAACTTGTGTGATACTAATGAACCTCAAAATAACAGAAACAATATTTCAGTCAATTAACTTAAAACTGTCGTTGAGTAAAGCAAGTAAAGCAACGAAAAAAACTAAAATAAGACACAGGCCACTCTTTTTATTCGCCAGATTGTTAAAATATTTTTCTTGTGTTATTTTCTTAAGCATGTATTTTGTAAATGAAATGGAGATTAACTGGGTTCCATAATAATGTATATTTTTGTTTACAGGTAAAAACTATTTGATTCAAAATGACAAGTTGACCACGACGCTATGGTATGTAACTTTCTTATAATGCTGATATCATAAGACGTAAATAAATGAGAGCAAAAACGTCTTTTCATCCTGATTTTATAATTTTAAGAAATGATTGCAGTTCGTTGAAATACTCAGTTTTCCTTATGTATGTCATCTGAAAACGCTATCACAATCCTTTGCGTGGTAAAGACGTTAGCAGACAAAAAACAACGATTTTGCTATGAATTATTTAAAAACATTCAATCTAATTGATTAAATAATTATGTTATTTCCTTACAGCAATAAAATCATATCAAAGTTATTATAAAAGCGTAGAAATATAATATTTGGCCCGTCAATATCAATTAATAATGGTCACTAAACATGCTCATAAGTAGAAGTAGGAAATGAAACATTATGTAGCTACCAATAATATTTTTAAAAGGTCGTAGATATAAACTGTGCAAATTATTTCAACCGCTCATTAAACATATTATACCAGTTGAATGGAATATTTTAAATACATCAGATTTGTTGCTATATGTCCGATTTTATTTTGAGTATCATTGATTTACTAAAAAATATCGGACTGTAGGTAACAAAACTATTCACTTTAAAATCAGGATTACAGGGGTATAGTTAATTGTAACTTGAACAGTATACTTGAAAGTGTAAAATGTCACATATTTATACTAAATTCGTACTCTTTTGTTTATTTAGATAATTATAAAGTAAAAATAATTCGATTAATAATCAAAACTAATTTGCTCTCAACCAATTGCCTTGATTAAAGTCTAAATACGACATTATTCTGGTACAATTTTTTAATAAATTAGTATAAACTAGCCTAGACTAGTTTTTGGCTAGTAACACATAACTAAATGACTACTTTGAATAACAATAACCAAATTAACATTTTAAAAATGATTTTTTGTTTAGTAAAATAATATTTACTCAATTTTATACGCATGTGGCAGCTAAAAGTAAATGTGTACTTAATAACTTTATTATAATTAGAGTGTAATTGGTAAACTACGATATACAAATTCTCGCATTTATTTACTCCATTAAGCTCACAGCTGAAGGCTTATAGCCGTGGCATTTAGAACCTTACTTAGCTCATAAAAATATATGTCGAACATTTAATTCAAACACAACCTCATTTATTCATTGAGATCACATGAGTGACATTTATGAACGTCAAAATAACAAACCAAAATGTCAGCCAATTAGCCGACAACCAGTTTGTGACGAGCCAGGTAAAGCTATCAAGCCATCGTTTGTTTTCACAGAAGATGGTTGTCATTTAATTTCATCCACATTTTTTCTATTTTTATCATTGTATTATACCATTAAAATCATCAACTAGTATATTATTTTACACTTGACGCTGGCAGAAATAGCTGACACAATCGTCGGCTCAGTTGCCATAATAAAGGGAGAAGAAGAAGAAGAAGAAGGTAAAGCTATCAAAAGAGTTTGCAAGATACTCAGCCCTCTTTTCAATCGTCAGTGTAGCGTACCTATCTATTGTTATGATTAATATTATATTATATATTTTATTCATATTTATTTAAACACCTATTTACATAAGTATATAATAAACTATTGTAAACAACTTAGAATGATGGTTGATCTGCATGGTATAGGAACTACGTGAAGAAATATAAAGTTTAGAGGTTAGAGATATTTAAAAAGAAAAACTGTCACTCGTCCAACTATCCTACTTTTTTTTTGTGTAACATTGTGAAGGTTTGTCCATTTTTTGTTTTCACGGAAGATGATTGTCATTTATTTTCATCCACATTTTTTCTATTTTATCATTGTAATATACCATTATTATCATCAACAAGAATATTATTCTAAACTTGACGCTGGCAGAAATAGCTGACACAATCGACGGCTCTGTTGCCAAAAAAAAATGATAAGAAGAACATTGTGAAGATTGCTAAATCACAATATACGAAAATACATACAAGTAAGTAATTTTATTTTCAAAGTGAGATTGTTACAATATTTTATGGGCTGCAATTTCAATTGACAAGAGACCAAACCTCTCTAATTAAAACCCCTACTAATTATCCTTGCACTACCAATATTAGCCGTTCTACTAAACCCACATATCCATCATACAATTAACTTGCACCACATGCCAATTTCACGGTCAATAAGGTTTACACCATGAAACATTCCGATCAATTAGACTAGAACAGTACAATGAGGAAGTCGTTGCGTGTGTTTATAACAGCCGAAACCAGATCAAAAAACTGGCTGTAGAGAAAATTGGAATAAAACTTTTTGTAGTTTATAGCTGTATGATTATACATTTTATTTTAAATTATATAAAATGGAAGAGTTTGTTTGCACGCGTTAATCTCTGGATCTACCAATCGGATTTAAAAAAATCTTTTTGCGTATTATAGTCAAATTTTTTGAGGAAGGTAGCATCACGCTACTGGCGACGGGAGCAGAGCAGTAAGCAAAGGCGCGATTGAAACCGCGCCGCGGAAAGCAAGTTTTAAATAAACCATACCTCATTAAAATTATTATGGCTTTTTTAGCAGTAATTATAGAAAATATATTATTCAGTGCGTTTGATTTCAAACTTATTTACTTTATTATTATTGTCTCTTTATATGGTCGAAATGCAAAAGTATGCAAACTGATACTTTTCGTCGATATTCTATTAAACTTCAGTAATATTGAAATCACGAACAAGTTCGGAACTAACCACGAGTACGACCAATTATATTTAGATCATAGATGTGATGCGTTTATAATTAACGTTATCTCAATTCAAATCTTATGTCTAACAATTTAATAGTTCGAATACTAATACCAACATTATAACGAATAGATAGAATAGAATCTGTACAAGTGGCCTGATTACGTGTCACGTACACTACAGAGGTTGAGTTTCTATAATAAACTCATAGAGCGAGACGAACTGCTAACCGTTACGTATTCAGTTATTTAATTTAAACTGTCTTACATTATCTTATTTTATACCAAATAGATGATAAAACGCATATTTACGTCGAGATTTAGAGGTTTTTAAGAGGACAGATACTTTTAAGTCGATTAAAAATAATGTAAGTATATGCAGTACAAGCAATAATCTACTCTCTACTCTATCCCTGGGAAGTGTGTGCTATAATCACTATAAAGGCGGATTTGGTTTGATTGGTGGCCGCAGTAAGAAAATATAATGCCTATACTGCGGAATTAATGTGATCCAAGATCACCAAAACTAATGAACGGTAGGTTAAATATAACAGATATTTTTGTATAATATACCTACACATTATATTATTCTACTCTTTTCTTTTTCCTTATCTCCTTCAATTCCTTCACCTACCCCTCTGCGTTTGTGGTAGGCAGCGGCCTCGCAGAGTCCCTGGCATCGCAGAAGCAACTCTGTGTCTTCCATGAGCGACAGTTACCACTTACCATCAGGTGGGCTGCTTGATCGTCTGCCACTGTTGACAATAGAAAAAAAAACATCTCTCACATGCAACATTTTTTCGCCAAGGTTGTAATCAAAAGTATCAAAATATATAAATCATGTTATAAAATACGTTAATATAAATGTCATAGTATTAATTATGTAGAATAGATAAGATGTTTGACATTATGACTGCTAAAATCATCAGAATCTGAAGAGAATGTTTATGACGACACAGTGTGGAAATGACGCGTTTTATGAGTGCAGTTTATATTTAAATATTTTTAATATACTACATCCTAATTTCTATAAAGCCTGTGTATTTGTATTACGAAATATTGGTAAGGAAGTTAGTCTACAGATTTAGATATTTATCACTGTATCCTGCAAAATTTCAAGGACGTTGCACAAAAATACATTGTACGATGGAAGTGATTTATTTTAATCTGTAGTATATTTAATTTTACTAAAGAAAGTTGGCCCCCTGTCGCTATATCCCTCCCTGCATTTTTAATCTGTAATATCTTTTAAAATAGTTATTTAAATTACATGCTGCAAAGGGCATTATTGATTTATATATTAAATGCACAATGTATTTAACGTACTTAATTTGACAAGGATTAATGCTGTATTGCTTAAAATCGCTTTGAAAAGAAGCCATTATTTCTCTTTTTTTTTTTTTTTCATTTATTTGGATAAACTAACAACGATGAATTATACAAAAACAAAATTATCTTGCTTACATTGTAGGATTAAATTCATCACCAACATCGTTTACCATGGCTAGGTTATGCAGTCGTTTGCTCAAAGAGTAGTACAAAATAATAATTAAAATTAAGCATGTTGACAAGATAAATACCTACTAACAGGTGCTTAGGTTGTAAGTAATAGATTTTTTAAATGTACTTGGACGCATTGCTACAATATCAATTGAGTTGAAGTTTTCGTTGTAAGATTGTACAAGACAGTACAGCGGCGAACGTTTACCGGCATTTGTGGGCATCTGGTAGTAGAAACTAATTGACAAGGATTGCGGCAATGAGTCCTAACAGGCACTTTATAACATAGCTTATTGATAACAGGAATACAATCGTATCTATTATGGCATAAGTCGTATAATAACATAGCTTGTAATTGGGTACGTCTCTTCTTAAGACTTAAAAGTTTATACCTATCAAGTAACTGTTCATATGACAGATATTTATGACAACATCTATAATGCATACATTTTAGAAATTTCTTCTGAACGCCCTCAAGAGCTTCTATATATTTATCATAAAATGGATTCCAAATGGACACCGCGTATTCTAGTTGTGAACGCACGAGTGTTTTATAAAGACAGAGGTAGGTGGAAGGATTAGTAAATTTGGCACTAGTGCGCATTACATAACCATACATTTTATAAGACTTATTTATTATGTTATCTATATGTAAGTCAAGGTGTAATTTACTGTCCAGGGTGATTCTTAGGTCTCTTATACAACTTACACTTTCAAGATGCATGTCACATAACATGTAATTAGTAAGTATTTTATTTTTTTTCTTAGTAAAGGTTATGCTTTTACACTTATTTATATTAAGTTCGAGATTATTGGTTTCACAGTAAATGGAGAAACGATCTAGATCAGACTGAAACCTTTTATAATCATTGATATTTTCAATCACATGATATATTTTTAAGTCGTCTGCATACAAGAGAAAATTACAAATTTTAAAACAATGGTGTATATCATTTATAAATAAAATAAACAGTAAAGGGCCCAAAATAGATCCTTGTGGCACCCCGGAGGTTATGGAAACTACACCAGACTCATAACCATTTAGAACAACCTTTTGCGTACGATTCGTAATATAAGATTTGAACCAGCGCCATAAGTTGCCACGAATTCCATTAAATGCAAGTTTCTTCAATAATATTCTATGATCCACACTATCAAAAGCTTTTCGAAAATCTGTATAGACACTATACTACACTATCTCATAAACAGTAAAGGATAAAAAATGGTTATTGTGGGTTATCCCTTAGAGATAGACATATACTATCGCGGACTTTTTTGTAGACCTTTTAAGGTGTACAATATTGTAGTATATTATTTTGATCTATCTTGTAGGGTTTAGCCAGTGTTGCAATGTGAACTAAACAAATGCAAAATAAACAAATTTTTTGCGACTACACATTAAAAACATCTAAATTTATCAGTGTTTCTCTACTATATTATCCATGTTATATACATATAAACCTTCCTCTTGAATTACTCTATCTATTAAAAAAACCCGCATCAAAATCCGTTGCGTAGTTTTAAAGATCTAAGCATACATAGGGACAGACAGCGGAAAGCGACTTTGTTTTATAATAAGTAGTGATGATATGTATTTAAAATGTCCTTTACCAGATAGTTTAAAGCTCTTATTTGTAATATTTTTAAGTGATAAGTACTCATGATGTTATGTTCATATCTTAACCAACTGCATAGATTATTTTATTTTAAACCTATTATTTAATTTATTTATTTAAGTATATCATCATATTTTGTGATATGTCCACCTGAATGTAATTAGAAAACTAAAAGTATGGGTACAGATGTAACTAAAAACATATAAAAAAAAAGAACCTTCACATATAAACTTTAATATATTAGAGTAACTTTTATGATTGCAATTAAAATCGTAATCGTAAAATCTAAACCATTTTACTAAATGCAAATTTGACAGCTCCATAATATATTTTTTGTAATACCTACTAATAAATCTATATCTGTACTACCTACTACCTTAATACATAAAGCTGAAGAGGTTGTTTGTTTGAACGCGCTTATTTCTGGTACTACTAGATGGATTTGAAACATTATTTTAACATTTCCTCAATTCTTGAAGAAGGGTATATATAGGTTAAATAACATTATGCTGGGAGCCAGGAGAGCGAGCAATAATAAAAGATGTATATTAACACGGGTGAACCCGCAGATAGCTAGTTAAAATATACATAAAACGTCAATGATTACCTTCACTAAATGTCGTAGGTAAGGATTTTTTCTAATATCGATCTTGAAGTAATAAATTTAATGTTAAATTTATTTATTATCAGTAGTAAATAACTTAATGTTCAATAATGAAATAAGGTCAATATGTAATAATTAGTCTTAGAAAAATACATTAATTTTATAGTTTTTTTTATTATAGATTTATGTTATAATTTGTTATCTAATGAAATATATTTGTTTAGATTATTGTTTATTTACGTTTATTAGATTATTGTTATATTTACGTGAAAACTTATATTGAATTAATTTATTAATTACTTTTTATTTTATTTTAATCTGGACTCTGAAATCTGAAATGCCATATAGCCTTGAGCAGGCTTGGTAATTTAAACCCACGCTCTTTGTGTGTGAGGCCTGGCAGTGGTATAATAACTAGCTAGCTAGAACGAATCATTATTCTAATAATTTTATACTAAAAGTAATCAATTATTGTAATACAAAAAAATTAACCCAAAAAAAATAATAAAAAAATAGGTAAATATCTTTTCAAGCAAATTATATATTTTACTTGTTAAGTAAATATTGCGTTTAATTATTATTTATATTTGTACTGTGTAAACAGTAACATTATAATAAATACCAAATTTTTAAGTCCTAGAAATTTTTTGAAATTTAAACATCATTAATCTCCTGATTTGACAATACTTATAAAATAAAACACCATTTATCATTTACTTATGTTGTAAATCTTCGCTAAAATATATTACTCATATCATGCCTAGGCCCTGAACTTTTCAATACAAATCAGCACTCAAAAAAAAAGAAAAAAAAAACAATAAACAGAAATTAACTGTAAAGATTGTTATCCTTCAATTTCAGTCATTACAGAATTTATAACAAAGGTCAGAATGCAAAAATACATTAATTTTAATTTAAAAAAAATAGTCTCATTCGAACTTTCAGTTTGAACTTATTTGAGGCCGTATGAAAATGGCTTAAGTAATTAACTGTATTATCTAATCGCTTGCAACCTTGACTAAGCGGAACTTTAAAAATAAATGTTGGTATATTATTAGCTTGCGACTGCGCTTGTACAAATTTCTCAAATTATTATAAACTACAGAAATGTCGGGTTTAACTTAAGTGCTTTGATTGTTGTTGAAAACACATCATACAAATTTGTAATTTTACATTAATCTTTCTAGAAAGTCATAAAATGTTTGTTTTACTAATTATTTAATTAAGAAAGAGGTCAATATTAGTAACTTTTATGTTATTCGCTTGAACATTTTTGATATAACTTTCATTTAAACATTTCCTGTACTCGAAACTCTACATTACATACAGTTTTCATTTTCTTTATTTCATTCCATCCTTTGTCTGTCTGTTGTCACGAAATTATTTTATATATAGACATGGAATTTTATAGGTATACAGTAACCCGTTTACTGGCTGTAATCTACTTCAAGAATGTAACAGGTAATAAAAAAGAAGAGTTGTCGTCCTCGTGTAAATATCACTTGTTGGACTTCCCACTATTACAATATAGAGCGTGTAGTGATTATTTTTTGTACAATGTACCTACAGTTTTAAGACATCTCGTTGCTATTTACCTACATAATGTTATCTGTATGCATATATGGTTCATTTTACCGGATTAATGACATTTGTTGAAATGAAGATACGTTCGTGATTTTATATTTTTTGTTATTGATTACCTTAAAAGTTTTCTAGACTTATTTAAGGTATTTTTGTTTACATTTACAATTATCGCAACTGCCATTGCTGTGATAATTGTGTAGGTATAAAGGTTAGCCCATTTATAAAAACTACTGTGAATTTTTCTGTTAAGGATGTAAAGAGAAATATATTGAGAGAAATTCAATTTTAGTTTTAGAATAGGGGATGATTGATGCGATTAGTGCATCCTGGAAGATTAATACTTTTAAGTTAGAAAACGACAAAGTTACCTACTATTTTTGCTACAGCTGCTATATAATTAAAAACATGTTTATTTTCTTAAATAGATTCATTGACGTAATATAAAAACCGATTTATTAATCCAATACAGTTTTTGCAATCAATGAGTACTAATACATTTCTATTAACTTGTATAAAGCGGGCGACCTTTATTTTTTATTGTACTTATTATTAAATATGTTGATACTGACAATTAATTAATAAAAAGTTTGAAACATTTTAATCTGTCAAATCAAATATTGAGTGGTTAGTGGTCAACCTGTGTTGTTTGGGTTGTCATAGAGGCATCTGACTTAACCTACGGACTGTTATCAACTTGGTAACAACCACTATTACTTCTAATACCTTGGACCGCAAAACTCATCAACGTGTTTATCCTGCATCAGCTCAAAATAAAAACCTGCTTGTCAACCATATGCCAACAACGCCTCCTTTCCTATTTCTGCCACACAGTGCGCAGAGGCGATGAAAATCTGTAAAAATTATTGTCGTTGGAAACACCGAAGTGAAATGATCGCGTGGTCGTTCACCAACGAGATGGACCGATCAAGTGAAAGACTCATCGACCTCAAAATTCCACGCGGTCGTAAGAGACGCGCTGGATCGAGACGGGTGGAGGAAGATCTTCCGCTCCAGATGTTAACCCGATGCTGACCACGATCCTCAGACATGAGGGACCGATTAGAGATGATAAACAACCGGGACCGACTTTTCACGTGCCCTCCAAAACACGTAGACCTTCAGATCAAATATCACTATGCGGTCACCCATCCATGCTTAACCGCTAATCATTTACCGATCAGTGAGCGCAACGTGCTATTTTAATCTGAACTAGATATATTTATATACCTGTAAATGTGCAGTAGGACTGAAAAGATGAAGTACAAGTTAGTGGGTATTTCCGAAAACTGTATACAAATTATTCGGCTATCTGAGTTCATCCATTCATTATAAATGCTGTAAATTTAATGCTAATTATATAATATAAATTCTATATTTATTCGTCGATATTATCATTTTATTTATGTAAAGATACATTCCAACAAAAGTGGCATTACTAATTTCTTTGTGCAGCACAGTTTTTCTGCTGCCTGTTATGGGCGTCCGGGCTTTGGTGAATTTACTTTCTGTAGAAACTATTCAACCTCGTCGCGGCCTACTTCTCTTTAAGAAAACAAAAATGGTGAACTCGAAAAATGTCGATGTTACTACGTCACAAGAATTAAACATTAAACTTTAAATTCGTATAAAAATGTTATCAGCTAACTTTTGGACATTCTGACATACCGTTACCAAATACAGTTAAATATCTTAGTGTATGAACCATTATTGTTACAAGGTACCCTCAAATTACGTTGAAGCACCAATTGAATGCAAAAATAAAAGACAAAAGCTTATATATACGATTTAACTGACGATTTTCCCGTTGACATTTGTAAAGACCGGTGCCCTTTCCTCAGATGGTCGAGAATGATTGCAAATTCTTGAATGTATACATTAAAAAATTGTAACGTGTGCGGGTTAATATGGAATGCTTTTAATTAATTATACAACTCTGAAAGGCTTGCAAGTCGAAGATCAACTCGCAATTATATTGGAATTAAGATATACTTTTGATTTGTTTGTATAAATAATAAAAGTTCTGCCATAATTTAATAGTTAACTATGGGCAGACACTTTAATATTATACCTGTTTTTTTTTCAGATGTCCTTGTTCATAAGCTTCTCACTCGTAGACCCTTACATACTTAAGTACTTTTGTTACATAATCTTGCTTACTTAAGCCCGATTGTGTGTCCGATATTCGTATTTGTAACATCGACAATAGCTATAAATCCAACAGCCTAGCCGGTAGGAGATAGATATTCTTATGTTTGATTCACTCATCAATAATATCACAGTATCAGTTTCGTTCAACTCACTTACGTTACTCAGTAGCGGTGAGTTGGTTAAGTAATCAAGTATCTCTTATCTAATCTATCAAGCAATCTTTATACTTACAATTATATGTGACGAGGGCTTGACAGCTTATACAAGCAGCAATCGTGAGACGGCTATTCCATTGGACTGCACTTCGCTTCTGTTTGCGGCTGAAGAAAAGTCGTGCAGCGACAGAAGGACGTATTTTCATAAAAATTTTGTCACTTACGTGCTTTTTCATTGTAACAAATAAAGTATTGTATATAAGTAAAGTCGCAACAGTGATAAAACAGATGCGTATCTAGAAAAAGCTTACAAATGTTTTTTATTCTCACCTAGACAAATTAGACTTACAAAACTTTTTAATTTACCAAACCGCTATAGGTTGCGTTATAAATAATTTACTTTTTGTTTGCGGTATCTGTTTAGGCAACAAAAAAGATTTATTTGTTCTAAGAAACATTGTTATTTGACTCCTAATCTGTTTAAGTAGAAACTTGACATTAATGTAGGTAGTTATTGATTTGTAGACAGTGTAAAAAATATTCATGACATACCGGAGAGTACCTTATTGACATTTGCTAATAAATAGAAGAATTCACGAACTTGAAACTAGTTTGTAATATATACGTACATAATTGCTTAGTTAAGATAACAATGGTAGTTTATTGAATTAAATGTCAAATATGTAATGACAAGTCGGTAATGTTTTATATTGACAGACGGCTTATGACAAAGGTATGAATAAAATTATGACGGTTTTTTAGAAGCAATCATGTTGCAAGTGGTTGCAAGTGTCGGTTATTATTTATTGTTTTATTTTTGAAAAGACAACTCCCTCAATGTGGCACAAGCACTGTGTCACGGAGGACTTTAACGAACACTGGAGCAGCGGAGGGACTTTGGCTCTCTATGCGTGCTCTATCGTATGTTCAACGGGGAGTGCTGTGAGAAACTGTTTGACTTGGTGCCATCGTCTCCTTTCTATCATCGCACCACTCGACATCGCAGCAAAGTTCTTCCATACTACCTGGACACGATCTCGTCTAGCACGGTTCGTTTTCAGCGTTCATTTCTCCCACGTACGTGCAGGCTCTGGAACGAACTACCAGCTGCGGTGTTTCCCGAGCGCTATGACATACCCTTCTTCAAACGAGGTTTAAAGAGAGCATTAATATCACGGTAGGCAGCGGCTTCGCAGAGCCCCTGGCATTGCAGAAGTCTATGAGCGACAGTTACCACTTACCATCAGATGGGCTGTTGACTCGTCGGCCACTGTAGGCAAAAAAAAAAAAAAACATACGGACGATACAGAACAAATATTTATGGAACACACAAAGTAAGTACTCTGTGGTATTGCCACGTGTGGGGATAGAACCCACAACCTCGTGCGCAGCAGTAGCTTGCGCTCTCGCTGGACCATAAAGTCAGAAATGAAATGAAATGAAATGAAATGAAATGAAATGAAATGAAATGAAATGAAATATATGTTTATTCATTTAGGTTAATTAAATTAACACTTATGAACGTCAAAGTTTACAAAATGTCAGCAAATTAACCTACAGCCAGTTCGCTGACGAAGTAGAGCCATGAGAAGAACTGGCAAGAAACTCAGGCCACTCTTTTTAATCGCCAGGTTATTACAATTTTTGTAAGTTACAGTTTCAAGTAGCATGCAAAGTGACGCAGGCAATACACTTAACTCTATAGATACTTAATTACTTACAGCTTTCTATGTTGTAAAGAAAATTAAAAAGTAAAATGTGTGCTTTACAGGTTGCCTCAATTTGCATATTGCTACAAAAGGTAAAGGCAACATGTGAACTGTGATAAATGTTTCTATGTAGATATTATATAAACTGTTAATTTTTGGTATAAGTATAAAGTAAGATGAACTTAATTTACCACAGGAGTTCACAATGTACCTCTATTTCACAAATCACAATGTAAAAAAATTTAACAATACTGAGTATACAATTTTAACAAAACAATACAAAATGTGTACTTAACTGTTCAAATATGGCTCAGGCATCATGTCATTTATAATTAATACAAAAAAAAAAAAAATCATTTTATAAATTATGTCAAAATGTATCAATAAATTAATGTCAAAAAATTATTTGTTAAAGCATGTCATTCATAATAATCATAAAAAATGTCATTCATACAATAATAATTAACAAAAATATGTCCTTTGAAGTATAATGTCATTAAAATTAAGAGTAAAATTAATTTACTCCTTCGTCAAGCGAGCATCCCATGACTTTTATCGTTCAGATACTCATTAACAGTGTAGTAACCCTTAAGTATTAAATGTTTTTTGACAATTTGTTTAAATTTGTCTAAGGGTTTATCCATTATGTCGATAGGTAATTTATTAAATAAACGTACACCAAGTCCCGTAAACGAATTATGGACTTTATGTAAGCGATAGTGTGAGCCAACCAGTTTATGCTTACCCCTGGTGTTAATCTCATGCACATCGCAATTTCTAGTATATAGACTAATGTTACTCTTAACATAAACAACATTAGCATATATATATTGAGATGCAACTGTCAATATACCTATCTCTTTGAATCGCTCTCTCAGGGAGTCTCGTGAACCTAGGTTGTAGATAGAACGTATAGCTCGTTTTTGAATAATAAAAACGGTTTCAATGTCAGCAGCCCTACCCCACAACAATATGCCGTAAGACATAACGCTGTGAAAATAACTAAAGTAGACTAGTCTGGCGGTTGCCACATCAGTAAGTTGCCTCACTTTCCTGATAGCAAAAGCCGCTGAGCTGAGTTTACCTGCGAGACACGAAATATGGGCAACAGTAACATTTAGCTGGCCAGATTGCCCTGCTAAAGCCAGCATATAAAAATACAAATGAAATATGTACCAAATGTAATTTTAACTACTGGAAACCATGCTTTTCTTCGGAGAACTGCACAACATTAGTTATCAACTGAAACTCATCACTGTTCAGTGGATGTCGATTGGACTTGTTCTTTTTTTTAAAGAGTTAACATTTGCTTATATTTTCCTACCTCTATGTCTAAGTGTGATGATCAGAAATCAATAATTCATTAATAACATAATGACGATTTTATGTGCATATTTATGAGAAGGTGAGGCGTCGTCAGTTTTCTCTTAAGAGATATCTAGCCCAAACTTCAATAACAATCTGACTGGGGCACTATTAGTAATATTACGTAGGTATACGTAGTGTTGTTCTTATTTAGTGTAGTAACCGCGTAATCTTAACAAACTAATTCGACTCTGCCTGTGGTAATGCGTAGGGTTCAGAAGTGATAGACACCAACAACTTCTACTATTATGCTTTTGTGTAAACACGTTATCTCCATAATTCTATTTTATTTTAACAAACATTATAATTTAAATATAAAAAGAATGGCATTGCATAAATTTCTATGAATGCATCACTTTGTGTTTTTCGCAAATGTTGTAAAATCGATAATTACTTTAATGATGTACTAACGCAATATAATACACTAAAAGCTGCTAGTATCAATTTATAAAGTTCAAAAATATCAATCATTATAACATTTCAATGTACACTTAACCTTTTCATTCACATCTATAACATTGTATTTTATATACTACTCATACGTTTAAGATTACTTGCTCAATAAATATTTTAATTGGCGCAAATATTGATCAGCAATCTTAGTATTAAATATTAATAACTTTGCATCTGTCTAAAGCGTTCCTGGTATACAAAACTTTAAATTAACCTTTTACGATAGATCAGCAAGTAGTTACGTATTTACAGATTGTATTATAAACTTCATGTCATTTATTTTAGTGTTCACAAAACCAATAAAATTAATTTAGTTTTACTGTAGTAGATTCTTGTTGGTTTTATCATGAATAGCCTAGCTTTTACCATTAGATTACTCAGCACGGTTGTATAAAAATATGGATATAATACAATTTAATAAAAGTTTTTAACGATGGTATTTTTAGTATAGTGAAGCAAAATGTCACATATACGGTCATAATGAAATGCCACTCAAGTCATACTCATAAGTGGCTATTTTATATCACTTTAATATTTATTTATTTATTTTCAACCAGGTATGTAAGTACAAAATATTTTTTTAATAATATTTTTTAAATGCACAACATTTAAAGGAGGCACAATATGCAAAAAAAAAACGAATATAACTATTAGTCACAAAGACTTTTCAATCTAAATAACTAGGTATTGCTAATTAATATAATTCAAAAGTTTCTAAACAACACGCTTATCCAAACTTTGCATTTTATAACTAAACTGTCTACAAATTAATTAAGTAGCTTCAACCTTAACCTTGTTTAAAAATTTCCACGCTGTTCAAACTTAACAACTTTTAAACAAGTTTGTGTTTATATAATTAGTTAGGATCTTTGGCTTTATGTAACTTTAGTATAACATGTTACGATTGTCCACTGGTGGGCATAGACCTCTCCCAATTTTCGCCACCGTGGCCGGTCGTGTGCTGCCCGCCATCGGATTAACCAGACATATCAGAAGACGCAGCCTGAACAGATTCTGCATAAGGTGTACCGACGACCTGATAATATAATAATATCAATATAATGTTAAGAAAAGTATACTGCCGTACATACACAAGCTATTCTGGAAGAGATCGTTCTTAGTGATTAAACCGCCCATTGTACAACTTCTTTCTATCTTCTGTGTATGTCTCGTGTAATGTTATTGCAAACTTGTAATTGGTGTACAATAAAGAATATTCTATCTATATTTACTATGACATGTCCTTCTTTAAACGAAGTTTAAAAAGAGCGTTTTGTCACGGTAGGCAGCTGCTTCGCAGAGTCCTTGACATTGCAAGTCCATGAGCGACAATTATCACTTACAATCAGCTGGAGCTCGTATGAAGGCAATAAGAAATTATCTAGGTAGGTACCTATATAGATTTATTTAATTAAGAGTGCAATAGATTAATTTAATTCTTATTGATAGTTAAGTCAAAACAGTCGTTTTAAGCAATAGGTAGGTATGTGTTTTTAGTCTAAGTAGCACGTTTTCCCTCTGTAAATCGAAAATATTTTCTTGAGAAAATGTTTTATTACGGCTCTTTATATTTATATCAATAAGGAAAAACCTGGAAAGCGAGTGCCGCGTTATTAGCGATTACCATCTCCTATGTCAAACTTGGCGACTATGGTCTATGACAAACCTTTTATTTTTTTTTAAGAGATCTATGATGGAATGTGTTCAGAAAGATATTTTATTTCTGCTCGCTGCAGCCTCAAAAGCCTTTCTTAAAATTGCTAATATGAAACAGAATGTATGACCATCTTTAAGCATTAAGTTAAAGATTCGAAGTTAAAGAACATCTTTCGATGCAGATATGTATTTATTTTCTCTTAAAAAAGTTTATAACAATATCTCGAATCTTCTCGCACGTTTTAAAAGTTCCGGATATCTAACAACAGTTACTGCAAAACGTTCCCATTTACTACAGAAATAAAATTCAAAATTGCTTAGAGTATATATATATTTTGCTGAAGTATTTAAAATATACTCTGTAGTCAAATATAAAAAGTTGATAATTACAATGCCAGAAGTTTTTTAAACATATAGTGCAGAAGAGTGCATATAATTGGTACAGTCATTACTCAAAGTCGATCTTAAAAGGTTCCTAGATGAACTGGTTTGATTGTCACTACGTCCTTGACTTCGATTCCAAATGACAATGATCTTTAGATTTTTTATTGTTTGTAGAACAGTCAGTTATGAATGTTTGCAGTGTGTTGATACTCGACTTAAAAGTTAACAAGCGTTATATTATTACTAGCTGACTCGGCGAACTTCGTTCCGCCTAACAGTCGATCAACATTACTTTATTTTTCTAAAATAAAAGATTTTTTCTAAAATAAACGTAGCCTAAGTTACTCCTTATTACATCAGCTACCTGCCAAGAAAAGTCCCGTCAAAATCGGTCCAGCCATTTCAGAGATTAGCTGGAACAAACAGACCGACAGACAGACAGACAGACAAAAATTGTAAAAAATGTTATTTTAGTGTATGTATCGTATAATTATATTCATATACATGTAGTAAAACACGGTTATTTCAATATTACAAACAGACACTCCAATTTTATTATATGTATAGAAGATTTGCGGCTACAAAAAGGTTTCTATTTACATTTAAAATGTTTTTTTTAATTGTAATTAAAACAATAATGATGCTCTTGTTACTAAAAAGTTAAAAAACTAAGGCATTGCTGCAATGCTTTTGCTATGAGACTTTAGGGCTGCATTGAGGCAATGGTGGGGTGGTAGGTGACTATTTTTATATAGTTACAATAAACTAGTTTTATCTAACATACCTACTCGAACGCACGTTTAACAATTATGGCATTAAATCAAGGAGATTAAGTTTCTTTTATCGAATATAATCATACCAGCTGCGCCCTAAGGCTTCGCCCTCGCCGAAAGTGGTTTGTGTTTAACTAATTTAACTCGGGAACCAGACCAAATTTTCAGGATAAAAGTATGTGTCCGTCTCAAACATCCAATCTATGTGTATACCGATTTTCATCGTAATCGGTTCAGTCGTTTAGGCGCTGAGTGATAAAAAACAAACACACACACACACACACGCGCAAACTATCGGATTGATAATATTAGTAGGATTCTAAATTATCTACTATATTATTAGCGACTTAAGGCTTTCTACTTTCTTTATGATGAGATGTCATAAGCCTACTACTAAAAGTGCTGTGTTAAGTTGCATTGCGTCCAAGACTTATTATCCAAGTTAACGAAAATAAACTTAAGTAAATGGCTTTCGTGACTTTGCTGAGCCTTTATTTATTTCTAGCATAATCTGAACTACTTTTGTGTCTTTAGATTTCTTGAAGAAGAATTAAGAATGAAGAATTGTAATTGCACCTCTTTTTTCCCTATGGAGTTGGTAGAGGTGTGTAAAGTATACCCAGCCATGTTTAATCCCATGTAAAAAAAACCTGTTGCTCTAATATTAAATCTCTTTGGTTATAATTATAACATACCTAAGTATCTTATATGATTTTAATAAATGGGTTTGATTTTCATATTCGTCTGGGTGAAGAAAATAAAAGATCCGACTAAGACCTTTATTCCAAACATTTTTTGCAGCGTAGATAATTGTAAGATATATAATTTTATTATAACATAATCAATTAATAAGTATGTTAGGCAAGTTAAGCTGCGGGTGACATGCGGCAGCTAGTATAATAATATCTCGGTGTAATTACAGCGCCACATGTGATAGATGTATGACTTTCAAATGCAACTGAGGTCTTCAATCCTGAGCTATCGTGTCGACACGTTACCAGGTGACGCTCTCATGTGACGGTCTTTTTACGATCTCGTTCGTGAGATAATGTGACAAGCACTAAACGATAAATTATTTATCGCTGAGTGTACAAACCGTGACGCTATTTATTGCACAATTTCACGGTATTCTTTGTTGAAAATATGTTATATTTTGTGCTCCGCCAGCGATTTTTTCGACGAGCCGAACATTGGTTGCTTCTTAGCAAAATTTTACAGAATTTAGTTAAAGTAATAAGCAATGTAAGTATACTATAACTAAAGTCTAAAGCTGTGTAACAACTGCATATTGCCATATCACTATGCAATACTGTCATAGCACTAAACCATTTTGATTTTTACCAACACAAGCCTATCTCCTGGGGCTAATTTCTATACTTAATCTAGATTACAAAAGTAGGATTGAATAATTTATTGTCTCAAAACTGCAATAACGATATTTCTCAGTGCCACAGCCGAAGGTCAGTAGATCATTACTATGTTAAAGTAACAGGACCAATTATTGTCTAAAACTAGTTATATTACCAATGAGTAATCGTGTTTATTACTTTTTAATTCGATTTTAAAAGTAGTTTGGATTGTTTTATGCTTTAAAGTTGGAATATAATAATTTAGCACCGATGATTTCATTTGATATTGTTAAAATAGCCACAAATTCGTCAACATTTGCCATAATTAAAGGAAAGAAATAGATAAAAACAACGTATTTACATTCCTTAGTTTTAACCCAATGCAGTTGACTTTTCACTTAGTTTAAGAACCAATTACACTTTATTCTTGAGAGAAGGTTTTAATTCAGATTTTATTTTTGTTTCAGGTAAGACCCTTAAATCTTGCAGGCTAGGTTAGTACCAGTGCCAGTGTAAGTATACAAATGTTTATCATGGTTTTATAATGTCTTAAAGATTCAAGTACTTCTGCAGCGTCCTGTGCTGTTCAAGTACTGAATCACTTCGGTATCTTTATTCTAAAATATTAAATAACTAGTTATCAATCTGCTGTAACGTTTTAGTGGCACCTACATCGTATGTAAGAGTTTGTTAATGTTTTAAAGTCATGTAGTTTTTCTTCTTATTTTATTTTAGCAACTGAGCCGATTTTATTAGACACTGACAATTTACTGAGTACACTGTTATGTTAGTATTAAAAACGTTCTAAGTGCATTATACATTATTAGCTATTGCCCGCCGCTCCGCCCGCGTAAATGTCGGGTATATCTCTGTTTACATTGTCGATTTTTGATACAAATTTTTATCTCCTATTTCAACCCCCTTATGCCATTTTTCGCAATAAAAGATCTAATCTACCTCTATGCCAAATTTCATCAAAATCGGTTCAGTGGTTTAGGTGTGAAATCGTAACAGACAGACAGACAGACAGAGTTACTTTTGCATTTATAATATTAGTATGGATAGACCTTACAAGTTTGACAGTTTTAAGCGAACTATGAGCTAAAAGGGTTTCAGTTCAGTTGATTCAGTTGATTCGATATTACTTTATTAATTCATTGCAATTTACAAATCAGATTTTTTAAATACTAGGCCTTCTTGCACGAGAATATAATGCCTTTACACGAGCATATAATTATTATAATAAAATTAAAAATCTTTGATATTCATAATTTGATATTTATAATCTTTTCTATGACATCTATAATTATACATATTTTTGCCCAACTGCCGAAGTCAAGAAAGGTAATGTTATTGGAGGGTATATACATATGTATGTATGTCTATTTCTTTGGCACGCTCTACAGACTAAATGGCTTAATACATTGTAACATAGAGGTGTTATTAGATTTGTATTAATTATGGGAAGGACATAGGGTATGTGATATTGCAATACTTTATTATCAGTTTGTTTTAGGTAGTCGGGTTTTCTGTTTTTAATAATATATTTTGCTTGTTATATAAGGTACAGGTACACCTACACACCTTCCTGAAGAAATTCTTTTAATGATAGTAAGAACCGTATCAAAATCTGTTGCATATTTTAGAACAATGATGCGTACATACAAACAACTTTATTCTATTTAAACATTAGAGTTTTTTTTTTATATATTATAGCCTACCAAAGTGATTCCACCCCGCCTGATGGTAAGCACTCAGTGGAATCCAGAAGTTGCGGTCACTATACCAAAAGCCATCGTCTTAAACTGCTGGTATGGTGGCCTCCACTATGGCGGCTGGGAATGGGGTTAGGGGAAGGAAATGAGGGAGGTGAGGAAAGAGGAAAGGGGTGAAATTGGGCCTCCGGCACTCTCACTCACCGAGCGAAACGCAGTAGTACGGATACTACTACTCTTAAGTCGATCTTCTATGAGAGGGTAGTACTTCCCCGGACAATCCGGCCCATTCATGCTGAAATCAGCGTGGATCTACTACCGTAAATAAACTTTATTATCCATTTCCGTTTCATAACACATTTTTAATTAGGATTATATCTTAATATTGATACTGTTGCAATCTTTTTGACATTTTAAAACTTATTGCATTAGTGCTCGATGTAAGATCGATAACTGTGATTTATGTCTGACATTTTAAAGTGTATAAATCAAATGGTTTATTTTATTGAATGACAGATCAAGTCAAGTTGGTGTTACGTGTTTATTTAAACTCATTATTTTGATAAAGTGGACGGGAGTGAAGTGTTGTATTAAAATTAATACAACACTTCGGCCAGCGCGCAACGCGTATAATTTACGTAAAACAGATTTTTATATAGGCATGTTTAGTTTATTATATCCTCTATTACACGCGAATGTAGGTATGTGGCTATACCTATCGATGTTGCCTACGTTATACTCGTAATCATATTTTTTCTTTCTATTATCACAAGTTTCAAGTTTTGATAGATGTGAACATGTCGTCTTTAGAATCAGTCCATCTTTTCCCGCGGGTGACGTAAGAGGCTTACATTAAAACTTTACCAGGTAATGGATAGCAGAGTTACCTGTAATATCACCTTAGTGCCACCCGCCTGTAAAACGTAGGGATAAGTATACCTTCAGGCTACTAAAGTATATGTTATTAAGACATTATAAGAAAAAAATGAGTAAGTATATCTTCCCGTCTCACATTTAATGTAAATTTAAATGTGAGTCAAAGACATATAAAAATAAACCAATTAATAAAAAATACTAATTATAACTTATATTAGTGCCTAATTATGTTAATGAAGATGTTAAACTAAATATACAAGATAATAATATATCATTATTATACTCGATTGACCTCTGATTCAAATAAACAGGTGCACGTTGACCTTTACTTCAAAAGAGGTCGAACTCACAACGATTACCGTTAAAGATGACAAGTGAATTTTTTTCGTTTATTTTTGAATTAAGAATTAGGTCAGTTTAAAAAAAACAAAAAGTAGTTTCTATTATAGATACAAGGATGTTGTTATTTTTATCTTAGTGGTTTCTATTTTTATTTAAAGGTCCATTAATTTTGTATTATTTTTATTTTTTCGGCACTTTTAAAGAGTAATCACTGTTGTTTAGTCATAGTATGTTTATAATGTAGTAATTCCCACATGAACAAGTATTTTGCTAATAGCAGTACCCTTCTCTTAACAGTAAAATAGTGATTATCAGTCCTTGTTCCGTTTGAAGAAGACCGACTCCTTTCTACCAAGCAAGGTTATTACATAGCTACGTGATCAGACATTTAGTGTATTAAACGTACACGTATTACACTTAATGTTTCGAATTTTTGTGCACTCCATATTTTTATAGTGGCAATGTATTGCACTTGATTTACGGTGAAGTTATATAAACTTAGGACGGAATCATAACATTAATATTGTGCCTCTTTTACCTCTTCATATTTTATTAAGAAATACACTATAATTGCAGTTCAATAAAATTGAAATTTACTATTATTATATAATAAAACATAAATAAAATCTCGATCTGGCAACACCATCAACATACCACGTTTTACTCCTCCTTCTGAATTAATTTATTTTTATGTTTATCTACAAGTTTTTATAACATTATTTAATAGTTTTACTTTCTCAACAACAATAAATAATACAATTCATCCTTAAAAACCAACATAAATTAAAAATAAATAACGTACAACAATAGTTATTACAAATGACAGATGTCACAATAAAAAAAATCGAAAATATCCGAAAAATATGAAAACACGAAGGTATGCTGACAAGATCGAAGAAACACGCACAAATAACACCTCCGGACTCGTCGCTCAGCTCCGCTTCGCAGCAGCCTGTGATAATAACATCGGTTCCTGCTGAGGCGTCGAGCTCCACTTCGAGCGACGAGTTTTTCTCCCCTCCGACGTCGCCAACACCAGTACGTCGGCGAGGGAGAGGCCGGCCGCCGGCATGCTTGGGGTCCCGAGGCCCACCGGCTTCGAATAGGGCCCTCGCTACCGGTGGTAATGTGCAGCGCATGCGGTGGACGTCGACAATGAATGAGAACGTCATGTGCGCATATTTTGCGGCGACAGAGGGGGGAACAAACCTCACTGCGTACTGTAGTCGCATGCTTGCTCTTTTTCAGGGACTTGAACCAACCGTTAACGTTTCAGCTCAACGACTATCGGATCAGGTGCGGGCTATCCAGCGCTGTAGGATGCTGGATAACACCGTACTTGATAGGCTTCGCTCAGAGTGTGTGCACATTAGTCCTGTCACCCCCAATGACGTAAGAAATTTACCAACTCTCTTAACAATACTACAGCCTCAATTATTTGTTGACATAAATGTTGATGAGGGTGACCGGACTCCTATAGTGAACACACAGTGCAATGAGGAGGTTAATGGGTCTAACGGTCAACTGCCGGACACTACTGCCACAAAAGAATTCTGGAGTAGCATCTGGTCGGTGCCCGTTGATCATGTCGAGGGGGACTGGATGCGGGATGTTAATCGAGCATGTGAGAAAATTACAGACATGGCTCACGTAGTCATCACAGCCGATGATGTGACAAATGCAGTCCGTTCCATGACTAATTGGAAATCTCCAGGACCTGACGGACTGCATAATTTCTGGTTGAGATGGCTACGAAGCTCACATGTTCGTTTGGCATCTCAGTTTCAGTCCGCTTTAGAATCTGGAACGCTACCCGAGTTTCTAACAACTGGAATTACTCACCTGCTCCATAAGACCGGTACCACCACGGATCCCAATAATTATAGACCGATCACATGCTTACCATCGGTCTACAAATTGCTTACGTCGATCCTGAGAGTCACAATTAATAACCACGTTGAACAAAATTCGATAATGTCTATCTCTCAGAATGGATGTAAGGGAGGAGCCCGTGGTATTAAGGAGCACCTCCTAATCGATACGGCCATTAGCCAACAGGTACGCCGAAACCGAAAGAACTTGTCGGCATGCTGGGTAGATTATAAAAAGGCATTCGATTCCGTGCCGCATTCATGGCTTCTAAGGGTGCTAGAACTCTATAAAGTAGATGCTACTGTACGCACCTTTTTGGAGGCATGTATGCGGCAATGGGGAACAGTTCTTACCTATCCAGGATGCCGACATGTCCGGGGTAACGGTGAACCAATATGGATTAGGCGTGGCATATTCCAGGGTGACAGCCTGAGTCCCCTATGGTTTTGCCTGGCTCTGAATCCTCTCAGTACATTGCTAGAGGATTCAGAATTAGGTTACAGGTTACGTAGAGGTGGTCAAGTCATATCCCACCTGCTGTACATGGATGATCTGAAACTAATTGCACCTACTGATATCCAGCTGAAAGATTTACTAAAGGTAACAGAAAACTTTAGTAACTCGATCAGAATGGAATTCGGTGTAGACAAATAGTTGGTTTTATACATTTGTGTGTGTGTGTGTGAAAGGATGTATGATGTAATGTTGATAAATATAAAAAGTGAGAATTAAAAAAATTAAAATAAATAAAAGAAAAATTTATGGAATATATGCTAGCATTTTCTCTGTGTTAACATAGTTAAGCTGTTGAAGCCAGCTACTTATCTTTCTTTTGCACTCATTCTTTGATAGGCTGTAAATGTTTAAAACTTTGTTGGTTTTATTATAAAGAAATCCTCTCAAATAAAAATAAAAACGTCTACCAAAACTAGTTCTACTGGTAATAACTTGTCTATCGACAGGGTTAAACCGTCTTTTGCCATAGGATAATGTACTGTAAGTACTTCACTATCTTTGTACAGTTGCTCGGTGGGGTAGCGATACGGGCGATACTGTGACACCTTTAAGATAGCCTTTTGAGCTCTTTCAAGAGAGATTAATGTTGTTTTCGGAGCACCACCCCAGGACGTTATGCAGTACGACAACAGAGACTGAGCTAGTGCGAAGTAGACTGATTTTAATAATTTTAAATCTCCTACATGTCTTAACGTTTTAAATACGTATATGAGTTTATTTAGTCTCTTACAAAGGATATCGATGTGTTCATGGAAGCTTAAGGCATCATCAATAGTAACACCCAAGTATTTAACAGTTCTCGTTTTACTGAGCTGTGCACATGAACATGTTGTGTTTTTTTGGTAGCACTCATGAGCTGTTATGGAAAGTTCATGTGTTGGCTTCGCTGTGTTATTTCTTATGGCAAAGGTCATGTAAATAGTCTTATCAGTGTTCAGTGTAAGTAAGTTGTTTCTAAGCCATGTTGTAGTAGTGTTAAAACCCGACTGTGCATAGTCAAAAACATCGTTCCATGTATCAGCATGGAATAATAAGGCAGTATCATCCGCAAAAGTAATAATTTTACCATTGCAGAGTTTAAGCATACCCAGATCGTTGATATATATCAAAAACAAAGTGGGTCCGAGTACGCTGCCCTGCGGCGTACCATAATTAAGAGCTAGCTCGTCACTCATCCACTTAGATAGTCTCTAAATAGTGCCAATTGTACACCTCTTATTCCCAGGCTTTCCATTTTTCGAATTAGTATGGGGACAGAGACCGTGTCAAATGCCTTAGCAAGGTCTAGGAATATACCTAGTACTTTCTGCCCAGCATCAATGTTTGTTACTATGTAATTAGTCAGATCATGAACCGCATCCGAAGTTGATTTTCCTGCTCTGAAGCCGTATTGTGTAGGTGATAAAAGTTTGTTTAACTCTAGGTATGTTACCAACCTTTGGTTCATGATGCGCTCCAATACTTTTGAGAGGGCAGACAGCACAGCGATGGGTCTATAGTTGTTGACACAGCCTCTATCCCCGCTTTTATAAATCGGACGTATAATAGCTTTTTTAAAAGCTTTGGGCAATTCTCCTGTGGACAGAGCAAGGTTACACACATATGATAATGGCGGTACGATTGTGTTTGCATGTTTTTTCAGTAGATTTCACGAGATTCCATCCCATCCCACTGCGCAGAATTATAGTTTGTTATTAGGTATATCGTAGGTATCATTCACCTAAAGTCTTTTGGTGTAGCTCAATCCAAAAATAGTCAGCAGTCAATTATTATCATAGTTTAGCACGACTACAAGGTTCTTGAACCCTTTTAAAAGCCCTTGTTTTTTCAAAATAACTCATTCCTTGTGTGAATAGCACGTAGTGTGAAGAAAGTTTACGTACAGGGAACTTTAATCCGTTTTCCAACCACCTAGAAATCATAACCTAATAATATCATTGTAGGTTAGATCGATTTTCGTGGTTAAGCGAATTGAGTTCAAAACTAACATTATGATGTGTATTAGAAAAGAGGTTGCCACCTTAATAATGTTTGTGAACCCATAAATTTATTTTTCGCATCAACATATTTTATGGTTATTGTTAATTGTTGACTTTTGGTCAAAAAGTTTATGTTTATGTAAACACATTAAGTAAATCTTGTACATGAATATATGAAATGAACTCCATGTTGTAAACTCTCGAGAAAGGTGAGTGTGTGTCAGTGTATTTTGCTTGAAAGCTTGTAATATCATGTGTGAAATTAGTACGCATATTCTCACGTAACTTTAAATTTATTTGAATAACTTTTAGTGAAAATCAGGTTCATTCTGTAATATTTTTAGCTGCTTTAAAAACATGCAACTAATGCATAATGTAAGTAATCTATAATATTATATAAAGCAAAAGTGTTTGTTTCTTTGTTTGAACTAACAGTCGAATTTGAAAAATTCTTTTTGCGTATGATAGCCCTGTTCTCGAGGAAGGTGGCTATATAACATACTGCCACCATATAAATATGATTTCATATCTGTCAAATTCTATGATCATAGTTCGACGAGTCTCAAACTATGATCATAGATAATCACATGTAGTTATTTTACCGTCATAAGTTCTTTATTTAAAAATGACTTACACATCTTTGTTCATATTTCTATGATAGTCTAATAGCGGCCTAAGCATAGACGCGGGTGAAACCGTGCCGCAGAAGGCTAGTTAGTTATAAACTTTGTGCAGCTCAAATGAGTTAAAAAAGCTAAGTCATCACATAACTTTTAGTTCAAAAAAAGTGCTTAAGAAAATATTAAGCAAGAATTATAGAAAATGTTTTTTTTTGTGCTGTCCATGAATGCGGTATTGAATGCAACTTAATATCGACTTGTCATACTTTTGAATAATAGAAAAAATATGATCGTCATCTATATCTGAAAGTAGCGGATGCTGTATTAGTTAAATAAATTGTTTTTGTAATAATAATGTGCGCCATAATCGTGGCCAAAACTCGTCATGTATTACACAACTGATTATTTAACGTTACTTCAATGTTTCACGTTTCTTTCAAAGTGATGTTACATGAATGTTATTATTTGTAACAAGATTTTGGTACATGATCAGATTGTTTATTTTGTCCGTAGACAAAGGAAGTATGAATTCTAGAATAGATTTTAACAAGTCATCTTTCCGTCTTATTGAAAGCAAATAAACAAACAAAATATATCATTAAAAAACAAAAAGCCCGTCTGCCTAAAAAAAATTTAAAATTAAGAAACCTACTATCCTTTTTAACATTCTGTGCATTTAAAAAAAGACCCGTTCTCAAAACATCCATTTCAAAATAACGGTTTCTTTAAATTACCGTACTTTTTTCCTCGTGCTGATGCTACATTGAAATATTTTGTACCCTATGTCATTCCCACAATCAATACAAATCTAATGACACCTCATAGGTTAATCAATCAAATCAAATCAAATCATTAATTCAATTTACATGTGGTAAAATAAATACGTAGGTAAATCTTAACAAAATACAATGCTAGAATGTTGTATGCCTGTACTAAGAAAATCTTGTATCACAGGCGGTTTAAGTGCCAGTAATAGTGTTATGATAGGTATAAAATAAAATATTTTCTTTAAAATTATGTAAAATAAAAGTAGATCAAATTTTAAGTACTTATAAAAAATTAATTTGTATAAAATTGGACTAAAGATATTTAATAAACAATATTGGGTTAAAATCCATCAAGCTATTTAAACTGTAGAGCATGCCAAAGAAATAGACATATTGACTTTGTAGTGTTAATATTAATAATAATTTCACAACAACTACATAGAAATAATATAATAATAATAATAATAATAATAAATCATTTATTTCAGGCATCTAAGGCCCATAAGATGCCAATACATACATAAGAAAAATTATAAACTAATACATATTTTATATAAACTAAAACTAATTAACATGAATTATTTCGGCGTCATATTTCGCTGCGCGGTGTTGTGTAGCCTACCACGAAAACGTCGATATACAACACCTTTCGGCCAAAACTCTTGTTGAAGACAAGTTTCGAGATATTGCGTCGGCACTCGAACCACGAACGATTTAAAATTCGTGTTGTGACGCGACTCCAACCTCTCGACTCTTAGAGTGCAATTGGTCTTGGTTCGCACGTACTGTACGATCTTCTCTTCCTTCGTACTGTGGTGTAGCCGGGACAAGTACAGCAACGTTGTTGGGACTGCGGGACGTAGTAACATATTAGGTCCTGCTAGTCCGGTACCGCACTGGTTACGACAAGTAGGCTTCCTCTTCTTCTTCTCCACCTTTATGAAGCCGTCCTTGTCGCACTTGCCCTTCTCTTGATTATATGTATGTCTATGTTCTGGCACGCTATTCAGTCTAAAGTATGGAAACAGTAGGTATATTTCTGTTTTCATGAGTGTTATAAGATATGAGTAAAGTGACAGCTGTTGCCCCTTACCTGATCATTTGCGTACTGAAATATCACCTCATCAATCACGTTGCGATTAAAACAGTTCTTTCTTTGATTTGTACCTTAAGGTTTATAACCTAAAATTCTGAAAGATCTCAGAATGTTGTCACCCTTGAATCATGGTGTATATCTGTCATTTAAATAAAAGGTTACCACGAATTTTAAGTTTTTAAGAGATTTTAATCTAAACCAAAATTAACAACCTACCGTTTAAGAATTTAAACGTAAATTATCTAATTTATGATCTAAAGCACAATATACCTTACAACTAATTCGTTTCGATGATTATTTACTAAAAAAACCTAATCTATCTTTAAATGCAATTGAATTTAAAAGCAAGATACCTTGACCAATATCGATGCACAAGTAAGCCGATCACGACGTGTAGTCTACTTGACATGTTAATTTCAACCACGAACATGTTTCCAATCTCAGCTGTCAAGTGGAGGCCGAGGTCAGAGGTCAGGTCGTCTTCAAAACTATGTAATCATTTTGGGCAATCTTGTTACCAATATTATTGATTTTAAGTATATGTTTTTTGAATCGAGTCGAAATGGCCCTGTGAATAAGGCACCCGATTCGTAAACACGAGGTAGTGGGTTCAAATCCAGGCAAGTATCAATGTGATTTTTCAAATCATATGTACTTTCTAAGTTTATCTTAGACATTTCTGACTGACGGTGAAGGAAAACATCGTGAGGAAACCTGGACTTAAAAGTCTGAAATTGCCAATCTGCTTTGAGCAAGCGTGGTGATTAATGCTCATGCCTTCTCTATATGAGAAGAGGTCTTTGCAGTGGGACAGTAAACAGGCTGGTATTCTATATATATGTTTTTTTATTGCCTATAGTGGCAGACGAGCTAACAGTCCACCTGTTGGTAAGTGGTAACTGTCGCTCATGAACTTTTGCAAGGCCAAGGGTTTGGCGAAGTCGCTGCCTGCCGGGAAATTAATATTTTCAACAAAATATACCTGTGTATGAGGTTGATTTTTTTAAAGACTGCCGTTAAGTTCTAAGGAGTTTAAGGACTACAGCATAATTTATGTTATTCTTTCCAGAGGATAAGGAACATAGTCACTAGTATCACATCTCTTAGTGGCTCAGGGTATGCAAGTACCCAGAAAATTCATCCTTTTTGATATCAACTCTTTAGATTTGTAAAGTACCTAAATAAAGGATTATGCCTTCATCTACAAGGTTCTGAAAGTTAGACTGTTTTAGCATCATTTCTAAAGACTTATTTATGACATTGTGCTTTATGAATGTGATGTTTCAAAATTTCAAGTGTCCTTAGGCTATAATAAATAATTCTTATAATTGACAAACACATATTTTAGGCGTGTCGTTAGCCTTAGGTTACAGATTTACGACACCCACCCAAATACTAAACCGCAACTATTAGGAAGTGACATACTTATAAGAGGATTGGTTAGCTATCGTGCCATCGATTTGTGAAAGGACCATATTACATCATCAATTGATGACATAAGGTATGGTCATTGTGTTAGTAACTAACTAAACTCTTAAGTTTTATATAATTATTATTTTATATGACATGAGTGACTTATTATAAATGTCAAAACAACAAAAACAAAGATTGGCCATCTTTTGTTTTCACGGAAGATGGTTGTCATTTAATTTCATCTACATTTTTTTTCTATTTTATCATTGTAATATACCATTAATATCATCAACAAGAATATTATTCTACACTTGACGCTGGCAGAAATAGCTGACACAAATCGTCGGCTCTGTTGCCAAAAAAAAGAAGAAGAAGAAGAAGAGCAAAAACAAAATGTCAGCCAGTAAAACTACAGTCAGTTCGTGGTAGAGCTATAAGTAAAACTTGCAAGAAACTTAGATGATTTTTTTTATCACCAAATTGTTGCAGTTGTTTGTGAGTTATGATTTAAAGAAGCAGGCAAATGGCGATGTTTGTAAACCACTCTATCGATAAAATTACAAGTCAATATGTTATAATTATATAAAGCGGAAGAGTTTGTTTGTTTGTTTGAACGCGCTAATCTCTGGAACTACTAGTCGGTTTTTTTTTTTTTAAGAATTTATTTACCATAAAAAGATACATTGTTTATAATACATATGCAAAATCGCCAAACTGCTGGACAGTTTGTTGGCGATAGTGGCGCTCTTGTTCTAACAATAAATTTGCACTTAATAGGTAAGAGGTACATAATAATTTTTACATAGGTAGGTTAGGTTAGATATCTTTATATAATATTGTTGGTGAACTATATTTATTACATTAAATATGACTATATATATTATGTTATGTAGTTACTTATGCATACATTTTCATTATTAGTAACATTATTTAAGTATTATAGTGACTTAAATATTAACAGGAATTTTATGTAAATTCATTTTGCGTATAATAGCCCAGTTCTCGAGGATGGTTTTTTAAGCAAAGACGCAGGTGAAACCGCGCCCTAGTATGTTATAAAATTACTGGAAGCCCAAATTACACATGGCTATAAAAATGACAAAATAAGTATCGATTACTTGTCCGGTCTCAAACAAACTTATTTGAGAAGTTACTTGATTTAATTGTAATGAATCATCATTTGATGAATACAAGGTTTTAACATGAGTATTATCTTGAGATTTTAAACTATTTTCTAAAATAAATGAAGCCAGCGATCATCTAAGTTTTTATTAATTACTAGCTGCGCCCTACGGCTTTGTCCGCGCGTAAAATATGGTGTGTTGTATCCCTCGGGAATCAGACAGATTTTCAGGATAAAAGTAGTCTATGTTCGTCTCCGGCATTGAATCTATCAACATACCAATTTTCATTGTAATCGGTTTAGCCGTTTACGCGCTGAGTTGTAACAAACACACAAACACACACGCACACACACATACACACACACAAACTTTAGCATTTATAATATTAATAGAATGCACACGACTAAACTCTCATATTCATATCATGAGCCGACTCGATCTTTGATCGTCTTATATATTATGTGTAACGCATACGATTTAAATACGATATGTACGATGAATAAATACGTAATATGTGTTAATGAGAACGATATCATGGAAATTTTACTGATTAGATAATAATCGGAACTTTTTAATTGGGCTTGAGTTTCTGAAGCATATAACCCCCTTGTGAAGTGGTTGTGGCTATTCACTAAGTACCTATTCAAATCTAATCTAAATTATAAAGAGACAAACTTTGATTTTGTGTATGTTTGTTTGTTTGTATATTCTGATTTAATTCAAGAGCTACGTACTTGATTTAAAAAATTCTTGCACCTTTAGAAAGTTAAAAATAACATAGGCTATATTTAAATTCAGTCATTTTCAAAACTTCATTATTTTAAGCGCTTTTGTAAATCTGAATAATGCAATACGACACTAATGCAATGATATTTTCACACAAACAAATGAAACTTTTGATACCGAAGTGAAGACGGACAGTTGCATATAATCTAACTTCTGCTGTTCTGCTTCTGGCTGTAACAAACTGCCCGGCTGCGGTGTTTCTCGAGCGCTATG
The DNA here is from genome assembly GCA_963082885.1 of Parascotia fuliginaria. NCBI lineage: Eukaryota > Metazoa > Arthropoda > Insecta > Lepidoptera > Erebidae > Parascotia > Parascotia fuliginaria. The sequence continues at coordinate 18,285,242 of OY720175.1, forward strand.
ACATGTCTTTCTTCAAACCAGATTTAAAGAGGGATTATCATGGTAGGCAACAACTTCGCCAAGCATTGCAAAGTCTATGAGCGACAGTTACCACTTACCATCAGATTGGCTGTTGGTTTGTATGACACTGTAGTCAATAAAAAAAAACTTGTCGACAGTAAGAGAGAAGCGAGTAAAAATTAAAGGTCAAAAATCGGTATACGTATTATACGGCAGTAGATCCACGCTGGTTTCAGCATGAATGGGCCGGATCAACTGCAGAAATACTACCCTCTCACAGAAGATCAACGTAAGAATATTAGTTTTCATGCTAATGTGTTTCGTTCGGTGAGTGAGAGTGCCGGCAGCCCAAATACTCCTTCGGTCCACTTCCTTTTTTCTTTTCCTTCCTCATCCCATACTCCGTGGTCGGCAATGGTTTGGTTGTGTTTTCTAAGTATTATTATTTCTGCAATGCTTAGAAAACACAGCCATCTCTGTAGGTTACGGTTACCACTTACAATCAGGTGGGACGTATTTTTTTTTTTTATTGCCTACAGTGGCAGACGAGCCAACAGCCCACCTGATGGTAAGTGGTAACTGTCGCTCATAGACTTCTGCAATGCCAGGGGCTCCGCGAAGCCGCTGCCTACCGTGATATTAATGCTCTCTTCAAACCTCGTTTGAAGAAGGACATGTCATAGCGCTCGGGAAACACAAGTAATCTAATAATTTGACTTTAAAGTCTATTTTCAAGCTTCATTTAACCCTTACACTTAGCGTCCGTGTTTGAAAAAGACGTCTTGATACCTACCTACACCTTTTTAATTTTTTTTTATAAAAGTAATCATTATTATCTTTCTCAATCATCATCATAAAGAGGTTAAATTTCGTAAACATAATTCGATACTAATTACCGGCCAATACAGATCATGTATTACGTAAAATTTCATCGAGTCATCTATTATACAAAAGAACGCAAGCAGACATTTTTACATTCACTTTTGTAACATAAGTGAACATATACCATACATGTATGTGAATGAGAATGAACGGGTCACGACTTCAAACCCGTGCATGATCGAAATGGAATCCATTAATTTAGTCGATTTATTAATCGATTTTGTCGGCTTGTTTGATATTGTTTAAGTTGTCCCAGGTGTATTATGTCGTAATCGATATCGGATGGAGTGTATACAATGTTTGAAACTGCGAAAGTAACTATGATTGTTTGTCACGCTTTCACGGTAAAATCACTAAGACGATGTTTATGGAATTTGATATGGTGACAGCTTAAATCCTGGACTAAGGATATAATAGGGTATTTTGAGTTCTGTTGGCGAAATCGCGTTTATAACCATTTGTCTATTAAATCTATTACTATGTAATATTGTTTTCTGAACCGGATTGCTTAAGGTTTATTTTACATAACATTTATGAGATTCATAATTATTTTATAATAAATTACAATAACCATTATTATCTAAACTGTAAAATGTTACAAAACAAAAACATAGTTAAATGCCTTGGTGTTGGCGAATCATACTCTGCTCAGCTATACATTTTGGATAAAGTCGGAATGGGAATCGGCCAATGGCAGTATAATCTCAACCATATGCAGATAAGATAATACTTATACAGTTGAGTAATATCATCCTTCGATTTTAAAAAAGACGAATTTTAAAATAAAAAGGCAACTTTTTGTAATGCATCTTGGAAAGCGGCCGGTAATATTGGTTTATTTGGTAATTAATTTCCAATACATCTTATTACATACTCAAAGTGTGATACAATCGTTTATTTTACAACGATGGAGTGAACATTAAATGTAAAATAATTCTTCAAATTCATGTAACGTCTCCGTGACTGACATGAAGCCTAAATCTTACTCATGAAATACTCATTATATTATTTTATCATCATTATAGTGTAGCAATGTCGCTGTTAAAGTCCGTCCGTTTCTCCACTTATTTCTTCACCACGCAACGGCTTTTAATACGATTTAGAGCACATCTCCTGGAAGGTTTATATAATAATAACAATAATACCGCAACAACTACACAACGCTATCTAGACCCAAAGTAAGCATAAACGAATATTAATAGCTTGTGATACGGGTTCTCGAATGCTGATAAAAATACTCATATACTTTATTTTTGTAAATAAAACCCAGGCCATTGCAAATAGTCATGTTCATGTCCACAAATATTGGCACTAAGTGGAAATCGAAACCCGCGACCTCCTGGCAGTCCGTACATAGCAGTACCACCGAACCATAGAGGTAGTCATAAATATGTATATTACATGTTTATTATATTAGACGAAAGATAAAAATCTCAAAAAATTGTACTCTTACACTGATCAACGAAAAATTAACTAATCACCTGTTAAATTTCATGTTAAGGTTAAGTCGCTAATAGTATTCATAAAACACAGACATTCTGCAGTAAAATTAGGCATTTATGTGTCTACATTACGTAACTTTATGCTGAAAGAGTAAGGTAATAATTTAGAAATTAGATATTTAGATTAGGCACAGCAATTAATATTAAAAAGGTTATCAAGTAGCATTTAAACTATTTGTTTATATGACTTCGTATTTTAGCAGTAAATAATATACAACTGTAATCTTTAGAGAGTCATACAGTTGTAGGAAATATGATAGTTCTTCTATACAATTAAGAGCATCCACACATAAGAGTGGTAACGTCGCAATTTAGAGTCATATTTTCGTGGTTTTAAAATGTTTACATTTAATCGGAGCTATATTTTAAAAATATTATCAGAACAGTTGTTAGAATTACGTGAAAGCTGTATAAAAAGTAAGTAACCATAAAGCTTTTAATTATTTTACTATGAAAATAACGCCATGGAAGTTTCCAATGTATTATTTGCATATAAATAGATCTTTAAGCAATATGGTTATTTACTTTTTAAGCAGATTTATTGTAATTTTAAAAATTGTTCTGAAAATCTAATAATATAGCTTCGATTAAATAATATAAATTGAAAACCACGAAAATATGACACTAAATTGCAACTCTTATGGCATACAGCCTTCCTGATGATATGTAATTATTAGAATAGAAATAAGAATATTGTGTGTGTGAAAGGATGTTACTAAAATTAAAATAAGATTTAGCCGTATAACATGTTAAGATTGTAGACAACAGATGAAAGAGAGCAGCTCAAACCTTCTCGTTTAAACCAGTTAGTCAAAGAGGAAAAGCGTCACGTTCTACAGTGCCAACACGGACCGACGACCTTTTATGGGTGGCGAGCAACCGATGGATGAGGGCGGCCTACGACCGGCCAAGGTAGCGAAAATAGGGGAAGGCCTATGTACAGCAGTGGACGTCTTTTAGCTGATATGATGATGATGAGTCCCATCTATTGCTGTACTTAAGCAATGCAGATCTAACTTGTAGTTGAAGTAATAATGCTTAAGGACGAGGGCGGTTAAGAAGTATTTAGTGGTTTTGCCCGACTGCCGAAGTCAAGACGGGTAATATTTTTCAAGGGTATTTATATAGGTATATATGTCTATTTCTTTGGCACGCTCTACAGCCTAAATGGCTTAATGGATTTCAACATATTAGGTGTCATTGTCACATTGACTGGCCTGTTGGTCTAGTGGTTAGTGACCCTGACTGCTAAGCCGGAGGTCGTGGGTTCGATTCCCACCCAGGACAAACCTTTGTGTGATGATCATGATTGTTTGTTCTGTGTCTGGGTGTAATTTATCTATAATATGTATGTATTTACAAAAAAAAAAAAATGTATATAAGTAGTATATCAGTTGTTTAGTACCCATAACACAAGCAAATATAATTGCTTAATTTGGGGCTAGATGGCGCTGTGTGAATGTGGTAGAATATTATTATTATTATTTATTATTATTATTATTATTATTAGATTCGTATTGATTGTGGAAGTGACAGAGAGTATATGAAATTTCAATAAAGCGTCGGCACAAATAAAATGGGATTTCCTTCTTTTCAGTTTGTTTTAGTAGGGTTTTTTGTTTCTTAATAATATATTTTGCTTGTTCGTCTATATATCTATACTATTATATAAAGCGGAAGAGTTTGTTTGTTTGAACGCGCTAATCTATAGAACTACCACATTCTACCACAGTACTAGAACTAACAGTCGAAATCGACTAATTCTTTTTACGTCTGATAGCCCGTTCTTAAGGCAGGTTGTAGGACGAAGAGAGCAGAGCAGTACCTAAGCAAAGACGTGGGTGAACCGCGCCGCCGAAAGCTAGTAGTCTAAGATATATCGTAAAGTAGGTTTAAGTTGGAACACTTTAGTATTACATAAATATGATTATAAATTCTTAATAAGGCTAATAAACCAGTTTGTTACGTCAAGGATCTAGACTGAGGCTAAGTTTGGATGTCAAAGATTGTACAGTAGATAAATCATTAATATTACTAACATGTTGTGTGTCGAGTCTAACTTACGAAATAAATTGACAATAACAAAGAATTTGCAAAAATTAATAGATATACAATTTGACGATGTTTTTGATATTTTGGTATTATAAAAGTCGTTAACTGTTTGGCATTTATGAGACGTTTTATGTTTGACCCGACATTAATTTAAACTGATATTATAAAGAGAAAAGATTTGATTTTTTGTATGTTTGTTTGTTTGTTATGGATAAACTCAAAATCTTTAACATATAAAAAGCTACAATATCAGCGAGTAACATATGCTATATTTTTTGTGGTATGCGGGCGAAGCCGCTGGCAACAGCAGAGCTAGTAATTTATAATTAAAACTCCAAAATAAAGAAGTTCTTTTGAAAGTCAATCTTGTTTGATGACTTAATAACTATATAAACCCAAGGTAGTCTGAAAATAAATTTATTAAGCGAAAATGTAACCTTCAATTTCTATTTATGAATCGCCGATCTTCCTACACTTTTCCCATATTTAATAAATACTCGAAGTCAATAATGTACAAATTTTAATAAGCTTATGGTCTGCCGTCACCTATGACTAACTAGTTGTTTTCTTTTAAGTAAACTATGTTATTTTGTTTTTAATAAAATGGCCTGAATGGTAAGCAATTTGTAAGTTCTAGGAGTGGTCGTTAGTGGACACCATTCAACGTTGCAAACTGCTGCTATGGTGACCCCCATTATTGCTACAATTCTTTACCACGTCCCTCTTAAAAACCCCGAAAGGATTTTCCAAATCGGCGCACACGAGGTGGCAGCACTGAGGCTCAGGTCCAGGCACCTGTCAAAGCGCTTTCAATCTTTGATATATAACAATGAACGATTGTATTGATTATAAACTGTAAACGAATTTTGAATTTTTGTGAATGATAGACCTTGCACCTAAGTGGCTCCAACTGATGGCGAAAATTTTCCTAAAATCCTTCATTAGAAGGAAACAGATGTGCTGGAAAAGAGTTTCTGTGACACATACGTACGAGTATGAAGTACTAAATCATTATGATCAAGACTTTTTTTAATCTATTGTGAAATAGTAGCAAACTGTGATAAGATGTGAAATAAATTTACATTTTTGAATTAATCCGCTTTTGAGTGCTGTAAAACATTTTACTAATAAATAATCAAATCAAAATTACGGGCTAGATCGATCTACAATTACGTAAAGTCCATTAAAGATCACCAATGAGGTCGTAAATAGGTATCTATTATTGTAGGTATCTGTTAACATTTGAACCAATAGGAAATTATACCTACACGAAGCAAGATTGTTCGTTGTAATAATTTTATAAATTAGTTTAGACCTAGAGGCTTAATGTATGCATAGGGCTATTCTTGTAGACTACTTCACCCATCCTTCTACAGACTTTTTACTGTCAAGTTCTTTTAGTAACCTTTTTTTACTAAAAGTGGGATGCCAGGCAAGTCAGCAATATTCCTGATATAGCCACTGATTATCCTAAAAAGTGTCCAAGGTAGAGACTGCTTGTGGAATCATTTAGAACAAATAGCATCTCACTAAGCCGCCATAGTAGAGATCACCAGACCAGTAGTCTGGTTTTTTAATGGGGTCCACCACTTCTGGATGCCACTGACTACTTACCATCAGGCGGGGTGGAGTCACTTTGGTAGGCTATAACATAAAAAAAAAAAAAAAAAAAAAAAAAAAAAAGTGCATTATACACCATAGATCTTACAAGTTTGATCAATGCACAAAAATTGTAAACAAGAGTCTATTTCTTGCACAAATGACGTCACACTGCCTTATTTTAATTAAAATTAGTAACATAAACGCATTGATATATTTTGTTTGTCAATGCATAAAAGCCTTATTTACATATTTTGTCATTTATTAAAAACTCGATAAACTATACAGCTACACCTTGACATTTCAGATATGGTGTAAATTGACTAATCTCTGTGTCTTAGCACGTTTATATTACTAACATATTAACAGTGTATTCAGTAAAATGTCATTGTCTAATAAAATGATAACAAGCTCGTTGCCAAGAAAATTCTTATTCAGACGAATTTTGATCTACTTGCATTTAGATGGATTGAAAAAACAGGATATGGTGGGTCATGATTAACTTGGTTCTGTAGTACATTTGGACGTAATGACAGGTTGTATAAGCACATGCTTTCTTCATGTCTGTAAAGTGAAAAATATTTTAATTAATCAGCTTCATATCAGCCAAAAGACGTCCACTGCTGGACATAGCTCCCCCCTCCCCTCCCCCAATTTTCGCCACCTTGGCTGATGGTGAGATGCTTACCTATAAAATTAAAAATGCTGGTAGCTTTATTAGAATAATCCTTTCTATCTTTGACAGCCAACATCGTAATAAGAAGTTATTTAAACTATTAAATAAATTAAATATTAAATTTTATGTTTGCTTTCTATTCTAAAAGAAGATGTAATTTACTATTTAATCACATGTCTTTGTTGAAAACTCATAAACAACTTTATGTAAAGCTTAAATTGTTTTCTCTATGTTTAGAAAATTCATTTTTTTTACAAAGAAAATGAATCTTCGTTGTTTGGATATATGGTGAAGCTTTGTTTAATTTTATTGTTAACAGGAAGATTAAACATTTTTCATAGATAGTTTATTATTTCATTTGTTATTATTAAGTAATAAAAATAAGTGCTGTATTATTTGAAGTGATTTTAAGGTATGTGTCGTGCCTCCAAATTTGCCCATGAAAGTAGTTAATATAAAGCCTAACAAAAGTAATAGTTTTGAATAAAAAGAAAATTAAAAAATATAATTCTTGTACATCTGTTTCGAATGCCAAAAATAGGCTAATGTAACTGATTACTGACATTAGCTTAGACTATACTCCAATTAAACAAAGAAAGCACAATGAATGGAAGATTTCAGCTTAACAATGACGTGACGTAGGTGTTGTTTAAAATCTGTAACTTGCACTTGTAACATTACATCCTACGCATTCATTAGCCCAGTTTTAATAACAAAAAGACATGATGTTAAAACATGAAAATGTTTGTTAAGTACGTTTGTTCAATAAGCTTATTCATCTTGTGAGTTAAAATGTTTTTCAAATCGCTGTCACAAAAATGATTGGTACAAAAGGAGACTTTAGCTAAGCGTAAGCTTCATTTTAACATGCAGATATTAAAACAAAACATGAGAAAAGAGACAACCCAGGAAAGCGGTAATCAAATACGTAATTCAATAGCAACCACTCTGTTTACTGCTACAAAATATTTTACACTTTTAAGTTTTTGTATTATAAATAGTAAAACTATAGCAACAAATAAACTCAAATACAAATAGCAACTAAACATTCCTTCTTACCTATATAATACAGCAATAATAGGCCTAATCAACTGCCTAGCATTTTGAACAAACGCAACACCAATTTCGAAGGTGAATTGATGAATGCATATTGCATATTTGCAATAAGTTTAAACTAATACATATCTAATAACAACAGAACAATAAGATGTCTAACGTATTGTGTGCGATACAAAAGATCTTCTAACCTAGTTTTAAAACCTCAAAATATCCTTACGAAAGTAGAACTGATTGGAATTAGTGAGAGTGCTTGTTTAAAAATATTTTAACAAATTTTAAAGAGGTTGAAAGATGTTAAGCTTTACATGATGTAATAATGGTTACGTAAAATTATGTCTTAACCCTTTCATGGACACTACTCACACAATATGTTTTATTGTCATCACGGCCATATACACGTTTACTATCCCGGAAAGTGTTAAAATCGTACTAGTACTACCAAAATAAAACGGTCTGAAGTCTTCGGCTTCCGATAACTTTTATGTAGTTAATATATATAACATGAACGGCCATATTTTTCTTTACGACTAAGGTGACAAACAAGCATACGGTCAGCCTGATGGTAAGCAGTTACCGTAGCCTTTGGACGCTTGCAACACCAGGAGCATGACTAGCGCTTTGTCAACCCTGTTAAAAACCTTTTAAATCCATATATGAGTATTTTTTTGTTGCTTTGACATAGAACTTTAATTTTTTGAACGAAGTGTTCTATATAAACTCTAGCTTTTACCACTCGTTACTGAGAAATATCTTAACAGACAGATGGGCAAGAAAATGATTCTATAACGGTTCCATTTTGCCTCTGTAGGTACGGGACCCTAAAAATGATAAATTAAGTAAGAATCAGTTTCATAATGGAATAATTTAAACCGGAAACCTTCATGATAAAAATTAAAGTGGTTAAAAACTTAACAAAGCGTAATTTCTACAAGTTATCCATGCTTTGAAATCTATCCATAACGTCGTAAAGCTCTAGTAACTGCTGACATCTGCATCCTATTTGTGAATTAGTGTTCGTAAATCAGATTAAAAGCGGTGACCTATAGTCCGTGATCTGTACGTAGTGATCTAGAGATAGCTATCTGAAATCTGGAGTGTGACAGCTGAGGTGACAGCTAATAATATATGTCATGATATTATAAGTTACCAAGTATGTATACAGATACACATGCGACGTTATAATTATTAACACGCAGTCAATTTTATAACTAGACGTTCTGTCGAATACTACTATCATTTAATAGCTACAGAATAACAATAATGTTCTAAAGAATACTGTAGCAAATATGTTTTATTTGCTGCACCAGTTAGTCTTTATAAGCTCACAAAATACAGAAATTTATGTTTAGAGGCTGTAGGTTAATCGGCTGACATTTTAGTAGTTTTTAATGTTCATAAGTGTTAATTCAATTAACCTAAATTAATAAATATATTTGGCTTTGACTTTGTAGTTAAAAGTTTTTCCCAGGAGAGCAGAATTCATAAAGTAAAAACATTGAATAAAACCGTAATTAGAATTTATAATATTACTAGCTGTTGCCCGCAGCTTCAAGGTCCAAGGTCTAGTATATCTATATACCAAATTTCATCAAAATCGGTTTATTTTTTTAGGCGTGAAACTGTAACAAAGAGACAGACAGTTACTTTCGTATTTACTAGTATTATTGTTAGAGCAATGCTGTAGATATTATAAAGGAATTGACAACAAGCATCAGTCGTCTCTATTCGGAAAAACTGTTTACACGTAGAATAGATAAAATTTAACAAATTCTCATTTAATAAAATCTATCAACTCATTAACAACAGAATGTTTACAATAAAAAGACACGGTGATAATGTTTATGAGATGAAACTAACAATATTTAAATATTATAATAATGTTTTGGACTGGTTGTGTTTATCGAGCAGTCACTTTGTCCCGGAAAGCCTACAGTCGTAACACCGGCAAGGCTTTTGTCACTTTCGGCACATGAGACCTTGAACGCTTTTATGAGCATTTACAACCGATAAGTTGCAAGCGATTTAATTTAATATACGCTTGTGAAGTATTTTCTTTGTTAAATAATATTATTTTTTTTTTATTGAAGAAATAATTTAATTCAGACTAATGGTAAACTGACTACTTACTTATGTTTTAATAATTTTATAAACCGAATTACGAAAACTTTTAAACAGTAATTATTAATTATGAATATTCTTTTGTGCTATTTTGATCATGTTTTTAGTACAAATGTATAATATGTACCTAAGAATTTACAAAAAAAGAGTGCATAAGTATGTATAACCGCGTTCTAGAGCTCATAACACAAGCTATATTATATGCTTACTTTGGGTCTAGATGGCGTTGTGTGTAGTTGTCGAGATATAAAAAAAACCTAGTAAAAGTTTACAAAGTAAATTTATAGTAAAGTTTAAAGTTAACCTCGGACTCTTGATTAATTAGATGTGATGTCAAAATAAAACTAATTAATTCTCTTACTGCCCATTACTTACACCTTAGACCGCTGATATATTACTTTATATTGAAGAAAGTCAACTGGTTTAGCACGAAAGCGATATTAAATAAGCTACTTTCGCTTAAGCATTGCAAGCCCATCACTGCGCGTATTTACATATTCAAATTATATCACCCTCAAATTTATTTGGAATGATATAGAGTTCAAGTGTAATTTAGTCATATTAATTAGAAAAACATAACATGTTGGAATCTCTTAATATTTAAGATTATAGGTAGGTGTTATTTACATACATACATCCGTGGTGCTCTCTTTTAATAGGTCATAAATTTCATAATTCTATAAAGATTAAATTTGTCGCCCGCTTTGCAATGGAGGGAAGTGGACATTTTATTTCCAACTCCTCCTTATATTTCTGATTAAATTCGTTGCGTCCAAGACAGTAGATTTAGCAGTCCCCGGGACTCCCGAGTGTCAAAGCTCGGTGTTTCTTCTTGGATATCACTGTTATTCCTGGCTTACAGGAGTCACAGTGATGGGCATGTGGGTGGGATTGTCTCGATAGGTACTATTAACATCGATTGCCTTTGTAGCGCATTCGAAGCGTAAGTGACTGCTGTGCATGAGTTTGTGGGACCAATCTCCACATCCCACATTCGACAGAACTTTGTATGATCCATAAATATCTGTTATGAGTATGGGTGTAGATACTTCGTGTCCAATAATTGTATGTTTGTAGTCTCCCGCGACACAGGGCTTGTACCCTATTGCGAGAGTTGTCTTTTAAAGTAAAGAAGAAGTAAAATATTTATACATAAGTCTGTTCCACTAGCTCTCCCGTATCTTCCCGTGGTCGTAAGAAACGACTAAAACAATACCAAGTTATGAACATTATCTGCGAATTAAATTTCACATTTATGTCGGTCACCTTGCTAAACGTGAAAATAGCAAATAGCAAACTCCTTCCTTTTCCAACAGTGGTATATACTAGTGAAAATCTTACATAAGATACTTATTGAAATGTTAAACAACAATGAATTTTCTCTATCTTTTCCGCCTATTGTGTACGATTATTTTCCATTTATTATATAACTTTTCGATTGCTTAATATTCACTTTAAACAATAGATTTAGTTTATTATAAAAACGGTATAATCGATATGACAATCGAGGCTAAATTATAGCTAGTTATTACTAGACATCATTGTAATCATAAATATTGCACCTTTGTACAGTTCAATCTCAATTATGTAGGCAAAGTAAAAGAAATATACAGATAATGCCTTTGGCATTAAGCCCACTTATGTACAATTGTGCATAAAGTAAATAAATAAAGTGGTTCCGGATTACACACCATTCAAAAAACGTTTCAATTTTCCTTTTTATCAAATGTCGGTCTATCTTAAATATTTTGAAATCTAATACCTATAGACAAATCGGTCCAGCCGTTCTCCATAATGCTCTTGCTAACTAACAGCATTTAGTTTTTACATACAAAATCAAGTAAATATACATAATAGATAAATATGAAATTTATTCATTTACATTGACCTTGCCTTAAAATTCTCAGCTTTACCAGCCGAGTTGTTGCTTTATTTTTTTATTGCAGGTACATTTTGTGTATTATGTAATTATGTAATATTCAGACTTATCAGCAATCCAATATAAACTATTACATAAAGCGAAAGAGTTTGTTTGTTTGAACGCGCCAATCTCTAAAACTACTACGGATTTGAATAATTATTTTTGCGTATGATAGCCCAGTTTTTTTAAGAAAGGTTATAGGCTATTTAACATCACGCTACTTGCGACGGGAGTAGACCAATAAACAAAGACGCGGGTAAAACCACGCCGCGGAAGCTAGTCACATGGCTAGTAACTACTCAATTATTGCACTATAAAAACAGCTGCATGTGCAACATTAAAAATTAAAGTCGACGATTCGATAACCTGATTGATTTATGATTGATAAGTTAATTTATATCTAAATTACACAGGAGTAAGTCACGAATTAGAACGGCATGATATGTCATTGAACTTCAATAAATCGTATTTAATACAAAATGTGTTAGCAATTACCAATTTATTGACCTAGAACTATGTTTTTATTAGTGCACTTGCAAAATAATGCACATTTGAAAAACATTTTTAATTTTTAATGTGTTTTCAATAAGTTTGTTATTATTGAGTGACTTTTCAAAATGGCTTATTTCTGTATGGTCATTTTTTATTTCTGTATGGTCATTTTTTCAGGACCAAGAAAAATACGAGAATTAACGTGAATTAAGCTATTTTGTTGCGGAAAGCATTTTCTATGGCCATTTTTCTTCGAGATTAAAGTACTTTAGAACCGGACACTTCACGTCATATAATGTGAGTGTACATAAAATAAGTAAAATTGGGAACCCGAAATAAGCCGTTTTGAAAAGTCACTCCTCATATTATATTGAAGTCGTCAATCATTAGATCATTACATTAGTGCTGCTCCAAGGCTATATTATTATAAACTGTATTATTAATGTCGTAAGGTCGTTATTCAATCAATTTTTATCCTTATTCCTAGTGTTTTAATCTAATCGTTTTATTTAGACCAATTTGGAAGACCATTAAATTTTTTGGTATATCAGTAATTTTTGTTTTTACTATCGTTAGTTTACGCATCTTCTTGTCTATCGCATCTCCTGTTATTATGGGTTATTATTACTATGTCTATAAGTGTTACTGTAGTTTTTAATAGAAATTGTCACTGAAGTTGTGGTTTTGTGTGCTCGATTCCCAGAATACTCATCTTGCAAGCCTACAGATATTAAACCTAGAAAACAGGTATCATATAAAATATACCTACAGAGGTAGTTAGATAGTGTATCTATGAACACGCATTATTCAATCCCGTTTCGTTATATACGTGTCACGAAACGCACGTGTTCTTATCTAGCGATTTCTGTTCGTGGTGGAGCAAAGTACAAGCTTGTTAGTTCCGTATATGAAATGGGCGTTTTTGCAATAAGGAATTTAATTTGACTTTGATTGTGTAATATTTTGATCAGAGCTACAAGATAAAGATGTAAATTTTTTTTAAATTTGGAAACAGTGGTAGACGAGTAGTTGACCAGGGGTCTAAGTGTACCATCACAGTAGTGTGGTTGATTTTGACAAGTTTCAACCAATAATAGTGTCAGAATGGTCGATCATTGATCTCATATTGGTTGATTTTGACAAGTTTCAACCAATAAGAGATCAATGATCGACTATTCTGACACTATTGTGATAGCAGACTTAGACCCCACATTTACTTTTTAGTTCTACTTCTTACCTTACTCCTCAAATTGCCTGAAAACTAATGCATTTTTAAAAATAAAAAGAATTTACCACCGCTTTTGCTACACCAAGACATGGATAGCTTGTTAGTTAGACAAAGGAAAACTCAGAAAAATCATACTTAATAGTTTTGTATGACTGCTTGTGAGTAGTGTGTAGAAGAACTTTCTGTAACAGCATCTTTCTGCCGCACTTAATAAATGCATTGCAACGAGATAAAGAATTACAGTGATAGAAGCGATAAGGTGCCAATTTTATCCAAAACAGTTTATTTGTGTTAGTTAATAAATGGATATGCAATATAATTATTGATAACTTGTGACTGATAGCTTGCATGTCATTATTACAAATCGCCCACTTGTTCACACACACGATACTGATAACTGGTTGTAAGGATACAGTTCTACAATCTCTTAAAGATGACGTGTGCACAGTAAACCCTAGTTACGTAAGCTTAAGATTGAAATTAGCTTTCATAAAGTAGGACAGTCTGGTATATCGAAATATTGTCAACTAACTACTGGCAAACGTTAACGATATTCTTTAATGGCCCTTGCCGTGCATGATACATGTTTTTACGGATCACGCAAGCCTTGTTACTACTATTACTTTATTACCAGTAACAACTTCAAACTTAAATACGGATATTTTGCTTTTTTAATAAACTGGTTTCCAAATAGTAACTACTCAGTTTTAAGTGGACCTTAAATTATATACCATCTCAATCACCTTAATATAAATTTACAGTGATTAGTCTTTAATGTCCAACGTATTACCATACCTGCACTAGGAATTATTTACAAAACAAAACTGATTCAAAATTATCTAGAGAAAAAAATTGTAACAAAGGAAGCAAAATATCCAACACTTGACAGTTGTCTGTAATATTCAACGTGCATTGCACCGTATTTATATATTATGTTAATTAACATTCTGTCACCACGACAATTTAGAAGTGCTCTTAAGACTGGAACGAGTTTTAAAGAAAAGCACCGAGAAGAGACGTTATTGCGTGCGAAGACCGTTTTCTTTAGAATTAATCAGTGCAATGCTCCATTTCTAAAAGTACATTGCCTGGGCAGAACTAACTCTAAGGTAGTACTGTAAGAAAGACTAACTATTGTTATTGTTTATCGCAAACAGTTGAAACATAATACATCTAAATCAGTATTTTATAAAAGAGCTGGTTTTAACTAAACGTAGTCATAGATTTACTAATTTTATCTTGGTTAATTGAATAAGGACCTGATGTCACATTATATGGGTAGTAAGCTATGTTAATGCAAATTAGAAAAGGTTAGTCCACTTTAAATATGCTGTGGTGGACCGTGGCCCATCGGAGATGCGGATGAATGCGCGCTCGATTTCCGTAAATTTCGTACAATTATGGTAAATTTCGGATGAATTTTATATTTTACCACCCAATGCTTGCCCGCGCGGGTGTGTACGCGTAATACGTTTCCCAAGAAAAAATAATAAAAAAACGCTGTAAACGCAAACCAGAAGACATTCACTGTCTAATCATCTCTACTTTAATCGTTTCTGAGCCTCCTTTATCGGTTGTGAAGGGACACATGAAAATAGAACAACATATTAATACTTTACATGTGAAAGTGTTATGACTGTCGAAGTGTCTAGATAGCATTTTAACAGATATAACAAATCGCGCTTTTCATTTATGACTTTCTTGTTAAAAAATTGCACAAGCTGAGCTAATTTTTTGATGTGACCACTTTAAAGACTGTAGTCAAATTCAATCCAAAAATTTAATTTCCGCCAAGAAAGTAATTTATCTACTATGTCAAAAATAAAATACAATTTGCAAGTGTTGAGAACAGTAATCAAGTAAGTGGAACATCGAAAGCAGTGATACGTTTGTGATATCAAACGAAAGAGGAAAGAAAGTTGTTAAAAGTTGTCCAGATGTCTTACTAGATATTATAACAGTCAATCAAAACATTAATTTATCGCTGTAAACTAGTTTTGTTATAAATATGACTGTTAATTATAAAAATTAGGTTTTACGAGTAGCTACTTTTGTATAATTTACGGCATCCTTTCTTCGATACATCCGTAATTTTTATGAGACAATTGTACAAAAGTTTTTGTTTTAGTTTTAATGCCAATATATTAATCTATCACAGTTACAATAAGTTTCTATTAGTGTCTTATTTCGAATCAGAATATTATATTTTACCGACGCGACGTGACAATTAAAAAAAACGGTAGTATCAAGTTGTCGTTGCTTTCTTATTGCCCGATTGTCGAAGTCAAGGAGGGTAATGTCTTTCGAACGTATGTATGTATGTCTATTTCTTTGGCACGCTCTACAGCCTTAATGTATGAGGCGTCATTAGATTCGTATTGCTTGTGGAAATGACATAGGATTTATAAAATTTCTATGTAGCGTCAGCACGAGAAAAAGGCAGGCGGGCTTTTTGTATTTTAATAATATGTTTTATTCCTTGTCTTGATGTTGTGAATGCCAGTGATTTTCGAGTCATCAATGGTACATAATATATTTTTTAACATATTTCTTGCAAATAAGAAATTTCGTTTTACTCCATTAAAAAAATGATTTCAAAGTTACGTTACAAAAATAAATATTTTATAGAATCTAAGTGCACAGTATGTGTAATAAAGATTTTCTAAAGCCAAATCAGATCACCAATCAGTTTTATATCATTTCTCCTAAATGCTCACTCTGAATTCCTTAGGAAAGGTTTAATTAATGTAAGCACTCAATTGCCCAGCAACAATAAATCAAGTAAAATTCCACAGGCCGAGGTCTTTCTCACAGGACGTTAAACTTTATTACTCAACTGAATTAAAAAGTTCATTACATATCACGAAGAAAAGATACTTGAACCACATATTGAACATATTGGCATATAACCGACCAGGTGCCAAGGTTTGTGAGTTACGGAAAGTGAGTTTACTTTCGCTTTAAATCGGTTCTGCAAAATATTCGCACTTAACCCTTGCTAAGTAATATTATTACTTGAAACTTAACTTATTCTTTACAGTTAGTTTAAATCATCTTAGATCAGTAGTATTTGACTGCACTGTTGGTGTAATGGTTAGTGTAACTGACTACGACGCCGGGTGTCTTTGGTTCGATTGCCGCGAAAGGCAAATATGTGATGAACATTTGTATTTTTCTTCAGTCTGGGTGTTTCCTATGTATTCTAAGTATGTATTTACAAAAAAAAAAAAAGTATGTATGTATATGTATTATATTTCAGTTATCTAGTACCCATAACATAAGCTCTGCTTAGCTTGGGACTAGATGACGGTGTGTGTGTCCACATATTATTATTATTATTAAAAACGCTTGATGGAAAAATTCTAAACATAATTTAAGTCTATCGCGACTGATACAGATAATATTTATATTATATTATTGTGTAAAGTTCAATAATTCTCTTGAAAACTTTTCTTTCTCTTTCTTCGTTTTTTCGACAATGCCATTACTGTGTTTGTATTTTAAATAATTTACGAACGCAGCTTTGCATAAGGTATGCCAATTTAAAATTTTAGGCTGCAAGTGTCTTTTTACAATAATGTTACTATAAGGAGTCATTGACTGCTATTCAGTGTTGTTTAATTAATTAAGATACATGAATATCTTAGCATTACTCAAATTCTATTGTTGACAAACGTCTCTTTAAAATTACTGCTCTAGTGATCTATCTACACATCGAAATAAATCCTAGCTAGACTTCAAAATTACTAGTCTAATAACGCTTCAGGCTACAATTACAGCTTATAGCGAGATGAATTGAGTTCAACAAAACAAAAAAATAATGCACCCAAATATTATTGCAGAATGATAAATTAAGAGCTAGAGAGTGCAAAGTTATAGTTGCCAGTTTGTGTCATTATTTACTGGAAACAGACTTGGTATACTAACACACAGAAATATTTTATTTTATTTTATTTTATTTACAAATAAAGAAAACTTGGAAAGAAAAGATGGCCAATTAAAAGTTTTCGCAGATAATATTTTTTAAGATACAACTTTAAGGTAAATATGATGAAAGAGATTAAAATCAGGAAGACAATATTGTAAATTTAGTGTGAAGAGAAGAAATCATTACACAGTATTCTTTTAAGTTTAGAGCAACTTACACTAAAAAGATCAATGTCGACCCTCTGGCACTCAGCGTTGTACGAACGGTACACTCTAATCAAAAATGAATTTTGCCTGTACTTATTGTGGGCGGCAGGTGTATATAGAAGGTTATGCCTTCTGAGAAGCGCAGAAGGTACACGTAAGCCAATTTTGTTCACCAACTCACTGACATTCGTTACGCCATTCATAATAGTGTACAGCAAAGATATATCTGCTATTTTTCTACGCTCCTGTAAAGGGAGCATGTGAAACTTCTTGCAACGGCTGAAGTAATTTGACGTGTAATATTTAGAGCGAAATTGAATGTACCTTAAAAATTTTCTTTGTATGTTCTCTAATCGTGATGTATATATACCATAGTTAGGATTCCATACCTGGGACGCATATTCAAGAAGACTACGGACATATGCGCAGTACAAAATTTTTATTTTTTTGATGCGTTGAAACTCGGCTGATATTCTAAAGATAAGCCCTAATGCCTTAGACGCCCTGTTAACTATATTGTCAACGTGTACGTCGAAAAGAAGCTTAGAGTCAAATGTTACCCCTAAATCTCTGATAGTATTCACTCTGGTTGTGGCAGCACCCGAGAATGTATACTGACGACAGAGCGGGTTAGGTTTGTGTGTAAAAGAACATACATAGCACTTGCTGACGTTTAGTTCTAGCCTGTTCCTAGTACAATAAGCTTGAAAGCGGTCTAGATCCTCTTGCAGCAAGATGGTATCTTCATAGGAAGATACTTTCAGCAGTACCTTCATGTCGTCTGCAGACAAAACTATTTTAGAATTGTGGAAACATGATGAGACGTCATTAATAAATATGTTGAACAAAAGGGGCCCTAGCAACGGTCCCTGCGGGATTCCCGAAGGAATGCACATAGCTCGAGACGAGTAGCCATTCAGCACCACTATTTGGCTCCTGTTCTCTATGTACGATGAAAACTATCTGTACAGGTCGCCGCGTATACCAATCTGGAAAAGTTTCTGTTTTAAAATGTAATGATCTATCCGATCAAAACATTTCGTGTAATCAGTGTATATAACATCCACCTGGAGCCGTTGTGCCATATGTTCTGATATGAAATCACTAGTGACGATGAGATTTGATGTTGTGGAGCGACCCTTTAAAAACCCATGCTGGTGTTCGCCAAAACTGAGCTGAATAGCTGAATAAAGTTGTTTATAAATAATTTTTTCCAGTATTTGGCGAATACACACAATTTTGAAATGGGTCTATAATTCTCCACTTCATCCTTAGGCCCTTTTTTGTGTATGGGTGTTATATACACCGACTTCCAGATGGCTGGTACCACGCTCTCCGCGAGTGATCGCTCGTATAAGATAGAAAGAGGGTGTGTAAGGCATTTAGCACAGTTGTATATAAAGACTGGTGGAATATTGTCGGGGCCAGCAGATTTGTTAAGGTCAACTTGTTTAAGTAAGGTAAAGACTTCACTTTTCCTTAACGTTATTGAACTGGCGTCCGAACAATCATCTAGTGGTAGGTGGCTGTTATGTTGCGCGTCATCAACGGTGTTAGCCTGAAGGAAATTGGAGTAGAAGTACTCCCCGAACATATTGCAAACGTCCTTTCCATTACCAGAGGTCTGTCCTTTATATTTTAGTGTTGAAGGATACATATTGCTCTGTTTTTTTGATTTAACAAATTGCCAAAAGGCTCTTGGGTCTTTGGAGATGTTAGATTCAATTTGAGCTATATATTCGTTATACATATACTTCTCCATATCTTTAGCTCGCTGGCGCAATGTGGTGAATGATTCATGATCTGCCAAATTACCATATTTTTTAAATTTTCTATGATATTTAGCCTTTTCTTTGATAATCTTTATCAAAGGACTCCTATACCATGGTGGATATCCACCTCGCGATTTGATTGTTTTTTTAAGTATATATTTATTTTGCAATCCAATGAGGGTATTATAAAAATAAGTGATGGCTTCTTCAATAGGTTTCAGTTTTAACTCAGACTGCCAATCTATTTTATCGATCTCATTTGCAATAGAGCCAAAGTCAGCTTCGTTGTAAAGATATATGACACGGAGGGAGACTGGTAGGTTATGGAGTTGGGCAAAACTAACATAAATGCACAGAGCTTTGTGGTACGGATCCTCGGGAATCAGCGGATCGGGGCAGCGACATACTTCAACATCACTGTTAGACAGAACCCAATCTAATATCCTGTTGTTACAGTTAAGATGACAGTTATATTGTGATAAACCACAAATAGTAAGGGAATCAATTACATTCCTCTGAATATATCCTTGAACATTACCAGGAGCACAGCTACTACTATCTACTACCGTTTGCCAGGTTATGTTTGGTTGGTTAAAATCGCCTACGATCAGAAGTTTATCTGCGGGTTGTTGCAAGACAATATCTGTCATAATATTTATAAAGTTTGTTAATTGTGTTGATAGGGAGTTACCCAAATTTTGTTCACATATATACACTACACATATGTGCATCTTATACGTTATTTTGGGTTTTCTTTGGTGCAGTGTTAACGTGACCCACATGTCCTCGGCAGAGGAACACCAGTCCCTACGGCCGGCAGCAACCAATTCCCATCGCACGGCGATTAAAACACCCCCTCCCATAGTCTGGTTAGTATTTTTATAGTTTCGATCACGTCTCCACACGACATATCTATTGTCAAACAACTCACTATCATCAATACCGTCAACAAGCCATGTCTCCGTTAGACAAATAACATCAAAACAATTAAAGCACACATTTCTTAAAAAAACAGGTGTTTTTGTCCGTAATCCTCGCACATTCTGATTATAACAAAGACAGTTGTCTTTTTATCTTTTATGAAAGAGTGGCAACGTCGCAATTTAGTGTCATATTTTCGTGGTATTCAATATTATCATAAAATGGAGATATATTTTAAAAATAATAGTAGAACACTTTTTAGAATTACGTGAAAGATGTATAAAAACTAAGTAACCATAATGATTACAGTTTTTTTACTATAAAAATAACGCCACGCAAGCTTTCAATGTATATTATTTGCATATAAATAGAACTTTATAATAGAACATTTTGGTTACTTACTTTTTTAACAGCTTTCACGTAATTCTAAAAAGTGTTTATAAGTCGGGAGTCTGTAAATTAACATCTAAGGCCTTTCCTCACCTCCCTCATTCCCTTCCTTTATTTCTCCCTTCCTCATTCATTCCCAGCCGCCATAGTGGAGGCCACCATACCAGCAGTTTTGAGACGATGGCTTTCGGTATAGTGGCCGCCACTTCTGGATTCCACTGACTGCTTACCATCAGGCGGGGTGGTGTCACTTTGGTAGGCTATAATATAAAAAAAAAAATGCGTCCACCCACTCTTCTCTTGAGATTTGTAAGAAGTGACTAAGGTAACAGGCAGTGTAATCTTATGAACTAAAAGTAAATATTTCGATCATACAAACCTCCTACAATCTTCTGCTAGCCTAGTACTATTGATCCACTTATTCCCTATTTCCATACCCTAGGGGATATACATTTTGCTACTACAGGACTACTCTACGGTCCCTCGAGTTTAGCCACAAGAAAATAGAATTCCTCGTAGCCAAATCAGTTTGGTATTAATAGTGGGTCGGTAGGAAAGTGACTAGAACGCAAAATGTCCACTTGTCATAAACGACGACTACGGTTTGGCCACGAGGAAAAGCCGCTGTAACCTGCCTGCTAACCGCATTGGCAATGGTAAACTTCTCCTATCCAGCAGTAAACTTCCTCAGACTAATAGATAGATTAGCGTTTTTGGCGAGGACACTACCAGGCGCACTACTAGTAGTGTCGTTTATCAACACTACCAAGTCTTAGCATATGCATTGTGTTTAAGATAAAACACCGTCAATCGTGTTGCAAAATTGTATGTAATATTTCGTAAATCGGTAATGTTGTAAACAAAGAGAATTCAGATGTTGATAATAACTAAAGTTATTACTTTGTATAGTCAATTGTTTGTCTACAAAATAGTTTCTGTAAAAGTTTCTAGCAAATAGTCAAAGAACAAACAAGGATTAAATTATCGAAGGTAAAGTCTACATAAATGTGGTTAATATGAAGCATTTTAATATATAAAACACTAAGTTTAGCCTTCAATTTTTCTTTATCTCTTCGTGCTATTGCAAAAAATAAACAAATCATACATATTAATATGTATCTATACTTAGTATAGAAAGAAATCGCTGGAAAGCGTCTGTCTGCTTTAACGCTAAAGATCTACCCAATGGATTTGAATGCGGTTTTCACTGTTATATTGTAAGTTTTTCGAGAAAGGTTTAAGTATATATTACATGAATCTATTATCTATAAGAGCCCAGCAGTAAAAATAATAGTTAACCAAGCGGGCAACTAGCAATAACTCATTGTACCGATGGAAAGCGAGGTAGTCCGCTAGTTAGTAATACAATTTTTAAGTCATATTTTATATTTGCAGAATTTCGTAATTTTCATTAATTGTTCTTCTTTCTATGTTTATCTTGGACATTTCTGACCGACGGTGAAGGAAAAACATCGTGAGGAAACTTGGACTTAAAAGTCTGATAATGCCAATCCGCCTTGAGCAAGCGTGGTAATTAATGCTCATGTCTTCTCTATATGAGAAGAGGCCTTTGACTTGTAGTGACAATTGTTACAATCTCACTGGATAGTATTTATAGGAACAGTGCTTAACTACTGCGTTGTCATACAGACTTATTGTAAATTCGTGTCTTGAAGTACCGCCAGATATTCTGTCATGAGCCAAACCTGTAAGATCGGTAGCCCAGGGTCAATTGTCTATTTGAGTTAGTCAAATTAAGTTATATAAAAATAATGTAGAGTTGTTAAAAGATTTATTGGCATTTGCACAAAAAATACCTAAATATTGGGTTAAATGATGTTAGATTTTCCGAAATATTTTTAATATAAGTTCAAACTCTTGAATTATGCACAGTGAATGGCCACAGTATCAGCTCTTGTTATATTAGGCTATGTGTAAAACCCCTCTGCCTATCCCTTCGAGGATAAAAAGGCATAATGACAGGGATAGAAAGTACAATAAACTTTACAATAGGTACTGCATAGTGTATTAATTTATTATATATTTTTGGTAGTAATTATCGCACACTATAAAGTATACGAGATCATTGACCTAAAGTTTCACATAAATGGTAGTAAGGTCCACACGTGTTCGCCTGACCCTAAATAGTGTCATGTGAACAAGCCGTTTCCTCTCACTTCGCTTTACAAAGATAAGGGAGGCTAATACTTTATCGTTATCTAGTAACCACGGCATGTGTATCAATCAGCATTGAAAGTATTTAATATTAATTAATGTTTTTGCCTTAGATAAATTTTATACGAAACGATTGAATTCGAATTTATTTATAACTAGCTGCGTCCTACGGCTTCGCCTGTGCGTATATACGTTTTGTATCCCTCGGGAACCAGATCGATTTTCGGAATAAAAAGTAGGAGTACTCTATGTCCGTCTCCGGTAACAAATCTATTTACATGCCAATTTCATCGAAATCGGTTCAGCCGTTTAGGCGCTGAGTGGTAACACACACACTTTTTTTTGCAATAAAAGATGGCCTATGTTGTTCCCTGAGGTTTCGCATTTATAATATTATATGTAGATTAGGATTACAAAAGGCTATTTATAGGCATTTTATCCTCGTACGAAGTCGATATAAATTTGCTAAAATTTCATCATTTTATTCAATAACATATTTATTTTTCATATTTTATCATATTAACAGTTTCTATTGAAATGGGAGGGATGAGCGTTCGATATGGCAATATTGCTTAACAGATACACACTCTTCTGTCTTCTTTAATAACAATATTGTAATTACCAAACTATTTTTGTTCCTTAGGGAAAACGACATAAAATTCATTTATCTATTCTTGCAGGCTAGGCAGACACACTTGATTGTTATACAGGCGTATATAATTGTCATTCACGAGTGTGATAGCGTCTATTACTTTATAAAGACGTAAGTAATAGTTGTGTGACATTGTTTGAAGGTTAGACGTAGGCTGTTTAACCGTATAACGTCGGATCAGGCACACATGTGCCAAACATTCACTTTGCAAGTGTCTTTGTTCGAGATTTAAAATAGCCAGTACCGTGTCAAATTTAGTCAAGTTTTGGTTAGGTTCTAACTATGTTATGCTTGCATTATCGAAATTAAATGCACAGCAAAGAGTATTTTGAGTAACAAATCTGTGTTATCTCGCTAAAACAAGGCAATTTGAACTCTGAAAAAAATGCTCTAGAAAAATATTAAATTTTGTTGTTTGGGCCCCTACTATTAGCTTTATGAATGTGACACTTCTTAGTACATCTTCTTTTAGTGATTTCATGAGTTTCTAATAAACAAAATTGAATACTCAAGAAAAGGAAGAAAACACTGAATTTTATAGGCATATTTTTACTGACGTAAATATAAGTTATGTCATATGAAATTGCTGAATTATACGTTCCGATGACCGCCTTGCAGCCGTCCAGTATTGTTCTAAGTGCACTTTCTTTGTTTAAGATTTCATAATGCATTGTTGCAGATGGCACTTTCCATTTCAGTGCCACTCATTAAACGTTACGCGTACGTAATTGATAACTGCGCTTTCGCCTATTATATCTATTGGATCCATATATTAGTCCACACGTAGAGTACCTTTAAAAACATATTTTGATACATATTATCCGTTTACATTTTGAGAGATTTATCTTATGCGATTTTCGAACAAACAAAGTACTCAGATTCCTCACTTCATGTAGACCTGTAAACACTCTTTTTGTTTAAAAAAGAAGAAAACTTATAACTTTATACTTAAATTCATATACAAATAATATTTTTTTATAATTTACAGGATGAAGGTGTAACGAGAACAAGTAGAAGGTTGACGGTACCATCAGCTCCAGACAGCAATAGTGTCACGGGAACTGGACAAGACACTGCTCTGCCAACATTTAGATCACGGGGAGCTAGAAGGCACGAAGAGAGCGCGTCTACTCAAAGAACTGTCATAAGAGGTAGGACAAGAACAAAGCCAGACGTTACTACAACTCAAGAAACTGAACCTCAGTCGAGTCCACAAAACGAACGATTCGATTCAAGAAGAACTCGAACACGTAATCAACCTAAACCAGAATCTAACAAAAATGCTTCACTAACAACAAGAGATGCTGTCATCAGGAGTAAGCCTAGAAGCAGCGGAAGACGAACTACTTCAACAACTTCTTCTCCAACTTCAATCGAACTAACTTCACCTATTATCGATGAAAGTAAACTCGAAGTAATAAAATCTAACTTGGACGACATAACTAAAGTTCCTAAAGAACAGCCTACGGCTTCAACTCCGCACAGACGCAGAGGTTCTGTAGCTTCAACTACTTCAACGGAAAGTATAGCACCTAAAAGGTATCGTAGTCGTATTAACACCCGCCCCAGTTCACGGTCCCTCGACCTCGTCGTGTCAGGTACTACCAATTCTTTAATATCAGTAGAAAAGGCACCGCCTACTACTGCTAGAACTGCTGCAGACTTAAGAAACTCAAGAAAATTAAGGTATAGAACTCGACCCTCAGAAACTGATACAAATTTAACAGGCGAAGGACTCGAAAACGAAATCATAAAGTCTAGTCAGAACAAAGAGAGTGCTACTAGTCAGCAAGAATCTCAACCTGCCAGCCCAGTCATCGTAGAAACCATAATCCAGCAAAGTACAGAGGCAAACAATCCGAAGACTACTACGGTCAAAGTGACGAAAGTTGTAAGACGCCCTTTATCTAGAGCAAAGCCAAATTTTAGACCGACTGTTTCTTTGCCCAAATTTTCTAAGGTTTCTGATGAAATAAGTGAAGATGATAATTATCCTGCCAGTTTCAAGGCTTTGATTCAATCTAAAAATGCGTCGGTGAGAGTTTTTGATTTATTATTCACGCATATTAATAAAATGATAAAGCAATTTACACTTTAACCTGTCAACTAATTCATTTTAAAATAAATTAGATTATAATAAGCACTGTAAACCATTAAAGCTCATGATTTAATTGTACATTACCGCAGAAGTTTCATTGCGCAAATAACTCCATTGTAAATAGTCCCACTATGTATATCTCTTGGCTAAGAGATATACTTCCTAACGGTTCCGGCCAATTTTCAGACACAGGCGAGCTCTCCAACCAGCGAGAGTTTGTCACTGAAAGCATCACAAAAAGTTTACCAAACGTACTCTGCATCATCACAGTCTACACTAACTGGGCCTGGCACAAACAAATACTCAAGGGTAATACATACATATTTTGGGAGTATAAAAATAGTTTACTATAAAGCTTAACTATGAGTTTAGAGTATTGTCTCACCATTTTGACAAAAATAGTTCTAGGGTTAAATTATCAGGAGTATATTGTTTTTTCAAATACATATTTAACGCTGTAACTGATAAAATAAACGTTTGTTAACTCATGGTAAAGCTAAACGCTTACGCTTACATCATCTGTTTTTGTTCCTAAATTACACTTACTCTACTATCATTGTTGAATAAGATTATTTAAATATCATTACTTTGCCACCTCACTATGACATCCTTATACTTCTTTTTAAACTTACATACACTACCTACTAAAATAAAAAAGTAAAGTTTACATTTTTAATGACTAAACCAAATAGTAAATCATGTATAATATTAATACTAGGCCATATAATTCACAGTTGCGCAATATGCAAGCGGCGGCAGAGTCCAGTAATGAAAATAAAGAAGAAAACACAGCAGTTGAAACGACTATTGCGCCAGAGGTATCTAAGCCAAAGACTTCAGAGTACAGACCACGGGGCACATATACTCCAAAAAACAGGAAGTCTAAATTCACTCCATCTTCGACACAAAGCACCTCTTTAGACCAACGTTCAGAAAAGCCAGCTCTTAAATATAATAGAAAATTTAAAGTATCTACAACTGTATCACCAAAATCTGAATTGGTAAAGAACAAATTCGATGAACCAAATAGCGCTTTGAAAAAAACAATTGTCCGTCCTCCGTTTTATTCACGAAAATTTAAAAGTAATCTTGAAGCGAGAGCAGTAAGTACTGAAACGTCAACATCTGAAAATGATAGAATGGACAACACTGATAATATTATGGAAAAGATGGTTTTGCCAAGAACATCATTTTATACAAGATCAAGAAGTAATATTAATAAAAATGAAGCCTCGTCTACATCGGAATTTCCTAAAAAAGAAGTGACTGAAGCTGTGATAAATAAATCTGAAGAGACAGTTGAAACACCTGCTGTTTTTGCCATTATGAATAATTCAAAAGACGGAGATACTATCAGATTGGATACGCAAGCAGAAAAAAAAGATAATCATATGTTTTTAATAGCAGTTACTAGTAAGGAGTCTCTTGAAAATGCGACAAGTAATGAAATTGTGAATATGGCTGAAGAATCAGAAAATATGGCTGTTGTTAATGTTTCACCTACAGTTTCCACTAAGTATGACTCTGATAAATTAAGATATCATGCAAACTACAAAGACCACAATGCCACAAAGGACTTTAATAAAGAAAAATCTTCCTCTACCGCCTTTCCTCCTGTTAGGAATCTTCATACAAGGAAATATGGACGTAACCGGGACAAAACTAAATCTAATAATGGGGTGCCGGTAACTAGTCCTAAACCTCGAGACAGAAGTTTTAGAAAATACAGCGAATCCTTCTCTAAAACGACCGAGGCCTCAAACAATGGGGTAAGTGCAGTTTTTTTTATCTTAACGTATTTAGAACACTGAAATATATTTCGTATCTTTACATGGTCCTAACAAAATTTTACAGATATCGCCTGAACCAGAAAAATCTAAGAGTAGGTTCAGTTCTAAATACAGAGCTTCATATCTAGATAAACCATTTTACAAACCCACTGTACCTACCATTACACCATCAACTGTAAGTAGCATAATATCACAACTAACAAAACTCCACGACCCAAACACACTTATTCAAAATTGATTCCCCATAAGCAGACTAACAAGTCACTATTGACCTAAAATCAAAGCCCCTTTATTTAATTGGCGGTAAGGTATCAAAACAAATGTATAATTTTAATCACTTATTTGTTTAAAATTATAATCATCATCATCGTGTATTATGTATGCATAGAGTTAATTGTAACTCTCTTTTATGAACGATTTTTTCGTATTAAGTAAAACAAGTAAATTATCTATTTACTAGTACAATAATATAATCAACGTACCGATTTGTACTGCCGCGAAAAAAATAGTTCCACAGGCAGATATGCCATAGATTGTCTGAAATAGACGCAAAGACCTGTAAGAAACTAACTAACTAAGTAACTATTTACTTATTTTACTATAAACGAAAGAATTTCATACACAATTGGCATTTAACTAAACAAACATTATTGATTTATTTAGTGCTAAATATATCATTTTACATTAATGAGAAATTTCTTAAAGGCTTGGCTGAAATTCTACGTCACTGATCACCTGTTGACAAGGTCCGTAGAAGAGCCTAATTGGTTTGAAGGAGACATTTACACTACCGAGTCAATGTCAAGACTGAATACTACGCCATACATTCATGAATCATCCCTAGAACTGGTTAATGGAATCATATAGTTAACAACATCATTATCACGATCATTGTCACTCATTGCATTCACCCTGTTGTAAATGAATTTTGATTTAGTTTTAAAGAGATGTAGAATCTAAGAGCAATATGAGCATTTGCAATTAATTAAGAGTAAATTAGATATTTTGTATTTTTTTATTTTATCTAGTATTTTTGTTTGTCTATTTTATATAAACCAATCTCTTTGAAACAAGTCCTTACTTACATTGCAAATAGTTATTGCGTTAAGTTCAATATTATGAATACTTAAACGCATTAACTTATCATACCAATGTATGTACATGTAGCATAGTAAACACTAACATACTATTAATTTAAGACATTAAATAATATATACAGTATGTTGTATCTTGTTTTACTGCATTATTATATAACATCATCTATATTTAATTTTCATTTTATCACTAACATCTGAACGTACCTTACTACCACTATCTTTATGTCAAGAATTATAAAGTGGCTTTGGTCTTTGCACAAATTCCTATTCGGGATTTTAATTTTACAATACAGTTTTCATTTCAATTGCAACATTTTACACAAAAACATCTATTTTTCTATTTATATGGGTGAGAATACTTCTTATTTCAGGTAGAGGGAGAAGAAATACAATTAGGGCAAGACTTGAACGCTATTTCCTTTACTCAAACACGAAGGACATTATCCTCGGCAGATTTGAAACTGTCCGAGAGTTTGGTGAAGCCATCACACGTGATGAACGTTGAGGCGTCACAGCACTCACCATCAGTCACAATTTCTATATTTGATGCTTTGGCTGAAATACTCACGTCAACAACCAGAGCACGAATATCATCTACAACAGAACTACCGAAAGTACAAACTCTTAACACAGACGTAAAACAAGTACTCAATGGCGTGAGTAACAACTTAAATGTAAATAGTGTCGGCGACTTGGCGAGTCAAGACACAATTATCATGTCGACAAATGCTGCTGTAAGCACTACTACTAAATCTGTACAGCCCACTGACCAAACACCAATTGTGATTAACAGTATTTTGGTAGGGGAAACTGTTACACAGTCACTAAATACTGAAGACGGAAATGCAATCCCTGTGAATACACCACGAACCTCCACACCTACTCCTACTCCTACCACTCCTGTTTCGGCAAGGAGACCTTTTGCCATAAGAGTATTATACTCTGATACAGAATCGCCAACAGACAAACCCACGACTGCATCTACACCAACTCAGGCATCGACTGACCGCCCAAACATGGTATATAATTCAGTGTCAGATCTATTGTTGTCGAATAATAACTTAGTGTCTTCTGAACTAACTAGCATGTTCTCTAATAACATTAGAACTATTATTCAAAATATGGATGAAACTAGTAAATCTAAGTTAAACCCTGTAGAAATGGAAAGAATTTTAAGAAATTTAATTCCTAGAGCTTTAGATGGACTTGCGACTGCACTTGACAATGCTGATTCCATTCCCAACACGACCCCGTACAGTTTGGAGGACATTAAAGATACAGAAAATATTGTAATTGATGGTATAGTGTCTATTAATGACCTTCAAAATGTAGCTACAGACAGTAATGTAAATAGCACTGTAGAAAATAGAAATGTACCTATTGATGTTACACAAAGTCCTGGTAATGTATATAGCCCTGTTACACTGGGAGTTACAGAGAGTCCAAGGTTTGAATCTAGCAGCCAAGTGACGAAAGCTGCAACTATTGTAAATACACCTCCAAGTTCTGAACGCTTTAGTTCAGTAACGATACTTAATACAACACCCAAAATTGCAGTAGAAACGTCATCTGGCTCCTCAGAGACTGCCTCTAGAAGTTTAGTTAAACTCAGTGATTCCATTAACAAAAATATACCTTTACCCTTTTTTACCAATTTCCAAAGTGAAGATTTTGATGATACTACTCCTATTTTAAATTCCCTACCCTTGTCAGTCTCTCCAGCGTCAACACCACGGGGTTTTGAATTAAAGGATCCCACAAAGATATCTCCACTACAGTTGTGGGTACTATCGAAGAAAGCTAACGTCTTAAAGATGATTGAAGACTTAATACGACAACACAATAATGAATTAGCTACTGCACCACCTCTAGCTGACTTTATCAGTTCATCTGATAATTTGAATTTATCTGAACGATTAACTAATATTATGAACACTATGGTTACCACGACTGAAACCGCAACGACTCAGGACTTTAGACCTTCTACTCCTATGACCACCCCATCTATTGTTATTAATCCCTTAGCCACAAGTTCCTTTCAATTTACCACGAGTAGTTCCACAACTGCAGCTACTTCGACTAGTACAGTAACAAATAATGATGCACTTACAACAACTGAAACCTCTATCACCATATCCTCTCGTATTGGTTCGCAAGTAACAACCAGTACATCGGGTTTGCCATCTGATACCACAGTAACTTCTACTGAGGCTACTGGAGCATCTAATGACGTTTCGTCGACTACTTCCTCACCCACAACGGAATACCAACAAATTGATATACTAAGTCGACTTCAAGATGGCACAGCTACCACTTCACTGGCTAGCACAGACACAGCGGCAACTACAACAGAATCTTCTGATATCGAGACAACAACACAAATAAATATTGAGACGACTAATACCAACACAGACTTCACAACCACCGATGCTTCAGATACCAAAACAACACAAACTACAATTAATACTTTGAGCGTCGGCACACCAACTATTCCGAAAAAAGATTACGTCATCTTTGGAATTTTACCAAACAATACAGTGGTACGTAAAGATCCTAATGAGGATGCATTAGAAAAAATAACAGAAGGCAGTCCATATATCGTTTACGGTGTACTACCCAATAACACAGTAATAAGTAAATTCCCGAACGGGACTAGAGTACCACGAGTCATGCAAAAAATTGACATACTACCAATAAGCCCATGGAGTCTAAGAAATCCATACAGCCCCATCCATAATAATCCGGCCATAGTCAGACCGCAGTCTAACCCCACCCGAGTATCCACTAATATTGTGACATCCACAGACACATCAAATAACGGAAAGGAAAGATTAACCAACGACACTGTAAATAACCAACAAACGATGGTATTGACTTTATGTTGTTTAGCTTGAACGCTCCGCTTGGTGCTTGCTTTCTCACTAGCAGCCGCAGTCTATGGAGTGGTCAAGGCATCGGTTTGGTCTTCGGGTATCTGTCCTAAGCTCTGCATGCATGCACCCTAACGGCTTCTGTAACCTCGCCAGGCGGTAACATTTTATTTCGTAATTGCAGATATCTACATCGGCACTTAATATTAAAAGCAGTAACGGTATAACTACCACATATAAGCCAGAAAAAAGCACTGCCTCGCATGTATTGAGTTTACGCACAACTACAATGCTACCTTCTATTGATGAGATTCTGCTTAATAGTATATCTTCGGCCGCTAAACAGGAAATGGTCATATCAGAAATGACGAGCTCTACTCGCGAACCAAGAATATTAACACTGGATATTGATCCGGAGGTATAATTATATTATTTATATAGACGTTTCCTTATTTATATATTATTTCTTTTATCACAACTATGGTCACTAATATTCACTATAATTAGATCACACTTTTCATACCCTACTATACCTAACACTTGGCTTTGGTAATGTAAAGTAGTGCAATTTGAGTTATTTATTGATTTCGTTTAAGGTAAGTGGTGAAGGTTTACACAATAAATTATATGTTGCAATAAAATAGACACTTGCTTGAAGCAATATTTTACAATCAACGTGATGAAAAGATTCTAACATTAATTAAAATAAATTACAGACAAAACAAATACGAACGGAAAAGCCAGGTGAAGGCGATGGGGGTGCCATATTTAAATACATACCAATAGACGAAATCATGATACAACCAGAAGATTCAAATGTATTGAAACTGGCTTCGACAAAAACACCTGATGTCCAGACAGTAACAGCAATAACAATAACAGATATAAATACTCAAACACCACAGATTCAAACACAAGAAACGATTGCTGAAGCAACAACATCTCAGATAACAACAAGTGTTATACCCGAAACAACTGTGGTGTCATCAGCATTTACAAATGCTCCGGTAACAGCCGTACCTACGACTACAACTGTTGCTACAACAGTGCCACCAACTACCACACTTGTTCCTACAACTACAACGACAGAGACTGTAACAACAACAACAACAACTACGAAAGCGCCAACAACCACACAAGTGTCTAACCTGATAACTACTACACTTCAATCCACTACTCTCACTATTCAGGAAGAGTTAAAAAGATATCAAGATGATGTCCAACTACTGAAAACGCTTCTTCAAGCAACAGGTCGAGACCCCAAATCATTGAATATAAACCTTGACGCTTTAACAATAGAAAGTCTTACAACAACTATGAGACCTACAACCACTATACCGACGACTACTAGACCTCCTACAACAACTCAACAGAATGACCCCGCTAAACTATTACAAGCACTGCTCGCAAATATTAACAGTCCAACAACAATGTCAATACTAACCACTGATGGAAATACAAGAATACCAACAACTGAGAAACCAACAACCACATCACGATCTCTACAGGATGATATCAAGCAATTTGAAGAGGACACAAAATTGTTACAAGCCTTATTGAAAGCAACGGGACAAAACCCTGCTGCTTTAAACATACCTTCATTAGATAGTCTAACTACAATTAGAGCTCCTGCTACTACACAAACAACTACTATACCAACGACTACATCTAGGCCAACAACAACCACTGCCAGACCAACAACTACATTTAATCCTACAACAAAAGGTAGACCGACAACTACACAATCAATAGAAGATGACTTAAAACAATTCCAAGAAGATGCGAAACTCTTGCAAACTTTGTTACAAGCAACAGGTCAAAATCCTGCTGGTTTAAATAAACCTTTAGTTTCTAGTATTACATCAAATGTGCGAATAGCGTCTAATCCTCAAACAACGTCTGTAGGCTCTAATCCAACAACTCCATTGAACGTTAGGCCAGTTTACACAACAACCAATGGTCCTGTTTTTACTACGATTACTCCTAGAACTATTACCCCTACGTTACAGCCGGCAACTGAAAATGTGAGAATTTCTACGACTTTCACACCGTTTAACCAGAGAAGACAACCAACAACTACAGTTAGGAGTGTCCCTGCAGCATTTACAAGTCGTCGAGCTTCTGGATTTTCGACTACTACTGAAATTCCTAGTACTTCAACATTTTCAGTTGAAGAGGATTTGGCTTTCTTGAATAATTTGGTAAGTTTATAATGATTTATATGACAATAATATGCTATTTAAGTCATTACATATTTAATATGGCCGTTTGATCTTTGACTATAAATGGCATCCCGTGGGTGTCGTAAGTAGCGACTAAGAAAAAAGACGACTATGCACTAAACTATCTCCCTATATGTAGTAACAATAAAAAAAAACCTTTTGGTTGTGGTTGTGTTCTGCAGTGGACGTCTTTAAACCTACTATGCCTTAATCGAAGTTCTAGCCTTTCTACCCATTAAGACGCCTACCTCTTAAACACGCGCTTGTAAAGTGAGATAAACGAATAATTTTACACTTGTAAAATAGATCACGAATCATTTTAAGCTCATAGGCATTCTTAAACGCGTAATTTACAAACTTGTTTTGTATTTTTTTACAACGCCTTTATGTCACAAATAGCAATAAAATTATTCAGATTATTTTAAACATACCTATTCCTAAGATTGTTTCTGTGACTTATCCATGTTTAATATTATAAACGTTTATTTTCCAGAAATCTGTATTAAATACCAACCCCAATAACGAAGATCCTGAATCTGCCCTAGCCAACAGAGTCATAGCTCTGGCAGTCGAAAGAAGTTTAAATGAGATACAAACAGGAAAGCCTGACACCATTAGAACAGGGAAAAATATAGCTGTCAGTGGCAACAATTTGATACCTGCAACCAATAGACAAATAACTCGACCGACAACAACAACAACGACAACAACAACGACTACTACTACCACTACAACAACACCACAACCAACAACTACACAATTTACAGCAACAGCAGCATCCATTGAAGATGATATCAAACAATTTCAAGAAGATACCAAACTTCTACAAGCATTACTGAAAGCAACAGGACAAGACCCATCTAAACTCAATTTACCCACACTACCACCTAATATTAACGTGAGTCCTAACCTATCACAAGCTGCCAATGATGATTTAAATCTACTCGCAAATCTCCTAGCTTCACCATCGTCGTTAAATGAACCGTTTGATCCGCTAACACCGAGGCCTTTTATTAACTCTAACAAAGAAGTTAAGAGTAGTATTACTACGACAGCCTTGCCTTATGGTGCAAAAATAGCTGTTAAGGATGATCTGAAAACTGTGCAAGATGATAAGGAGTTGCTACAAACTTTGATCAAATTGCAGGGCGTACAGGAGACTACGACGCAAAAGAGTAAACTTACTCTCACAGGTAAAATATTTGGTTTTTATTTTGTATTTTAATCGTGTAATGCACAATAAAAATTAATCATGTGATACTTTAAAATAAATAATATCATATGTAACTTTATTCTCTTTTTTATGTCCACTAGTAGACTTGTCTGATAGATTAGAGTTAAATGTAGTTATTATATTGTTAAATAAATCGAAGAAAAACGTCTACATAATTTTTAAAGTACGCATTATTATTATTTTGTTTACTTCTTCTAAGATATCTGTTTGTTACAATGAACATCTGTATCCAATTTTAAATTACGTTTATTATTTTTAATTGTATTCATGAATTCCACTGGAAAAAGAAAACATTCTTATCTGTCTAACCACATTTAAATTCTTATTGCAGTCGTTATATATAATATGCACACACACACATAAATCATTACTGTTTAATGGTTTTATATCATTAGAACATTACTTAAATTTTTCAGGACAATCAGCAGATGAAGCATTAAATAAATTGGTACAACGAAAACCGACGAGTATGGTTCCCGAAGCGACTCGAGCGCCTATTTCTTTGAGTACCGAGTATGGCAAGAGTAACGACGCATTGCTCGCAGCATTACTGAAGGAGCAAGGTTTCGGGCCAACAACGGCAAGTTCATTGGATGAACAACTACGACTCGCTGTTAGTCTAACTTCATATTTTCCTTTAACATTCTTAAGTAACACATTTACAACCAATATGTCATAATTTTTTTATTTTTTTTAATATTATGACGTTCTAAATAGGTATTCAACTCATGCAATCAATAAGTAACTTCACTTCTGCTTTGCACCATTATATCTATCATCTATCTTCACATTTCACTGCCTATATATTAGTATATACTGTATTAGGAACTCTATTAACTATAACCTCGTAGGCTTTACTCAACCAAGTGGTAGTGACTCCGAAGACGAGGACGACTACACCGCCACCTCCGCCGGCACCACGTAGGCCTGTATTAGATGGGCTGGCGTGGCTGTGGCAACAGTGGAGAGAGACGGCGCCAGGAAGCGCTGCGCCGAAGCCGAACAGGAGGCCGAACGCCGGCGCCGCGCCGTCAGCCAGGCCGGCGCCGGCCCCGGCGGCGAGCAGCGGCGTTAGCTGGTTGGGCTCCGGCCCGTTTGTTGGCAACGCTGACGATAGACCAGGGAACAGAGTGGGTTTCGCATCATTGCTACTTAAATTATGTGACTGGGGATGAGGTGTTGGGAACAGACTTTAGATTAAATAATAGCAATTATTAGGACATTTTTTTTGTATATTGTTTATATTTAATCTAAGTCTGATGTTATATAGTTTGTATAGAAATGTGGTTGGATGTATATAGTGAGAGATGATTACGAATAATTTTAGATTTACGTTGTAGATTTTTTGTAAGAATTATATTTTTCTAATTAAATTATTTATTGATTAGGCTTCATTGGCTTGTACATAAGTAAATTACCATTGTGTCGAGCAGCGTATTTTTGTATAATAAAATGTTTTGAATGTATGTTTGTGTTATGTCGTATTTAATTTAGTTAAGCATGAACCCATCCACAATTCACTTCATTTGAACACATTGTAAATAACAAAATATTGGATAATTGACTGGATGTTTTGATAATAAGAAAGTCTATACTATTGCGAGATTCAAAAGTCTAGTTCAATTTCATCCTTATTACCCAATACCATTAATTTGTGGTCACTTAACACTTCACGAGTATAATAAAAACTTTTCCAGAAAAGATTTGGTTACATTCTTTATCGTAATTCAAGTTAGATGAATCTGTTCAGTGTAATATTAATTTAATGTGTAAAAATGTAAATAGTGTTGTGTTGTGTAATACATTTATTTGGTGAGTAAAATAATGTAAGATTGGTTTTGATTACAAACTAATTGTTCTAAATTACAACATTTAAAATTCTAGCTAAATGCCTGCCTACTAAAATGACTGATGAACTGATTCCTTTGATAATACCTACATTATTAATACTTTAAATATGCGATTACTTTGTCAAATGTAAATACGTTAATACTTTGTAAATTTAATAATAAACCCACAATACTGACATGTCTTCACTAATAATTATTCATTCACAATCCCCTTTCCATTCCTATTTCGTTGTATAAATGTATATAAACTTGTTAATATTTCTGTTAAATTATGTAATTATTTGTACAATGTCTGTTTCTGCTATTACTGTATATCTATCTATTATTTTACTTATATTTCATACATCATCTGTTAAATCTTTCACTCATTGCACATAGCACATCTGTAATATGTTGTGTAAAGATTTGGTATGGTAACATAATAATATCGAATATGTTTTACCATTAGTTGTTTTTCTTATAACATCTCTATGAGTTATGTCATCCAGATCTTTATACAATTCAAATCCAGCACAGCTTACAGCCTTGGCAACATCGTTATCATTCGAACCGTCTACATATAACCTTACATCTAACATCATTGGTATAAACTTAGATACCGTTGGAGCCTCCGGGGGCAGTCTCATCAGAACAAATACCAGGAAGAGGGCAGCTTGTGTCTGCAGCCATCAATGTTACCAGAGCATTCTCTCAGTTCTTAGGCGCTGCGATACAGGTAATTTGTTCATGTTTCAGATCTATGAAATTTATTATTATATTATGTTAGTTATAAAGTTGGAGTAGATATTTTCATATTTGTTGCAGGACGATACAGAAATATAGACTCTGATTTGAGATCATGACTGATGATCATACATAAATGATAAAAGTTATTATGTTAGAGTTTCTGTGTTTTATTGACATTGTTAGTATTGAATTTTTCAGAAAATTGGCTGGTTATGAAGAAAATATCGTAAGTTGTGCTAGTAACACAACATGTTCTCATTATTAATTAAATTCAACATAATTTACATCTAATTAAAATCTTCTTTTAACATAACTTTAATATCGTAACCTAAATTAATTCACTTATTTTAAATTTAAATATTTATTTAATTTAAAATTATAATATTTATAGTATAGAATAACTCGATAATCGTTCTTTCTCGTGATCTATTTTATACTGAATTTATAATAGCCTGAATTACCTGTGTCTCTAAATTTAAAGTAAGAAAACTACAGTCAACGTTAGTTAACGAGCAAGAGGCTCACCATGTAAGCAGTAATTATTACTATTTGGACCTTAAATGTACCAAAAGCACCGTTGAATATAAACTTCACTGCTGCTGAAAAAAAAGTAAGCCCAAGGCCCAAGACATAATGTTTATTGCCAATACAGAGCTTCTCTAAAATGTACTGGCAATTACTATACAGCAGTAGAAAAGCAATCTCTTTTATTTTGCATTTCCATTTACTAAATATTTACCAAACTGTGTTTTGGGTATTGATTTTAGACGTTCATTTGTTTTTGAAATGTTACTTTTGTCATTATTTGCCGTTAGGTCATGTCGGATGCCTTTATAATCATGAACCTGAACAAATCCTGACATTAGGTTGACCACTAACCACTCGATAAGAGGACGATTTTGTCTTGTTACTTAATATGTTCTCGTATCGTATTACAGGGTGCCGCTCAAACCATGCAGAGCGTATTCAGAGCCGGCCAAAAAGCAGCGACCGATGTCTACGTTAATGGTTCTGGCGGCTCCGGATAGCCACCCTAACAAGGACTCGAATCCGTTGGACTCGAAACTTTTCCGAAAGTGTCATAGTACGCACTATGTGTAAGTGCTTAAATGTAAATAGTTGTTTGTAATGTTATTCATAGTGTTGATTCGAAAATGTAGTTAAGTTCAATGTCCTCTAGGGATTAAACATACTGGGTAACTTAACCCTCTCACGGACAGTGATGTAGACACAATAGATGTTTTATTGTCATTAAAGCCATATCCGTTTACAGTGAGTGTTACATATATTAAAAAGAATATTATTAGCAAATTTTCATAAATGTACATACGTAAAATAAATATGCATTTGAGAATAAATGCATTTGTAAAGTTAGACTATTTAAAAACAAATGTGCCTCAATAATTAGAACGATAATGTAACATAAGCTAATCAAGTACCTACATATTTCTTTTTAATTTGTATTATTCGTTACCCACGTTGTTTCTGTAGAACTTGACCTTAGGAAAGTTCCTAGGCAGAGATGTAGAACGTTTTCAATCAATCTCTATGAATTAAGAATGTCACTTTTGTACTATAAATGTATATTTTTGATCTAGGTTTGCAACCTACACGTCTGTACCTAGACAAGCAAACAATGTGATGTTAGCACTATCTTAGTTTGTATTATTTAAATGCTTAATATTATCTGCCCCTATTTTGATGACAAACGAACATAAATGTAGGATTCCTAATTTAAATGTAAATAGGTTTCCATTACATGACGTTTGTCAAAGTTTTGAGAAAATACTGTTTTTTTTTGACTTTCATACGCTTAGCATTTATAGGGCTCAAATTTTTGGTAGCTTCATATCTTTGTTAACCGACTTCAAAAATGAGAAGGTTATCAATTCGGGTCGTATGTTTTTTTTATATGTTTGTTACCTCATATCTCCGTCATTTATGAACCGATTTGAACAATTCTTTTTTTATTTGAAAGATATACTGTTTTCTTTAGAATTGAGAAAATTATGACTAATATAGAAATTTAATTTATAATCCACTTATTAGGTATTTTAAATTTGAAAAACAAAACAAAAATAAATTCTCAATTAATAAATAAATTTAAAAAAAAAATCATTCGTCGTATTGAATATGACAGCTAATTTCCAAATGATTGTAACCCGACAAATGTATTAGTTCTAAGCCTCTCTATAATCTTAAGCCTAACATGTGCCATTTGCACGTGCTTGTACTCGCTTCTACATTCTTCAGCTTTTATTTATTTATTTATAATCAAATATCTGTTTCACATTCCAAAATGAATGTTACAGATCAACAATTTTGTTGTCAGGTTCCATTAGTTAAATGACTGCCAAATGATCGATCAAATTGTGCGACTTAAATAAAGATTATTTAAAAAAATGTCAATAAAAATAATTTTAATATTTGAAATTATTGGCTCTCTGTAATAAATTATTTAACGAAAATAAATAAAAAAATGTTAATTCATTTGTTCAGATTTTCATTTTTGTATATTTTTACATTTATTATTATTATTGTAAAATATAATTAATTGGTCTAATACTAATGTCACTAACGAACCTGAATGGTAATTAAACTGGGAATGTTTTAATTTGCGATAACCAAGCCGTTTAGCTTTTCACTGCCTTTAGGTGTAAGACTTTTATTCATACTACCCTAGTAATAAGTAAGGATCGGGTATTGTAGTAATTAATTAATTTTACCGAGTTTACAACTGTCAACCTAACATTAAAATGTTTAATTAACTTTGTTACAAAATTATTAAAGAAGTCTGTGTTTTCTAGTTTTGTCGCTGATAATCTCTCTTTATGTTTCCTACTTATACAAATATAATAAAAAATAATTAGCAGTTGTAAAATCGGTAAAATATAGCTTGATGATAACATAATTGTAATAAATTTCCGGAATTAATTATATTCAAACACTGCCGTAACGACTTTTAATTTTAAGTTTTTTTACTCATACATTTTGGACTAATTTTGTTCATTTGTTCGAAATTAAAATAAGCTGTACATATATTTTCATTTGTATATAGGTTTTTAAATGTATTGCTTTATGTTTGGCTTAGCGAAAATATTTTATATTAAAAAAATATCGATTTAGAAATAACAATTAATATCTATTGTATTTATGTATTTGTTTATTTATATTATGGGAGAAAAATAGGACAATAAATTATTTTTATAATCTATTGTATTATTTACCTTTAACCCAATTTCTATGTGCCGTATCGTCAGTATAACACTTACCTCATAATTGAATGAGCCCAACTCATAAAATTAGGATGTATGGCGTAATGCAGTCTCTGTTCCAATCCAAATACGTGAACGGCAACACGGAGGTCGTCTTCAAACATTATATTTGGTGCGTCTGTGCCATAATCTACATAGATAAGCACATTTAGCAGAAGGTTTCACTATCGCAGATGCTGTTAAAGGAAATCGAAATAATAACTTTTACGTTGACCTATGAAGTGAAGAATGCTGTCATAATTATGTATTTAAAAGACTTGTGATCAAAATAATATTGATAGATTAAAATAAATAATTAGTTTAAAAAAATAAAATTCAAATTATTTTGAGTGTCAGAGTATTCTTAAATACATTTCATATTATTTTTAGCTAGATGTAAATTAATTATGAAAATATTATAGTGACTTAAAGTGGTCGATGGCAAAACTAATTGGTATTAAACTATTGGCACATGAAATTTTACACGACCTTTGTTAATTTACGATTATTAATATGTTATTTTAATGTATGTTTTATTGCATATTTTTTAATGCCTTCGAATAAAATATAATTCTAACTACATTGAAAATCGAGGTTTTCATGTGAATTTTTTAATTCTTCATACAAGCTCCTGACACAATCTTTCGAGTTATATTTTTTTATGTGTGATTAGTGTAGCAGGCGCTCTCACAACACATTCGTAAGATGGTAGTCGTTTTAGTCTATTAACATGTTTTCTGTTTACATAATATATCATTAAAATCACCAACGAAACTGCTGGTATGGTGGCCTCCACTATGGCGGCTGGGAAAGGGGGTTAGGGGAAGGGAATGAGGGAGGTAAGGAAAGGGGAAAGGGAGGAAGTTGGGCCTCCGGCGCTCTCACTCACCGAGCGAAACGCAGTATTACGGATACTACTACTCTTACGTCGATTTTCTATGAGAGGGTAGTACTTCCCCGGACGATCCGGCCCATTCATGCTGAAACCAGCGTGGATCTACTACCGTATAAAAGTAAGTAAAGTAAGAAATGTTATAAATTTAACAGCAAATTGATGTATTAAAAATAATACTTAAATAATGGCAGAAAAATTACACAAGTCCTAAGCTAAGCAGACCTTATGTTATGTGTACTGGATAACTGAAATATAATACATACATACTATTTCTTTTTGTAAATACAAAGGTAGGTACTTAGAATACATAGAAAACACCCATACTGAATAAAAGTTACACATGGTGTATATAAAGCATACCTATACCTAATTCTATTCTATTCTAACAGTTGAGTAGTCGTGGATTCGGTTCCTGAGTCAAGTAAAATAATATTGGGTTTTTCTGTGAAAAAAGTCTTGGTGTGAAGCTAACTCGATTGGGCTAAAAAATATCAAACTTATTTACCAATATCACAGATTAAACAATCTGCGTATATGCATAACGTTACTTACAAGTACGTAACTTTAAATTTTGCTTAAATTGACAAGTCGCATTAAGTTCCTTTTATTTTATTTTTAATTTTAATGCTCGCCATAACATGCACCCACTTACGATCTTGTGCAACCAGACAAAATATAATGAATTGTAACGTTTAAACAGAGGACAAGTAAAGGACATCAAACAAGAAACTGTTCTCGATATAATTTGTAATAGTATATCTATTTAATTATTACCTGATGCTAGCGACTAGCTCCTGCTTCACACGTGAAAACTTTATACTATTTAAGACGTGATTACAAATTCTCTAAACTCATAAACCTTTCAAAATAATCTTTTTTTATTTCTGATAACGATGGTAGACGAGCCAACAGCCCACCTGATGGTAAGTGGTAACTGTCGCTCATGGACTTCTTCAATGCCAGAAAGCCGCCGCTGCCGCTGGAGTGGAAATGTGTAGGAATGAGGAGCCCTGAACAATAGTAAAAATCGTATCAAAATCAGATGCGTGAATTAAAAGTGGATAAACAGACAGAAAAAACATCGACTTTATACTATTAGAAATTATTATCTATAATCTTTATTCTATAATAATATTATTGATTTTTGTATGTTTGTTTTTTTAACGATTTAACTAAAAATCTACGTTACCGATTTGAAATATTCTTTCACCTTTAGAAATTAGTAAACCAAGCGGGTAACACAGGCTATAAATTCATTATGTGTAACATATTTTTTTAGTAAAAAAAAATTGATTGAAATGATGCAATACGACACTATTGCTATGATATTTTCCGTATGAGTTTTTTTATGAGATCGAATGAAACCTTTAATACCGAAGCAAAGCGAGGGCGGTCCTCTAGTATTTCATAAAGTCCCACTTGTCTAAAGTATCAGGTTACATTGTGTATGATAATTACATAATTACTTTCAATACCTAAAGGTGAACGAGTTTGGTAAAGAACTTATCCATTTATATCATGAAAGGAAAACTACCAGACATAGTGTGTTTTCTGATACAATACTTTAACAGTTTGATAGTAAAGGTCAAGATTAAACTGTCACTTCTTCATTTATTATTATATCAGCTGAAAGATACTACTACTATCTACTGCTGTCTTTCTTCACTCAAACATCCTAAATTGATGAATCATTACATTTCTTGTATAGGTTAATATTCGTACACTTATGACGAGTATGATGTCCCACTTTATATACACTCTACTTTATAGTATTTATATAAATAGTAGTAATGGTAGATAACTTAAACTTTGAACTTTGTGTTAATATGTTCTCTAAGGAATTTTAACACTTTAATTTTGTACCTCTGTCTTCTAACTCGATCTTCTCTATATATTTATACAATATATATACATTACATAATTTAAGTCGCAGGCAAATTATATAAACTTGCCGTTTACATACTGCCTCGACAGTCATCGGCTTTGTGTAATAATTAATACCATAGCAGATTGGGTTAGTTAGGTTAGGTTAGAACTGTGACCCCCTCCCCCCCAACGGGGTTCTCGCCTTGTCGCGGCGGGGGGGCTTAGTAGCCGTGGTTACCAAGAACCA
Organism: Parascotia fuliginaria; assembly: GCA_963082885.1. Classification (NCBI taxonomy): domain Eukaryota; kingdom Metazoa; phylum Arthropoda; class Insecta; order Lepidoptera; family Erebidae; genus Parascotia; species Parascotia fuliginaria. The sequence goes on from OY720175.1 coordinate 18,328,964, forward strand.
CGGTGAACCAAGAGGAACCCCAAGGAGCTCCTCTGGGCTTTGCCGGTAAGCCCACGATGGAGCGGCTCCGGTGGGTTGCGGTGCTGTTTGGGCGGCACCGCAACTGGGTCGGGCTGCAGTGTTGCTTCGGCGACACTGCGGCTGAGGAGTGGCGGGGCCGCGGCGGGAGAGGAGTGCCGGTATAACGGTGCACCGCTCTCCCTACCTTCCGCGGCCTCGGCGGGGCCGCAACCGCCAGATTGCGGACGCGGTGGGGCCGCAGGGGAAGAGGAGTGTCGGTATTGCGATGCGCCGTTCTCCCTATCCTCTGCGGCCGAGTTGGCCTGCGGGCGGCGATCGGGCAGTCGCCGCCCGAACAGCACGGGCCCGAGACGGCAGTGCGCGTGTTCCGCACGCGCCTCTCGAAGGAGGGGGGGCTAGGCCCCTAAATCGGACGGGGCCCGCTCGCGGTGAGCGGGCCATGGCCCGTCGGCGTCGGGGTCGCGGATGAATGCGCAAGCGACTCCCGTGACCCCGACACTCTGGCCGTCTGGAGGAACACCGTGGGTTTTAGTCGGTATGCTGGCCGCGCTTTGAGTGCGGTCGGAGAGTCCGACATAACCCCCGCCTTGCCCGGGCGGGTGCGTATGCGTAATGCATTTCCCACGTAAAAAAAAAAAAAAAAGAACTGTGACCCCCTGAGCACGAGCCGAGCAAGCGAAGCGAGCGTGCCTCCGGCGCCGCAGCGGCCGGTGAGTGCTATAAACTATATATATAATATATTTGTTGTCAAACTAGTTCAGTTCAAACATTCCTAATTAAGTACCTATACACATCGCTGGTAACATATTTGGTGTTATGTAATGTGCCGAGTCAGATTGTAAACTGATTATAAACATTTTCCTGCGACATTATATAGGTAAAATGGTAAAACGTGTTCACAATACTATAAGTACTTGCTCATATCTACTTACTATATTATACTATACTGATACAAAGAAACAATAATACTAATCATTTAACAATCAGTATAATCAACACACAAACCAGTTTTGATTCACCGATATAACATATTTTTTAAATGTTTTTCGACCTTCAGACTGTGACAGAGCGAGTAGTTTTTTAAGCATCTGGTATTTGAATTAGTTGCTTAAATGTAGGATTGGACTTGTTTGCTTCATGAGCTATATATAACGTCTTATATGTAGGTTTAATGGGTGGAGTTATTCTGTAAGAACAAATAGATCACCGAATTTGACGTAGGAGTAGTGTTGTGTATCTTTTAAATATTTGTATTTTATTTAATGTAGATAGAAACACTAGCAGTATGCTGGTAAAGGACTGGCTTATTAATCTATACTATTATATAAAGCGGAATAATTTGTTTGTTTGTTTGAACGCGCTGATCTCTGAAACTACGAGTGGGTGACGTTTCGGACACAAAATGTTCGGACACTTTGACCGAATCGACAATTTTTTTTTTTAAATGTTTTTACTTACGTTTCGGACACTAATAAAATATTCTGTTTTGTACGGTTAGACAAAAACATCCAGTGATACCTTAATGTTGAAATCCCTTTTCTTCCGCCTAATATATTTTAAAGCATGCGACATATTTTATACAGGTAAAAAAATGTAAAAAGATTTGTATGCACATTTTATTTAAACCTTTTTTCTGGCTGTACTAAGCAGCTACTACGAATAGGCAGTGTCCGAAACGACAGAGAAAATAAAATAAAATTTAAATGTGTCAATTCGGCCACTGTGTCCGAACATATTGTGTCCGAAACGTCAGCGACCCGTAACTACCAGTCGGATTTTAAAATTCTTTTTGCGTATGGTAGCCCAGTTCTCGAGGAAGGTTATATATATGTAACATCACGCTACTCGAGCAGAGCAGTAAGCAAAGACGCTTGTGAAACCACGCCGCGGCAAGCTAGTCTACAATAATCGTTGAAGAATCGAACAAATTTTTGTCCTTTAAGACAGATCGAACTAATAAGTGGATAATACCGTAACGACTATTCAAACTTTTTCTGCCTACCCTGAGCCTCTAGACAAGCGGCATAGATATCTATTCTATTCATAGAATAGAATAAAAAATGTATGGGATTGACATAAGCTAACGCTAACATTGTCGAAAGCTTATGTCAATCCCAAACATTTTTTATCTATTCTATGAATAGAATAGATATCTATGCCGCTTGTCTAGGGCCTCTGACGCCCTAGGCAAGTATCAAAGATTTCTATTCTATTCATAGAATAGATAAAAAAATGTATGAGATTGACATAAGCGTTGGCGTTAGCGTATGTCAATCCAATACATTTTGTAATCTATTCTTTGAATTGCTTGCCTAGGGCCTCAGGTCTCATATTACTTGAGGTCTCTTAATATGTATATATATATATATTATAATACTTGATCATTTGAACACACTTTCTTGTAATAAACTACTTTAATATATAACAAAATTGTGCACAGCTTACAGATAACACTGCAAGTACTTAGATAACAATAGATTGGACTCGATTATCGGTCTCAACCAAGTTGATAAACACATTTTCGTGAACAGCAGGTGAGTATAAAATAATCAACATCTGTGATAATGATTATATGGAGGTGATCAAATCAATGAGTCAGATGTAATACATATTGATAAAAAAAAACGATTACCGATTTGCGTTTAAAATTTAAAGTTAAGATTAATATGAAGTAATTAGAAAGTATGTATGGATGGTATGTATGGATACTTTTCCACGCAAAATCTACTGAACGGATTTTAATGAAACTTGACAATGATATAGCTCATATATCCGATTAATACATAAAATAATAATAATATAAAAATATTGCGTAATTTTTTAAAGCACGCAAGTTATGCTACCGGCTACATCTGGTTTAAAATATAAGTTTATTACTTTTAGGTAAGGCGATGTCTTACTTAAAATAGTGTAGTAGAGTTTACCTTACAGAATTCTTAAAGCAATTTGATCATCATTACATCATCGGCCGAAGACGTCGACTGCAGGGTAAACCTCTTTTTAAAGGTGAAGAGTCTTTGCCATACTCACAGCACTCGATCACAGTAAGGGTTTTAGTACCTACGCACTGCCATTGAAATCCTACTACAAATGCGAAAATTTGTGTGTGTGTGTTTGTTACCACTAAGTGCCTAAACAACTAAACGGATTTTGACGACAATTGGTATGTAGATAGATTTGGTGTTGGTGACGGACATAGGCTAATTCATAAATATTACTTTGTATCTGTTACTTTGTAAAGTGACTCAAAACTGATCCCATATATATAGATAGATATAATCTTCTTTAATGTACACCAATTACATGTTTACAATGACATTAGACGAGACAATACACATAACAGTCTCTCAGTTCCATATTGCGGGAGATAAAGATAAAATGATAATAATAGTAGATTTTTGCAAAGTTATTGTACATTTTAGTTTATAACTAAATAAATTATAGTTAACTTGCCTTTCTAATAATATAAACAGCATTTACAACTTACAACAGTGACTAGAATTCTAACTAGTATACATGTTATTATTGTAATTTGTAACTCCGTGAGCATTTGAATACTTTATCGGATAAGTATACTACTATGTTAGATCCAGTATAGAAATAGCAATGATCTATCAAAATTCAAAATACATCAACACAGGGTCGTCACACTGTACAGTGGAGTCAACTTAAATCTGTAAAGCTATAGAGCAATGACATAGTTAATAAATCGCTTGATTCAGACACCATAATGTTTTGTGGAATGGTTAAGTTGATATTTTGTAGTTCTAAAATGGTAACCAAGTATACGGCCTGTTAACAAGCAATATATATTATTTAAAAACAAAATACCTGACTGCCTAAAAAAGAAAAGAAATAAACCCATTTTTTTTGTCTCGTGCTGACGCTATATTCAAATATTTTGTGTCACTCCCACAATTAAAACGAATATATTATTTTAAAATCCATTAAGCCATTTAGGTTGTAGAGCGTACCAAAGAAATAGACAAATTTACACACATACATTCATAGATACATACATTCCTGGAACTCTTTACCAGTACATGTGTTCCCATCTAATAATTATCCTGGGTCCTTTAAGCGGGGTGTGAAAAGCATCTCATTAAGCCGCCATAGTAGAGGCCACCATACCAGTAGTCTGGCTTTTGGAATGGTGTCCGCCACTTTTGGATTCCACTGACTGGTTACCATCAGGCAAAGTGGAGTCAATTTGGTATGCAAATATAAAAAAAAATTATACTTACATACATACTCTCGAAAAACATCTATCCGCTTTGACTTCGGCAGTCTGGCAAAAATTATACCAAAGAACAAATAATTTAAAGAAGAATGTGATTTTTTTAACGATACGAAATAGACTCCACTACAAATGGTAAGTAGAAGGAATGTAGGATACTATTTTAAAAGACTTTAAGGAAGCTTTTTCACTGCGATATTTTTCAAAGTTTAAAGAAATACAGTGAGATAATGAATGGAAAAACGTGTAGTGAATCGACTGTTTACAAGTTGGTTTTAGGTATTGGCAGTCAACTGATGAATAAAGACTGCTAATGAAAAGCAATTTACCATTTAGATTGTATGAATCAGCTACTAAAACTAGAAGAAGCTGCCTCGACTATACCACCTTTTAGCCAGAACACTTCGGCCTTTAAAATATTTGTGCTATAATTATATTACTGTACAGATTTCTCATAATATTTTTCTGCACTCAATCATCATTACCATATCAGCCAAAAGACGTCCACTGCTGGACATAGGCCTCCTCCAATTTTCGCCACCGTGGCCGGTCGTTCGCCGCCCTCATCCATCGGTTGCCTGCCACCCTTATAAGGTCGTCGTCCACCTAGTAAGGGGTCTGCCCACGCTGCGTTTTCCGGTTCGTGGTCGCCACTCTAGAACCTTTCTGCCCCAACTGCACTCAATATCTCAATACTATTACACGAGTAAGTCTGGAAGGGATCGCTTTTAGCGATAAGACCGCCCATTGTACAACTTCTTTCTATCTTCTGTGTATGTCTCGTGTAATGTTACCATAAACTTGTAATTGGTGTACAATAAAGAATATTTTATCTATCTATCTACCGGCGATGGTGATTCAATAATATGACGTATACAACGCCACTTAGATAAAAATAAAGATATATTTATTTGTTGTGTAGCTTACAGGAGATACATCCTTACTGTATGCATTATCCTAACCCAAGTACGACATACTACTTAATAAGATATTTACTACTTAATAAGAGTTATCTATATTATGTATATAATTGTTTGTCCTGACTGATATATCAACGCAGAACCCAAACTGCTAAGCCCAGAAAGCTGAAATTCTCAACATTCTTTTATTCTATAACATAAGCACTCGCCAAGAAACGATTTTTAAGAGGATGAAAAATGGTTAAAATAATTAAGAACTTTTTTGTTTGCAAACACTTGAAACTTGGTTATAATATTCTTTGAGATACAATGTATTTCTGATTCAGCATTTATAAAAAAACAATATTTGATGGGATGGAACGGGGTTACTAAGTTTGTATGGGAGATATTTTAGTTACTCTCAGATGTACTTGAAACTTGGTCTTATTGTTCTGTAAATTAAGCGTATACATGTTCTAGCATTTTTTATTAAATCAACTGAAATGTAAAAAGATGCGAAGCGAGGGCGGCGGCTAGAAGGTATAGTTTAAAGATTATAGTAGTAGGTACTAGTCTATAGGTAAGTCATCAATTTAAAGTGATATACGACTGATTGCTTCGTCGATACGGTGGTACCGAGTAAATATATTCTGTGGATAGTACTAACAACTCAGTATTTGCAAAGATTTTACAAACGAAACGTTTAGAAGGCAACAAGTTCACTTAAAATGATAGATTTGTCAAACTGGATATGATAACGAAGGCAACAGAGAATATTACCCTCAATGACTTGGTCTAGACGGTTGATTTACTGATGTCATTAAACGTACATGCGACATAGTTGACATTAGATGAAATGGAGCAATCATGGAACATATCAACATTGTAGCTGATGGACTTTGGATGGACGAACTTGTACTAATGAGGACTAAGGTGATTATTATCAGCACAACTTATGAATAAAAGATGCAATTAATTATAATGATGGTTCGATCGTTTAATATTTGGAAACTGCAGACAATGACTGAATTAAAACATCTGCTTGACTGTAAGATATTTTCATAAAGTTTTGGTGCATTCGAATTTGACCACAAGTACCTACACAGAACAACAGATTTTTGCTCAAGCCTGTTTACTGTCCCACTGCAGGGCAAAGGCCTCTTAGCATATAGAGAAGGTATGAGCATTAATCACCACGCTTGCTCAAGGTGGATTGGCAATTTTAGACTTTTAAGTCCAGGTTTCCTCACAATGTTTTCTTCAGCGTAAGTCAGAAATATCCAGGATAAACTTAGAAACTACAGATTTAAAAATCACATTAGTACTTGCCCGGAAAAAAATTCATAAAGTAATTAAGGAGATAAATGGTAAAATATACATGAGTTCTTAAAATATATATAAGAAATAAAAAAATATAGTTGCGCAACTTTATGAATAAGGAACCAAGAAACAAAAAATAAATATAAATTTCTCTGTAAGAGCACATGCCAACAAATACAACCATTAATAAAATCATTAACACATAGTATTTAAATAATCTATTGATATGTGAATAATCTATATGTATTTAATATTCTAATATATACTTCTAATTGTAATAATTTAATCATTTGTAGTCTGTTACTGTCCCAGCCCAACTGCAGGACAAAGGTTTCTTCTCATACGAGAAAAGACAGGAGCATTCTTCACTACTCTTTATAAAGTCTAGGTTTCTTCACGATTTTTTCTTTTACAACACGTCAGTAATGTCTAAGGTAAATTAAGAAAGTACCAAATGAATTTGAAATTTAGTCACATTGGTGTTTGTCTGTTTACAAACCCACAACATGGGTGCAAACCACTGAGCTATTAGGATAAATTTAAAATACCAGATGATTAATTTATTAAATGTTTAAACACCTGATACTCGTGTGTGTAAAAGTTGTCGAACGTGTTTTAAATGTTCGATGGTTTTTTATTTGCTATGTTACGAGTATGTTTAGCGGCTCTGGCTTGGCCAGCAAGTGTATTAATATTTGTGCCTATCTTGTTTTAATTTTTAAATATATTTTACAGCGTTATAAATTGTAGTTCAACTAGCTGCGCCTCGCGGCTTCGCCTGCGCGTTAAATGAGATTTGTCCCAATTTTCCTATTTAAAATAGCCTATCTCCGTCTCCCGCACCGAATTTATCTACATACCAATTTTCATCGAAATCGGTCCAGCCTGTTTAGAGGGTGGGTGGTAACAAACACACACACACACACACACACACACACACACACACACACACACACACACACACACACACATACAAACTTTCGTATTTATAATATTAGTCGGATACTTGGATGGTTTTATCGTTACTTTAACGTTTCTATCAAATTCGTTTTATCGTTGCCGTTGTTTCTGATTTTGAGAGATTAATTAAACAGACCTAATGATTTAAAGTCGTGATTATTATTAGGCTTAGACTTAGACGAGTGTCAGTATGTAATTAGATTTTGAAATATATACAGAGATAGAAAAAGAGAGAAATATATAAATCTATACTATTATTTATAGCGAAAGAGTTTGTTTGTTTGTTTGTTTGAACTCACTAATCTCTAGAACTACCAGTCGGATTTGAATAATTCTTGTTGCTTATGATAGCCCAGTTCTCGAGGAAGGCTACATAACATCACGCTACTAGCAACGGGCGCAGAGCAGTAAGCAAAGAAGCGAGTGAAACCGAGCAGCGGAAAGCTAGTAGGTAATATATTATATACTTTTGTAGTACTTACTAGTAGTAGTTTAGTAATGGTCTTCAAACTATAGCAAAAATCACGTGGCGAACTGCTATGTCCTTAGCACTATGGCTACTTTGCACTAGTGAAGTACATCCAACTGCTAAAAAAATAATGTTTCGTAAATCGCTTAGAAAAACATCTCTAGTACATAAGTTATACTTATAACCCTTAAGTACTACATATATATTATCCGCTAATTTGCTCTATAAATAAATACTCTGCTTATGAATAGCAAGTTACTTAGAAACAATACGGATACAAAATACCCATACTATTATCATATCTAATTACATAATTTATGTAAGTATTGTTTTATTTATAACTTCCCGCGGTGCGGTTTCACTCGCATCTTTGCTTACTGCTCTGTTCCCGTCGCCAATAGCATGATATTACATAGCCTATAGCCTGCTTTAAGAACTGGGCTATCAAACGCATAAAGAATTATTTAATTCCGACTAGTAGTTGCAGAGATTAGCGCGTTTTAACAAATAAACAAACAAACAAACTCACCCGCTTTATATAATAGTACTATATAGATTAGATTTACATAGAAAGAAAGAAAAAGACAAAACGCAAAGTAAATTTAAAATAATACTGCTTCCGCTGCCTTCGTTTAGCGCTGCCACTATCTATTAACAGGTCCTCTATATGATTTCCTCACGGTAGGTAAGCAATAGCTTGATGATGGACAAAAGAAACTGTGGTATACTCACTTACTTAACAATGGTTCTGCTCTCATAGCTCGTTGCGCTCACTGATCGGTAAACGAACTTTGGGTCTCGAACCAAACGGTTCAGCACTTCATACTTTTGTCGCTCAATTAAAGCCTGCGACTCTTTACCAGCGCATGTGTTCCTATCTAATTATGATCCTGGGTATTTTAAGCGGGGCGTGAAAAAGCATCTCACTAAGCTGCCATAGTGGAGGCTACCATACCGGTAGTCTGGCTTTTGGAATGGTATCTACCACTTTTGGATTAAACTGACTGCTTACCATCAGGTAGAGTGGATTCACTTTGGTAGGGTAAAGCAACTTCGAGTGCGGCTGGCCCATGGATAGGGACCGCATAGTTGTATTTGATGTGAGCGTCTCCGTGTTTCTGAGGGCACGTTAAAAGTCGCTCCTAGTTGTTAACAAGTTGATAACAGTCGTTAGGTCAAGTTGGATGCCTCTATAATAAAAAGGGCGACCTGAACAAACTTTGACACTAGGTTGACCTCTAACCATTCGATATTTGATTTGATTGGTTCTGCAATATTTGAACACTATAAATAAATATCCAGCGAACTTGGAACCTATCTATAAGAAATTATTTCAAACCTTCATTAAATAGTAGTGCCTTAAAATACTTAGTGAAAAAAATAACAAATGCACTAGTCCTCAGTAGGATTTTCCAAAGTTCACCTCGAGATCTCTGGGATGCCATCATCAGATCCTGGTCTCCACCCTTGGAATATCTTCTTCCCAACAAAAAAAGAATCATCAAAATCGGTTCTTAAACGACGAAGCTATCTGCGTACACACATAAAAAACTATATATATACGGCCGAATTGAGAAACCTCCTCCTTTTTTGAAGTCGGTTAATAAAAGAATGTCATACTTTTTATATTTAATATAAGAATTGAACCTATTTATAGATACTGACAAAGGCTGGGGTTTTCCGAAATACATGACATTAAAGTTTATACAAAAGGTGCAAAATGTCGTCAGACTGGTACTTAGATGTGTGATTATATCTATAGTCTACGTGCTTGGTAAATGTTCGATTCTGTTGGTTTTGGTTATACCTACGACTGATTGGAAATAATGAATAACATTTTATAGTTTTGTACGGATTTTTATTGTTTAGTTTTTATGTTTTGGTTATTCAAAACCTATAGAATACCCATCGTATAGGTTCTTAAAAATGAAATGCTGTCTGAATATTATTATTCATTTCAATTGGCATTCTAATTTCAAATTAACTGCTTAATATCTTTAATACGTCTTTTTTTAAAATAACAGTTGTTTATTTGTTTTTCAGCCTTTTGAAAACTAAGAATCACGCGTATGTCAAAATATTTATCTAAGGAATCTAGTTTTCTACGGCTATTTTCACATTGTACACCTTCTATACTATAAATCCATTAGCGACGTAGTCCACTCAGAGCACCTGTCCAACGAGTACCTGCGCGTTGAGCACCTAGCCTAGTCCACGTTAAGCACCTATCTAATATTTTGGCAGTGAGAGACACCTGCCGAAATATTGACAGGTGCTCAACATGATATTTAGTTTAATTTCATCTAATTACTAACTAATTAGATCAAATTAAACTAATTACTTATCCATGCCTTTGGCATGCTTTTAGGTACTTGACAGAGATTTATAAGGTGATTAGATAATTTTTCGTTGATCATCCTTTCAGAAACTCAAATCTCATGCTATTTCGATTGTGAATATCGACTTAAACAATTAACTTTACCGTTGTTTCTATAGGTGCTTCTTTACTCTACGTCACACGTCAGTTTGTGACAGATAATGTATATGTATTGCGAAGATTTAATCTTTATACTTAAATCCTTTGATTAATGTATTGTTTACTAATTCTGTTCAGGTAGAATTTATCCACATTGCCCCACTAAGCTGCCCCAGGCAAGTTACTTTTAAAATCCAACAAATACAATTTTAATTATTTTTTTCTGTAAAGTTTCCTGTAGATAATATATAAGATAAATTTCCTGCAAGATCTATAGCTTTAAACCATCTTCTACAGTCCTCAAATGTATGACAGAGCAAAATTGTGTTCGTTATAAAATAAAATATTTGTTCTCAGTCGAAGCACCCAGGGCGCTATTCTTTCTTACAGTTTATTAGTGTCACAAAAGCACACAAGGTACTACTGTTTGTTTTGTATTTGAATCTTAGACTTGATACCTGAACGCCAGAGTACCTAGAGTACTTTTAACTATCTTAACTGTAAGTATAAGTTGGATAATAAATAAATAAATAAATAATAATAATAATATTCTATCACATTCACACAGGGCTATCTAGCCCCAAATTAAGCAATTTTATTTGCTTGTGTTATGGGTACTAAACAACTGATATACTACATAAATACATTTTGTTTTTTGTAAAAACATAATTATTATAGATAAATTACACCCAGACACAGAACAAACAATCATGCTCATCACACAAAGGTTTGTCCTGGGTGGGAATCGAACCCACGACCTCCGGCTTAGCAGTCAGGGTCACTAAACACGTTAAAGATGTTTACTAATATGTCACCATACAAGTGCCGTAGAAAACGCGTTACGTTCTAGACTTCATGTAATTGCATAGGACGTTACGACTTAGGCAGTTTTTTGTGTTTGGTGTTTTTTTCAGTTGTATTATGAAGGGGGGTAGACAAGCAGTGGAAAAACTGGCTGAATACCTGAACTCCATACATCCAAATATTCGGTTTACATATGAAATGGAGACGGACAGATCGTTAGCCTTTCTCGATGTGAAAGTAATGGTTCGAGAAAATGGGTGCTTAGCACACATGGTCTACAGGAAACTGACACACACAGACAGGTACCTTCACGCCGATTCACACCACCATCCGCGGCAATTACAATCAGTCGTAACCTCACTGACCAATCGAGCATATGACCTATGTGAGCCTGAACACTTGAACAGTGAGCTTATACATGTTTAGGAGGTACTAAAGCGGAATGGATACCGGCCAAGCATGCGACGTCCAAAGAAGATGGAAAAGATAGCAGAAGTAAGCAGAGCACCAGCTTTTATGCACTATATAAAAGAAAAAGTTGGAACAGTACTACAGAAATACTCCATAAAGACTGTATAAAGTCCGCACTCCAAAATATCTCATCCCCTGCGTACTACGAAAGATGTCATCCCTCTACAAACACCTGGTGTTTACAAGGTGGATTGCAGCTGTGGAAGTTCCTACATTGGACAAACCAAACGCACAATAGCGGAAAGGGTAAAAGAACATATCACAGCTGTCAAGAACCGTCAAACAAATAAGTCTGCGATTGCTGAACACCTGTTAGAGTCAGGAACCAACCACTGGATTGAGCTACATAAGCCGCAAGTGCTTTACACTGATCGGCATTACTACTCCAGGATAGCTCGAGAAGCGGTTGAAATTAAAAAGTATCGAAATTTCAACCGAGAAGACGGATACCATTTATCTCCATCTTGGAATCCAGTAATCAGCAGGTGTGAGCGTAGCAGTTATGACAAAGTAGGCCAAAGTAAAGACGTCGTGAGTGTTGTGTGACTTTTTACAAAACAGTGTAACAAAAGACAAAGTGAGGGTAGTTGCCGAATCCCTAGCTTCAAGGCGAAGACGACGCCTGGCTACATCAGTCAGCCCGTGACCATGGTCGGTGTAATTCGACTGAAACGTCGGGTAAAGAGGTATGACACCTTATAATAATTTTCTAACAAGAGTAGACCCGTTTCATAAATATAGTTAATATCTTTATTGTGTGAAATTACGTTCATCAGATGGCACAATAATTATAGATTGAAAATTGAAATTAATTTTTTTTTATTTGACAAGAAGAAAGAATACAATTTATTTCATGTTACATTATTTGAGAATTACATTTTTGTGCTCAATGCAAGGTAAATCCTGTGTCATAGGAACCAGTTGTATTAAAAAAAGGCAATATTATAGCCATTTTTAAATGTAGTGATTACAATGTAGTTACCCAATGGGAGTTTAAAAATACATTACATGAAAATTAACTTTTGAGCATCGATGAGTTTCTTAACATTATCGATCTTGTTAAATTTCATAAGTGCTTTGTGGGCCTTCTACAATAGTATTTTATAAACTACGGAAATATCGGATTAACCTATATAAAATTATAAGATCCGTATTAATAATTGTATTGGAAAAATGAGTATATTATTAGAGTACGATGAAGTGATAAATATTCAACATGGGCTTTTCCTATAAAGTATGTACTTTTGTTTTTTAGTTTCAAGGATGACGGATGCTTTTAAGTTTGACGTCGTACTTTTGTAACTCGATGTGATGTCACTTTTATGACGTTCTTATTTTTTGCAGCATTAAAATTGACCGCTAGGTAGGTAGGTAGGTAGGTATATTTATTTAATTATTAGGGCCAGGGGGCTTACCACCACCTCTTGCAGTATTATTTGAATGTTACTTTGTGTTTTGTCTTTTTCTTTTGTAACATTAAAACAAGGGTTGAGACAAAGTAAGGTTATAGTAAGATTGCTATTATAGTTTGTGGTAAGGCCCCTAAACAGGATTTGGAGATGAATGCTTATCAACAAGAATATACTGAATGCAAACTTTCACTTCTTTGATAAATCTATATTCAGCAACCTACGTCCTACGGTAGATTAAATAAATAAAAAGCTATGACCACCTAGAAGCGATTGCAAACTTGAATTGAAATTAAATATTTTAGGACTGACGGAACATGTCAAAATATCATTAGAGATTCAAAGAACGTTTTAATATAAAACTTATCCTGTTTATTTTGTACAATTCATCTAAAAAATAATCAAAACATAAAAAATCATTTTATTTTTGACTAGAAATACCGATTTTTTACAATATATAACCACATAAAACAAATCAGGATGTAATAGTGTTTCAATATTATACATACAACATACTACCAAGATATTACTGCATGAGTACTCATAGTAAATCAGATCCGTTGCCGTCGTACGGCCATGTTATCTCGATCGATCACAGATTTGACGTAAGAGGTCACTTCTTAGAACCGAATTGGTATACGTAATGTGCCGTGAAGATTACCAATTCGTGCGCAAACTAATTTTGAAAAAAGTAATATCATTTGTTCAACGCAAGCTAGTAAAGTACCTACAATACAACCTGCGTGCTAATATTTTCCCACTACAGGATGAGGGTCTTCTTTCTTATAGCGAAGAATTAAAAAAAAAAGGTCATTACGGCTGTTTCACCAGTTACTGATAAAGTACGATAACTTTAACTGACAGATAAACTCTTTTAAATATAAGATACAATTAACAAGAAAATGTTTTATCTGTTAGATATTTCAGACACTTTAGCAGCTAGTGGTGAAACAGGCTCATCTCAATACAGTATAACAATAACTTCCTTTTTTTTTTGCCTGTTTCCTTCGCTGCTACATGAATTCCTTCTTTATCATGATCAACAACGACTTGGTAGTATTTTTGCGATTTTTCTATTAATACTCATAGATTACTTGACTTCAGTTGCCTGTTGGTAAAAACAATTTTATGCCAGCAGATAATATGCTGACGGTAGCTAGTATCTAAATATTCAGTAACTTTCGTCTTTGCTTACTGCTCTACGCCCGTCGCCAGTAGCGTGATGATATGATATATGCCTAACCTTCCTCGAGAACTGGTCTATCATTCGGGAAAAATTAAATCCTACTGGTAGTTCCAGAGGTTAGTAAGTTCAAAAAGATAAATAAACTCTTCCGCTCTTTAATAGTATACTTTTTAAATAATTTAATTTTACATACCTACTTTGAAATATTTTCACGATGAAGCAAGATGTACAGTTAGATTAGCTGCTCATATAATGTAGTATGTACGCTGTTTACTATACTCGTTAACATTATGAGTCTATTGTAATTTTAACTAAGATATTATGTAGACATGTTGTAATTGTAAACAGAATGTACCGCTATGAATTCAAAATGGCGTCGAGATATTGTATTTATTTACGTAAATATTTGGGTACTAACTTTCTTTTTACATTGCATCAATAATTATCAAAGATAGCTCATAATCATCTTTTTATAAATTAATTTATTCTTATTTTTATTTCTTTTTATCCAAAATAAATCTATTACAAGATGTAATGAGACCTATAATTAAATACCTCAAGTCATTAGAAAAATACCGCTGCCATTATTCGAATCGAAATTAAAGTATTTGTAATAGACATGTGGTTTTACAACATAAATTAATAGATATTTTAATTATAAGATCTATTAACCATATTTATTTATTTATTTATTTATTTATTTATACGTTTATTTATACTTCACAGCTTACAAAACAATTACAATCTTCATAGTTTCTTAATACGCCAATAAAGAAGTACATATTATATAGCTAACAGTTTAGAGTTAATAGAGAAAACAAAGGGTGGTAACAGTTTATAGTCAAGCTACCTATAACTTTTAGTAAATATTAGCATAAAAGGTTTTGTTTGAATGCGTGTGTTTAAGTATTTGTGTGCGTGTGTGCGTATGTGTATGTGTGTGCGTGTGCTTGTGTGTATACATGTATGTATGTGGCAGTTGAGCGCGCTGTAATCAGCGCGCTCAACTGCGCGTATTACTGCACTATTACATGTCGTTAGGTGCTAGGATCTTTAGTATTTCTTTTTTGAAGGCGTTCCGGGTGCAGTTAAAAGGATCTATGGTATCGAATTTGCTGTTGTACAGTTCAGGGAGACGCATGAATGGTGACATTTTTACGTAGTTAGTGGAAGCTGAGGGCGCCGTCAACAAAGAAGTATGCCTAGTACGTTTAGCCGGTACATTGAATTGTAGCTTGTCGAGTAGTTGAATACAATCGAACCTACCATTCAATATATCGTACAATAGCAGCATATCGGCTACTAAGCGCCTATTATAAAGACAGTCAATTTTGTGGTATTTGCAAGAACCCTTATAATCAAGGTTTTGCACTTTATATTTGTAGTTTAAGTGTTTAATAAATTTCTGTTGAACGCCTTCGATGGCTTCAGTATATTTTTTATAAAATGGACACCATACGACACTGGCAAATTCCAGAATACTCCTTACATAAGAAAAATATAAAATCTTAATACAGTGTGGATCCTTAAATGGTTTACTATTTCTTATCACAAAGCCCAGTGATATGTTTAGCCATATCAAATAAAATCAAAATGTATTTATTAAGTTTGGTTAATTGAAGTAACAACTAACAACGTTACAAAATTACAAAATGTCAGCCAATTACCAATAACTGGCAAGAAACTCAGGCCACTCTTTTTATTTGGCAGGTTATTACAATTTTTGTAAGTTACAATTTCAAGTAGCATGCAAAGTGACGCAGGCAATACACTTAACTCTATAGGTAAGTAATTACAGCTTTCTATGTTGTAAATAAAAAATAAATTTTTTGTGCTTTACGGGCTGCCTCAATTTGCATATTGCTACAAAAAGGTAAAGGCAACATGTGAACTATGGTAAAATATGTAGAGACTTTTTGTATAAATAATGTAGTTGTCTCGTTCATTTGCTGATAAGCCATGGTGTTAGTTAAAGAACGTGCTATCGACGCCACCGCCATATTTGTGCCGTTTGTGGAATAAAAGTTATTAAGTATTAAAATTCGCATGCCTATAAATGGTAAATACATATCGGCCTATCTTATACAATATATCATCAAACTTTACCATATGTTCAGCGAATTGTACTTAATTACGACTGGTTGGAGTTTTGATGCAAGAAATCTATTAATTATATTGTCTTTTTTCATTCTTTTTCTAATGAGGTGATATCTAAAGAGTTTATAATAATATCACAAAACTACACAACGCCATCTTGATCCAAAGTAAGCAATAGTTAGTGGTATCATTAGGTTCTAGAATGCGACTTAATGTTTATATATTATAGAATACGAACGACATGCAATTTGTGAAGTGTAGTTTATACGTTTATATATATTATTAAGTATGTTTGTCTGTAATATATCTATCTATGAGTCTATGCAACCTGAAAAATAAGAACACTAATAAGAACAATAATATAATAACTTTAAAGCTAAGTAAAGTTCGTCCTTATGATTTATGGATTAAATGAACTAAACGAAACCACCCTATCTTTGCTTACGAAAGCGTCATACAGTGGCTTTATACCGATTTATTTGAAAACCTGATTTGATGCAATGGATAGATCAGCGCTAAATCGCTTTAACAATAAGTCAATATGTCTATTAATGATAGCGCTTCAGCGCCGAACGAAAAACCGGGATTTTCAAAAATCAAATACCTTTTAAAGTTTGTGTAGAGAAAGCTACTGTTAGGTAATATCAAATTACGATTGCGGTAACCATTTTTTTTATGAAGGGGATGAGTTCGGCAAATATCTTCTTTATGAAGGGTCGAAATCTCCTGCAGTGGACGTCTACTTTCAGGTATGTAAACATTTGTGACGGCTGATGAGATGTATTCAGCGTTGGGAAATATCTAAATTTGGCAGAAAAGATGACAGAGGCGAAATGGACAATGTTAGAAAATTGAAATTCTTGAAACTTTATATAAAAAAACTTTAAAACTGTGGTGGAAAGTTTTTCTAATGAGGTTTAATAAAACAACATACTTAAATAAAGCACGTTTACCAAATCAGTTTGAGCGCTTAGTGATATCAATATTCAATCAACTGAAACTGGTTTACTATAATAAAAGCTTTATTTACGATCGTTTCTACTTGTAGCTAAGTACTTTATTCTACTATTGTCTCTGCATGTACTCTGAAGATAAATAGTACAGAATTCACATTAATTAAAAGAAAAAAACGCTTGATATGTTTTTGTTCACTTAACCAGACCACCTAGTACATAACAGATAACAACATGGGCAACATTTCATCGGAAAATGCGAAAAAAATCGCCGTTCGACCGCAGCGTTTCGAAGTAGAACAAAGTAGGTCGGTTAACTTCGTCAACGCTCGGGGGGCTTCGTGCGTTCTCGGAGATCGCCGCTCGCGCATACAGCATCGAGACACCGCCCTGGTCGCAGTCGATCTCGTGCTTTATAAAAGTTTTTCTTAATAATTACGTCACGGGATGTAAGTTTTCTCCACAATAACACATCACGGCATCTTGGACTGATTTGAAATTATACTGCTTTTCGTTAACGAACATTTTCTGCGTATTATATTTTTTGTGTGTTGAACTGTTGTACGAAAAACATGTTGTGGGAGACTGGTTTTATCGAGGAGTCAGATACAGTGAGTTTTATTTCTTTTATATGTTACTAATTTATATTTTTTTTATATGAATATTATTTTATTAGTAATGTTTGAAATTATGAAACCGAGCTTGTACCGCAAACAGAGGTAGTCACGTACGTACACAGTGTTTGTATGTGTGTGTTAACTTTCTAGTTTTCGCTCGACGCTCGAATGTATTTACATAAAACGTGAACAGTTTTTCATAATATAATCCACATGGAAGCGTTTAAGGTGTATTTTATTCATGGTACGCGCGCCGGCTGTGATGGGAGTAGGAATAGCTTTGTTTTATGTAAATATGTTGATTTCGTCGTTAAATTCTGTGTGGGGAGTAAAATGACGCTTCTGAGAAGTTGTGCGATTTCGCATGCTGATAAGTTTTAGCGGCCTTTCATCGCACTAAAATTATTTGTTGTTATGTTTTTATGTAGCAATACAATGTTTGTTTTGTTTTTTAAGACCAAATTCAAATAATCTTCAAGAATATTATACAAAGTTTTCCCTATATTGTGGTTTTCCTTACCAAGAAGCGATAAATATAAAATCGAGATTTACCAATTAGAATTAAATTTTTTGTCACCTATTACGTCATTGTTTATATCAATAAAAAGTCTTGCCCATAGGACGCATTTGCAGTAAATATATGTGAATGTAGCTGTATTTTGTATCAACTATGATTGTTTTACTAGTAATGATGATAGTTATGAGTCCATGCCCAAACCGATTAAAATGATAATTAACTGATCCGTCCAAAACTGCGCAGTATTGATCAGGCGTCGCCGTCGTTTAACGTGAAGAAGGCTTGGCTATTTTCACATATAATAAGTTTTGGAAATTATGGGATAAAATTTGGCTCCCTTATAAACCTCATTATTAACTTACTGCATGGTCTAATAGAAATAACTTTAAATGTTTGGCACCTACTATGCCTGAGTGCGTGTGACTGTTATGATGACAAGAGTTCTGTTACTGTTTATTGTGAGTTCGATTCTCACACGGAAAAAACAATTTATATAATTAAAAAACAAAAAGCCTGCTTGTCTAAAACAAAGTGAAAAGAAAAAAAATCTGTTTTTTGTACCGACTATACATTGATATGTATAGGTCTCTATGTCACCCCTACAATTAATACGAACCTAATGACACCTTATATGTTCCATTAATCCATTTAAGCTGTAGAGCGTGCCAAAGAAGTAGACATACATATCTCCATATATAAGCTCGAAAAACAGCACCCTCCTTGATTTCGGCGATTAGGCAAAATAAAAGAGATGAGATGATTCCTTTTCGTGATAAAATCGTCCAAATATTTAGTAAACTTGTTTTGTTATAATGTAACATTTCTATGAATACGAGTTTTTATTTTCATAAACTTAACACCCATATCCACTTAATTGTACCTAATTTATATTAAAATATTGCAATTGCAATCTGACTAATCTAATTATGCAAATAACAAGAAGCGAAAAAAACTTGAACATAAAAAAAAACATCTTACGTATCCAGTTTGGAAATCAAGAAAAATTTCCATACGTCCGCACCTGTTTCAATGTGTTGCAAAAAGAAAAAAGCCAATTAATATTCAGGTCTTAGAAAAGAGGTATATACTGCAAAAAAAATATGACGTTGTCACATTGTTCTATCTTCTAACAAAAAAGATATCAAAAGAAAGGGACAGATACATGGCGAGAGAAGAGTACAGAGCACATTATATATCTGTTTTAGTTATATTGACAAACTATGAAGCTGTCGGCGTATCCGATTAGATACATTAATAATTAAATAGAAAATGTAACAATTAGTTAACAAAGACATATTTAATATTTTTAATTGTAAAATATGTTTTATTTTATACTAATAATATGCTAAGCCAGTATTTTCGCCCGATCGGTAATATCAGGTTTTTCATTAACTTACGAATGATTTAGTGATTTTATTCAAAACATAGCAACACGCCTTTTTTTCTAAGGGTGTAGGCAGAGGCTTAGGTGTAACAACCTCATTTTGCCAGATATGTCCGTAGCAGAAAGAAAGCCTGTTAAGAATGAAAAAGAAGCAGGCAATGTTAAAACTTCTGGACAGAAAACCTATTAACATTTTGCTCGACCCGGGTATAAGCTCAAAATTATAGCATGTAGTCTTTACACATTTCTCCTGGGATGCCGATGCAGTTTTACTTAGAATAACAAATTTTATGAATGATTCGAGAGAAAGATGAAATATAATATAATTTAAAAAATTTTAGACTCGTAGGAATACAATAGTTACATACTAAATAATAATACTAAGACACACGCGTCTCTCGTGTCGAGTTGGTGAATAGCCCAGTAATCTGACTAACTAACTAAAAATTACTATTTACTTTAGACGTTGCGACTACTTTTTATATTAAAACATGTCAAAATTGCTTAAACTTTGAATGGTTATACCTTTAAAAAAATAAGTATTTTACAAAAAAATAAGTTAGAGCATATTAGAAGCATAGGTACTCTACTTCTCATTGCAATAAGTGCCCCGGTTTCTTGTACATACTGTATAATATAAATACTAAAATAAATATTTTTTATGCTGCTTGCAAAAGCTACCTATATTTAAATTATGTATTTATGAGTTTTAAGAATAATCTAAACCAACTTCCTTATCGTAACAAATAAAATGGGACATATCGGGAATGTCACGAGGGTATGCCACTATTGATAAATCACGCCACATTAGTTATCATTATCAAGCGCTATGATTTTTTTCCATTGTGACAGAAAGGGACTTACATTTTACGAGTCAGAAATTGACTATTATTTTTTTATGAGGACGAGTTATCACATATTACTTATTATTCAGTTATTTCTTTTTATAATAATACCCATAGAAAATTCTAAAACAAACAGTAGGTAATCAAATTATTAAGGCGAATATCTGCCAATTATTCACACTTAGTTCATTAGGTATTTTTAGCACCCCTAAATAAGAGTAGCTATAAATGATTTTTTACACTCGGGCTAACTAGATGGGTAGGTACTTAGACCTATCTTAAAAGTTTTAATTTCCCCTGTCTATGGTAAGTATTCTGCTGGTAGTAATTTTGGAAGTAATATCTAGTTTATTATATTTTTTTTTTACACTGTCTATTTGAATTTTACCTCACCTGCATGAGCAATAAGCGCTTTATAAAGCAGTACAAACTTTTTCTTTACATATTAAAATATAATCAAGCCTATAACTCTGCTAAAGAGCTATTTACAACCAGCATCGTTACGCGCGATCAGTCCCAAGTCTTATAATTAAGCGCTTTCACCGTGGATAAGTGCGCAAACCATGCAGTGTGCACACAACTTAATTGACTAACTAATATGTTAGCCATTAGATATTTAATATCTTTAATAGCACGACTATTAACAACGATAATACAGAAAATAATTGTGTTATATAGTTTAATAATATAAAGATAAATAAATGTTTATAGGTTTGTTTATACTATGTGGTCTCCGGTTAAGTAGGACCAAGCTATCCCGTCCAGTTGGCATTACAAGAGAGTAAGGCCTTGTTTCACCATACGCTGATATAGTGCGTGCTAACCTATTCGAAACTTAACTGACAGTACTCAAGTATCAGTACTACACGTGCCTGCTATACTTATCTGACAAATAAACTCTTTAAAAATCTAAGTCAGATTTAACTAGAAGTTGTTTTATCAGTTTGATATACAATCAGGCACTAGCAGCAAGTGGTGAAACAGGCCCTAAGCGTTACCTGTATATAGCTTGTATATTAGATATCACACGGCGATTTTACATGTTATTTTATTTTGTATGTGATAATTAGATGGTTCAAATAGTTTTCAACGACTGAGTGTTGTACTTTGCGCTAAGAGCTTTTAAACCTATTTACAGCATCAATTTGTCGTTATTTTAAAATACGTTATAAGTACTAGCAATTTCAGTAAGAAAATCCTCCTTATTGCCAGTAATCTATGCTATAATATAAAGCGGAAGAGTTTGTTTGTTTATTTGAATGCGCTAATCTCTGGAACTACTAGTCAGATTTGAAAATGATTTTTGCGTTTGATAGCCACGTTCTTGAGGAAAGTTATAGGCTATGTAACATTGACCACGGACGACGTAGCAAAGCAGTAAGCAAAGATGCGGGTGAAACCAAGAAGCAAGAAGCTAGTGTCTTTCTAAAATTTATTAAGTGGGCTTTTCTGTATATTTCTCAAGACATCGTGTACGTAAAGGGTGTCACGTGTTTAATAACGTGATTATCGCAGCTGGAAGCTCTGCACAGAAATTCGAGTAATATTACATGTTAGTTATTTCATTATTAGTCAAAATTATGGCTAATTTAAATGATAATTATGTATAAAACACATGTCTGTTTTCTTGATGCGAAGTTTTTTATTTATTTTAATTTCTACTGTATTATTCCATTCAAGCTGTGACATTTAATCAATGAAGATAAAATGATTTACAAGCCTTAAAATAGTAGCTGCATTATTTCAAATTGTATATACGAATTAATAATTGTTTTTCTCAGTGCACTCAATGGAAAAAGAGTGTCAGATAACCATAACATTTTTAGTATATATTAATAGCCAACTGATAATTTTGTACCATATTTTGTCAGTGAGAACAAGTTAACCGTACTAATGCGCGCAGTTAGTGAGTTTCCAATCCTCATCACGTGTTTCTATATCGTAAGTCAATATAATTAAATAAATAATAGGTATATCAATGACCTCATGAGTCCAAACTTCGCGGCCGTCTAGAGCACGACTATTGAGTACTGGGCGAAGTCAGGAAGTGTCATTGATCGTATCAATAACATGTAATACGTGTATATTTGTTACAGATATGTACTTAAATAGATGACAGACCAATAGAGCTGATTTTTGCAATAATACACCAGAAATGTTAATACAATTTTTCTACGAAAGCCAAACACATCAGGTCTAATTATTATTGTTACACTCATTAACTTCCATTTTTTTGTTAAAAATATTCACTACATACTAATAAAAAAAAAACTGTCAAACGGATAAACACGTCAGGTTAAAAATATTTTTGTGACCAAAATAAGGTCATAAAATGAGTTTCATTTGACGTGTTTATCCGTTTTCTTGAATATATAATAATGTAAGCCAGAATATTCCCATAAATTGCTCAAGCTTTGTTAGCGTTAATTGTATAAAACTTGCGTATAAAAATGTAAGTGTAATGGTTTCTCATGGTTTCTTTAGCTGTTTAATGAGTCAGAAATATTATAAATGTCGTATTGTAGGTAAGCATTACTCAAGTTAACTCAGATAGATAACTTTATTTAATATTTTGCGTTATTTTGACTTATACATAAATAATTGAACTACCATTAGTACATTGATAGCGGAAATACTTCTACGTGCGAATAAGGCTTTTGAAGTCACGCATATTTAGAAAACTGCATTTGTTACAAAGGTTTATTAAGTACAAATGTTGCAGATGTTTCTTTATGTTTAATGACAAAGCTGCATTAGAAAAGCGTGTTTGGCAGGTTATATTAAAAAATTACGAACTCGGAAGCATTCCCTTTAAAGTTCGATTGTACAGATTATAGAAAGAACCACAATCTTTATGCCAAGCTAAATGCAGCACTAAAGCAAAAGAACAAGATACAATTTTTAATCATGACACATGTTTGTTTTTATACTTTTCAAGTTGTACCAGTTTTTGACTCAGGTGCAAGACTTAATGTTTAAAGGGTACGTAATTTTGAATTCTTTTATGTGAGTTACAGAGTGTAAAATTGCTTGAAGTAATGAATATATTAAGTATTGATTCAACCAAGAATATTTTAAAGTATTTTTGACCATATCTGCATCAGAATTCCAACTTTATTTCCATTATACGATCATAATCGTTGTATTTAAATTGTAATGTAATAATTTTATTGTTAAAAATGTAATGGAAAATAAATTTTGAGTGCCTGAAATCGTGATCGTCCTGTGGTAGGTATTGTTTATTTTGTAAAATTGTATTTTTATGTTCAATAAGAATTTATGTTACAACCTGTTTTAATAAACATAAGCTTACTTTTATTGAGATTTTATTGTCAATAGTAGCAGACCCAGAACATAGGCTTTCTTGGTAGCAGACGAGCCGCTAAGTTAACGAGGCTTATTCAGACTAATTTGTACAATAATGTCAATTTAAGTTATCGACTTATTTATACGAAATCTAAAGAAAATCTCTACTCGTACTGTAAATTTCTATTTTAAAACTGACATTATCAGTGTAGATATGTCAAAAAAGTACTTTATTTTCCTCAAACATCAATGACTTTATTAAATCATTTTACAGGTTCACATAAAACAATGGTACTCAAATAGTATATGCAATAAAAAACAACAGTAAATATACTTGTCACATATGAAAACTAATACAACGCTTTCAGCAATTAACCCTCAAAACGACACTACCATTTAAATGCCGCACAAATTGTGGCATAAACGTACCGTGCCACATATGCCACACATACTTTCTTGTGGCTGAATTATGTACTCATTGAGTGTAGCCAAGAAATGCATTGTAACATTGTGAGTTTGTTGCATTACCATTAACTATACCTACTTGGTTTATTTAGCTACCGAGAGCCTGAATAATATAATATAATATAATATAATATTCTACCACAATCACACAGCGCCATCTAGCCCCAAATTAAGCAATTATATTTGCTTGTGTTATGGATACTAAACAACTGATATACTACTTATATACATTTTTTTTTTGTAAATACATACATATTATAGATAAATTACACCCACACAAATAATTAGCTATTAGATAGCGTAATTATTTGTAATGGAACTATTAAAAACAATGAGTAGATATCAAATGCATGAAAACAAATTCTAAAATCTTTTAATATTGTCACACAAATTTCTTAATACCGCTATGTCATTAACTTTTAAGGGCTACACTCATTAAGTAGCTCTAGCTTAGTACTATCTATCTCTATCACATTAATATGTAAAAAATATTTATAAAAAAGAGAAATATTTAAATAAACCAAACTTTGACATTTGGGTTTTTAAACATTAGTAAGACTGATTTTTGATGTGGTTTATTGATACATAATTATGTTTAAATCTTGGCTTCTATTCACATACCTAGCTAAGTTTGTATATGCCTAAACTCGCTTCAGATATACCTATATACATAATTATGATTGAATTAGACTAACCATTAGTTTCACCCTATATCACTTATCTAGCATAGCGTTTACGTTTTACTCGAGTAAAATAAATTGTAGCAAAATCAATATTACATGAACTTGACTCGATTTATCATTATATTGGTTTACATAAAGTTAACTATATGTTGAATCAACAAGAAATGTCGTAAGAGAAGATGATGAAAATGTATTTGGGAACTAATTGAATGCTGTACAGATACGCCTTATCTTATTTAAAAGAACATTGTTTAAACTGGCCATTTATAAAATATACCTAAGTTATATGACGTCAATCACCTTTGTACGAATTAGCGTAACTTTTAGACAACTTATTTTGTAACTTGATTACAAATGCAGCCACTCGTTTTCAAGAACTTTCCTTACCACTAACGAATGTTGTACACGTATTCACGTAAGTAGGATCAGTCAGTCATCCTCTAAAAAAATCATTATGAATTCGTCGTTTGCATAAAAACACTTCTGCTATTTATAATAATATTAAGGCTAAAATCATCACTAATATTACGAGAAACTTTTTAATGCATAGAATATTACAATGGAAAATTCTATGCATTCTATGCAAACGTTGTTCAAATAAATTAGCTGCATGGGCAACAAAACATAATAAAAATAACACAGAAAATACATACATGCATTCTTACATAATGTGACTAATAACTTTTAACGCCTAACTATATGAATAAGCCATTCGATATGCATTTTTTCCAAGTGACATAAACATTGTATTTCTTAACTTTGTTCAGACAACAAGCTTTGTTCTAATACTATTGAAAGTACAGTTATTGAATAGGGCCTCAATTTGCTTCGAATTTTCACTTTTGTCTATTCAGGTCGAGGACACGGAGTCTTTGTGACGTCATAAGATCATGCGTTTGAATGAGGAATTTTTGCCGCATGATTGTATTCGAATGCGAAATTTTGTTGTGTATTTTTAAGGGTTACTACCTGTAGTGACCTTAATTATAAAGTATTTATATATTTTATTTACGAAATATCAATGTTGTTGTGGTTTATTGTGCAGTTTTGGGTTTTTTGAAGAACAGAAATACTGAATGGACACAGATTGCAATAGTTGTTTTGCAATAAGTTTTACCCACAATTTACCAACGTAATCGACTGCTTGTGTATAATTAAATGTAGGCTTTATTCCTTTGGCATAAAGACTGTAGTCGCTAAATTTGCATAAGTTGTTAAGTAATATAATTATCTAGAGCTTGGGTTTTTGCTTGAGATTTCAGCTTGTTACGTTATTGTTCAGTGGAGTGTGGTTGATGAATTATTTAAGGCTGTTGCAATAACTTTTACCTAAATTATCTTTATTTGTTAAACTTTTACCTTTGATTGCCGAATCTATACTTAAGTAATTAAGATTTAACGACAATTGATATCTTAATTGTTGTTGTT
Organism: Parascotia fuliginaria; assembly: GCA_963082885.1. Lineage (NCBI taxonomy): Eukaryota > Metazoa > Arthropoda > Insecta > Lepidoptera > Erebidae > Parascotia > Parascotia fuliginaria. The sequence continues at coordinate 18,355,511 of OY720175.1, forward strand.
ATAAATATTATGAAGAGGATATGTTTGAATTCAACTATATCCTCCTCGTATATTATTTTTAAATAAATTTTTGAATTAAAATGTAATCTTATTATGCAAATGTATTTCAACGCAAAATTTTCCACTACTTACAAAATGTCTTAACATATTTATAAAATACTAGCTGCACCCACGACTTCGCCCGCGCGTAAAATATGTTGTTGTATCCCTCGGGAACCAGGCCGGTTTTCGGGATAAAAAGTAGCATATGTCCGTCTCCGGCACCAATTCGACTATCTACTACCCATTTTCATCGAAATCGGTTCAGCTGCTTTTTTATGATCAAATATTTTAATAATTATAATAATGTACAATCATAATAAAGTTATAACTTAAGTTTCTGTAAGTTTAATCTATTTCTCTTCAAATCATCCCAATAAAACAAATTAATTGAATTATAAAATATCATCCAGCACTAAACAGAAAGGCGGCGTCTTGCAAAGATACTACGATTAAAAGCCGCCGGTTAAATGTCACGCTTATGGCAAAAACATTGCGGTAATTAGTGAAGCTACAACCTGTGTAAAATGTGTATAATATGTTTAAAAGTATAATAATAGTTTATCTTTAAAGTGCAAATTATTACAAAGTATTCATTTGATCTCAGTCATCATTTTCCAAGAACGTTAGGGTTTATACTAGAGATGTTCGATTCATTTCACGCCCTCTGAATCATTCGGTTGCGAAAGTAGCCGAAACAGGAAAATGTAGAGACTGGTAGTGCTAACGTATATTTGGCGAAATAATTGTGAAACAGATTGTGAGTCAAATATTAATGGGTTTGTAACGTCAATAACTTTGCATAGTTTTAGAAGATTTTAAGTTTTGTAACGTAAGTTTACTGTATACTACAATGTATACAAATTTAATAGCGACTATATGAATGTGCGGTCCCTGCAGTACCGTTCAAATACTGATGTCATTTAATTTAAAGTTTGTGTTTATGTATTTATGACTATTGACTATGACTATGATTATTTTAAGTAGTTTGGCGTTTTAATGAGCAATAAATAATTAATTGGGTACCTAATAGTACATAATTTTAATGTCGAGACGTTTAAACAGTCTACATCTAGCAATGGGCGTCTTCGTAATTATTACGACCGACTGAGGTAGGTAGAAGTCCACTATAATTAGCCAGGTGTTGTCTTATACAATAAGCAAATTGACTTTTACCGGTCCTAAATTGTCCTTATTCTTTAGTTGATTACAATCTTTACAAAAATGTTTATTGATAAAATTATTGATTCAATTGACAAAAATAATTATTATCTAACATGAGCGCCTTGTCATTTCGTTTTACTTTTTATCGTATTTAAATGACTAGTTAATTAATTTGTTTAAGCTGTGTCACTATGCGTACTAATTTAAATTAAAAGTTGTGATTGTAAAAACATGTCATTATCGTAAAGTGGTTTAAGTTTCTTGTTAGTTTTATCTTGATTGATAAGCATCACTCAAGAGTGATAAAAATGCAAATTAGAGATACCCAAACAAATCATGATTTGTGTCTGTAAAGTCTTTTTTCTATAAAACATTCCTTCTCCAAACATTTCTCATCTGTATGGGATCAAAATGTATGGGATTGACATAAGCTAACGCGAACATTGTCGTTAGCCTATGTCAATCCCATACATTTTTAATCTATTCTATGAGTAGAATAGAATACTATGCTACTTGTCTAGGTCCTCTGATATGCTAGCCTACAAAGCTACTACTATAAAGGTAACAAATTATTGAAATCGACAAATAATTGGACTAAAAGCCTGAATACGCATTTGTCAACCTTTTACATATTAAAAGACAATTCTTTTAGATCTATTAGCGTGCACTTGTAAGATCTGTCATAAATAAGTACATTTTAGGAGTGAGAAAAATGGAAAAGTTTTAGTTTTATTTATCCAAATATTTTATTGCAAAGTGGTTCCCATTATTTTCTAATCAGAACATTATTTTGTTATATAATTATTTATTAAGATATTATTTATAATGTCCTGAAAAATTAAAGAAAAATTAGCTTAAAATAATATGGGAAAACGTGAGTGGTTAAACACCTCTGCGTACCCCTTTGGGGATAAAAGGCGTGCAGCTATGTGTGTATGTATGGTAGTAAGTAATAGTTAAAATATATTTGTAAAACTTATATGAAACTTGTAGCTTCTTAGCATATCGACGCCATTGTTGTAGGTACTTAGCACAGAACTCATCTACAAAATATAGCACTAACAGTAGAGCACTCTTATTTTTTTGTTTTAATTTTGTTCTTTCCATGTTTAATACTTCAATATTATCATTGTTTTGTCTTTGTTATTTTCAAACAAAGCAGTTCGTGCTCCTTGTAACTTTATCGATACTAATAATCGAGTGGGCGTTGTATCGAGTTTATGTATCGATTGCGCAGCCCAATCGCAGCAGTGAAAGGGAAATTCGTTCGCGTCACAGATTATGTTACGTTTGTGTATGACCTTGTTATGTATGTAATTATTACGCGTAATTGTCGGCTACTGTTGTAGGTCTAAGGTGCTGTTTGTCCTTCATAAAGTACTAAAGGCACATTCTATATTTAGCTGACATTTCAATAGGATACTATTAATAGCGTGGCAAAATTTATAACGTTTTTTTACTGGCCTTTCAAAATTAAACCATTCTGTCCTATTAAAAGCAGTCAGTTGAATCCTTCTCTTCAACCCTCTAGTTTTTTACTAACTTAAAATCTTGCGTTGATTTTGTAGAGGTTATTGTGCTACAATTAAAGTATTAAACCAATTATAATATCCATTTTAAAATATCTTTAAAAATATAAAAAAACAGAAGACAATTATAACATAGTCATATTGCTAGCGCCATCTATCGTCATGATACAAAACTATTATAAAGTTAAGCACAGAATTCGACTTGCAAATAAAATCATTGAAATCGCACGTTTTGTTATTATTTTTTATTAGTTACAGTCGATACAAATAAAAAAAAGGCATAGTTATAACATTAATAGAAGAATAAGAACTTCAAATTAATCATCGAATTTAGCCTGTCACGTGTGGAACGAAAATATACTCTAAGTTAATAGCCATAAAGACCTTTTTTCATTTCATCACATTTATTATCCGTGATAAAAACTTGCTTATAAAATGCAATGTTTAAGTATTTCGAGGCACGGCATTCACAGCTTTTAATAGTACATAAGAAGGCTATTTTACACTGCGCAGTGTATAATTATTTTCTAACAATTTGTTTACCGATTTATAGGTGGTTTGCGTTAAATGGATACAATTTAGTTTTAGTGTTTAGCGGTATACACTTGGAATGCAGCCTTTAAGCTTAATTCTTCTTAATTTTCATATTTTTCGTACATAAGAATAATTTATTAATTTCCTAATTTGGCACAAAAAATACAAAAGCAAGATTACAAATATGATACTTAGTATTTACGATGAACTCTGGTACCCAGGATAAGATTTGCGAAGAATGGGCTCGGTTGGGTAAATTGGAAAAGTATGCTAACGATGAAGTTTGTTTTAAAAGGTTTGTGCATACTTTATTTGAAAAAGAAAAACTGTTCCATTTTAACATTCTGTTCCTTTTAGATTTAGCGCCGAAATTGAAAAAGAAGTCGACCTTTTAGTAACATAGGTATTTACTATTACTATTAATGTTAATGGCCACTTTACAATAATTGTTATGAATGATATGTTTTGATTAATTATCTAATTAGAAAATATTTCACAGTATGACAGTATTAACAGTTACAGAAAACATTAATCGTTTAGTATTTAATGGTCACTTAAAACCTAAATCGGCACATAGCAACAAGTAAAGATATGCAATAAACGTAACTAAGTCCGCAAATGCGCCATCTTTGTAAGAGGCGAGCGGGAAAACCTAAGACCTTGACAACCGGTTCCGTTCACTGCGCAGACGCAGACTGTGTACACATTTTAATACCACGATGTGATTTTGAATTTAATGTTTTAGATACAATTCATGGGTTTAGGGGACTATTTACTTAATTATTTGTATTTTTAAGTGAAAAGTGATTTATATTTTTTTATTTTTAATTTTAACAAATTATGATAATGTAAGTAGGTATGGATTGACACATTTTTAAAACAATTTTATTATTTTTATGAATATTATTATTATTACGATCGTAACTTTGTTTTAAAGTCAATCTCAATCTCAAATGCTAGATTGGACATGTTGTTGTAGCGTCACGAAAATATAATTTCCATAAAAAAATTGAGATTCTCCAAAGTTTAGATTATTTTGCTCGGGGTTTATCTTAACCTTATTATGTTGACCTGTTTTTAATGCCAGCTTTTCGACCTTCTGTATCATTTTTGCATTCAAGTTAAACTTGAGATCATGACATCGTTATCTTTACTTAAAACACATAGAAAGAAGAAAGAAAATATTTATTTGATACAGACAATCACACACACAAGAGAAAAGCATTTATAGTTTAACAAATAAAGAAAAATAAAGTTGGACAAACAGTAAAATATTTAAATATACCTTAGTTAAAAATAAAAATTGTATAAATTCTAATAAATTATACTAATTCTCTAGCGTGTGCCCTATCGTACCAAAAGGGTGTCCAGCTCAGCATGTGCTAGGTTGGTTAAACCTAGCACTGGTTTTCTGCTGGCTCCCAGACATACGAATGTCAAGCAAAGCACAATGTGTTTATGTGTAGTGTGGGTACACTACATCAACACATCAACTGGTGAACATACGCCTCTTATTTGAAAGGAGTTTGTCTGGCAATCTGGCTGAAAACCCGATCACACTGCTATTCCTTACTTAGATTTTCCAAAGTCGCCTCTTACAACACTCACTGGAAGGTTGATGGATACTTTAGACCCGAGACCACGGCTACGGAAAGTAGCTACCAACCTACTGATTTTAAATCAATCACTTTGGATTTATTTTTACATTCTCTTCTGCAAATCATTCTACATTTAACTGTTACAAAAAGTTGTTATACATAATTTATTTCCAAGAAATTATTATTAGATCGGATCAATATTTGGATTTGTGCAAGTTAAGTGTTGTTACATAAGTCTTACTTATGCGGGTCTGCGTAATAAGCTTTCAATTTGATGCAATTAAAAGCTTATTATATTTGACTTACACAAGTCCGATAATAAAGTCACTCTTATCCTATCCTTTTTTTGCACGTATCTTATCAAATCGACATTAAAACTTATTTTCTCGTAAAAATGAATGGGATTTACATAATAATGCCGCTAATGCCAACATTGTCGTCAGCTTAAGTCCATCCCAATTTTTTTTAATCTATTATATTCTTATACTACTAATACTATTATTATACTCTTAATCGATTTTAATAGCCATACCTAAGTAAGCCTCAGTACATGATAATTTTATTATGATTTGTTTTTAATTTTGTTCTGACACGTCTAACTCATTTTGCTAATTACACATATTATTTGAGTTACAATCTAGATAAAATCGTGTACCTATTCTTATGTTATACATTTGTAACAATTGTAATTTGTCGTGTGTAATAAAAAAAAAAAAAGAAAAACTATTAGTATAAACAGAACTAAATATACGGGAATTCACGCGATCATGCATTAGGTATTTACATACCTTATTTTGCTTGAAGTTTCGACCAGGTTACACCGGCCGTGGTCACAAGCAGACTGATGTGGCGATGTCACGGCTCCGTATGTGAATAAGGACACTGTCAGTGTGTTTTGTGATAGTACGTGGAAAGACAAAAATGTGAGGGTAGATCTAGAATCTACTTCGCATACTTCAGTCTGCTTGTGACCACGGCCGGTGTAACCTGGTCGAAACGTCAAGCAAAATAAGGTATGTCAATACCTAATGCATGATCGCGTGAATTCCCGTATATTTAGTTCTATTAAATCATGCAACGCGAAAGTTTAAAAGTAAATATTAGTATAAACTCGTATATAGTATACAGTATAAAGTATATATATAAATAATAAATAAATAATATGTGGACACTATCACACATCGTCATCTAGTCCCAAGCTAAGCAGAGCTTGTGTTATGGGTACTAGATAACTGAAATATAATACTTAGACATACTTTTTTTTTTTTTTTTTGTAAATACATGCTTAGAATAGATAGAAAACACCCAAACTGAAGACAAATACAAATGTTCATCGCACAAATATTTGCCTTCCGCGGGAATCGAACCCACGACACCCGGCGTCGCAGTCAGTTACACTAACCACTAGACCAACGGTGCAGTCTATATAATATAGTATTTGTTTTATGTAATTGGTTTCAAAAGCCGTGTAAATCAAACAAATAGGTAAATAAACAAGCATATATTATTAAAAACAAAAAGCCTGCTGCTTCTTACATTGAAATTTTATATACTCTATGTCACTCCCACAATCAATACAAATCTAATGACACCTCATACGTTAAAATCCATCAAGCCATTTAGGCTGTAGAGCGTGCCAAAGAAATAGACATACATACTCACATACATATATACATACGCTCGAAAAACATTACCCTTCTTGCATGCGTCAGTCGGGCAAAAATTAAAATAAATTAGTATTTATGTCACTTGTCTAGTTCTTCGTAAGGCTGAAAGAGTTTGCTCTAGGAACCTTTATTCTCCCTACCTATTGTTATTGTTTCATTACAACATTTTATACAAGTTATTAACATGTGGCATTAAAGGGTTTCATCAGGTTTTAATAACTAACAGAATAAAAATGGTTTTCTATCCAAATAAACTTGCGGATAAATGTAGTTTTTTTTGTAAAAAATAACCTTTCCAAACATCATTACAACAATACGAAATAACGTGAATAATTTAAAAGCAAGTAATATTTAGCAGTTTAAGGAACATTTTATATAAAATGACAACATTAAATATAAATTGGGAACATTGGCCAACGAACTTTAGTTAACTTACATTAAATGATAATATCTAAAATAAATCAAACATTCTTTTACCATTAGGGTTTTACTTACGCATTTAGCTAATGGTGTATGTTATTTAATATTTTACGCACGCACCTTTTAATTAATGAGCATAAAATTGTCACGGCTGCTCATCTTAATAGGGATTTCCCCAATACATACACAATATGATGTCGATAATCTGGTCGATGACGGCATTATTTGATTAAAAACATAAATGTACGTCATTATTTAATAGTGGTATAGTCATGTTTAACAAGCCTCTCGCAGATCTTTATTGGACATTGGCATCTTTTAAATTTTCGACGGTTTTTGCCTTTTGTATTATTTTTTCTAAGTTATCTTTATTAGATTGTAATATAAAAGTAATGGAGTTTCTGGTCATTTTACAGTTGCTTTTTTACTCATAGTAAATAATATTTTAAAACACAATGGAGCGAAGATTACACTACGTACCCGTATCAAGAAAACTTAATAAATATCGAGTACTCATAACTTGTTACATATCGCACCTATAGTTAAGTAATATAAAACCATCATGTGGTTTAGTATTTTAAACCTTCTGACAATACTACAAGTTATACATTTCTTTAAATGTTTTTTTCATCCTTACCTTTGAAGGTGCGAATATCGCCATAACTCTTAATTTATCATTTAAACCACAACACCATCAGTGCGGTTGGAATTCCATTAAAATATTTGTCTCTTTGTTTACTCGAAGAGACGAAATTGTCTATTTATATTTAACTACTAGTTGGAAAAACCGGTCATTTAAACTAACATGTCTTTTAGAGAAAATAACATATGGACATTCTATTTTTGGATATTATTGCATTTTATTATAGGAGACCTCACGTGGCTCCAAATGAGGCGTATTCCTATGATGACCTCATCATAGGAATACGTCATTGTTTTCAGGACGTCTGGTGTGGGAAAACGATTTGCTAGTAAAACATCCAAAATGTGAAATCGTCTTTAGTAGTCGCTAAAATATGAGTATAATACTTCTCTGCTTATCTATTATACGAAAAAGCGCGTTGCTATATTAAGTAAGTAATGTTTTAATCACATAAGGTGAAGTGCTGGCAAAATGCCAAATTAGAAGCAAAATGGTTTAGCGTGATACAAATTTAAATAGGTATGTTTAGATTGTATAAAATGGCGCTCGGTAAAGACTGCTTTTTTCATTAGTGGAAGAAAAGCGTGAGGTCTTGCACGTATGCCGTTTAGTGTGCCACTTGTGTCGATTATATCTGCTTTAAGTATGAGATATATTTTTACAAAAATATTTTTACGATTATACATCAATTTTTACTGTATTTTTTAAATATTATTTTCATACTATTGCTATCATCAGAATTAATTTTAAAATCAGTCTTAAAATATTTAAATGAGTTACAATTAATTTTTTTTACAATAATATTGCTTCTTATCACTATCAATTCTTATTCTTGCCCTTATAAGGTAACAAATTGATAAATACTTATGTACTATCTAATCTATAGTCGAACTTTGCTCCTTGATAATACTAGTGATAAATAATACTTCGAAATAAATGATAAAATACATTAAAAATATATGTATTAACTCGTAGACCGTTGCGTTGTAAGCAATAAATTAATAGTAAAAAATAATATAAAAATATAAATTATATTTAGAATGACTATGTCCTAATTTAAATAAAATTTATACAAGAATTATACAGCGAACTTTATTCGTCTATAGGTGTCTATTCTAAAAATAGTAATAATATAAAAGTCAGTTAAAATAATGGTGTCGTCATGGGATTATAGTTATTATCAGCGGTGCAGCTACGGATCTTTCTATGTGGCAGAGGAATATCAGGTATGTTTCTACATTAAATAGTAATAATAGTAAATGTGGTGGGAATTTCAAATATAACTAAGATAACGACGAATAGAAAAACTTAAATAATACCACTATTAAACTATCACTTTTTTCTGTAACGTTGGGTACGTTCTACGTCTACTAAAAGCACATATTAAGTTTATTAAAAATATTATTGCATCGAATAAAATGAATAAATTGTAACTTTTCAAATTCATATTGACTATTAATATTATTACTGACTTTTACGGTAAAGGAAAACATCGCCAGGATATTTAGACTTATAAAAAGCCTGATTTTGCACGTGTCGAGCAAGCATTGTGATCAATGCTCATGATGTCTTCTCTTTATAAGAATAGGCCTCTACCCTGCTGTGGGGCAGTAACAGGCTGGTATTATAGCTAGGAATCAGTCATCAAGTTATTATAATCGTTGAAACGGTAAAAAAAAAAAACAAAGAACAATTAAACCATGTAAGTATTCCAGTCCTTACATTAAACATAAGTATCACAACAAATGACGCATGATGGCCAAAATGCCGTCATTTGTCAACTGACCGTTCCATTATTGAACTTTTTATTTTAATTTAAATAATGAGTTTTTTCTCAAGATATAAGCCAATTTTTAATATAAATAGCATATAAATAAGCTATAATTGCATAAAAAATTGGGAATTTTAATTAGAATTAGAATTAGGCAGATAAAAAGGGTACGAGCCCTTCCGACCCTAAAGATTTGACCCTTTCTTGGTTTGAGTACCCATTCGACCCCTGGGATAACAGCAGCACCCATTCGTCCCTTTGATAATAATATAAAATAATATTTGAAATTTTTTTCTTATAATAATTACTTATGAAAATTTAATTTTTAAGATCTAAGAGTTATAATATATTTTTACTTAATAATATAATTATTGTAAGTGGTGGTAGATAACCGACGTATGACGGAAAAAGCTTGCTTGGGAGAGGTATATTTTTATTTAGCAGTAGTGTTTTCAAGTGGGAACTATAGACCTATTGCGCTAATACCTGTGTTTGCCAAAATAATAAAGTAATCTATGAGTCAATTTATGCATTTTTGGTCAAATTTAATATTTTATGTAATGAACAAAAAGGATTTAGAAAAAATAATAACATAAATACGGCTATTTTCGACTTTCAATTAAAAATAATGCCAAGTATAGACAATAAATCACCAGTATGTGCAATATACACAGATATGTCAAAAGCCTTTGATTTTGTTAAACACGAAACACTTTTAAGTAAACTTTATGCATACGGCATACGGGAAAACGCTCTTAATTTAATAAAATCTTATTTAAATGGACGTAAACAGTATACAGAAATTTCTAAAATTAGCACAAACACAAAAAAAGAAACAAAATACATGTCATCATATAGAGACATCAAATTTGGCGTCCCACAAGGAAGTGTCCTGGGCCCATTATTATTTCTGTTCTACATCAATGATCTTCCGCTTCAAACTCCACATTCAATGGTCTTGTTTGCAGACGACAGTACATTGTTAATAAAATGCCAAAAAAAGAAACATACGAAAATGATATCAACAGCTGTCTCAGCGCCGTGGTAAATTGGCTAAATAATAATAATTTAATAATAAATCGTCAAAAAACTAAAATTTTGCACTTTTATCAACGAATCTTATATACCGAAGACATGAACATTCATAATAATGGTCAAGTAGTAGACAGTAAAAATGTTACAAAGTTTTTAGGAATTTTAATTGACATCCAATTGAGTTAGAAAACACAAGCGGAGGATATATGTAAGAAAATAAGTACATCTGCATTCGCCCTATACAACTTAGCTAAAAAGGTTAATACACAAACACTACTTGTTGCTTATCATGGCATGGTTATGTCTCATTTAAGATTTGGCATCATATTCTGGGGTAATTGTAGTGAAAGAGAAATAATTTTTAAAGCTTAAAAACGATGCCTTAGAAGCATGTTTGGTCTAGTTATCACAGACAGTTGTGTACCTATCTTTAAAAGTTATAAGTTACTAACGTTTCCATGTTTGTACATTTAAGAATTAGCCATATTTGTTAAAACAAATAATAACCTATTTCCTTCTCTAAATGACACCAGAAAACGAACCACTAGCTTGAGATCTCAATATCAGACACTTCTATGTACGGGTTCGCATAATACAGCATTGTTAAGAAAAAGTGTTATTTGTATGGCACCGACTGTTTATAGTAAACTACCTAATGATATTAAAAACCAATATTTCAGAATTTTCAAAGACTACTCACAAATTTTCTAATTGATAAATGTTATTACTCTGTTACTGATTTTTTAGCTGATAAGTCAATTTAGCCATTAAGTAATTTGTTTTAAACTGTTATTTAAACAATTTTTGCATGCCTCATAGGTAGAATGTACAAGGATTCCTAATTATGTAACACCTCATTGTAACTCATACTTAAATCCTTAGCAAAAATTTAAATAGAAAAGAAAATAGAAAAAATAGTACTGTTGAGAACAAAGGGAGGTCTTTCGAATATAACAATGATAAACAAATGTTATTGTATAGATAAAGAATAATTTTACGCAGTAGATTCACGTTATCTTGGAGGCGGTCACTCTCTGTGACCGTTATCTGGGTAGTCGAACTAAATTATATTTTGTGCTTAAAAAACAGAATTGCCACGTTGAAAATCGAAAAGCAACAGATTGAAAGACTTTAGTCGTAAAAGCCCCATTGATGAACTTAGACTTTCTATATACATTTCCAAAGGGATCAGTTGGGAGCCGTCTACAATCATCTTCTTACCGCGTTGCCTATCAATAATAATCGAAATTTGATGTAATTAATACTATCTAACGGCCATTTTGATTAAAATAACGTGAACTGCGCTGCCTACCCTCGAGGTAACTGACCCAGTACACTACTTGGAGTTTAGACTCTCACTCACACTACACATGGATTTTCTTAAAATCAAATTAATCATCTTTAAATTAATTATCACATAGTAACTATAAAATACTGATTATATCAATACGAGTCTAAGGTAAATAATCAAGCAAAATTAGACTTTATAGCAATAAAATCATTAGATAATAATTAACTGCTTTGATTGCGAACTATAGAGTTCTTTTTCGCATATTGCTAATGGCGCTTATGTCATTTATGTAATATTTACTTCGCATTGTCATGTCATATTCAAGCGTGGGTTGTATGTATGTATGAATGAATGGGTTTTAGCGGTGACATATAGCCTTCATACAATGCGTTAAGTTACCGGCATTCCCACTTATGTAACACTATAAATAGTTTATGTTAATTTTATGTCGAATTACTTGTCCAGTGATTGTTGTTGATAATAATACTACTATTAAGACCTTGCATTTATAATATTCTAATATAAGTATAATTATTCTTAGATTAGAAATAACAATTTCTAATTATAAATCATAATTGATTTATAAAATATAAGTATATCTTATCAAATTTTTGAAGGATGTGATGACTGATATTTAATCATAATTACAAAAGTAACATAATAATAATACGATGATGGCAAGCATAAAGCTTAAAAGTGAAAAATAAACAGCGCCCCTAGTATTAACTTTGAGAACTAATTTTTTTTAGATTGTCACTGTCAGTATTCTATCAATTTAAATGTCACCCATAGCGATGAAGAAATTTACTTTCTATCTCATGGTTGAGCTACAGTAGTCATTTTCAGTTTCCAAAAATTGGAACTGAATGTTTCTGCGTCTCGTTGATGTCTTTAGTTCTACTCTTTACTATGACTCTAACAATTCATATCTACCGTACGTTACAGGAAATAAATTGTAATCAGTTATCAAATGACGCTGATATTCAGGTTAATAAATATAATTAGACTAAAATAGAGTTTCCAATATATGACATGGAAAACTACAATATTTTAATTAAGAACGTGAGATTTAAATATGTTCACACGTACAAAACTCATACGTGTATAGTAATTGTAGCTTTATGCGTGAATGTATAGAGTTGATAATTGTGTGTGTTAGTCTATGTATGAATGTGTATATCAATTGTAGCTTTATGTATGTGTGTTTAAAGTTGATATTTGTGTGTATTAGTCTAAGTATGAATGTGTATATCAATTGTAGCTTTATGTATGTGTGTTTAAAGTTGATATTTGTGTGTGTAAGTGTATTTGAAGTATGAATGAAGTGCGGAAGACTTGACGTCATAGTTCAGTCACGATTCACGAACTTGTTTGTAGGGTGGGTTAGCCCTCACTTATGTAATAAAACTTTTATGTATTTATTTGAAATTACGCTAGAAAACCCAATATTTTCCGAAAGTTTAGTTATTATAATCTTTTAAACATATACACAATAATTGATTTTTTGTGCTCTATTATGAATAGAGAAGCTTGAAAATCATATCAATTAGAATGGTGTCCATCATTAGTAGATTAATATATATAATTTTTTCTTGATGTAGTCTATGTTAATGGATATTTTGCTATTTCAGCTATTAGTATGATTATTTCAATAAAATAAGCTTGAATTATAAAGTATTATTAAATTAAAAGATCCTGTAGACATATTAATGAGTTCGATCGTATTCAATTTCCTATTTCTTTTTTCTTAGTCCACGTAATGGAAAACTGTAACTAAATTACTTTTAAATTTTTAACGTCATATATTATAATTATAATTGAATCAAGTGACGTATACGTTTTGAGTATTTTTTATATTAGTTTAGTAACGTACTTTCCGTGATGACGTAGCCACTCATTGAGGCAAAGCCTTCGTGCGCGAGCGCAGAGCTCAGTGGTCGTGTGATCTATCCGCCGTACACACGCACTCATGATCACCAAAAAAATACATCCCGCCAATACATAACCAAAGTAATATATTCAATTGTTATCAGGAATAAGTTGTGTAACGGTTTAATTCGAAATTTAAACAGTTCTAAGTTCAATATAATGGAGGCGGCGCACGCGCAGTGTTTTGGTATTCGTTGGTGATTAAGTGTCTTTGCTGTTAAGGGTGAAAGTGGGTGGAGTGAAGAACCTTAGTAAGTTATCACGTGCTTGTATATTATTGGCTCTAGGTAGAGTTTAACAGACTGTACATTTTAGGTTATGTTATAGTTTGTTTACTGTTTGTGAATTTTGAGGTTATATTGCAATGAAACAATGGTGTTTTGCCGGTAATTTGTGATGTTTTGTTTATAAACGTCTTCAACAAAATTTATTAAGCAATTAGATATATAGATTTTAGTACATACATTACTGTGCTTTTGTTGTAATTAAATTCGTAGAATGCAATTCAATTATCGTTTTACTATTCAGAAGGCATAATTGCTAATTGTCTCTACAACTTACACGAGAAACATGCAAAGGTTTGAACAATTAATTGTAATATAATATTCAAGTATTGGCTCTATCATATAGCAAAGGAAAAGTACCTCTACTCTACCTATTCTAATATAATAACTTTTTCGAAAGGATCTCGTTAATTCTAGATATTTCTTAAATAGAATGTGTTGACAAAGGATAAAATTTTTATTGAATTATAAATTCATAACTTCACGCTTTTCGCCCATTGGGGTAAGCAGAGACTTGCTGCGATGTAAACATACCTCCTTTCCTTTGTAGAGTCTTAAAATATAAATATACATCCTATTTTGATTCCGTCGACAATAAATTTTACACTTGACACCCGTTTAATTGACAAACAATGTTTGGGAAATACCAGCTCTATCTCATGTAGCCTAGTCTCTACCAAAAAAAAAAAACAAGGTTGGATAGTTATACTGAACTAGCGCGTTTTATATGTTGTAAAAAATATATCGTTTAAGGTTCTATATATGGTGTGGTAGCCATTATTATTTAAATATTTGAGGCTGTAGTTCTGACTAATTCGGATACATGGCATATGACTTTTATGTTGTTTTATGTAGACTGGCCTGTTGGTCTAGTGGTTAGTGACCCTGACTGCTAAGCCGGAGGTCGTGGGTTCGATTCCCACCCAGGACAAAACTTTGTGTGATGAGCATGATTGTTTGTTCAGTGTCTGGGTGTAATTTATCTACAATATGTATGTATTTACAAAAAAATGGTAGTATATCAGTTGTTTAGTACCCATAACACAAGCGAATATAATTGCTTAATTTGGGCCTAGATGGCGCTGTGTGAATGTGGTAGAATATTATTATTTCTATTATGTTGACATGCGGTCGAGTATATTGTTAAAATCATAGATATTCATGTAAGTTAATTGCAAACAGATATGAACGTTAAAAATTACAAAACGTCAGCTAATATAATCCTCTTGATTAATCTCCTTTTTCCACATCTTCCTCCTCTCGCACTTTCGACAACGACTTGGTAGTATTTTTGCATCATTTTGGTAATGCTTTTGACACACCTCTATAATCAAAACATTTATTTACAACTAAGTGTACTTAAAATCACGTTTCGGCTGTAGGTATATTATTTTATTTATTTATTATTTAGGATAACTAGTTGATTCATTTTAGTTCTTATAAGTATAAAATACATTTATATTAATACTATAATACACACCATTTAAAGGAGCAACAACATGCAATTAAAAAGAATTATTATAGTACTTAACTAAAATAAAAACTATAATTGATTTTGTATATGACAGAGTAAATATTATTTAAATTAAAATGTTAAACTACTTTTATTCGGTTAAATTAAAAAAAAATTGTATTTGTATGTACAATAGAGTATTACAAGTATAGGGTACATTATAATAATATTCTACCACATGCACACAGCGCCATCTAGTCCCAAATTAAGCAATTATATTTGCTTGTGTTATGGGTACTAAACAACTGATATACTACTTATATACATTTTTTTTTGTAAATATATTATAGATAAATTACACCCAGACACAGAACAAACAATCATGCTCATCACACAAAGGTTTGTCCTGGGTGGGAATCGAACCCACGACCTCCGGCTTAGCAGTCAGGGTCACTAACCACTAGACCAACAGGCCAGTCATAATATATATATATATTAATATATATATATACATAGTTTAGCTACAGTTTATATATAGCTGGTACTTAAAATAAGAATAGTTTAGGCTATATGTAGCAGCAAAAAGAATAATAAAATCAAGGACTGTATAATGTAAATACAGTACATATTGCCCACCATATTCTCAGTTAAATGATGTATCAAAGCTTTTTAATGAAAACATTTTAATGTATTAAATCATGTCATGTAAGCTCTAGGTAGGTACGGGTATAAGAGTTCATAATAAAGCTATTTAATGCTATGTTTATTTAATTATTCAATGAGGCACTCTTTGAGAGCCTTATTTGAATAAAAGGTTAAATTTACGTAGCGTAACACTTGCAGCTAGTGTTTTATATTATTATTTTAAAAGGCTTATGACATTTTTATAAATAAGAGAGAAGAAAAAAGAGAAGAGAAGACACACACACATACACACACACACACACACACACAAAACAATTTGTGGCTGACAATGGAAGATGTAATAAAAAATGTTGATCTAACTTTAGAAACCAATAACTGCTCAGATAATAGCTCTGTTTATTTTTATTTCCTAAATAATCCAAATAATTTGTGTGTGTATGTTTGTTACCACTCAGCGCCTAAACGGCTGAACCGGTGTCGATGAAAATTTATAGATTTGGTGCCGGAGACGTACATAGGCTACTTATCCCTAAAATTGGTCTGGTTCCCGAGGGATGCAACAGAACATAATATTTTACGCGCGGGCGAAGCCATGGGACGCAGGCAGTATAATAATATACTACAAATCCAGCACTGAATAAAAATTTAAAATTATTTTTGACACAGGAACTCGGTGCTATTACTCAAAATAATGGGCAATTAAGTTAATCTGGTAGAGACATCTCAAGACGAGTGTAGAGTTCTTATTATATGATTATGTAGAGGTTCAAGTCTAAATACAGCCTTTTAATATTTTAAGTCATGGTTAAAGTTTTTATTCTACATAGAGGTTCTTAAACTCTATATTATGACAATAAGTGACGTTATTTCTGTGGTTGAAAGATGAGTACACTAGGTTTAATAAAGTTCATTCATCATTATATTAATCACTAGCTGTTGTCAGCAGCTTCGCCTGTGTGGGTAGACACACTACAAAAAAAAAGAGTGTGTGTACTCATGTACGCACGTAAGATGTTATACTTCTTTAGCGTAACAATCCAAAAATACCAAATAATAACACAACGCATACATACATAACAGTTAACCTCAAATCTATAAATGCACTTAAAATAGTATATTAAAACCACTTTTACCACTAATATTCAAAATAAATATTTTTACTGATAAATGATCAATAAAAAATATCTATCACCGTCATAAATATAATTGAATTGATTATAAACGCCAATATTTTTTTTTATTTATTCACACTGATTATTTGTACTGATACGACACACAAAGGTTCGCAACTAACTTCAGGGTGTAAAAGGTTCGCAACTAACTTCATGGTGTTGCTTTTTTCTGTCAGTGTGCGCGCGCATCGTAAAAATTCACTCTCATCATTTTTCCCAATCGCGCCAAAAGAAGTATAATTTCAAAAATATAGCTTAGTTACTCATTGATATTAAAGCGCTTGATATTATATATGTAAAAGTATTTTTCAGTTTATAACAAACAAACATCATCATCACATTAGCCAAAAGACGTCCACTGCTGGACATAAGCTTTCCCCAATTTTCGCCACCGTGGCCGGTTGTTCGCCACCCTCATCCATCGGTTGCCCGCCACCCTTAAAAGGTGTAAAGATAAAAATCTCTTCTCTTTATAATATAAGTTTATTATATTAGTTAAGTTGAGTCGAAATGGTCCAGTGGATAAGGCACTCGCTTCGTAAACACGAGGTAGTGGGTTCGAATCCGGGCAAGTACCAATGTGATATTATACTTTCTAAGTTTATCTTGGACATTTCTGACCGACGGTGAAGGAAAACATCGTGAGGAAACCTGGACTTAAAAGTCTGAAATTGCCAATCCGCCTTGAGCAAGCGTGGTGATTAATGCTCATGCCTTCTCTATATGAGAAGAGGCCTTTGCCCTGCAGTGGGACAGTAAACAGGCTGGTATTATTATTATTATTATATTAGTTAATCGAATTCACGACGCTCTTTACGCGGCGACGAAGTAGCCAACTTAATTGATATAGCGTTTGTAGTCTACGGCATTGTCGTTTCTAATGAGTGAAAATGTAATTTTGCTAGAGATTATATTACTACGCCACTAATGACAAAGTAATACTCCTATATGTTTTATTAGTCGTTAGCAGAATTATTAGTATTTTATGTGACAATACAATCATTTAGCGTTTACTAGCTGTTGCCCGCAGCTCTGCCCGCGTGAATGTCGGTTATATCTCTGTTTACATTGATGATTTTCCATTTAAACTTCGACCCCTTGAAGTCATTTTTTCGCAATAACAGATAGCTTATGTTATTTTCCGAGGTCTAATATATCTCTCTACCAAATTTCAGTAGTTTAGGCATGAAAGCGTAACAGACAGACAGAGTAACTATCGCATTTATAATATTAGTATGGATTATATTACTAGCTTTATACATAGTACAGTATTACATCTTTGGTTTTGCTTCGCTTCCGTCGCTCGCATCGTGAAGTTACCCATAACCTTCCTTACGAACTGGGCTATCAAAAACAAAAATAATTTTCTAAATCGGCTTACTAAATCCAGAGATTACCCCTTACAATCTCACACACTCACAAACTTTACCTATTTATAATATTAGTATATATAAGTAACAAACTGGGTTCGTATAAGTACCCATGTCTATAGCCCTATAGCTCTTCATATACTGGATACTTCAATCAATTTGAACCTATTAATATTTTTAATAGAACTATGTCTTAGCAAGTTCCATAGCAACAGATTACAAGCATACATAGAATCTAATAATATCCAGTTTTGTAAACACACGTTCGTAATTCAGGAGGATTGGAATATCTCATGAATGAGAATTACGTACCTATATGCCATCTATTTTTACATTTAATGAATAGCAAAGTTCATAACAACATAAATTTTGTTCAATGTGTTAATGGACTCGTTTTAGATTCGCCTCTGCCGCCAACTTTTATGATTTTACAGAATGAAATTCAATTTCATCTCACTGTGAAGTAATGGCCTGTTCTTATATAAAGCGGGCATGAATTACCACCCTTTCAAAAAGAAAGGTTATCTGAAAAAGGAAGAAAGGGCTTCAAATGCTATGGGATCCTCAAATTTGCTGCAAAGTTAGAAAGGGGGGTATGGGGGCAAGAACCAAACAAACCGTTCATCCGATCGCCTGTTCATTACGATAGAAACTCCCAATATTTCGTTAACCTAATACTCTAGCCTTTTTTGTCTCTATATTTATCGAAATAGTATTATAAAAACTACCTTCCTAATAATAGTTGCGTCTAAAATTACTAAAAATAGCTAGACAAAGGATTCCGTAAACAGATGTCGTACCATTAGTTTTATGAAACTTACTTCGTATGCAATGCAGTTTTTTGCAAACATAAAATAGTTGATCGAACTGTGAAAACCCAAGGTCCGTCCAAACTGTATCAGGCTTTAGTCGGTCACGCCGCGTGTTCGCTATCTATACAATAAAATGACGTCAATGACTATTCGTAGGCTTTTTTTCTATAGAACGGAACACCAGACTTCCTACATTTTATCTATTAATCTTAAAGACTTCATTCTTATTATTTGGATAGATTAGGGAAGTGGACGTTCAAAAGATAGACACATTTTATCTTGTTTGATTTTGTAACAAACAATATTTATTATTAAAAAACAAAAAACCCGCCTGCCTTTTTTTTACTCGTGCTGACACTACATTGAAATTTTATAAGCCCTATGTTATTCCCAATAAGAATTTAATGACACCTCATAGTTTAAAAGCCAACCCATTTAGGCTGTAGAGCGTGCCAAAGAAATAGACATACATACATATATACAGGCATATACTCGAAAAACATTACACTCCTCGACTTCATCAATCGGGTAAAAAGCATTATAACAATAACTTTCTTAAAAATTGCATAGATTTTTATGTCCACCTACATCATCTTAACTGTCGTTAATAGCAAATTATAGCATATTTATGCCCCTATTATGGCGACTTTGCAGAAGCTTTTTATCGCTCCGTGTAAAATACCCGTGCTCGAAATTAGAAAAAATTACAAGCGCTAGTAAAATGTACCAGGCTTAAATTTAAAATGTAATAATACTCTGTAATATATTCATTATCATAAGTCTTATTATTGTTTTTGTTCGTCTTGCATTCTAGAATTTTCGTATGCAATACGTAATGCTTACATAATGATATGAGATTTAATTGTGTACAAGTACTAAGTAACTACAAAGAGTTATCAACTTAAATTATCAATATAATTACTAATTACTCAAACCGTAACTTTCTGTGTCTGTTTATTTTTTACGTATTTTTCTCAGAAAATAAAGTAACTAACATTGTTGCTGTTAGAAGTCCGGTCAGGATAATAAGACATCCCTCATGAACCATGACACACGGTTACGGTGAAACTAAGTTCCAACCACATACTTAGTTTTCACTAACTAAACTATTTAATCCTGATAAATGACAATGAGTAATTATTATAAATCAGAACGGTGACGTCTGTGGCATTTGTAAGTTTATTTTAAGGTATCTACCTATGACTCAATAAGCACTAGCCTATTAATCAAATTTAAAAAACTACCTCCCACACACTTATCACGAAATATCAGATACTATTTTATAATCAACCAAACTAAATTACAATAAAAATTATCAAAATAATAAACGTATCATAAAATAAATAATAATATATGATACTTAATTTTATAATTTTTTTTTATTAAATTTAATACCTATAATCTAGATAGCTTATAATTTATTATTATATTGGTAATTATTATCGTAAATTAAATTTATCTTTGAAATATAATTGATTGATTATTTGTACACGTAGATGTTGCTATGTACCATTAGAGATAAATTTATAATAACAATTGAATAATTATAGTAATTGAACATGCATACAGCCTCGTCCAAAAAATTATAAATTACATTATGTTTGGTCAATGTCAATGCGCTTCAAATGTCGAATTACATCAAATATTTGTCACTAATAAAAAGAAAAATTCAAGGTCAACTTTTTGCTATAATAACGTAACAATTAGCATGACATTGCTTTTTTTATTCAATGTACTGGTACGTACTTAATATGTAAATATAAAATGTCTAGAAAGACGTACTTAGGAAATGTGTAACCTAATTACTATTAAAATCGAAAGAATTTATGTTAATGTTTTAAACAAAATATAGTCATTAAAAATCAAAGGTCAAATATTTGGCGCCACCGTGAATAATTTCATTATAGTAAGTATTTGTCAGTGTTGTAATGGTATACGAATTCCATACCAGTTCCGTATGCAAATATTCGTTTTTTTGTCGTGTACCAAGCACATGTTTAATGTATTTTTAAACTAAGAATGTTCTATCAATAATTTAACGAATGGTGAATATGAAATGATTTGTCGTAACAAATGACGTACAGTTCTACATATAAAATTAATATTTTTATGTAAAACACATAGACGATAAATAAAAATACCATTAATTAATCACATATTCGTAGAGTGACTTGCTATCATTGCCTATCTTTTTTCTTTTAATGTAATAAAATCATTAAGATGATGTATACATCGGTTTGTAAATCACGATTAAGATCGAGATTTGCGAACTAATTTGGTTTGACATTTAAAAACAATGCTAACTAAGCTTAACTAATAATTAATTTTGTATAATCACCAAAACGAATCGTTTTATGCCTTAAAGAAACGCAAACTTTTGATTTACATAATTATAAATGTAAGACAAAATAGAAGGATTTAGATAGATTAAATGCTGAAACTTTAAATAAAAGTAGTCAATTGAATCTTTAAATTAAATATAAAGTCAGATAATAATAAATCTTAAAATGCAGAATAAGCATGAAAGATTCAAAGCAACTAATAAGAATCTTGATAGATTTAGTATAAACTAGAAATTAACAGCATAACAAAACCCATAACAATTGAATCACAATGTTGTGGGAATTGTGGTAACAACACAAACAATTGATGATATTCATGAAAAAAGTTGGAATGATGAAGAAGCTGTTGATTATCCTGACAGACCGGTTAAAGGACTAGATTTTCATAATAAAACATTTATTGTTGCGCAGTTGATTACGTGCGCCACGATGGGCTTGTCTTTATTAAGAGTGAGTTAATTTAAGTTATATTGCTTATAATGGTAATCCAAAAATGCTCTGAGATCATAGGTTAAAGATTAGATCCGAAGAAAATCGACAAAGAAAATAAAGTTATGGTTCTTTAGTTTTTGACGTATATTAAAAAAATAACCGTTTTGTAGACTTGTTGGCCAGACTTTTCTTTAATATCTTAAATCTTTTGTCTAATCTTAAGCGTGAACAAAAAACCGAAATCATTTTAAGTACTTAACATTATGAGTCTAGAACCTTTGTTGTAAAGATTATTTCATTGGTATACGTAAAAGATAGTGACAATATGCAGCTAGTCTTAAGATATATTGTATGATTAAGAGACCCCTAATATCTTGATTCCTAATCTTGCAAATTAATCATATATAATATCTTTTAAGTAATCTGCTATCGTGCTGTAAGATACGATAACGTTATATTGTAAGTTTTTTGTATCTTCTTAGCAAACTTCATATTTTTCCTCAAACCTCAATTTAGTTCACTTATTTAAGGCAAGTTATTAACAAGCAATCTATATATTTGCATATTTTTTTTACATCAACGTGTTCTCAGAATCATGAAATTACTTCGTGAGTTAATACACACCTACTAGGCAAGTTATCGAATGCCAAATAATTGCTTAAAAAATTGCACGTCCATTCATAGTTTTTGTTTATGATGTCAGTTTAATAGTCACTACTAAATATAGCGTTCTTTGACGCAGTTCGTAGATAAACATACAATGCTTAGATGTCTCACATCTGGATGTAGATGCGTTGGTGTTAGCGTCACGCCTTCAACGTAAGAACGATGACTTAAGTCTAAACGATACGCCAACACATGTCACGGCAACAAATTGCCATCAGCCTCAAACCATTACAGACGACTGTTGCCTCAATATTTAGAGTTTAATGAACTTATCTACTCTTCTATATGTTTATAATGACAAATTTTATATAAGGTCTGAGACTGATAAACATATTATTAGCACCCCATTTAAACGGGTGTGAAATCCAAGTAGTAACAATAAACTAAATGTTTATAGAACAAAATGTCATATTTACTTTTATTAGATGTTATATTTTTACACTTGCATCAACTATAACATGGTTTTCTTTATTCACAGATGCCACAAACGGTGCCACGGTCCGGGTGTAGCCCGCCATCGGCGTCCCAGGGTGAGAGAGCAGTCCCTGGCTCTCCAGCAGATTTACAACATCTCTTACGCTTGCTTGGGGCAGCATCTCCTCCAGAATCGATGCTGCATTCTCCACCCAACCCACATAACAAACCTCCTCCGCCTTATCCCGAGGACAATACAAGCAACTTGTTTTTAGAGCGACAATACGATTTCGAGGGATACCCTACACCCTCTCCTTCTTCAGACGAAGGTTCATTACCCACAGTCGCCATTCAGCCCTCTTCGCCTTATTCTCTACAATCCACTTCTCCTTACAATTCCCTACAGTATTCTCCACAAGTGTACATCAAAGAAGAACCAAACAGACTGGCCGTGCCCGGTTTTGCCTCTCCATACCCTCTCTCACCGTCCGGCTCCTGCATTTCATACGAAAGCTACAATCAATACTCATCACCAGTCCCACAACACGACGAATACATTGATATAGAAGAGCTTTTGAAAGAAAATCAGATTCTACAAGACAGTGTTCAACATAATTATATTACACCTAAAATTGAAGTTGAAGAGCCAAGAGATCACATTCTCCTAAGATCAGCGCTAGAAGACACATCATTCCAGAAAAGATTGAACCTTAGACCAATACCGTTGGAGTTGAGTAGTGTGAAAATGGAAGAGAGCAGCGGAGGTGACGATACTCTAGTCGCGCCTGACATCGACCGCGTCCTGTCTATGGCCATCGAACAAACCAAGAGAGACGTGGACAACACATGCACAGTACTTGGAATCTCACCAGGTATGCTAAACGTCAATGATATTACTTATATAACTTTTGTTGGACTACAACATGCTAATGTTATAAGTTCAATTTATGACTCAATCATTTATGATTTACAACGACATGTCATGGGAATGTTGTACGCGTACGTTTTACATGATTACTATTAGTATAGTAATTAATAATGACGTCATATTGATCTGTCGACAGAAAAAACGTATTTCCAAGTACAGAACATGTTAGCTACTGGCTAGAGTAACGCTATTATATACATTATCGATTTCTTAGAAGTCGACAAGTGAATTACGTAAGCTGTTTATATTGGCCCAGTGATGATATCGGCTCATTTTAATAACGTTGTGTTTAGATAATGCGAAACAAATGCCTATTATATGTCGTTGATTTTTCTGTTTTAATCTCTAGAAGTGGTAAAAAATATACTACTGATTATGCAGAATATAAAGAAATAAAAATGTTGGTTATTTTATGATAATATAGACAATCTTTAATATGATTTTTCTTTTCAGACCCAATGTTATGGAGCACCGGTGACGTCAAAGCGTGGGTAATGTTCACATTGCAACATTACAACCTGTCAATGGTGCCCATGGAAAACTTTACAATGGATGGCGCAGCATTAGTAGCATTATCAGAGGAAGAATTTAATCAAAGAGCTCCACAGGTACGAACACAAATGATTACATATTACTCGTATATAGATGACCCTGTAGCAGAGGGCGTTCATCAGAACAAAGTCCAGTCAATCACAACTGATAATAATAATGTTTATAATATATTAATTGAAGCTTCACTTAAAAAGAAAATATTCACAATATAATTGTTATCACGTAATTTTTTCTAGCCATGTATCAGGAAAGGTCAATCAATACAGAATTATCTCAGGCTTTATCCGCCATGAGAAGTTACATTTTTATGTCTGTGTTATTTAAATGTACGTCATTACTTATCGTTTCATTTTTAATGATAACATTTATGTCTTTGATGGTTGCGTAAATATATTCTGAGAGAAATTTATCATATTTGAAACATGAATTTAATAAAATGATTAAATATTGTAATTATGTTAAATCTACATTTATTTGTTAATGTAATTAATTTACTTGATTCTACACAAGTTTTACTTATATCTAAGAAATGTCAAAGTTAATCACCAATGGCAGTTAAATCAACGCCAGCCGTATCAATAATTGCTTCTTAATTTTTTCTTGACCGATTACATCATTATTTGAATTCGCATGACTTTTGCACATGTCCGTCCCACTAAAAAATAATAACCAGAGATGATTTAACGCTAATCGCTTAACATTTAGATTCTAAATCTGTTTCGTAATAAGCAGTGATTTAGTTTAGGTTATGTTAAAAATTATACCAATATTGACTTGTAAACAGACTTGTGAAACGTCCACTTATTTCTAATAGCAAATGACAAACATGTGACTTTCTTTTTAAAGTAACGGTTTTTAAATAAAGTAATGTATTTATGGCTTTTAAATCTGAACGTTTAAATCAACTTCACTAAATTTTAAATTGTCCTTCAGTCTCATGTTATCTTTGTTACTTTAACATGAATTTCAGTGATGAAAAGACCTTTAAGTCTATCTGTAATTTGAGCTTTATAGTATTAGAAAGAGTAGGTACTAAGAAAAGTATTTCTTCATAAATTTTATTAGAATTATAAGCTTTATACCCATTTTTCTTTTTTTCAA
This sequence comes from Parascotia fuliginaria, assembly GCA_963082885.1. NCBI lineage: Eukaryota > Metazoa > Arthropoda > Insecta > Lepidoptera > Erebidae > Parascotia > Parascotia fuliginaria. The sequence continues at coordinate 18,381,302 of OY720175.1, forward strand.
TTTAGCTCTATTTAACGTAACAACTTTTATATAGGTATATTGGAAATCTATATCTTACAATTGTTTACACTCAATATCTACTACATAATCACGAGTTTCGATGTATTTTAATATGTTGCAACTGCCACATCACATTACTGATATTATATCTATTGTTGAGGGAGTGATAACAGCTCACGAGTATTGTTTTAAATAAAGATGATGCAATTGACTTTGGTGACGTAATAAATGGTCTGTTAATACCTATTATATCTGTATTAATCTTAGATTAATATTTGGAATAAACAATCGATAACAAATACGTGGTTGGGGAGTAACGCGAGTTTCAAAATAATGTTTTTTTATCTATGTATTTCAAATAGCTTGAGTTTTAACCGTATTTTCAAAGAATCTATTTTAAAATTGACACCGTAAACTATGAGTAAGACTATGTATTAAAAACTACAAAAACAAATAAGTTAAAACATTTACCAAAGACACTAACAAGGTGGTTGTTTTTTAACGTAACAGCTAGGGTAAATTAAGCTTTTTTATCTAAATTACTACGTCAATCTTTTATAAATTATTTTCTACATTGAATCCAAATGAGGAAAATTCAGCTCAAAACATTGTTTACTACTGATGTAACACTTAAGTAGGCTTCATCCATTGTAGGTCAGTGATCGTTACCAAAATATTATTTAATTGCTTTTACATAACATCTTGAACCAAGTCCTGCAAGGAAATCCGTTAGTAGTGACCCTCTTTATGCAACTACGTTTTTATATTCATCTTTTAGGTTATCAATTACGTCATTAGTTTTGTTTTTTAGCATACATGTGCAGTGGCATTGTTAATCATATGATCTAGAATATTGGCGTAATTATTTTCAAACTTAGTATTGCACTTGCTTCTGTTATGAGCATGTAGGTTCGATAAAGAGCATGTCTATTTAGAAAATCGGTTTTTAAAATTACAATTTTATCTAGAATATTACTGGCTGGTAAAAGAAAGCATCAATAAGAAACTTGAATTTTAAATTAATTTATATCGGAAATTGTTTTACCGTTTTGAGTTACTGATGATTGATAATCATACCTTTTCTGTATGAGAAAAGGCCTTTGCCCCGCAGCGGGATAATAATGAACTAGTATTACTGTAATGAGGTTGTGTACAGCTTATGACTTCTAAATATAATAGTTTTATTCAAAAGGCCTTGCGTTCAACTAAATCCATTGTGATATTATTATAACAATTGATTTTTGAAGATCTGATAGATTAGCCCTTAAGTTGTTATCAGATGAAAATTTTTACCGTAGTTTCAAATCAATAAATAGCTTTTCTTGGTTAAATGAAAAGTCAACTAAATAAATATATAAAAAGTTAGCTACGTATCGGGCACGCCAGTTCCAATAGGCAGGTATCTTTGTTATCGCACGCGCCGCCGCCTCTACTTTCTCTAGCGATGAAAGTCACAGCACCCTCGGACCTGTCTGCATACAAATTGCATCTGGCTTGTTCTTGGGAAGATTCTGATGCCAAACTAACATACAAATTAAAATTAAAGAGGTTGTTTCAAGTAAATACAATTTATTTTAGAGTGAAATTAAGTTAGGCTATTTTAATTGACTTTGTATCTGGAACTGAAGTAACAAAAAATATACCTATAACCGTAATCTTAAAATCAATCGCAAAATTTTATTAATCTTAATGTTACCGTTCAGAACTAGTTTTTTAATTAACTCCCACATTCATTAGTATCATCATAAAACTTGGTTATTCATATTCCAAAACTCGTTTGGTACATTATTTAAAATTAATAAGTATATTTGAATCCTTGCCGTTTGATTTGAACAAATTTATTTTCTGATGATTATCAACTGTTCCTATATTATTTATTGCCAATGTCAGATGGTTGATTGTTTATTATTGTTTCAGGCTGGCAGCACTCTGTACGCTCAGTTAGAGATATGGAGAACGTCACAACGATCTGATCATCAACAGTTATCAGCATCACCTATACCTACACCCGCGGGCTTACCATCTGCAGATGACATGAGTGACGGTAAGTTTTTTCTCATACCAGTTTTTAATCTATTTAACATTTTAAAAGTACAGTTTTATGACTGATTAATTTGTAGCAGTAATAATTGCGAAACAACATTATCAAATACGGTAATCACACTACTAAAATTGTAGATAATTAGAACGCTTTTTTGTTTTACTTTACTTGATTTATTCTAGTTATTTGAATTTAATTCGGCGGTACCACGACTAATTAGATGTATTACTTCTAAATGTAAATTATAATACTTACTTATAAATATAGTATAATTTAGCCTTGCTTATTTAAGAAATAAAACAGTATCAATGAACATCGTTTCTAAAAAAATATATCTTATATTTAGCAAACCTAGATTAGGAACATTGATATTGATATAAATGAACTCTTAAATAAGGTAACCAACAAACAAGTCAGATCTGATATGATTTAAAACGCCGACGATATAAGGGAGAACGCAAGTAAACTGCAAATAGATGATTGAGAAGTAGATAGCTTGATGCGTGGTCGAATGTGGCACGGCGATGCATCAGTCGCATGCATTGTGCATCGACCGTTACCGGCACACATACGGACTGTGTTAGAGACAAACGAGCTAATGATATATGGGCAGAGTTGTATATACTCACTTCATGAGAGAATTGAAAGCCAACATGTATAAGACGTAAACGGGATAGGCGTGACTCACTTTATTAGTGATAAACGATCAACAAATGATGACAAATTTTTCTCCTGATTTAATTTGATTTTAAACGTTTATGTTAAACAATTTTCAAATATTTCCAGCTGAAATGAAATGAAAATGGTTAATTAAATGAATATTTATGAACGATAAAATTAACAAAATGTCAGCCAATTAACCCACAGCCAGTTCGCTGACGAAGTAGAGCCATGAGAAGAACTGGCAAGAAACTGAGGCCACTGTTTTTAATCTCCAGGGTATTAAAATTTTTGTATGTTAGAATTTTAAGTAGCATGCAAAGTGACACAACAATACACTTAACTCTGAAATAATTCTTGTAATTAATAGGTCATATAGATTTCTATCATATTATCAGATTGACATCAAATTTGGGAGGAAACTATGAGAGCAATCAAAACAATTGCGCAAAGTTATGCTTGTCCCAATCCCATCTGCCTTAGCAGTAAAACAGTTAACTCTAAATAAAAAAAGTGTCAGATAGTGGCACAGGAAATAGCGATCGACAATTATCAGCAACTCAGTTGTCAGTCCACACAAGTTGGCTGACATAAAGATTTATATCAGAAATGCCTTGACAGTGTGACGAATGAGGTTAGTGGCACAGATACTGAATTCAAAATTCAATTAGATTTTTAAAATGCAGAAGTTCCTTAAATAGGCAATCATATAATAATAATAATAATACCAGCCTGTTTACTATCCCACTGCAGGGCAAAGGCCTCTTCTCTAGAGAAGGTATGAGCATTAATCACCACGCTTGTTCAAGGCGGATTGGCAATTTCAGACATTTTAAGTCCAGGTTTCCTCACGATGTTTTCCTTCACCGTTAGTCAAAAATGTCCAAAATAAACTTAGGAAGTACATATGATTTGAAAAATCACATTGGTACTTGCCCGGAATTGAACCCACTACCTCGTGTTTACGAAGCGGGTGCCTTATCCACTGGACCATTTCGACCTTGGCAATCATATATATTGCATCAATATAACAGTAGTAGAGAATATTAAATAGTCACAGACATCGAATAAATCAGATAAGATAAGAAATATACTAAGATATGAATGTTTTGGAAGCACCGGACCGTATTTTGTGCACGCTCCTGCATAGAATGCTACTATGATGATAAAAATTCATTAATACGTTATGTAGTACATACGTGATTGAATAACATACATCCAAATATTAAAATTGTTTGCTAATGTAGTATAGTATTACGCCTAGTTACAGTTAGTCCATCAATCAGATATTTCTCGTTCTATTGCCATTCTGTCCCTTACTCGTCGTCTTTGAGTCCATATACGTCAAGTCTTGTTTTTATACCATTTCCCGAAGGCCTAGTTCACGCCACCGGACCCGCAAGGCCGCGAGTGACAAACATAAACTTGCTGCTTGCTTCGTAAAAAAAATCATTACTACCTTCACATACGGTGTAAAGTTCTACCAAATTTAATTTAACTTCGTCGGTCACACTTTTCTCATCTCTTTTAGTACACTTACTCTTGTTTCATAAACATTAGCAATTTCAACTTTATCGTCTTTTACATAGATTCTATATTTGTTTGATGTTAAGACATGCCATATTTCCCTCAAATCATTTACAGCATTCCATTCAGCACTTGGCTTTCTTCTTTAAATAACATGTTGCTATTTAACTGTTTTGAGTGTAACTTTGTTTATATGATTCGTTTTAATGTCAGTCTGTTTACGCGTCTAGCAGTGAAGGTCAGGTGCTGTTCATTTTAATAATGTTTACAGTATCTTTTTTAAAAATAACTTTTAAGTTGAATGTTTTCTCGTAGAAACAAAAATTAGGAAAACATGTTTGTCAGAGGGCTGTTGCCTTGTCGTAGCTTTCATAGAAACGACTTATCTATGTGATAAGGTTCCAAGAAGTTATATAGGTGCGGGCGCGTTGGCTGTCGTACTATCTGTCCCCTTTGGAGCAGGAACATTACCAGCCTTTATAATGGTTCTAAATTGTTGAATTATGAGCTTATTTATGTATTAAGGTTACAGATGACACGCACTGAAGGTTCTATTCTCGATAATAATTTGCATCATAGTTTTTCATCAGAACGGATCGATTATACTAGAATTTATCGTAGGAATTTACTACTTGAGTATGAAAACAGTTTTTTGTTGGATAGACAAAAACTTTATTTACTCATTGAAATTATTAATAATCATATTTGTCAACAGATGAGGACTCAGAGTCAGTAAACACGAGTGCAGTAACAACTGGAGGTAAAACCAAAACTGGAAGCACTCACATACACCTTTGGCAGTTTTTGAAGGAGCTTCTTTCATCGCCTCATGTGCACGGATCTGCGATACGGTGGTTAGATCGAAGTGAGTATTGTTTATTTTTATACGCCATTTTATATTTTATGTATGATGGTAAGCAGTTAACGTAGCCTACGACGCTTAAAAAAATCTTGCGAAGAATACTAAAACTTAGAGGATAATATTTCCTATATGTCGAGTCCCCCTACGTCGAGTCTTTGTGTCGAACATGTTATTAAATAGAGTCTATTGTTATTAGTATATTATTTTAAAGGGACTCTAAATAGAGGGAATAACCGACCGCTTTAGTCTCTCTTTCTCCCTTATCCCCTTTTCTCTACACGAAAAGCAACAGCTTAACTGTGATTTATTCTGAAATTATAGATGGTGTATAGAATCTATTAATCGTTGATTTTATTTTGAAAGACATAGGTATTATTTATTATCTTGTTAGATATACTTTGACACTGAATGCAACCTTGTTTACCCTGTAGTAATTAGTACTTTTACTGACAATTAATTAAATATGTAACAAATATTGATAATTAAAAGTTGCACGTATCTTCGTTCACGTAGTCAAAGGAGAAATAACTCTAATTGTTTATCTGTATAGTAGGTAGACACAATATTGAAGAAATAAACGGTGTAAACTGATATTTGCGATTACCAAAATTAAACTTTTTGTTAATCACGTAAAGATTACTATTGTCGAATAAACATATTTCCATTGATTGTGCCTTATATAAATTAGAACGTTTTCCATGCGTGTGAGATATTTTTCGCTGTAAAGTCACATGATCCTATACTAAAAGCCTTTCTGTCATTATAACACAAAACTTTAAGTTGTCTTTCTGTCAGTGTGAGACAGACTTAAGGACCACTTGACGTATAAGTATTTGAGGTTAAATTGTTTTTACAGTCTCCGATATTATCTTCATAGATACGGAAAGAAAATTGCATTCATCCATCAAAAACGAACAAATTACATTTCCAATATTATTGTAACATGTCTGAACACAATTTGTTAAAAATCTTAAAAACTAGTCAGTCGCTTTCTTTATCAAAATGCGAAAATATATTGTCATTTCTATTTATATCGATTGCGTTACAATTGTTTTTTGTTGATCTTATCGGACGTACACGTTACTTTTACACGATTTGTACACGTACATACTTTGGATATCTGATTAGTAGCAGGCACACGTCACCTAATGTTTTTAAATTTTTATCGATATTGAAATTAAATTAGACGTAACGACACACCTCTCGCTAAATTGAATGTTAATAATATTTTGGTAGAAAGTTCTTGTCAAAGATGCTCGATATGCTGCTCCTATCAAAGCAAATATTCCAAAATAAAAAAGTTATCTCAGTTTTCTTCAGGCTGATAGAGAGAAACGTTACTCCGTCCTCTCTTGCTTTCGTCACCTTTTCTAAGCCTAAAACCTGATTTACATTGATACAGTACAGAATCGGCACTGTAAACGTCCAGCATCCAGTGTATCAATATAAAAGCACGTTTAAAATTCGAATTATATTTTCAATCCAGTGGTGCTGGTGCCAGCTACTGTATCAATGTAAATCAGCCTTTTATCAAATCAACCGAAAGACGTCCACTGCTGGACATCAGCCTTCCTCAATTTTCGTCACCTTGGCTGGTTGTAAGCCGCCCTCATCCTAACAATGTCGTCGGTCCACCTTGTGAGCGGTCTTCCGGTTCGTGGTCGCCACTCTAGAACCTTTCTGCCTCTGAACAGCCGTCAGTTCTGCGAGCTATGTGTCTTGCCCATTGTCACGACAGAGAATCAACTCTGCGAGCTACATCAGTTATTTTGGTTGTTTGGCCCGCTTCATCAGCTCAATGAGCCTCTCTAAAATAATCATAGCTGGTCCTCAAAGCATTGTCACTTTCATCTATGTAATGCAGCAGATATTTTTGGTCGAATCTAGAAAACACTGAAATTCTTCCAGGAAAAGGCGTGTGCATTTGCATTAATAAATACTGCGTAATACAATTAATTATGAATGCACAAACATTATTATTTACTGATTTATCTGTATTTATCTGACTTAACGAGGACATAACTAATTAACTTATAAAAACATAATTATTGTCGACTTGCCAACTAGAAAACGTGATGAATGTGAATCAGAACAAAGTTATCGTATAAAGTAATATAGCAACATTTTATGAAGGTGTTAGGTGTGTTAGGTTTTAGAAAAACTAATCAAAGAACGGATAACACCAAAATAACAGATAGACTAAAGAAAACTAATTCAAGAATCATTTCCGAGAAAAAATTAAATATTAATAGACAAATGTTTAATGGAAATATGATAATATGGATTTACATAAATTACATTGGGATTAGTTAATTAGTTATAATGATTACCATATTTTAGAAATTATATTTAAAATCAGTATTTTTAACTTATTATCCAACTCAGAGATAAATAATAATTTTATCGCGTACCATATTATATTCTTATATGTTATTTATAGGTTGTGAATTTTTCCATCGCTACATAGATATTATATATTAAGCCTTTTCAAAATACTTGTTGTAGCGACTTATCAACAAGTGCGTACTCACGTTGCATTTTGATACCGGAACGTTTAACAACCGCAGAGTTCATCAATCATAGCCCCTGAGTTGTGTAGTCCAGTTTAATCAGCATATTTTTAATATCACCCAGATTTTTTTCATTGTACATTACGTATTATAAACAATCCTTCTATTTGTAACAATAGATAAAAAAATCTTACCGCTCATATACACTGACATCGATTGAATTCAAGAAGTATAAAGAATTGTCATTATCATTCTCGCAAGTTCTTCTTAAGACTCTCAAAAGCAGATTTTTAAAAGCTACAAGATTTTTGACGACAACTATAGTATTTGAGACACAAAAGCGAAAACAGAATAAAATTAATCAATTCTAAATTACATAATTTCAGAATTGTCAAGACACAAAGTTGTGTAAAATTTATAAAAACGTACATATAACCTGTTTAAAACTATTTATTATCAGCTTTGGCGATAAACACACAAACCAAATAGTCCTTTGTTTTGCATCACGAGGTAAACATCAATAATGATAACTGTAATTGACTTGTACGACGGAATATTATTGTTGGACATACCTACTATTGTAAAAACGTGACTACTTTACTATTTTGTATTAATTTTGTTTCTACGGCTTTTTTATATCTATAGTAATTTATAAAGCAAAAAAAGTTTTTTGTGTGTTTAAACGCGCTAATCTCTGGAGCCAAATTTTTTTTTTTCCTTTTTTTCTTTTTAACTTTTTGCGTTTGATAGCCCAGAGGGCATACCACCACCTCATATAGCAGTATTGTTTTAATGGTACTTTGTGTTTTGTCTTTTTCTTTTGTACCATTAAAAACAAGGGTAGAGACAAGGTAATGTTAAAATAAGATTGCTAAAAGAGGTTGTGGTAAAGCCGCAGTTCTCAAGGAAGGTTATAAGGCTATATAATATCATGCTATGAGCGACAGGAGAGGAGCAATAACCAAAGATGTAACTTAGCGCGTGTGAAATAGAGCTGCGGAAGTATAGTATATACTACTAAAGTCCTCTATTCTGCCTCATGGTAAGCAATTAGTGTAATCCAGATATAGTGGTCACCATTCCCAAAGCCATCGTCTGAAACTGCTGGTATGGTGGCCTCCACTATGACAGCGTTGTGACATGCTTTTATGCGACTTCTTAAAATGTTGTTCAGGACAATACCTTGTAATCTTTTTAACGCATGACGACTTGAGCAACAGCTTTAGGATGGATTTATAGTTACAAAAGCAAAAGATTACGTAAATCTTTAGATTAGTAAAATTTACTGTATCTGTATTAAAATTAATCTAAGACGATGACGAAATAGATGTAGATATCCCTGATATCATAATATTATAAAATGATATCAAATGTTGTTTATGATCTCTATGTCTTTATTGCACTTATTTTAACAATATCTAGATTGTAGTAGGTAATTCTATCTGTGGTCTTTATTTTGGAATCGTTTTAAATTCTGTGTAGGTACCTCTGCAAAATCGTGATACTTATACATACACCTTTGTTTGAATCTGCTAGTAGATACATTATTTTCGGCTGCTAAAGTGCACAATAGAATCATAAAACGTGTTTAGACTAAGCTTCTTTGGTCTAGTTTTGTCTGCTTTAGGCTTTTTCCATTGTCAAAATAATTAAGTAAATTCTAAGTTTTTTATACAAATGCATCACACATCAAATAATACGCATGTACTATAATTTGAACGACATTCCGTAAGCCCGACAGTCCCAAGGTGATCGGGCCATTTACTACATACTATAAAGCTTCAGTAAAGGTTAGGTACCTATCTGTTTCGTGACTTGACATAGGAACCGCATTGTTTCGATTTATTCTATTGTGTGTCCTATTTGTGTCACGAATATATACATTTTGTACATCCCTTGCAGTATTGCTTTTGTGTTGCTTGATTTTTGATAGAATTATGAAGTATCAGTTTAAAATATACTCTCAATTAGAATGGAATGACTAAATTTGTAGGGGATTAGAACGGAATCAAAGAATAATCATTACCAAAGGGGATTACATCTGGTGAGATCCGACCGGAATAACTCAAACTATTTAGTATTTTGTTCGACAGAACATCGTTGTCATCATCCGAGCCCGAATGTATCGACTGTACACATAACTTTATAGTCAGTCTCACTGTTTATACTTAGAATAAAATTGTTCGTTTTCGTTATGATCTTAACAAAATCAAAAATCTATTCTGCTATCATTTTCGTTTTTGCACGAATAAAAATAAAATTTTATCTAATTAAACCCACTCACGAACTTGTCGCGTGACAGTTTAACCAGCAGTTACACATACATAAATATGATGTTATTCAACGCTTAGCGATTTTGGAAAAAAGTATATAAACGACCAAGTTTCTAAGTACCTACTTGATAATCCAAAACCATTTATACTACAAGTGTCAATTGTGGAAAACAGACTCAATAAAATATACATCTAATGACCATCAAAATAAAATTTGCGTGTCTTTAAGTACACAAATGCATATGATTAATTCATGACGTGTTTCACAGGTAACGGCGTATTCAAAATTGAGGATTCCGTGCGTGTTGCCAGACTCTGGGGCAAGAGAAAGAACAGGCCTGCCATGAACTACGACAAACTGTCCAGAAGTATCAGGCAGTACTACAAGAAAGGTATCATGAAGAAGACAGAAAGGAGTCAGAGGCTCGTGTATCAATTCTGTCACCCATATTGCTTATAAATACTCTAGTTTATACAACATGTAAATAATTTATTAACATTGTATATAAGGGTGTGTGATCCGCGGTAATGCGGACAATACGATGACTGCTGCGTTTTGCGTTGCATTCGCAAATCGTTGCGCAGTCGCCGAGTTTGTTGACTGTCGAATTTTCACCGACCTTTGTCATCGACGTGTGAGTCGTGAGGTCGGGAATTATTAGACGTCGTGTACACTATCCCTCCATATAATTCGAGAAAGGTAATTTTCTCTAGAATTCTATTGGATGGGACTATTTGCTGTGTTATGTTATAAGTTTTTTTTACCAGCGATTAGACGCTTACAATCCGATTTTTCGATTTAACGCAGGATTGTTCTCGTCGAAAGCTGGTAATGTTTATCCCATATATCTATGATATATTTCTAGTACGTTCTATGAACTTTTAGGTAATTAAGCGTTTTGTAAATATATAAGAAAACAGTGCCCTCTATTTTAGGTATGGTATTCATAATAGTGATGTAAAAAGAGATTACTCTCGTTTATAAGTTTATATACATAATGTGTAAGTAATATTTTTATGAAAATATAAATGAAGATAAATGTATCAATATAATTTTTATATTAAAAATATTTAAAAATGACGAGTTACGTCGCAAATTGCAATAATTATTTTTAAGTTTTAATTTAATCATGGCGGTTGAGATTGTTCGAAATTTATTTTGGGTTTTAATCAATTATAATTTTGTGCCAAATAGACTATTGGAATTTATTCGGTACAACATTTTATTGTAAATTGTGAATAAATTGGTTATCCCGCCGATGTAAATACTTATTGTATAATTTTTTTGCAATATAATGGTGTTGGGGTATATAAGAACAAAGAAAAAAATATTATTACAATGTTTTATATCAACGCAGTTAGCGTTATAAATCTTATTACTAGTTTTATTATTGGACCAAACTAATGTAAATTGTATGAATCATACTTTATGTCATAATAAAATAAAATATGGCCATTAAACATATAATTTTATTTACCTGAAATCTATTAAAAATTAGTTTTATTTATTTTATAGTTAAGCCTTGATGGGAATAGGCTATACAATTCATATTTAAGAGCTCTTATAGAACTCTATACAAAAAAGTACAGTTGTTATAGCAAGCTATTTTAAGCTCCTGCAAAAGATTCAATCAAAACTGTGTTAGACAGAGATTTTTATAAATAGCAGTCTATTAGTTGGTAAATGGTTCCCGAAGCTCAAAATCTTCTGCAATGTGCCGTGCTTTCTGCAAAGGTAGTAAGTAAATAGGGCCTAGCAAACACCACACTAGCGCTTAAAAGAATTCAAGTTCAACGCTGATAGAAATCAAGTCATAAACTAGATTTGTTTATGGGTTAAAATATTTGTTTTATTATTTGTATCTTATATAATAAATCGGTATAGGTACTTTATAAATTTTTCCTGATTATTTACCTCAATAGTTTGGATAAACTCTATGACCTGTTCCTTCAGTCAAACAAAAAGAAAAACAACAAAACTACATTAATTTTGAGAACATATGACGAAACATGGAGTATAAAATGAAATGTTTTGGAACGAAATATAATTCAAATTTAGAACAAGTTGCGTCAACTTGTGCAAAGGTGACGTCATGATACACCAACAACCGAATTCCAAGAGTGAAAGTGCCTTTCGCCGTCCTTATGGAGGGGAGGACGACCTCTAGAGGGGGACGTGCGCGGGAGGTGAAGACGAGAAATTGTGTAAGAGTAGCACTTGATGTACAACTTTATAGGTTGATCATGATTGTTGATAAGTCACCCATTTCATTCAAATAAAGATATTTTTGAATTCTTAGAACTGGTTTAGTAGGTGTGGTAAAGAATATTCGAAGTACCTCAAATTTTAAAGCGTAATTGACGTAAGACAGATGACTTCAATATAATGAAGATGCCTTAGTCCTCGAAGGGTAGGCAGAGGCGTATAACCCGTTTCGTGAGCTATGGTAGATTTTATCCCATGTAAGTAATTGGGGTAAGCATTTTGTTATTCATCAGTCACAGCTTCAGAGTTTAAGCTAAAAAAATCTTAAAAGAAAAGCAAAATAGCACTTTAGTCGACACGATTTAACTAATCCATCGAAGTAGTTTTACTATTAGTCCATTGTTCCAACTACCGACAATGTTTAGAGAACACGGTTGAAGCGAGAAGAGATTAATGAAAAAATAATAATATGGGAAAAGAGAGGGCAATTGAACCTACGGTGTTCTTACACCGAACGAAACGCAGTAGTAACACAGAGTAGATATAAACCGTACAGAGGCAAAGCTTCCTAAGAAAGTGCAAAGGTGTTACCTATTTTGGTAGGGTTGTCACAATAGGTTAAGACAAACAAAACATTACCAACTGTTATAACCAACTGTTACAAAACAAACACAATTAGTCAGATTTTCAAGAAAATACATACAATAACTTCACGCCTGCCTTCCATTAATGGGGTAAGCAGAGACTGTACTACTGCGTTTATTATTCTTGTTTTATAATTAATTGTTACATAAACTGCTTTTCTCTTGAATGTACTCACCTGTAAAAAAAACTGAGGGGATCAGACCGAAATGTAGTAGGTTAGGTACCTGTGGACACTCGATGCAAAACTACTTATACAAAATCTCGTAGAAATATTTTGTGAAACATTTCCTTACAATTTAGAAAAAAAGTAACTTTCGGGACTTTCTCAAACAGTCGAAATTGCTACTACGTATCTTATTAAAGTATGATTTCCAAGAATATGAATGAAAATTATTGTTTACATATCAAACTACTAGCTGCCCGCTGCGCGGTTTTACCCGCGTCTTTGCTTACTGCCGCTACCAGTAGCGTAATGTTACATAGCCTACCTTCCTCAAGAACTTGGTTATGATACGCAAATGAATTATTTAAATCCGACTGGTAGCTGCAGAGATTAGCGCGTTCAAACTGACAAACAAACAGACAAACTCTTGCGTTTTATATACTTAATATTAAATTATAACTCTACTAGCTGTTGCCCGCAGCTCCGCCCGCGTGAATGTTAGTTATATCTCTGTTTATACATTGATGATTTTTCATACACATTTTCATCCCCTGTTTCAACCCCTTTAAGTCATCATCATTTCGTGATAAAAGATATAACCTATGTTGTTCCCTTAGGTTTAATCTATCTCTATACCAAATTACATCAAAATCGGTTCAGTGGTTTAGGCATGCAGGCGTAACAGACGGACAGACAGACAGAGTTACTTTTGCATTTATAACATTATTAGAGATTGAAAAGTCGTAAAGTACCTACCGAATAATTTAGAACAAAGAAAAAATTGTTACGGCTTGGCAAAAACATGTTACGCGATTTACAACACTACTACTCATCAGTTATTTAGACTCAGAATTATTCTTTCATAACATAACATAGCCTTTTTCGGATGTAGTAGACAGAGGAAGTATCGCCGGTGGGCGAGTCCGACTCGCGCTTGTCCGATATTTTGACCCTTGTCATTGTTTTCAGTAAGTAGATATTCATGACAAGAGGCTTCTTTAGTAAGAGAGTTAATAATTTAAAAAATGCAAACATCTCTAAAACAGCTGCATTGCCTAACTGTAACTTACCAACGGAAACATTAAATTTGATCATAAAATCTTTTTTAATTATTTTATTGCTTGCTTATTTCCTTTAACAACCTGTATTCTGTATCGTGATAACCAAATTTGATTCTTTTTGGCCAGTCTTTCACTAACGCATTCCTTCTTCTAAGGTAGATTGATTAAAATCTGTGCTGTAAAACGCACCTTCTAAAGTCGTGCTAAACATGTTCTGTGGTAAATTTTAGGCTGCTAATTACATCGTAAAGCGATACCATAAACATGAGTTATAGCCAAGGCACGTTTTCAAAAAAATGCTTTTTGATAGATACTCGTACGAATAACTTAGGTACCTATTAATGTATCAAAAACATGACTCAGTAGTGCTTATCGAGAAGCTGTAGAGACACCGTTACGATCTTTTGGAAGATAAAATAATAGCAGAATGATGAGTTGAATACCTACATTCAAAGATATTAGGTAATAACGAAATAGGTACTTATTTATTTAGAAATATTTTTGTTATGCTTTTAATGTACTAAAATATAAAGTTTATTGTTTCCAGAGATATTTTTATATTTATTATGCAATCGTCCTATTCTTAGAATATCAGAATTGCATCGGTTAAGGAAAGCCCAACGGATATTCACTTTCATTTTCCTTTTACGCAACTTACTTGCGTAGATATTTGTTCCAATATTTGGCCTACTTATTTCAAAAGAAAACCAACTATAAACATACACGAGAAGGTAGAGTTTGCTTTAACAGAAATAGTCGAACATCATGACAAACTGAATCCCGTCTTTAGTTGCAACAGCATGGTAGGTACCTATTTGGCGCCAGAGGTAAGTGATCAAACCTCTGAGTCACAGTCTGTGCTTGATGCAATTTAGTTTCTTTTAATAGATTGGTGGGCATTCAAAGTCTCCATAAAATTATGACTGTGTCAACCGTTTGGTAGGTGTATTTTGATACGACTAAACTTATTATTATTACCAAAGTTTACCTAAATAAAATGTGCGTTCTTATCTTGAATTTTGTTGTGCTTAGTTGCCATCCTTCCGGGTTTTCCCAGATTTGTCCTAGTTTAGAGCATCCGAGGAGCGTTCGAGCGGGGCTTCATTTGTTGTTGGGTTAGGTTAGGTTATATTAGAGCCTCTTGAGGTACGTAACCTTAAAAATAATAAAAGACAAAGTCGTTTGTCTAGTATTAAATAAAGGAATGAAGAGGTTCCACAAAGCAAACAGACAGGCTTCTTGCTGGCAAAATCGCTTTTTCTCATGAGCTAAATTGTAAAATCAGCGTATTAAAACAAGTAGGTACCTACCTAAGTTTATAGATAAGTATATATATTTTAATATAACAAAGCTGGTAGGTACGCTCAAAGCGTGTATAATATATTAACTATAACTATAGGTCAAACATGTTCGGACAAATTGACCATAAATAAAGTTTTTAATCGCTCTAAAAGATATTAAACACTTGTGTATGGTCGGTTTGATTTAAATAATTTCCTATGTATTTTTATATGGTCTAAGTTATGAGTAAAGGCGAGTTGCATTTAAGTTGACGTTTTAGACTGGTAGGCAAGTATGTAGGTACCTATAGATATTTTTTGCCTACAGCCGAGACGTAGACGAGCCAACGACCACCGATGGTAAGCGGTAACTGTCTGAATATTGCCTTTATTGACTAAACATTATTTTCCAAAACAGAATTTAATTATACTTGCTACATTTTGGTCCGAATTTCCCTACTTAGGTATATAATAAAAGCACAATTTAGTAAATAGGTACCTAGATTAAATATAGAAAAAAAAAATCAAATAGGTACGTTCAAATTAACAGTTACAAGTACAGTACAGTAACAAATAAATAATTAATTACATTAAAAATAGCAGATCTCTTAACACTTGAATCTCACCAAAGGCGCAGTTTGAAGGTCGGCTACATTCCGAATTTCTGAGTCCAGTCTCCCGCCTGGTACGGGCGGCGCGACTTGCTCCTAACGACACCTATCTCACGTAATGACTAACTATAAAACCCAACCTACTGTTAGTAGCTTTGAGACTTGTTTTGTTTACAGCTTTTTGAGACCTTGAGGGAAGGGTGCTTACTGCTTTAAATAAGTACCGTCCTACATTTGGGCCATGAAGTTTGCACTCTTTGGTCTTTATATTTCTTATCTACGCTATCTCTATTCGTGTTGTAAGAAGCAACTTATCAAATCAAATCAAAGGCATTTATTTGTTAGATACTACTAAGTGAATAACAGAGGCACCATGGGTGTAGCGAGGCCAGGCAGTTGGTCCATGTCATCCTTGTGTTGTGAGGGGATCCGCCCACGCTACTAAGATTCAAGATTTAGGTGAGGTGTTCTTTATCAAGTTTTGAATTAAAATTATTGGAAAAGATTTCACCCCCTTGGAAATCTTTCAACTTCTACTTAAATAATTTTATTAAAATATTTCTATTTGCAATTTTACTTCGAACGTGAGAAAATAAAGAGTATATTAGGTACTTTTTATGTACGCAAGACTGCATGTAACGAAACGTAATTTTGCGTAGGCCCAATGACGTCACAATGACGTCATTGGCGTTGACATTTGACATTTGTGTAGCGAGTCTTTGTTTTTAGATTTGTAAAACTTAAAGTAAATCATAAATAAACATTAAAATGTGTTAAATTAAAAACAAACCGAGAGTTTGTGACTTTTATTTTGTTTCTATATGATTAGATATGTTAAAACGTTTCGTTGTTTAGTGAAATATAATATTCTTTGTGGTCGTGATTTGTATGGGTTTCGTGTAATATTTTCATCAAAATGAAGCCTGGTAAGAGTGCAGATATTGTGGAGGAGTTAGCTGAAGTGCATACGACTGGTCGATCACCATCGCCGAAGCAGAAATCTAAAAGATCACGAAGTCGTTCTGGCTCCCGAAAAATGTCAAACGGGCATACGGGCGCTGAAGAAACCGTTGTTACTGAAGAACCTACAGATAAATCAGAGAAATCTAAACGCGACAGTTGGATAAAATCTGAACACGAGTCTTTAGATACGGAGCTACCGATACATGAACAATTAAAACAAGGTATACTCGGGTTTGTTGAAAAAGAAATTAAAAAATCTGATAAAAATCCATCTTTTGTATTCTACTCACACGATCCCAATCATTTGGACGAGAAGTTAATGAAGACATTGTCTAGGCCTTCGAGCGGACATAAAGAGAAACGCAGTCCTTCATATAGAAAGAAGAAACGGCATTCATCGAGACACAGGGACAGAGATTTACATGACTTTGAGATTCCTGGATCTAGTTTAAGTGCTTTGGAAAAGGTATATTTTATTTTCACACACTTTATTTATACTGTAGCTTTTGCCATATCTTATTAATGATATAGGAACTCTGGCTGCGGAGTCTCTTACCTCCTTTGGACTTTGCCGACTTTGAGATTCCTGGATCTAGTTTAAGTGCTTTGGAAAAGGTATATTTTATTTTCACACACTTTATTTATACTGTAGCTTTTGCCATATCTTATTAATGATATAGGAACTCTGGCTGCGGAGTCTCTTACCTCCTTTGGACTTTGCCGCAGAATTGCTTCTCTATGAATTTTCGTACAAGACCTGCCTAGGGCAAGCTACACCACTGACTATACATATCTTGGCTTTTCTTGTCAGCATAGATATTCCTTGCTCAAGACCTATTATAATTCTTTTCTATTGCAAACCACAAAGTTTCTACCATATTTTAAGTTTGAAAACTAAAGTTTACAAACTTGACTAAAGCCAAGTGTATAAATTTAAGTAGGTATTTTAATTATCTTAACACTAGCTTTCTTATATAGCGTCTGGGCTTATTGCTCTACTCCTATCGCCAGTAGTGTGATGTTACATAGCCTATAAACCTTCCCCGAGAACTGGACTTTCATACACAAAAATATTTTTTTAAATCCGACTGGTAGTTCCAGAGATTAGCGCGTTTAGATTAGAGATTAGAGACAAACAAACTCTTCCGCTTTATATAATAGTATATGGATTTTGATATTTTTTTGGTTTATTTTTAATATTTACTTATAAAACAATTACCTACAATATGTATTATTATTTTTCATAACAACAAACTTACATTTCTAATTCTATTTATGCAGTTTATTATGTATAAATAAATAAATTTATTATTATTATAGTTCAATACAAACAGCAATTATATAATAAAACTCAAACAATTGTGTAACACAACCTTTGTAATTGTATCCTTTGTGTGACATTTGACCTTTACCTTTTAGTGCCACATGTACTTAATAAATGTTAAGTCTATTGCTACATTTTGAGCATGACTTCAAAAGTTTTAGCTATTTATTGCCTTTCATAGTGCAATGGAAGTATGTGTCGCTGTGAAATAGTAGAATTTATTACACATGTGGTACATAACTTGATAAATAAGTAGGTTAATACTTACAAAGAAAATATTTTGCCTATATCTATATATTATATAGTGATTGCTTACCATCAGGCAAAGTGAAGTCACTGTGGTTGGCAATTTTCCAGTCTTTCTTTTTTCTTCACCTCTCTCATCATTTTCTTCATCTACCCCACTCCCTTCATGATAGGTAGCGATTTCGCAGAGTCCCTGACATTCATTGAGCAATGCCAGAGACTCTGAGTCGTCGTGTTTGCTCATCTGCCACTATTGGCAATTTAAAAAAAAAACTCTTGTTGTCTTGCTCCATCATATCAACCAAAAGACTTCCACTGCTGGACATAGGTCTACCCAAATTTTCGCCACCTTGGCCTGTTATGAGCCACCCTCATCGATCGGCTGCTTGCTATTATTATCTCTGTTTGCTTTGTGTACATGTGTGTTGGCAAAACAGTACATGTTCCTTGGTAAAGATGTTGACATCTAAAATTATTAAATGGTTTTTCTCAACATATATTATTATGTATTGTTTTGCAATTTAAAATTTTGCAACCAAATATATGTAATTTGCGAAGAACAGAAGAGTTTGTTTGTTTGATCGCGCTAATCTCTGGAACTACGCGTCGGATTTGAATAAATCTTTTTGCATATAATAGCCCAGTTCCTGAGAAAGATTATAGGCTATGTAACATCACGCTACTGGCGACGGGAGCATTAAGCAAGGACGCGGGTGAAACCGCGCCGCGGGAAGTTTTTCTAAGACAACCAAAAATTCAGTGTTGTACATACTAAACGTCTTACTGCAATTAAGTCTTCCATTTAGGTCTAATGCAGGACTTTATTTATTTTTAAACCAGGTAAATACCTAGTTATTTATTATTTTTATTTAAATTCCAGGTGGATGACTATTTAAAAGAATACAATAAAGACGAAGTAGTGACATTGAGTGGTGAATTGGATATAGAGGTGAATGATGTTGAGAATAATAACGGTATTTCTAAGGATC
This sequence comes from Parascotia fuliginaria, assembly GCA_963082885.1. Classification (NCBI taxonomy): domain Eukaryota; kingdom Metazoa; phylum Arthropoda; class Insecta; order Lepidoptera; family Erebidae; genus Parascotia; species Parascotia fuliginaria. The sequence goes on from OY720175.1 coordinate 18,400,663, forward strand.
TTCGACATAAGCCTAGAAAGACTCGAAGGAAAGTACGAGATGAACGACAGGATAGTAACGCTAATGGTAGAGATGTTAGTCCTAAAGTTTTTAAGAGTAAAGGAAAATCTGGAGCTAAGCCGGGTGAGTCAGAACTTTTATATAAAGGTAACTGTATTTTATATAAAGATGTGGCATCATATATCTGGTCAATAGTGGTATTGGTATTGGTATTGGTAAATTAAACGGGCTGTTTTCTATGACTGTACGCGTATTTTGCGTGTGGCTTCGCGGCGATCACTCGATCCATTCCAGTTCCCCGAGGAAGGCCAGCAGGCTCTTGATGTCCCCAGCGATCTTGTATAGTGAATCCGAGTCGCCGAAGTATTTTGCCCCTCAGGGTAATATGTGTGCTGTAGTTTCGCCTGCCCGCATGCAAGCTTGGCATAACTTGGGCTGTCTTTAATTCCTATGATAAATGCAGGCAAAAAGCTCTAAATGCGCTGCATGCGGGATGCTGCATGGTCTCCATTCTACATAGTATTCCAGCCGAAAGACTGCTTTTGCCATGCAGACGTCTTGGGTTTGACACCCACATCCAAGTGGTTAATTGATCCTGTTACATGGCAATCAACATACAACATAGCTTGAAACGTGAGTCTTATACGACTCTGTCTAGCTTGATGTTTTTATGGCAATAAAGACTAATGCTTAAACATGCTTTTCTGGGGGGAACTCTTTCAGAAAATGGTTATTTATCTAATGGACTAACTGCAACATGACTACGATAATATTTTTGCATTTGTTTTTTTTAGTACGACCCACAGACCTTACGGCTATGTTAGAAACACTCGAATCAAGTATGCCGTATCATGACCAGTATATCGACAACCCGTTCTCATCGCCGTCGCCATTGACATCGCCTAACGACGACAGGTTAGACCCCTTCGGGTCTAGAAGACCCGAGAAGATATACTTACAAGGAGGTGGGACATTCCGGGCTGTGTCAAGAGATAGGATATTAGCGTCACAGCAGTCTAGGGATGGTGACAAATATTTAAGGTCAGTGACTTTTTGGTACAGGTATCAGTTTTACTAGCGAACCGCCCTTACTTTGCACGTAGGTATCTACTATTATGCCTATGGTAAGTGATAACTGTAATCTATGGATAATTTTTCTAAATATCGTATAAGTAATTCCATACTAATATTATAAATAAAGTAGCTCAGTCTGTCTGTCTGTTAAGTTTTCACACCTAAACCACTGTACCGACTTTGATGGTATTTTGTACTGAGATAGAATAGACCTTGGGAAACAACATAGCGCTATCTTTTACTGCGAAAAATGTTAAAAATTGTTTTGTGTATGAAAGATGGGGATGAGGATTAGATATTATAACAAATCGTTAAAACTCTCGCGTTTTCTCTACTATCATCAACATACCTCATACAGCCCGTTACTATCCCACTGCAGGGAAAGGTCTTCTCATATAGAGACATGAGCATTGATCACCACGTTTGCTCAAAAACTTTATACAATTAAAGAAAAGAAAGAAAAAGAAAAATTATTTACTGTCGACAATACATTTGCCCAGTAGAATAACAATAACAATTATGCCCTTATATGTATACCAACACAACGTGCGTTCACTTGCGATAATGAGGTCGGCACTCAGCTTTATGCTGGTCGTGAAACTAGCCACTACACAGCTTTGGGCCCTTTCACAACCTCTTATAGCACTCTTATACCCTCTCACCTCTTACTCTTATAGCACTCTTACCTTGCATTGTCTCTATCCTTGTTTTTAATGGTACAAAAGAAAAAGACAAAATACAAAGTAACATTAAAATAATACTGTTATAAGAAGTGGTGGTAGTGCCCCTGGTCTTCCGTGCTGACCGCAGGTAACTAAATTTTATTTATTATCTTTACAGATTAGGCGACTTAACCCCTCTTGATGTGGCTCTAACCGTACAAAAAGCGTGGCGTAGTAGTGCCCCGGCATGTCACGGGGTATTGGGTGGCCTGTCTCTCATGCATTTATTACTGATCAGTTACTCAGATGGGCTAGATGCAGGACATTTGTCGTTTCATGCGGTGGTGACCATGCCTTATGTTGCGACTTATTATTTCTTCTGTGTTTTATGTTTGCTGTCGGTATTAGATAGGTAAGTGCAGATTTCAAAGTTATAATTATGTGTAGTGCGTGTATTATCGAACTACGTTAAAAGTTTGTTTAAAACTGTCAAACTTATATGAACTATCGTGTGTAATGCACTTGGAACGTTTTAATACTAACTCATTAGTGTAAAATGTCAGTGTCCAATAAACAGAGGCCCTAGAAAAGTGGCAAAGATTTCTATTCTATTCATAGAATAGATAATAAAATGTATTGGATTGACATAAGCTAACGCTAACGCCTATGTCAATCTCATACATCTCTCGGCCTCTGATGACAAGCTCGTTGCCGAGGAAATCTATCTTCAGACGAATTTCGACCTAATTGCGTTTAGATGTTTTGACAAAATGAGCTCAAATGAGCAAAATGACTAAGTTCGATAGTACATATAAAATATTATAATTATTACGAATACATATACGTATACGCACTTCATACGTACGTTATGTATACATAAGATTATTTTGTACTGTATTGACTTTGCTGTTAGCTAAAATATCACACATTTGCAAGATAAACCTTTTTAAACTGTCCGTGGATGGAGTAGCTGTTTCTCAAAGTACACATGAATAGACCTGGTTATAAACCAGGTGTTTAGGTAAACGTAGTAAACCATTGGCTACTATCTTGTTTGCTATATGAACACCCATGATAATTGTTACGGTTTACGGTTTATCAGAAGCCTGAATAGGCTATTACTTTGATTTGTGGCAGTCAATTTGCAGTATTACATGGCAGTAATCTGGCGGCCTATTTTAGTATAATAATAATTACAAAATAGGCACTAAAGTAGACCGATTTCTTTCAGATTGGACGTAACAAGTATCGACCTAACCCGTGGTGTCCAACCTTACTTCCAACCTATAGTATTGGTTATTTTATACACAGCATGTTTACTAGTGTGTACTGCAGCGAGGATGTACGACGAGCTGATGGTCTACCAGTACACGACGTTTGTCAATAATATTACTAGCAATGTGACTACTGTGAGTATTTAGTTTTTATGTAATCTATGGAACTATTACTAACATTTTTTTTATTGCGTATAGTGGCAGACGAGCACAGCCCACCAGCGACAGTTACCAATGATCGGTGGTAACTGTCGCTCATGGAATTCTGCAATATGCGGCTCTGTGTAACCGCTACCTACCGTGAAGGGAGTGAGAGAGAGTATATTGGCTAGCGCCAATACAGATTACTAGCATATTCGAAATCGAGTGATACTTAACTGTTACATGAGAAAGTGACAGATTTTTTTTTTAACTTATGTAGGCTAGGCAGCAGTGTCCTGTAATAAGACTATCACCCCTGCGATCGCCAAAGCGCTTAACAGACGTATAATTTTTACCCCTATCTATATTAAATATAGCGCAAGAGTTTGTTTGTTTGTACGCTCTAATCTCTGGAATACCAATCAGATTTAATAATTCTTTTTGCATTTGATAGCTCAGTTCTTGAGAAAGGTTATAGGCTATGTAACATCACGCTAATGGCGACAGGAGTAGAGCAGTAACCAAAGATGTAATTTAATGCAAGTAAAATCGTGCTGCGGAAAGCTAGTACTATAAATTATGTAATCCATGTTTTATTTAATTTCAGCCAACAATACCAACATTCTACCACACATGGACGCATTTCTCAATATGGCGCGCAGTACTGTCAATACTTGGTTTAGTCTACTTCGTTATATCGAACCCACAAGACCTTGTATTCACGAATCTTAGTAAGTTGTTACAGTTTAAACATAACTTACAGAGCATTGGATGATGAAACTAGTATTAATTAAAGATTTATTATAATTATAACATTGCCCGCAAGGATCACAATACAGATATTTGAAAAAGGAATGAGAACTGTCAAAAAAAAACCGTTATAATTGTTTGTTTGACATATTCGTTCTTATTTTAAATATCTCTAAAATAACGTTTTCTTAAAATATAAGGCTTTGTTATAGAGAATGTTCTAGGTCAAAAGGATATTGACCTACAGCTTGGATTGCATTATCTATACTATATATAAAACGGGCAAGTTTGTTTGTTTGTTAATTTGTTTGAACGCGCTAATGGAGCTACCAGTTGGATTTAATAATTCTATTTCGTTTGATAGCCCAGTTCTTGAAGGTAATAGGCTATGTAACATCAAGCTACGCGCGTTGGGAGCAGAGCAGTAACAAAGATATAACTTAGCGCGGGTGAAACCGCGCTGGGAAAGCTAGTAAAGCATATTGCTGAATCTATTACCTGTTAGGTAATAGTTTAAAGTTTGATTGTAATGCAGATCTCATGATATCTCATTAATTGTAAGAAAATTTACTGTTATTTAATTAAATAATTTAGTACCAAAGTCATAACCCCAAAGATATTTTTATGATCTCAATCTATTTACAACTTTATTCAGCTATGTATAAAGTACATTATTAAATAACCAAAGAATGAGTAAGTATTTAAGTAATATATAGACTGTTTTTTATGTTACGTTGCATTAATTTTTGAAACGGAGTATATATGTTTGCAAGCATTAATTTAAACCAGAAACTATGAAGTCATGTGTGAACTGTTAAAATATACTACTTGTTCGTGGTTTGTATGAAAATACAAAGTTATGACGTCTGAGTTTCTGTAGATACTGATGTGATTCGCAATAAATCCAGTTCTACAATTAAATGTTCGCATAATTGAATAATTTCGTACAATAATGATTATTTTTAAGACAAGTATTGTTATTTGAGCACATTTTACATATTTTATTCTTAACCTTGCTATCACGTAATTCTTTAGGTACTTTAATCACATTAGCACAAATGCACAAACTGCTTGCAAATGAATGAAGGGTGTGCCTAATATTTAAGTGAATTTTATTTAAGTTCTGGTTTTTTGTTTAAGATGTAATTTACTTTATTATTAAGTATGGGTTTAAATTTAGTTTAAAGCAAAACGATTTATTTTAACGATTTATTTGTTTGAATAACTAAGAATAAATAGTAGCTACAGCAAACATTTTTATAAAATAATATCGCTCGTAAATATATCTTTATAACTTAAGATATAGATATAATACCTATATTAATCAACCCAATACATACATTTGCCAAATTTCGTACCTACCCATATAACTATATTTTTTTAAATGTTTCCAATCTATAATAACGATAATACTTCTATTGTTGTCCCTCTCAAGCATTAGTAATAACGAAACGTGCGTAAGGGATAGCAATTCTCTCCTGTCGTTAATTGACTAGAGTAATTTAAACAAGTATTCATTAGGAATTAAACTTGCTTCAAATTCTATATAATTTTAATTACTGTTGCTTAAATAAATCCAAACCAACAAATTGTAAATGTTAAAGTTTCTTGCATTTGTTGTAGTTGGTGCTCATCGACTTTAGTACATGGTCAAAAATGACTAACAAATAGATCAGCTATATGTCTTTTCACACTCTTACTCCCCTAAGTAATGTGTACTTACATCTTAAAGAACATAACTACATAATATATTAATAACCACTTACAATCACTTTGTTAGATAAAAAAAACTCTTTATAAATGTTGTACTTAGTAGCTTTTAAAAAACGTAGGTACCTGTAAATTTCTTAAAATAGTATACAGCTTCTTTTCGTTGAAATTGCATACTATAGATGGCCTTGTTAACACCCGGTGCGTGCGTGCGTGCGTGCGTGCGTGCGTGCGTGCGTGCGTGCGTGCGTGCGTGCATGCGTGCGTGCGTGCGTGCGTGCGTGCGTGTGTGTATTTGTGTGTGTGTAGGGCGCAGCTAGTGTTATAATAAAAAAATAGTCGTTTAAGGGACCATTGCTAACTTGATCGTTTGCGGCAGTTTAAACTAAATTAAATAAATGAGTACTAACTTTAACAAAAGTGTGTAGTATGTATTAATGTATATTGTAACTGTATTGTTACGGTGGCACTGAATATTGGAACCAAAATTGACATACATAGAAATGAAAATAATATTCTAGTACAAAGTATTGTTCTTATCGCTTATTACCCATTAACAATAAGTTATTTTTTATAAAACGTACACAACACACAGTAACACAAGTCGAGTAAGAGATCGTTGAATATTTAAAAGACAATGTCGCACTTAAGTCACTGTTTTTGTTAGGCATTTTCTTGTTATGACATGGTACATGTATTTATTATGTTGAAGCAAAAACAATCCTTATACCATAACTATACAGTTGACTACCATTTAGCCACATTTAACGTACACAACGCATGATTGCACGTATACGTATACGCCAATGTGAAAATATTGGTTTGCCAATATTGGTTCCAATATTTGATAAAATATTTATAAACTCGTACTAATAAAGTAAGAACGTAATTTGTTCAATTGGTTTAGAGTATAATGCATTTATAAATGATCGAAAAAGCTTTCAAATATAGCGATTTTGTAAGTAATACAATATCATTAATGTTAAAATATAAACGATATTTTAATTGAAAGTTCCGGTCAATAAGGCATAAGAGAAGAGATATTAATTTATTGTAATTGTCGGGTCGTAGATGTGTGTAATTTAAAACTATAATTTAAAATTTAGCATTTACAAAAAAAAGACGCATTTGCATTAAAAACAAAAACAAAAGATTTTCATAGTAAAACGTTCCTATCTTTATAGTTTTGATATTTAACGAGTAGATTATTATTTATTTCAACCCATTTACACAGCCACGACCCTACACGTCGATAGATAATAAGACTATATCAGTAATATTTATTACTTATTATAATATTATAACTTGATCGAAAAAAGATAATACAAAGAATGCATAAATTAACTTGTGGGAATGTCAACCTCGTGAACTCGTCGCACTAGCATGCGGCGACACCTAGGTCTATAAAATCCCTGATTATATCTTCGGTCCAGTTATAATAATAAAATAATATTACCTATAAAAATAACTAGGTAAGTACATAAAATTCTTCTATGTAGCAATTTAATCTGATATTACAGAACTTTTAAATACGCTCGACAAGAAAACCTATAGCCGTCCCTTTTTGTTAAGAATAAAAGAGAGAGACGGCTATAGTTTTCAGTATTTTATAAAGTTTTGTAATAAAATCGTAAATTAAAATGTGAAGTACATATTGACTGTTGAGAGATGTAATACAATATAACAATTGATTTGTTATAAATTGATCAGTTTGTTTTATTCTTCTACCCAAGTTAGGTTTGTGCTGGATCAATGGCAATAGGCTCTCCTCTGTTAGGTACGTGTGCTTATATGATATGATCTCATCTGTTTTCTATTATCTACAGAAAATACCCCGACTCTTGAATTTAATGCCCAAACTTTCGAGACCAATGACTATAAACCCGGCATCAAAACCTTTACCATAACACACAACATAGCCACGGTATTATCTATACATTTTCACTAAAAATAAGTTCAAGTACATATTTAATAAGAAGAGTAGATTATATTGTGCTGTTTTTGGTAGCATGACTTCGTCAATAACGCATCCAGAGATAACTTTTTTTAGATTAGGTACCTGGAAACTCTGAATGGTAAGACTATAAAATAATTTTACTTACTAGTAGGTAGGTACATAATGTGTGTCTTTTTAATGGATAAGTATTTCCTTTTATCTCCTGAAAAAAAATATGTCTGGATTAATAAATAAAGTTATTTAATTCTACCAATCAAAAAACAACACGCATTTTTATTGAACACTTCCTGTTCAATTCACAAAGTATTTTGTTTGTTTATATAACACAAAGGTATAGTTACAATCACAAAACTAAATGGAAACACAAAGTAGGCAACTGTAATTAAAATGCTGGAGGCGGGCACGTAGTACGTAAACATGCGATAGGGCATCGCATGTTTACGTACCGCGCGGCTGTAGGCATTTATTTCAAAAATACGGCTGAGTTACAATACTGTATAGATAATATTACCGTGACATAGCTAGCGAATAGTGGGTGTGGGTAATAAAGGCGTGATGAAATAGTAAATATTTCTAAGTAGGTATCTAAACATAACTAAGAAAACTTATTTTTTTTTAGATACGTACGGTATTCGCATAATGCCTATGCCTTATTTCCGTCACAAACAGCTTACTAGATTATGCCTATTACTCTTTTAACAGTATGTAAGCTCGCGGCCACTAGTAAATTGGAACAACTTTCTCGTTGACAGTTACAATAAGCCTGTGACTAAGAAAAGTTATCTGTCTGATACTTCCTGATAGTTACAAAAACAATCAACAAGTTCCAATATATTATAAGTAAGTATAAAATTAAATTATAGCTTGTGATATGGATAGGCTTGTGATATAGATTCGTAAACTTTAAAAAATAATATTATTCTTAATCAAACATTAATATCTACGCTAGCTTTTTATGTATTTATTCAGGGCAATCAACTCTTTATGTACCTAAAAGATCTAAATGAGATATTAGAAACCCAATATTTACCCACCTATTCAACAAGTGAAAGCCCGAACTTCAATGAATAAATTCGTACCCACTTTGGCTTTATTTCTGTTTGTATTATCATCAGGAATACAAAGCATAAATACGTATAAACGGTTTATAATTCTTTATTTTTTGTTTACGTTTTAATAATTTGCTTTGTGGGTTGTAATAAATATACTACTTATTATATAAAGTGGAATAGTTTGTTTGTTTGAACGCGCTAACCTGTGGAACTACTACAAATATTTTTATTTGCTTTGCTAGCCCAGTTCTTGAAGAAGGTTATAGGCTAGGTATGTAACATCACGCTATTAGCGACAGGAGCAGAGCAGTAGCCAAATATGTAACTTAACGCGGGTGAAACCGCGCTGCTGAAAGCTAGTAGATTATGATTGTCTATGTTTAGCCCCTAGGTAATCGGTGCGGGAAGGAAGGAAATTGTTAGTGAGGAGGCTTTTAATTTATTATAGCTTTATTTAAAGTAGTAGATCCTCGTTGGTTTCAGCATGAATGGGCCTGATCGTACGGGGAAGTACTACCCTCTCATAGAAGATCGACGTAAGAGTAGTAGTATCCGTACTACCTATTGCGTTTCGTTCGGTAAGTGAGAGCGCCGGAGGCCCAATTTCCTCCCTTTCCTCTTTTCTCATCTTCCTCATTTCCTTCCTCTAAACCCATTCCCAGCCGCCATAGTGGAGGCCACCATACCAGTAGTTTAAGACTATGGCTTTTGGTATGGTGGCCACCACTTCTGGATGCCACTGCCTTTTTACCATCAGGCGCTATGGAGTCACTTTGGTGGGCTAATATAAAAAAAAAACCAAATAGAATGTGTTTTTGTGGTTGGATTATGCATGAAATTAAGATAAAAACACACTGTGTTAACAAAACAATTTGTTTTCATCGTAAACTGTCCCATCACTTACTTACACAAAAAAACTTAACTACCTGACACTTTCCCGGACATCAAACGGATATGGCCGTGATGATAATAAAACATTTTGTATCTACTGCAGTGTCCATGAAAGAGGTAAGTAGACAATAATAATAAAAAAATATTAATTTTACTTAATTCTTTTCAATGTTATATTATTTTTGATTCTAGTCTGTTGGTTCCATTGGAAAGTTCCATTGATGGGTCCAACAGGATTTTCGAGTCTGTTTGTCTCCACTAACCTAACCTAACCTAACCCTTATTTTTTAATGGTATATTATTTAGAATATAAAGCTTAAAAGAGCTTTTCTCTGAAGCATTATAGATACGAAGTTCTTGAGCAGCCAATTAGCAGAGAATTATGTTTTCTTCAAACAATGTCTAGACAACTAGAAATATCTTGCAAACTGCATCATAATCTTTTAGTTTTTATAGCATTAGGTACATTATTTTATACGTGCATCTGTAGATAGGTAAAAGATATATTAATATTGAAATTTGAGTACAACTTTTCATAAATTTTATGTCTAATATTTGACATTATTATTTCCACCTTCTAGTAACACCAGTGGCGTGCACTCCTTAAAGGCAGAATGGCACTATCTACCTTAATAATTGCTTAAAATCACAATTTTAGCAACATATTAAATAATGCCTACCCTGTTATAATCTGTGATGCCTACTCTGTCAAAAATCTCCGTGCACGCCACTGAGTAACACTACATCAGAGTTTGGTTCAGGGCACGGACGTTTGAGGTGCCGCGTAAGTGTCCTGGACCAAATTCCTGACATTTTTAAAAATTAAACACTGAACATTTTCCCTGCGTGTTGCTTACATATAGCATCGTAATTGGCCAAATACACATGAGATGTGAATGTCATTATAGAAAAAAAAACACTTAAATATCATAAAATGTTAATAATAGTACCTACATTCTTCCATATTATATAGTAGAATTTGCCCAGACCTCGATCATACCTGTGAACTGCTTCGATCACGATGGGTATCAGTAGACCGAGACCTGAGATTAGAATGGCGCTCACCAATCCGATAAGTAGTTCTAAATTTGGAACTGCTACTGCCTAACCTACTGCCAGGAGGACTGTGAAATGTAAAATATTTATTTTAAATAATAAATTGCTTACTTACACACCTTATACAACAAAATATAAATAAACTAGCTTGCCACGGCGCGTTTGCTTACGGCTCTGCTCCCGTCGGCAGTAGCGGGGATGTTACATAGCCTATATATAACCTTCCTCAATAACTGGGATATCATACGCAAAGAAAGAAGAATTATTCAAATCCGACTGCGATAGTTCCAGAGATTAGCGCGTTCAAACAAACAAACAAACTGCCACTTTATAATTATAATAGTATCAGATGATTAAGTGCAAAGGCTAATTTAATAGTGCATTTTATCACAACACATTAAAGAGAATAAAAGTAAGTACCTATTAGTTAGTGAGTACCTAAGATATATTTTACATAAATATGAAAATTAAATAGGTTCATACACATGAAATAATATAGATGTATACAATTTTCCTTTTGTTTTTCTTCAGTAAGCTTTCCTTTCGGCTTTTAAGAAATGTCACGTACGTTATTACGAAGAGTTTTATAGCTTTGTCACTTGCACAATAAAATAATTGGTTATATAGCTGATAAAGAAATATAGAAAAAAAAGGGAAGAATTTAACACGACGCAGAATATATTTCCTAAAAGTAGGTACGCATTAGTAGTTACGGAGAAGAACCAGCCAGGCACGTATTATTTGAAATACTTAGTGTAGAGGTTTACTTCTTTGTTAGTGATATTTACTTCATAGTGTAAAAATAATATTAGCATTAGCAGACGTTAGCAAATTTTTAAGAAGTGCTAGTGATGTAGGAATTGTGCAAGAGTATGGTGTGAGAGTTGCGAGGGAGGTCATCCATGAGATGGACCGACCAAGTGAAGTCTGCTGCGGGTGGCTCCTTGAACGAGTGCAACAGTATGGCCGCCACAAGAGAGAAATGGCGGATGATCGTGAGGTGAATAACATCTGCTAGAATAGAATATTAAATTGAAATGTTGGAAATTTTAAAAGTCACTTTAGGGACTGAAAGCTTGCTCTTACTTACCACCGCAATGTAGTTGTCCTAAGAGAAATGTTCTTCGTGTAATGACTTAAGTTTAAATATCTACTACCGATTTTTGAATCATAATGGAATTTAAATTTCACTTAGTTAAATTAGGTTATAATATATGCTTGTAGGGTTTACCTTGATAAACAAGGTTTGGTTCAGCACGGCGTGATCAAGCTCCCAAAAAAAAAACATAAATTTAGCTGTTACTGAGACATAATTAACTTTCTTACAACAAAAGCCGCAGCACTAAGTTTGTCAACAAGAAACCTTTTCACACTAAAATTTATTAAGTATCTAAAATTATCAAAATTGCAGCCTTGCAGATTTAAGGTTTTTTGTATTTTTGATTGTTAAGTTAATCTCTGGCAAAGCTATATAATTTGTGGTGATTTTTTAGGGTGCCGTACCCGAAGAGTATATCGGGATCCTTTTACTAAGAATCCGCTGTCCGTCCGTCTGTAACCAGGCTGTATTTCATTAACCGCGATAGTTAGACAGTTGATTTATTATAATATAGATAATGGTACGGAACCTTCGACTCGCACTTCAAATTTTGGATTCGTGTTGTATGTTTTTGTATCATAATAGTTCATACAACTTAGCACTTCTTTTATAAATATCTGATGTCATACTCAATACGACTTTAATATTTTTATTTCGACTGCACTGTTGGTTAATATAACTGACTGCGACGCCGGGTGTCGTGGGTTCGATTTCCGCGGAAGGCAAATATTTGTGTGATGAACATTTGTATTCGTCTTCAGTTTGGATGTTTTCTATGTATTATAAATATGTATTTACAAAAAAAAAGTATGTATATGTATTATATTTCAGTTATCTAGTACCCATAACACAAGCTCTGCTTAGCTTGGGACTAGATGACGGTGTGTAATAGTGTCCACATATTATTATTATTATTATTAATATACTGGTTAAAACTGACTTTACCTGCAATACTTGAAGTAGTATTGTTGTATTTTTTTTTAATAAAAATCTTTTAGAGATCATTAAACTTACAGGTTATTTAATTTAGTCTAGGTATTGTGACGGCAACACTGTTTTATGTTTAAAGTAAATTTTTTTTAAGTTATTCAATATAGACCTGCGGGTTTACTACCACGTCTAATAGCAGTATTATTTTAATGTTACTTTGTGTTTCGTCTTTTTCTTTTGTACCATTAAAAACAAGGATAGAGACAAAGTAAGGTTATATTAAGATTGCTATAAGAGGTTGTGTTGTGTTATGGCCTCTTAAATCTGACCGATAATAGTACAAATAAAGAATGCTGTAGAATTAGAAGAAAAAGCTTATTAATACCACAACACAACCTTAATTAGGGTCTCAGTGTAATTGCAATAAGACTGTTTACTAAATTTTTAATTTGAAATGAAACAAAAAAAGCTTTATCAATTTCTTATATTTTTTTATTTACACTATATTTATAATAATATTTATGACCATTTTGCAATCATTTGACTTAATACCGCATAGAAACCTGATAATAAAACTATAAAATAAAATATCACTAAAAGTATATTTTTCCATATTATGAAGTAAAATTTGCCCAATCCTCGCTCCCATCTGTGGACTGTTTGGATTACGATTGGGATTAGCAAGCCCAGGGTTGAAAAGAATATGGCACCAACCAATCCGATGAGGAGTTCAAGATCAGGTACTGCTACTGCCAAAATTACTGTGGAAAAAGATAGATTATAAGTATATTATCTATACGCAGAGCGGTTTCACCCGCGTCTTTGTTTACTGCTCATACATAAGCCTACTAACATAGCCTCCTTCCTCGGGAACTGGGCTATCATACGCATAAAGAATTTTTCAAATCTGACTGGAAGCTCCAGAGATTAGTTCGTACCTAAAGGAAAAGGTCTGTACTCATAAGTATCAATTTAAATTTGATACATAAATTGAAATATCTAAGATAATCTGACGTCGTATATGTTTTCGATATTCTTAAACTTCGGCGAATATAATTTATTTAAATCGTAGGTTAAAAATTAAAATATTAATATTTAGAAAATATAATTTGAAAATAAATTTTATTTAAAATAAATTATATAAAATAATAAAATTCAAAAATAATTTATAAAAAATTCATTATTGTTTAATTAATACCTGTAATAGTAACACTGATTGTTCTCATCGCAATCTCGCTGACATTGTGATAATCTTTACTGATGTGAGTCTTCATTCTTGACCATACTATGTCTAAAGGCGCGTACATTTGTAAACCATAAGTGAAGAATACTGCTACTGCAACTAGGACTTTTGCTGTCAGTGATAATCTGAAAATAAAAAATTGTTAATAAAACATTTCATACTACTTAATGAAGACAGCACTATTAAGACTGTGCTTGTTTTTGGTTCATAATATATTAGTGCGCATTCACACAGCCTAGCCAGTCCGTTTTACAGGCTTGTCACATACGTTTTTATTCGGGAATTGTTTTTATTGGCGTATGTAGTTGTACGAGCAAGTTCACACACAAGACTGTATTCCAGAACGAAAACAAAAGCGGGTCGTTTCTATATCCATTACAACGATCTTGTAAATGCGATGTGAATACTAACCTCTAGTAGCTACGTATCTGTTAAGACTGATTTGGTAAATACGAACGTTTTGTGTGAACGCGCACTTATTACATACATGCACTTATTATATACAAATTAGCAATCTTTAAAAACGCCAACAATGAATTTCATATCGATATCTTAAGTTATTATCTTAAGCTTTTAGTGATTCAATTTTTATTATAGTTTTGTTCTAAAATTATAATAAAAATTTAATTACGAACTTGCAGCTTAAATTCAATATTTTTTTATTGGGTCATAAACTCATAAGGTAACGAATAAAGTAGGTAATAAAGTAACTTAATGCATCAAATAAAATAAAAAAACAAATTTAAGGACACTTTCTTTAAAAGCCTATAAAATATAACAGTGAAAAGGTCACCTTTATAGTTAATGGTCACTTGTTCTACTAGATTTAAACTTTGATCCTTTAAATATTGCCATTAATTTTGTTTGAGATTTATAATTAACCATTGTTTCACTACATTTGAACTCATATTTTAAATGCCTGCCTGTCTCAGAGTGACAGCGCGGAAAATATTTTAGTTCTCAGAGTCAACATCAGGAGCGCTAATCATCATTAATATCTTTTTGTCACCGATGCGAAAATGCGGGTTTACTTAATGTAGAGCTATAGAGATAGAACGCAAAATAATTGTATAACATTCAACCACTGATAACAAATATAAATACGCTTAAAATTAATATAATTGACTGTGCTTCTACAAATGTTAAGGACTTCTTGTAGCAATGCACAATTTTATTTTATGAATTGAGAGTGAGCTTAAAATAAAATATAAAATGTTCAATTAATTTGTCACAAAACGTCTAAAAATCACCTTATGATTTTTTCAAAAAAGAAAGTAGAAAAAATAAAATAGAACGTCCTATGAACATCAAAATGGAACGTTTATCAGATAAAAACGTGATATTACAATATATTTCGAGAAACGTGGGTGATACAGTTATGTCGATCCCTTCGGGGAATTATATTCTTATGATGGTGTATGTAATGATATTGTCATTTTTATATAAGATACATTTAATAATATCGATTTAGAATTACTAGAGTCTCCAGGCCCACAATCTATATATACTATTATATATAGCGGAAGAGTTTGTTTGTTTGTTTGAACGCGTTAATCTCTAGAACTACCAGTCAGATTTGATAAATTATTTTGCGTATTAGTTCTTGAGAAAGCTTGGGCTATTTAACATCACGCTACCGGCGACGGGAGCAGAGCAGTAAGCAAAGACGCGAATGAATCTGCGCCGCGGAAAGCTAGTATAATAGTAGTAGGTACATCCACGTTTTGTAAGCTAATATCGCGCCATAAGTGGGAGTGAACGTTGTATTATTCTTATGAATTTTTAGACCGAATTAATTGCATTGTAAGCAGTTAATTATTGTTCAAAATTACTAAAGTGAGCGTCAAACGCCGAAGCCGCGGTGGCAACTCCATCGCTACCTGAGCAGCTGCTGACGTTCAGAGCTCTTAAGTTTATAGGGAAGGCTATGTATTGACTTGACACAACTTGAACTACGCTGCCTCCTAAAGGATATAGCAGCGTTGTTGTAAAGACTCAAGACCCTATCTCCGTACGTGTCGCAAAGGGTCACTTATTGGATTGTGTCCGTAATATTGCAATGGGCTCGAATCCTGTTACATATAAGTACCTTCGGTACGTACGCAGATAAGATCTTGGGTATTTATCATTACATTACAGACCCAAGACCCAAAATGATTCACGTAATTTCAATTGGATAATATCAATTAATGATTCATTATTATTTTAAGATATCCAATTTCTAATATAATTTAGTTATTTCAATATTTTAAAAACAGATTTTATATTTTTGTTTAAGAAAATAGTTTTTAATTTAAATCTCAAAACAATTTATAGTTTTATAAAATGAAGGTTTTATAAGTTGCAATATTTTACTCGCAAATGATTAGATGCACAGAATATTGTAATAATCAAATTCTATTTGTTCGCAAAACTGCCTGTAGGTAAATTTACTGACATTTTCTACTCATTTATTTTGAGTAAGTGTCGCTCATGTAATTCAAACAAATAAATGACTCAATTTATTGTAGAGTAAATACAATTTAAAGGCCGTTTTCCCAGAAATTTCAGGAGAAATGCAAATTAAAACATATAAATAATTTAGTTAAATTTAGTTAATTATGAGATTAACTTCGGCTAGTGAACTTAGGACGGCACCTTTTTACTTATCAATGTCAGTACCTTTTTGTATTAACACGGGCCGAATTAGCTTAATTAACATCTGTATGTATTTCATTTTATATGCTAGTTTATTTTACATGTGTTGTAATGGTAACTAATGAAACGCCCTTGATTTACACGAGAGTACAATTAATATTGTTTTTGCAATTTTATTAAAAATAATTAAAACTTTCGGTTTTCCTTACTATATTCAAATTCGAATTATTTACTTGCGTAAAAGTTGATACATGCACGTATTATACTTATAAAACTTCCAGATATTTTTTTTAAATAATAGTGAAATCGCATCGAAATCAGTTTCAGAATAAGTTAGTGGTGGAACAGACAGAAAAAAAAACTATTATACAGTTTAGAGGTTTATTATATTAATTTATTAAAGAAAGGGCTATTGTTTAAAGTGATGTGGGGTATAATTGGCTACGTTTAAAATACTTATAGAATTCATCCAATTATCCTAAATCACACAATAAGGACTATGGTGCTTTTGAATTTAAATTTGGAGTCATCGTTATGCCTTACAAAGTGAACCACCTACGAGTAGTTATTTTTAACTAAAGTATATTTCCAATCGAATAAGGGCTTTTTAAAATGGCGCCTACAAGATGGCAGTACTCAGAGGTCAGGTTCAGGCACTTTTCAAAGCGCTTTCAATCAACCAATCAAACGTGAACGATTCTATTGATTTCAAACTGTGAGTGAATTTAA
The DNA here is from genome assembly GCA_963082885.1 of Parascotia fuliginaria. NCBI lineage: Eukaryota > Metazoa > Arthropoda > Insecta > Lepidoptera > Erebidae > Parascotia > Parascotia fuliginaria. The sequence goes on from OY720175.1 coordinate 18,417,868, forward strand.
TTTTTTTGTGAATGGAAGACCTTTCACCTAAGTGGCGCCAACTGGCTGCGAACATTTTCCTAAACACCCTCATTATCGAACTAGTGATAGAATATTGGTATTTTCCAAGCTATAAATTTACCCGTACCCACTTAATATGTGGACGACATTGATATTCGATGGTTAGGCCCACGACCCAATTTTCAAGATTATAAATACGCGTAAAAATTCTCTTATTAACAAATTTTTCTCACGGGTCTATTAAATGGGCCACCATGTCAGCGTTTTAAACGATGGGTTTTGGGATGATGTCCATTATGGAGTCCACTGACTGATATATCAGGCAGCGTGGAGTAATCTTAAAGAAAATAACGTGTTTATTTGCAATAACTTATATTTCTGAACCTCACACGATTAATTACTAAGTTGTAAGATAAGACTAGAAGCCTTACATGTTGTATAGACAGTCGTAGGCGTAAGTTTAGTAAAAGGGCATATTACTTCGGTACTCATTATTAACATAGATAAAGTTTGATGATGAGCCCCAAATTGGTGAGTACACGTTTTAGTAATTGGATTACATATATCTAATACTTAAGCTAACGAGTAATTTTTTAGTAATAAAGGTAACTAGCTTCTACCTGCCACTTTGTCCGCGTTAATTTAGGAAATTATACTGAGGGTGTTTAGGAAAATTTTCGCAACCAGTTGGTGTCACTTCACATTGGGCCAATCAGGCATTCTTCTTCTTCTCCTTTTTTTTTGGCAACAGAGCCGACGATTTGTGTCAGCTATTTCTGTCAGCGTCAAGTGTAGAATTATATTCTTGTTGATGATAATAATGGTATATTACAATGATAAAATAGAAAAAAATGTGGATGAAATTAAATGACATCCATCTTCCGTGAAAACAAAAGATGGAATCCTCAATCAGGCATTAACTTTCAAAAAGCGCTTGACAGCTAGACCTGACGCATCGGTGCTGACACCTCGTGGGCGCAATTTTAAAAAACCCTCTCAATAATTTTCTTTTACTCTTATGCACGTGAATTATCTATTTTGTAAATTAAACATTAAATTTTCCGAAATGTACACTGAAAACTATTTATTTTGATAGCGCTGTCAAAATGGAAGACCTTGTACCAAAGTGGCGTTTACTGACAGCGAAAATATTCCTAAGCACCTTCATTAATTTAACATCTTTACAAATTATAGCCTTTTTTATATTAGCCTACCAAAGTGACTCGACCCCGCCTGATGGTAAGCAGTCAGTGCCAGTAAGCCATCGCTTTAAACTGCTGGTATGGTGGCCTCTACTATGGCGGCTGGGAATGGGGTTAGTGGAAGGGAGTGAGGGAGGTGAGGAAAGAGGAAAGGAGGAAATTGGGCCTCCGAGACTCTCACTCACCGATCGAAACGCAGTAGTACGAAAACTACTACTCTTACGTCGATCTTCTATGAGAGGGTAGTACTTCCCCGGACGATCCGGCCCATTCATGCTGAAACCAGCGTGGATCTACTACCGTTAAAAAGCTTATGTCCTATTCTGATGTAGAAGCTATATAATTGTAAAGTTTAATTAAAGTAGTAAAGCAGTAGTTTTTGCGTAAAAGAGTAATAGACATCCATCCATCCACGCATCCATACAAAGTTTCGAATTTATAATATTAGCAAGATTGAAGCATGTTTTGCTAAAACAAAATTAAGAATTGAGTTCCACGCTTTTAAAGAGAATTCTAAAGAGTCTTGAACAAAGTGGCTTAGTATTTCCCACTTATGTTGCTCAGTTAAAAGTTGAAATACTTTACCTGGGTATTTATGTCTGTATGACAACCTCTGTGTTTCGGTGGTACTGTGTATAGACTGCCACGCAGAGGTCGCGAGTTCAGTTCCCATTTAGTGCAAATATTTGTGTACATGAACATAACTATTTGCATTGGTCTGGGTGTTTCTATGTATAATATGTATGTATTTACTAAAAAAAAGTATATAAGTATGTTTATCCGCATTCTAGAACCCATATCACAAGCTATTAATAATAATATATGCTTACTTTAGATCTAGATGACGTTGTGTGTGTCTTTCGTTTCAATTTGAAGTGGGATATGAAAATGCATCTCAAAAGCATGAGAAGAATTAGAATGCTAATAGTTTTCATAATAACAACTGGAATTGCCGCCCTCGCTTATGCGGGCTTATTGACTGCTTACTATCACACAGCGTATTGTGATTTAGGTAAGTAACTAAATACGTAAAATGTCTACATTATACAGTTTATAATCTGTCTATCGTACTTGAAAAATATTATATTATTATTATACTCCCAACTAGCTGCGTCACACGGCTACGCCTACGCGTAAAATAGGTTTTGTACCTATCCCTCTGAAACTAGACCTATTTTTGGGATAAAAAGTAGCCTATGTCCGTTTCCGGCACCGAATCTATCTAGATACCAATTTTCATCGAAATTGGTTTAGCTGTTTAGGCGCTAAGTGGTAGCAAACACACACACACACACAAACTTTCGCATTCATAATATTATAGTAAGATTGGTAAAAGTGCATCTATCTGTAGCATTCTTTATAAAGAAAATATCAAAAGAAAAATCTGAGCTCGTCTGTAGGTACCTACTCATTATTTATTAAATTTATCACAATAAGCACTTTAACTTTTCTGTCCTTTACTACACAGAATTTATAAAGGTAAGATGCCCTCTGTCGACAATAAGGTCTGTTTTATAATATCATTACATGAAACGTGATGTACATTTTTAGTTTGCCGCAAATACGAAAGCTAATACTTACAGCTCAAAATTGTTTATTTTATGTAAACCTTAAATAGCCACGGGATTTTTATCTTTAAGGTACATTTTATAAAGGTGGTTGTTCCATGGGCATTAGTGGTTACTATTATATATATTATTGATGTTATGTGTTCACATTTAGAGAACGTAAAATATGGGAATGCTGGTAAGGCAATAGAGTTACTAAGTCTACAAAGTAGAGTCTTAATTGTGGTTGACTTGATATAGTGTAGTTAACAATCACACATAAATGTATCTTTTATTTTAGGGTAAGTGTAGTTAGGATATATATAAGGCCGCCATAGTAGAGGCTACTGTATCAGAAGTTAACAAAGTAGCTTTTGGAACGGTGCTTTCCACTATTGGATACCACTGACTTCATACCATTAGACAGTATCGTGTAATTTTTTTATTAAAAAAAAAAAAGCCCGTCTGTTTAAAACACACTGAAAATAAAGAATTTTTTCTCGTGCTGACGCTACATTGAAATATAATGTCACTTCCACAATCGATACAAATCTAATGACACCTCATATGTTAAAATGCATCTAGCCACTTAGGCTGTAGAGCGTTCCAAAAAAATAGACATACATTCCCACATACATATAAAAAAATGCTGAAAACACATTACCCTTCTTGACTTCGGCAGTCGGGGAAAAAGTATCTAACTAGCTTAGCTATCTTCGTGGGCTTTGTAATGACGATCAATTAAACTTTAGAACCGGTTACTGTAGGTATCGTGCGACCTTTTACCGTATGACTTTTGCAATTTTGAACAAAAAGCAAAGTACATTTGAGACTGGCCTACGAAACAGAGATCAATTTCATTCTTTTTACTTAATATGCAAAAGTACTGATTGACTAGAATCACGCGATATTACAAGTTTTGAAAGCCTAAGAACTAGTTTGTAATATGTAAACAATAGGCTCTAACAAGATTTTTAGAAGGTTTATCTGACAAAACGAAGCCGCCCATAGAAGACTATGGTTACTGCAGGATGGGCTTAAAGCTTTTTGTGGCCAATCCTTTGCCCTGTAGTAGGATGATAACGTCTGAATTAACAAAAATGGTCACTATTAACAAAAAAGTTTTTTTCTAATTTCGATAGTGGTAAGGTTTATAGGTTTGTTGTCGTTTGATAAGGGCGGTTCATGACCGATCAAAGTAACCATCTTGAGAGCCAACATTTTCAAATTGAATAATTTTAATAATTGTTAATTTATTTATTTATATCCACGATTGTCATCATAGTTTACAAACTCAATAGAAAAATGTACAGTTCTATTATTAAACCTATACATTTCTTAAATCAAAACAATAGAGTACGTTTTAAAGACCCTACCTTCAACATAAACAAGTATCGAAACTATTTGTTGAAATTAAACATGGTTTTCGAATTGTGTGCAAGGTCAAACTGTAATTATTTAGACATTAAATAATAGAATTGTGGTATCGTCTACAATGTCCTCTAAGGTCAGGACAGGTAGCTATTTTCCAATAAACCCGTTGACCCTTTGTGTTATTTGTATGAATAGTTACATAAAATTGTGTAGATAACATTGTTATAAAGGTAACCAGGCTGACATATGACATTATATTAGGGCACTAGAATACGGTGGTACATTCTTGTTGGTTTCATTAAGGGGCAGATCGATCGGGAACGTATAGCATACCGTCGTAAAGTATAATGAATGGTATCTACGCATTATTCATGAGTTATTGTAAATTCAAGGCTCACTCAACACTAATTCATCTTTAGCACGTGTTAGCATAAATAAAACTTGAGTATGATGACAGTGAAATGCAATATTTTATTGAATAAAATAATGTAAATACAAATTGCTGCGAAATTAAAGTGGACCTTAGAGTCCGGTCGACGGCAGCGCGGCCGACCTAGGATATGGCGGGACGAGCTGGACGGCTACGAAAAGAACTGGCACCAACTAGTACAGAATAGGGAGAGATGAAAGGAGGGAGGGGAGGCCTTTGCCTTACAGTGGGACACGACGCACGGGCTCATGATAATAATAAAAATGTACTCTCAAATTTTATTTGTTACTATGCTAGATATTTTCTTTTTTTTATGTTAATACTAAAGCGACATCACTCTTTTTTATACAACTTTGGTGGTAAAATATGATTTTTATCTTTTTTAGATTCTATCAATCTTGTATCTTTAGTTAACTTAAGCTTAAACTGTCAAGTGTTTGGTTACTGTAGTACTAAACTTTAAGCATCTATTGAATATACGATAAGTACAATTTAGAACAATTGAAAACAAGTTACTGTTACTTTACAAACTTATACAATAGACCTTGAGACCTGTACTTTTTTCTTTTCTTTACTTTCTTTTTTGTTGTACATAGATTATTTGCCTGAGACGGACCTAATTATGATACTTTTACCCCGAAAATCGGTCTGGTTCCCGAGTTATTAAACACATACCATTTTCTAAACATATCTCAACAATTACACACAACGCCATATAGACCCAAAGTAAGCATAATATATATTATAACTTGTGTTATGAGTTCTAGAATGCGGCTATACATAGATACTTAAATACTTTCATTGAAATTTTCTGTTTTGAAATTCCAAATATTAGTCTTAAGTCAGCTATTGATTGCCAGGTTAATATACACCTCTAAACTCTATTTCTGAAAGGCTGATCAACAAAAAAAAAACTAATCACTTTTAAATGTCATGTGAAGTACCTAAAAGCATGCTCAAAGCATGGATAGTTAGTTTATTTTGATTTAATATTAGTTACTAGTTAGATCGAATTAAACGAATTATTCATGCTTTTAGCAATCCAATTGGTACTTCACATGAAATTTAGTAAATTTTTCGTTTATCAGCCTTTCAGTAACTGTGGTTAGCAAAGGTGTATATTCTTTCTGGAGCTTAATGCGGGCTTTCGTTTCGAGGAAAATGGCCTGATTTTAAAATTATGTTAATTTATGTTCATTTTAAATTGCAAACACACAATTTAAAACTTGTTTATTTCATTCATCCCAACAAAAACGCAAATAATAGAACTTGAACGCTTAATGATAGTTACAAAAACCAAAATTTAGACGCTCCTCTAATCAAACTTTATCTTTATACAACCTAAGATGACACTACGTTTCACCCAGACGATGTTAGTCGTTAGGCTATTCAAAGACCCATATAAATTCAGAATCAATATGAAAATGTGGCTTACATCGTTGACAAAGTAAATGACATTTTCAATGAAATGTTTGAAAGGGTTGAAATATTTATGTATATGGATGAAATGTTTTTTTTTAATCTGTCTGTATTAAAGTGTTCTTTGATATTTTTGAAGCTTAGAATTAAATTAATATAAAATATATAATTACCTGAGACAAAGAACACTCAGAAAATGTATGGGATTGACATAAGCTAACGCCAACATTGTCGTTAGCTTATGTCAATCCCATACAATTTTTAATCTATTCTATGAATAGAATAGAAATCTATCACTAGGCCTAGGCCCTCGGATTAGTAAAAATTTCACATCGAGGTAGTTGACTGCCTCTGTGGTTCGGTGGTACTGTGTACGGACAACGCAGAGGTCGCGGGTTCGATTCCCGCTTAGTGCAAATATTTGAGTGCAAGAACATGTCTTTTTGCATTGCTCTGGGTGTTTCTATGTATAATATGTATGTATTTACAAAAAAAAAAACAAAGTATTTAAGTATGTATATCCGCATTCCATAACCCATAAGACAAGCTACTTATATATGCTTACTTTGGGTCTAGATGGCGTTGTGTGTAGTTGATGTGATATTATATATTAGTTATATTTCGTATAGAAGCCGAGTTATTTTAAGAGAGTTAAGTGCCAACTTTGCTGAGTGTGCATCCATAATCTTCCGTAGCAACAAATCTCCATATCGTGTAAGATTTGATATGACGTATATTTGATGGATTTATATTTACGCTATAATCGATCGTGACAAAATAATGAGGTGTCAATATAAGACTTGACTTATGTGTCAACAGTGTAACTAAAAATAGAAATGGTTGGAACTTTTCGTAGCGGAATGCTACGGTGTAGAGGATGTTCTACGTCACTGCTACGATAAGCTAATTTTAGGAAATTAAAATGATGAAAATTTACGACATTGAGTCGGTATACCATTTTTTGACAATTATGGCGAATAAGCAATCGACTGCTGTTCTATGTAGCATTTTGTTCTATCTTCGTTCTTCTATTGTTTCTTGTATTTCGTTAATATAGCATGTTTACTTTAAAAGCTTTCCTTTATAGTATCTAGGTAATAAACACTGATACTTATTCGGTCGATAAGGTTTATTTAAAAACCAACAAGAAACTACCTACTACCGTACAAATTGCAATCGTAATTTTAGAAATCTTTTAGAACTACTACCGTTCAAATTGCAATCAAACTTTTAGAGAACCGTTACTTACTAGTCGACACGAGCAAAGTACGTATTACGTACGTAAGTACGTATTTTACACGTATTACTATGGTTGCGGTCTTCTAAAGCATCAGAAATGATAACATTATTATTTATATCCTACTGAGGGCCTAGAAAAGTGCCATAAATGCTAATAGAATTGATTGAAAAATGTATGAAATTGACTTATGCTAACGACAATGTTGGCGTTAGCTTATGTCAATCCCATATTTTTTTAACCTATTCTATTCTATTAGCATTATGCCACTTGTCAAGGCTCTCTGGTTTACTTTCAATAGAAAATAAATGCATTAGTGTTTTGTTTTGTTTACTTTAAAGTACAGTAAAGTTTCAATAAAAGTCACTTTTAAAACATTTTTCGTGCCTGACATAGCCAAAGTCAACATCTCTATTTTTTTTAGGAACAATTTACATTGTATTTAATTTACATAGGATAAAAATATAATAAAACAAACATAAATTAATAAAAATTTAAAAAACATATATCACAAGTCATTATAAATTTAAAAACAATTATATGTATCATGGCGTTAAAATGAAATGTAACAATATTTAACAACTGTATGTTATGTTTTAATACGAATGAATACCAATTTTGTTTGTGAAATAGGTAACAACAGGCACAAATATTATAAATAAGAATTCCTTAATAACATACGTGTTAAAAGTTAATTAATAGGACACGTTCATTGTTACGCTAGGTATTGAAATAAATAAAGTTTCTGCTGTATTTAGAACACAGGACGTGGAGCATTTAATTAAATTTTTGGTACTAATAAACTCACTATCATTTTAATTAAATTACGTAGTAAAATTATCAAATTAAATTACGTACCTAGTGAAACTAAATTATTGATTCTCTCATCTTTTATTTTTTTAATCTTGATAATTATATTATAAGTTATGGTAGATTGGTAATAATTATTTTGTATGGTTTTTTTATTGCGATGTGTGTTGAAATTGTGTAATTCATAAATTTTTTTTAATTATCTGGCGATTGAAAAGAGTGACCTGAGTTTCTTGTTAGTTATTCTTACGGCTCTACCTCTTCAGCGACCTGGCTAGGTTAAGTAGGTTAATTGGCTGACTTCATGTAATTTTGACGTTATAAGTATCAAATTTTATGATCCAAATGAAATAAATGCTTTGAATTTGAGTTTGTAACGTATCTATGAATAGTATAAGCAGTCGCTCATTTCTTCTTTAACATTTTCTAAACCACGCTAGGGATTTTTATACAGTTTTTAGTGAGTCAGTGATATTTTTTCAAAATGTTTACTGTATTATTATAAGTTTATAAATACAATAAAATTTTCTTGTATTAAATCTATATTTTTCATTCATATATTAATAGATTAATCAAAAAGGTTTTTTTTTGCTAGTAGGTAGGTTATTTTTATGAAGGTCATTATGATCCTTCTTGGCTGGCACCGACTCCAAAATAACTGATTAAAAACTATAAATAGTAAAGTATTATAGGGATCAAGGATTGCGTTGATTCCCCTTTAATGTTCTTTGCTATGAAGTAATTAAAATATTATTTTCTACTTTTTAGTTAAGGATTGAACATGTAGGTGTTGTTTGAAGTCGGTTTTCATTTTTTTTCTAAAAATAATTTTATTTATAAACTTTTAGTGGGAATTAATTGTGTATAACTATATTCTATATGGGTAGACCTACTAAACGTGCTGCGCAAATGAGACAGCGCCGCGCCGTTTGAAAGAAAGTAGAGACGAGAGGTAAGATTGTAAATAGAGATAATAAGGTCCTTGTCAACACTTTCTCGATCGCTAAACCCTGAATCCCAGAAACCACAAATCAAAACAAAAAAGTGATGATCTACCAACAATAAAGAATCATCAAAAATCATAATTTAACTGACCGAACAATCGCTCAGATATACAAAAAATGCATAATTATGGTCACTCATCCAGGGCCACTTCGTTTCTAACAAAAAATGAATTTTGAAAATCACTTCGCACTTGTATCATGGACATGTCAATGTCAGATAATTCGTCGCAAAAGACATCGACGTGTTGCTTTACACGTCTTCACTTCTTGCAAACGTTTTGTTACAAAATATTAAATTGAAGCCAAACTACTAAATCATTCTTTATAAAAAAAACATGGGACCCCATTTCGGAGTATACCCTTTCAAATAAAAGAAGAATTTTCCAAATTGGCTTATAAATGACGGAGTTAAGTTGTAACAAACATACAACCACTGAACCATTTCTTATAATAAAAAAATGGGACCAATTTCAGAGTATACCCTCTCAAATAAAAAAAAAATGTTCAAATCGGTTCATAAATGACCGAGATATGAGGTAACAAACATACAAAAAAAAAACATACGACCCGAATTGATAACCTCCTCCTTTTTGAAGTCGGTTAAAAAAGAGGTCCTACAACGTTGAAGTGAAATATTTTTACATTTTATCTAATTACAATGGTAATTATTTTACGGGATTTTGAATTACTTGCAAATGTGTAATGTCTTTTGATTGTGCTGATTTAAAATTTGATTTTTGGAACTTTTTATCCCCGTGATTACATAAAGTTTGAAAATCAAATTTTCATTAAATAAACCGTTGCTTATGTATTTAACATTAATTTCATGCCTTCATGGCTTGTCGAAAAAAGGGTATTGATGTAAGAGTTCCGTTTTTACGTTATCTTTAAAATATCTACAATAATAAATATCGTACTCACATTTCATCCTCCGGCAAATTTAATGTAACGCTTCCAAGGACTGCATCCCCGTACTTTAGATAGCCAAAGACTCCAGTGACTCCATACAGCACAGCCACGAAGACCATGGTCACATTCAATACGCTTGGACATCCGAGGAAGTGCTTGGGTTTGGCCATCTCGTTCTCCACTGGCATTACTACGTTGATGCCTTCCATTGCAAATATTGCTGTACTGAAAATAAAAATAAATATAGAGCAAAGAATTTGAACTCTTAAGTACGATGCCTCTTCATGGAAGATCCTATGCCACATAGAAGGCATGAAAAATTTATTACATCATTTGTACAAGACGAATTTCAGATTTTATTCTTATAACTCCATGTTAACTTAACGATGTTTTTTACAATAATTGAGGAATATATAAGGTAAACATAGAAAGTAAATAATATTAATTTAAATGAACCTCATTGGTACTTGGTCGGTTTTGAACCTCGTGTGTACAAAACGTTAACGCATAATGATAAATATTGTTACATAGACAATACCTAACTATGTTTTTACGCCTAACAGACATACATCCAGTTTCTGAGAGGCTGATCAACGAAAAATTTACTAATCACCTGTTGTATCATGTAAAATACCGATTGGGTTGCTAAAAGAATGAACAATTACTTTAATTTGATCGAATTAGTAACTAAATAAATCAAATTAAACTAATTATCCATGCTTTTAGGTACTTTATATTAAGATGCACAGGTAATTAGTTAATTTTTCGTTGATCAGTCTTTCAGAAACTTAGTGTAAGAGGAGAAGAAAGAAAAGAAGAGGCCAATAGAATAAAATAGAATATTAATGTACACCTTATGTAACTTACATTAGATATTAAAATTATATAACAATAAATAGTGACAATAGGCGGTTTTATCGCTAAAAGAGATTTCTTACAGACAATACGACTCTTTAGTATTTATTTTATACTAATTGCTAAAACGTTTAAAACTGCATTCGCTTTTCATTTTAAATAATATTTGCATTGCAGTTGCGAGAATAAACATTACCCGTCCGTTGGTAAAACATAATGTTAGTTTACATGTGATTTTAAACCGGCTTTCTCTCAGTATGTTCGCCCCAGTTGGTATAAAATATACTAAAGTTTTTAAAAGTGACCTAATTTTAAAGTTTTTGAATACAGTCTCCATTTTACGACGGATTAAAAGGAAATTTAAGATTATGTCACAAATGAATCAGCATAGATAGAATAAGATAGTTATTACCTACGATCATTATGTTAATGAAATTAAAATAAAATAGATTTTGTTATAAAATTGTAGTTTTCTATTAGTTTAATAGGGTCTAGTTTACTAATAGATAAGATGTCATTATAATTAACTAAGTCTATTTTCAGGCGTCAATTCAATAATTGTAGCTGCTGCTCGAGCCTTAACATAACTATAGACCTTATTTCCTATATTATAGTGACTATTGTTGAATCAAGTGAATAAACAGCGATATATCGTACATTCAAATATACCAAACGTGACATTATTAATGACTGACTATGTCTCCAATACTCGTAGAATGGATAGTTAACATTGTACTATTGAACCAAGTGAATCATGACCAACCATATATGCTCATTTTGCTAATCCATCTAAATACAAGTAGGTCGAAATTCGTCTGACGACAGATTACCTTGGCAACGAGCTTGTTATTATTTTATTAGACACTGACATTTTACTAAGTCCACTTATGTTAGTATTAAAAACGTCTGCACGGTAGATCACACAAGTTTGACAGTTATACGCGGTCTATCAGCAGATTGGGTCATGATTCAGTTGGTTCAATTATATTATCTATAGAGCAATGAACTATCAAATTGAAAGTGCGTGAATATTTTCGCGTGTTTTAAAGCTCAATAATTGCCCGTCTAGTCAAATTAAAGTGATAACTAGAAACAGGTGTGATATTCTTCGAACAGGGCTTCTTTGGGTTCATAATCCGCCTTATAGTATCGAATGTTTGACTTTATAGATTGTTTGATCCTATGAAATTTTACAAGTAACTATATTAATATGTGATAATATAATGCTAGTTAAGTTTGTGTGTTATAAAATAAACTTGAAACAATATCGTCACCATGCAATAACATACACGTTGCCAATCAAGATAATATAAATATTATTTGCCTTGTAACAACTTGAACATTTATAAAATATAATAATATGATAGCCCAGTTCCTGGGGAGGGTTATAGGCTACATAACATCACGCTACTGGCGATGAGAGCAGAGCAGAGAGCAAAAAATCTGGTGAAACCGCACCGCAAGAAGCTACTAAAATATATAATTCAAAAGTAACAATATATTGTGACAACGAACATATTCGAAACATGACAAATGACATTGTACACTAATCTACGTGTTAAGTGATGTCGGCATAAATTCATTAAAAAAATCGTTAATCTAATGTAATATTGTGAGGCATTGGGATCTATGCAGAACTGAACCTGGCTAATATTGGATTAACGAAAATTATAGAAATGAATTACCTATATATAACAATCAAAATATAAAAAAAAGTACTTAAAATCTTAGTAGGCACGATCACCCTTTCATGGATACTACTGTAGACACAATAGATGTTTTATTATCATCACGGACATATACGTTGTCCCGGATAGTGTTAACATGACGCTAATCCCCGACTATCAATAATTAACTAAATGATCTCGCAATTTGTTCCATGATGTCAGATGGTTTTGTAGTTGCAGCACTTTTCTTAGCATAGCAAAAATCGTGTTGATTCCTCAACAGTAGTAAGGAACAAGAAAAAAAACAACTGAGCGGGTATTGTGCCTGCGGTGCTTTCTCCTAACGAATTACAGTTCGTAGATATTCTATAAATAGATAATTTACCAGTCGATCCGACTCACTCATGCTTAAACCAGGAGCTATTACCGATTAGGACAATTACACCCACACTATTGAAGTTTAACTCGGTCATTGACATTGAAAGTAATTGCTATGATAAAATTATGACAAGACTCCAAGTTGTTTAATTGATATCACTTAATAATTACATTATAATAGTATAAATACTTATAGCATTTCGGATAGCAACGCCTAATTTATTTACGTACGTCGTAAGAATATCTACATACGGTTCGTCTTAATACATTGACGTTCTAGGGTTATCAACACACGACAAATACCAACGCCAACGAGCTTCTAAAGTAAAATAGATTGATTTTTTAATTACAGCTGCTTTCAATTGGGTTCTTGCCAGTCCATTTTAGGTCGTTGTATGTCAGCTGCCAAGCCCTAGAAATGCTCAGGTACTCGTTTAAGCTACGTTTTATGTTTTTCCACCCATTAGGCACTTTATATTTATATTCTTGTTTTGTAGAGAAATTGTCAACAATCTTTACAACTGTAACCTCAAATATAGTAATAATCAAAACTAAATCGCACAGAACTTTACTCACGGAGCTAATATTTGAGGAAGTAGCCCTTTGGAACCCTGCCAAGAGTCGCTTAACGTTGCATAATCGAGCAACGAATGGAACATAAATGTATATATGACATCTTTGTTTGATAACGAGCTAAATGGTTTCTTAATGAAGTCGACAGTTAAACATAAAATAAAAATGAACGGACAATAGAATGCTTTTTTATTATGTTGTGTCATTTCCTATTAAGTCCGCCTTTATACATGTTTTTGCAGATATATAAAATAAATAATAAAAAATTCTAATCTAAAATACTTTGAAAAAATCGATATAATCTTGAAAAGCAATAACAAGTACAAAAAGCAATAATAATAGATTTTTTTTATTATCGCTTGTCAATAAGAATAGCAAGATTGCGATAATAAATAACACTTTTGCAACTTTTTGTTTGGTAATTGATGGGCTTTTGTCAGAGTGTATGTTTGAAAATTTTTCGAAATTGGACAATTATTGTCCAATTTCGAAAAATTTGGCAAAGCAAATAAAAGTTTTGAAGGTCATCTAGTTAGTAAATAAATTGCTTTCTTTCTGATGTTGTTTATGAAGCTGTAATGGATCATCACCGAGAGATGAAAGAGCTAAAGATTTTGAGTTTACGTAGCTTACGATAGCTTCGTTGAGAAAAGGATGAAGTCAAACTCAAAGACCTTATATTTAAGACCATCATAAAGCGAAACCTGGGCCATAACCCAGAAAAACGTCCATACCATCCAAGTCGCTAAAATGAAAATGCTGCGGTGGATGTGCGGTGTAACCAGGCTCGATAAAATCCGCAACGAGCACGTGCGAGGAAGTCCTGGTGTACGCGACATGACCGACAAGATGCAGGAGAGTAGGCTGCGATGGTATGGTCACGTTAAGCGAAGACCAGCAGACTACGTCGGGAACTTCAGCTTTCCACGTCTGGTCGAAGATCCAGAGGTAGACCCAAGACAACGTGGAAGCATGTTGTGCTGAGGGACATTAGAGTGTGAGCTTTGGGAGCTTTTAGCATGTGGGATAAATAGCCGGAAAGAGAGAGAATAGCTTCCTTGAGTTCCGGATTTAGAGACACTCTATGGTCGATATGTATCGTTTGCTATTAAAACTACTAATTGGTATAAAGTTTTCAAGGATATGCATATAATATTCCGGAAAATAAAACGTAGCCAACAAATGATAGAATATACATACATACATAGCTTCACGCCTTTTATCGCCGAAGGGCTAGACAGAGGTGTATAACCACCCACGTTTCGCCATTTTATTCTGGGTCCCAAGTAACATGGAGCGAGCCTGTTGCCATATTTTATGACCTTTACTATGTACTGATCTTTTTGAGAGAATAAATGAATAAATTATATATCGAGCACAATTCCAGACTCCGGGCTGATAATAAGAATTTCTCGACAGATAAAACCAATTAATAAAATATCACTTAACTTTAAGTGGCATTTAAGTTTCTTTCTGTTTTCGACATTTTAATCATAAATTTTATCGTCAGTAAGTTCACTGGCGTTTGAATATTAAGACAATTGTAACGTATAACAGTCACTATAATCTCTACAAACAAACACACAGTAGGTACATAACTATATATCATTTTACTTCAAATTATTGAAACATATTTCTGAAATTAACTTATAATTAATTTCTCCGAATGAGTCTTCAAAGATGAATTAAACACGTCTGTGAGTGTGTACGTGTTCCTGGCTTAACAATTTAGTCTAATATTAAGTGTTATTCAACAATACGAGTTGTTCCGATAATTAAATTAGGATCAATACGTCGAACCCAATACTATTCCAGTAGAGAAGTGAATTTAATTGAACAAGTCATTCTGTGTGTTCTATATCTGTACAGTGTACATATTGACAGCGCTGAATCGATTAGTTATCTAAGTGCAACAATTTTGTTTAGCAGAATTTCGTAAAAGAAGATATGAAATGATGATGTGTTTAGATGACGACGAATAGAAGATCATTATCATTACATTAGCCAAATGACGTCCACTAGTGGAAATAGGCCTCTCTCTATTTTCGCCACCGTGGCCGATCGTGAGCCGCCCTCATCCATCGGTTGCCCGCCACCCTTTTATGGTCGTCAGTTCACCTTAATAGAAGTTAATAGAAGAGTAAAAGATTTTGCGACAACTCCAAGTAATATTAGACTACGACAGTTGAAACGCTAATCTCCTAAGAGAAAATATCGAGAAGAAAACGTGCGTGACACTAAAGAAAATGAACACTGCATGTTGAAGTTTCACATTTTGCTTTATGCCAAGTAAAGCTATAATTGGTTTCTCTATAGACAAAAATTTACTCTGTACAGCTTAATAATATTACTCAGTAGTTTTGATTATGCTTTGTTTTTGGGAATTGATTTCTTTAATCTGAGATAGTTTTATCACCCTCTTCTAAACATAAGGCACCAAATGAAAAGAATTATAATTGTACCAAAATTTTACATTTAAGAAAACGTCGTGCGAAATTAAGACAGCTTGAACGAAATTGTACTTACTAAAAGGTTATGTTTACTCAATTAGATTTTAAATAAACATTTAATGAATGTTTACTCGCTTTTTTCTTTTCGTTCCCTAAATTGTATTGTCTAATAATAAGTGTAATTAACGTTAGATTTTTATTATAGAACATATCTGATTATAAGATGATGTCAACCGAGCAATGTACCAAAACGTAAATTTTAATCATCACGGTACCTACAAGACAGGCTTGCCTAGTGTGGGGCCAATGGATAAAATTATGTATATAAACATTTTTTTGTTCATTTTTAGTCTTAGAATAGATTAAAAAATGTATGGGGTGGACATAAGTTAATTCTATTTATAGGAATAGAATAAAAAAATCTATGCCACTTGTATTGGATTTCAATATTATGGATGTATGAGTGTTTCATTATAAGGCTAGATATGTCAAGGATGTGTCGTATCTTCCGAAAAACAACTGGACAGGTCGCGCTACAGTTAATTTTCTGGCTTTAAATATAAAGGTTTAGTTTAAATTTGAACTTACCTCAAAAATAAAGGCCACCTTTCAATACTGCCGACCATCACAATATTATCTCGTGGTGGTATATCTGTGAACGTGTAGTAACATGTGACACCAAACGTCACAAGTAAACAAATGTTGGCGAGGAATGAAAATGGTACGAGGAATTTGAGGTGACGAATCTGAGCGATGAGTATTAAGGGTAAAAGGAGAATGGCGCAGTATACTTTGACGTCATACTTGTGGTCGGGAGCGAAGTGATCGAATAACTGTGGACAAAAATGAAAGTTAATAAAGTCTTGGATATTATGTAAAATTGTTCTATAAATCTAATTTTGATAAGAAGCCTTTCCAAGGAGTCGCATCTTTTTGAAAATTTGAAACACGAGCCAACATCAAAGTATTATGTTTTATGTTAATGAAACGAGAACAACTGTTAATAAAATTTGCAACAGTGTAGAAATATCAAAAACTCAATTATTGAGTATATATATATTGACTGCACCGTTGCGTTGCCGTGTTGGTTTAGTGGTTAGTGTAACTGACTGCGACGCCGGGTGTCGTGGGTTCGATTCCCGCGGAAAGCTAATATTTGTGTGATGAACATTTGTATTTGTCTTCAGTCTGGGTGTTTCCTATGTATTCTAAGTATGTATTTACAAAGAAAAAAGTATGTATATGTATTATATTTCAGTTATCTAGTACCCATAACACAAGCTCTGCTTAGCTTGGGACTAGATAACGGTGTGTGATAGTGTCCACATATTATTATTATTATTTATTATTATTTATTAATTAATACGTATGACAGTGTGACCATCATATTATATTTTTCTATGAATTCATCTATATCTATGTATTTTTCAAGTTCCTAAACTGTGTTTTTGTGTAATTAAATTACAACAAGCAATATTAAGACAAGTGGCATAGATTTTTTATTTATGAGATATATATTAAAAATTGTAATCCCGATGGTACACAAGATACAAGCACTAGCTTAGTTTGGAACCAAAGGGAAACTACATATTTGTAATAAAATGTAATTTATATTTATGAAATAAATTCATTGATTAAATTTCAGTAATAATAGTTACATTAAATATAACAAACTAGCTTTCCGTGGCGCGGTTTAATTCGCGTATTTGCTTACTGCTCTGCTCCCGTCGCCAGTAGCGTGATGTTACATAGCGTATACCTTCCTTGAGAACTGAGCTATTATACGCAAAAAGAATTTTCAAATCCTACTGGTAGTTTCAAAGATTAGCGCATTCAAACAAACAAACACTTCCGCTTTATATAACAAATAGGTAGTAAATATTTCACAAATTTCAACCTAAAATTTAAACTCTTGATAAATCTCCAATCAAATGTCAAATAAGTACTTTTTAAAATTTAGTTCTCAGAGTAAACAACAGGGAAGTCGTTCAGTTTTTTAATCAAACTTATAATAAAAATACTAAGGCTGCTTATATTATATTAATAGAAACGTGCCGACGCGGCGTGTCGCAAAAACTGTAACGAGATTTTTCATTTTCAATTTATCGAGATGTGTTACGTAAATATGGGTGGCGGGCAACCGATGGATAATGGCGGTTCACGACCAACCAAGGTGGCGGAAATTGTGGAAGACCTATATCCAGCAGTGGACGTCTTTCAGCTCATGATGTTACAAAATGCTTATAGATTGTAAAAATAAACAGGAAGCAAAATAATGTCTCATTTTTCTTGTCGTTTTATTTAACTTCGAAATCTGACACATAAAAATATAAGTGAAAATATGTTATGAAAGCTTTTAGCTCCGATTCCCAACTTTACTGTCGAAAAATGTTATTTTAGTTGCTACTAAGCCGATGCTGTCACTAGTTTTTAGTTAATAATTTCACCATTTTCTCGGGTAACGAGCATAATGTGTCTCTACGTTTATATAATACTAGCTTTTGCCCGCTGCTTCACTCATGTGAATGTCGGTTATACGAGTATCTCTGTTTAGATTTTTCATACAAAGTTTCATCCCCTATTTCATCCCCTTTAAGCCACTTTTTCGCGATAAAGATAGGCTATGTTGTTCTCCGAGGTCTAATATATCTCCATACCAAATTTAATCAAAATCGGTTCAGTGGTTTAGGCGTGAAAGCGTGACAGACAGAGTTACTTTCGCATTTATGATATTAGTATGGACTAGAGGTCTGCCCTCGCTTCGTTTCGGTATCAAAAAATTCATTCGATTTTACAACAAACTCCTACGAAAAATATAATAGCAATAGTGTCGTATTGCATCATTCAGATTTACGGAGGTGCTTAAAATATTGAAATTCTGAAAATGAATGAAAAATTCGTTAATCATAATAAAATATAGCCTATGTTACCCGCTCAATTTATTGATTTCTAAAGGTAAAAGTTTTTTTTAGATAGATTTTAGTTAAGTCTTTGCAAAAAAACAAACATACAAAAAAAATATTCTTTAGCATACATAGATAGCCACGCCTTTTATCCCCGAAGGAGTAGGCAGCCATTCTTTTATTTTAGGTCCCATGTAACAGAGGGCGAGCCTGTTGCCATTTGAAATTCATTTTTCATCTTATCTTATCTCTAGTAGTAGTTCCTTGCTACGGGCCGGACCGGAAAATTTATACTTACAGAATATCAACGTATATTCAACTTCCTTACTTACTTCATCTACTATTTTATAATTACTGCTATCGTTGCAAAAAGTAAATGCTCTAAAGTCTATTATTTCATCTACTACAATGTACTATAGTGACCGTCAAACCCACTGTAATTTTTTGTGTAATTGACGAAATAAGCAATCAACCGGCTTTTCTAATGATAAGCATTACCAATGAGCTGAAGTTTCCAATATAATTCACTTCTTACTTCCAATTAAATAGACTTTACTTACTATCGAAAAACATCGCAGTTGATCGGTTTTATAACAAAAAAGAAATGTCTGTGTCACTGTCCACTAAAAGTTTGAAACAACTCGAGTAATTGGTTACGTCAGAGAGTCAAATAACACGATTTTTACAAAAAAGTCAGTTCGGACAGTAGATCTGGATTTTTTGTTTGTTTTTGTAAAGCTGCTTCCTCAACGCGAGCATTCACCTGTAATGAAATGTTAAAGATCTTAAGCATTACATCAGTGAGGCAGGTGAACCGAGCATTGCAGTGCGTAACTTAATGATACAATGTGTAATATTTTGAATCTGGAATGTTATATTACAAGCGAATGTTTGGCAGTCAGGGACATAGTATTGCAACGTTATGCTTAAAATCGAACCTGCAACGTTACATTTCTGGTAATTCACGATTAGGGACAACCTTAAGAGACATTTTAATAGAATATATTTATTGATCGAAAGAGGTATTTCATGACCGCATGTAATTTTAAATAAAGTTTCGTGATAGATCACCACGTGGTATAACTTTGCCTGTAATAGAAAAGGTCACAGACATTTGATCTAATTTAGCCTAACTTTGTACATTTCTTTGCTTTATATTGTGTTGACTTTGACTTCTGTCGAACTTGATTTATCCAGATAAACATGTTTTTATGAAAAATCTGAGCTATCTTTGAGTAAAGTTTATCATATATGTACGAAATATTTCTTTGGTAACTCTTCACTTATTACGCTTGTTCTAGAGTATCTTTAAACGTAGATCATTTCAAAATAGTAACTTTACTTATATACATTTTCAAAACTTGTGAATTATTAGTAAAGTTTGTAACAGATGGCGTGTCAAGATTTCAAATTTTCATTCAATAATGCCAAGTCATTGAAAGGTCGTTGAAAATGGATTGTGTTTTTTTTCTAGAAAAATGAGAATTTGCCTACAAATATTGTCGTATGCACTTTCCAATTATTTTATAGAAACTATCGATATTTAAATTGTGAAAAGTAGTACCGATGTGTTTTTTTTTTTACATTTGACAGCTGCCTGTAGAGCTACGAGTATAACTAAAAAATGGCAAGCGAGAAATAGTCTAGCGGATCGAAATACAACTTGTGCAAATAGCTTTTACCTTTTACTAAGAAATATTTTTATTTGTATTCTGTAAAAAGGATACGACAAAAGTCTACGATGACACCGTGACGCAAAGAACTTATTCTTATCTATTTTTACGCTTTTGGTCCATTGTTAATTTACCTCTTTGCTAGTGGAAGTGTCTCTCTGAAAGAATGAATTGAATTCCATTCAGATTGATCAAAATAAACGAGTTCTAATCTTGTATTTTTAACTTTTTTTTGTTAAGGTTACTTTAAAATTTATTTCTCCAAGTTTAAGGGACTTCGTATGGCCTTAATTCCACTAGAAATGAAACTCTTAAGTTAGCTATCACAAATTACTTTATTATGTGACTATTAGCTATGTAATATCGTGGAATCAGCTGATAACACGCGCCACGAGTATAATTAACGTCATTATATCATAAGCACTCGACATTTCTTACATTCAATTGTAGTAGGATTTATTCAATCAAATCAAACACTAGATAAAATATTATAGTAACTATTGTGATTAAAGGTTTGCTGAAGCATTATTGCTAATGAAAGTCACAGATTTAGAATGAATTTTTTTTACGTTATCTTATCTTAGCACAAAATAAATTCCATCATCGTCATCATTCACAGCCCAAAGGTACCCACTGTTGGGTGTAGGCCTTCCACACATCGATCTTGTGATATGCCAAGCCAGGAGTAAAATAAATATACAATTTTAAATTTAGAATTCTTCAAGCACCACAAGCAACATATTTTATTAAAAAACATAAAACCTGCCTGCCTAAAACAAAGTGAAAAGAAAGAAACCCTTTCTTGTGCCGACGCTACATTGAAATTTTATATACCCTATGTCACTCTTACAATCAATACGAATCTAATGTCACGTCAAGCTTTAAAATTAATACATATCAGCTATAGAGAGTGCCAAAGAAATAGACATACATACTCACATACATACATACATACATACATACGCTCGAAAAACATTACCCTCATTGACTTCGGCAGTCGGCAAAAAAGGTGCGTTAGCGATAACAACAGCCTTATTACAAGACGCTGCTGCCTATCTACATGATGTGTTGAATCATTTACGTGCTTTCTGTGAAGGTTTGAAAAATTTCATATTGAAGTATGTACGATCATTAGATTATACACATTTAGGTAGGCGGTGAGATCGTCATTATCGACGCTGGTATTTCATTTGCATTTAAACCCTTCAACCCTTTAGCCGCACGTTTACTATCTACTATATTATAATATGAAAGATTGTGTGTATGTATGTGTGTTTGTTACCACTCAGCGCCTAAACGGCTAAACCGACTTCATGAAAATTGGTATGAAGATAGATTCGGTGTCGGCAACGGACATAGGCTACTTTTTATCCCAAAAATCGGTCTGGTGCCCGAGGGGGACAAAACACATTTTACGTGCAAAGCCGTGGGGCTCAGCTATTACTTAATAATTATGTTGGGCGTCTAAGAAAAGGAAGTTACTTTGGCAACAATACTTGTTACATTGTTGCTCTCTACTTTAGAAATGAGTATATAATATAATAATATTATAGCTTGTGTTATGGGTTCTAGGATGCGGATATACTTACTTAAATACTTTATTGTTTGTAAATACGTACATATTATACATAGAAACGCCCAGACTAATGAAAATATTCATGATGAACATGAATTGCAAACAAAGATTTGCACTGAGCGGGAATCGAACCCACGACCTCTGCGTGGCAGTCCCTACACAGTACCACCGAACCACAGAGGTAGTCAGATATATAAAGAACTTCGTACTCTTTAACATGCGATCAGAGAAGGTATTCAGGTAATATGGAATAATTTGACCTAGAACAGTTTTATTTCGGTGAAATAGTAAAGATTCTTTGAGAACTTAATTAAAACATCCTAAAGAATATCACGGCAGCGCAGTAACGCAGTTAATAGTTTAAGTAATATAAATAAAACAGCTGTCTTGTATGTTTTTTTTTATACAACTTTTGTAGCAAACAAGCATACGGCCCATCTGATGGTAAGTGGTAACCGCAACCTATAGAGATGGCTGTGTTTTCCAAGCATCGCTAAAGTAATAATGCTTAGAAAACACAACCAAGCCGTTGCCGAACACGGAGAAGGGGATGAGTACAGAAAAGAGTGACGGAAGAAGAAGGAGGGGTATTTGGGCTGCCGGGGCTCTCACTCACCAAGCGAAACACATTAGCATAAAAATTAATATTCTTACGTCGATCTTTTATGAGAGTGTAGTACTTCCCCGCTCGATCCAGCCTATTCATGCTGAAACCAGCGTGGATCTACTACCGTAAACCGTTATGTATAAGAGTTTTTACAATTTGTTTAAAATTATAAACCAGGTTATAAGCTCTATAAGGCATATAGTGTATAGCTTCACAATAAGCTTGGCGCCTACATTGTGAACAACATAGGCATGATGTGGTTTAATAATAGAACCAAAGCTGTGAGTGTTCCTTTGTTAGTCAATGAGTTAGTGAGAAATAATGAATGAATTTCAAAAGATTTTCTGAAGAGAACCGCGTGTTGTGGCGCAGATTGGGAGAGACCTATGTCCAGCAGTGGACTGCGATAGGCTGATTTGATTGAAAAGATTTTCTATGTCATTGTAATAAAAGTTTTTTGTTTTAGTTGAGAGTTTCCGCATTGTGCTTGTGTTAGTTTAAGCTCGGCGCTACTGACCGAACAGTATGATATAGAAATGAATGCCCGAATCTCAGAAACGCCCAGTCGGATTTGAAAATTCTTTATGCTTATGATAGCCCAGTTCTGAAAGGTTATATGCTACGTAACGTCACGCTACTGGCGACGGGAGCGGAGCTGTTTGACGGTAGTAGATCCACGCTGGTTTCAGCATGAATGGGCCGGATCGTCCGGAGAAGTACTACCCTCTCATAGAAGATCGACTTGAGAGTAGTAGTATCCTTACTACTGCGTTGCGTTCGGTGAGTGAGAGTGCCGGAGGCCCAATTTCCCTTCTTTCCTCTTTCCTCACCTCCCTCATTCCCTTCCCCTAACCCCATTCCCAGCCGCCATAGTGGAGGCCATCATACCAGCAGTTTAAGACGATAGTTTTTGGTATAGTGGCCACCACTTCTGGATTCCACTGACTGCTTACCATCAGGCGGGGTGGAGTCACTTTTTTTTTTATATATATATTAGCCTACCTAATATATATATAAAAAAAAAGCAGTAATCAAATACTCAAGAGAAACCGCACCGCGGCAAGCTAGTGCTATTATATAAAGCGGAAGAGTTCGTTTGTTTGAACGTGCTAATATCTGGAGCTACCAGTCGGATTTGTATTATTCTTTTTGCGTATGAAAACCCAGTTCTTGAGAAAGGCTATATGCTACATAACGTCACGCTACTGGCAGCGAGAGCAAAGCGGTATCCAAAGACGTGGGTGAAACCGCGCGAGTATGCTTGATATTATTTAATAAAAAAATAAAAAATAAATTGATGATTGTCATATTTTATAGGAACAAGGTACGATATTACAGCAATTATTGGAATGCTTCGATAAACTTTAGAATGCCGACCTAATATTTTATTGGTCCTGCCCGTATACCTGCGCCTTAATACAATTTGTTACATAAAAGACAGAGGATAATGAATTAGTTTGTTTATATTTGTTTATGTTTATTAATACAATTGTTCCGAGTCTGTGTGTAATTTATGTCCGGCAATTGTATTATTTGGAAAGCAGTCTACGTGTCAATGGGTTTGTAGTGCAGATGAGGCCTTTAAAAAAAAAGTCAAACTATAAAGTACCTAATTGTCTTCTTTAATAAAATAATCAAATATTAGTTGTCATGCTACTCGTAATTCGTTCGGTGAGTGAAAGCGCCGGCAGCCCAAATACCCCCTCGGTCCACTTCCTTTTCCCTTTCCTTCTTCATCCTCTCTTCTGTTGTCGGTAACGGCTTGGTTGTGTTTTTATAAGTATTATTTCTGCAATGCTTGGAAAACACAGTCATGTCTAAAAGTTACGGGTACCACTTACCATCAGATAAGCCCTATGTTTGTTTGCCAGGGAAGTAGTATAAAATATGGTAAGCCGGATGGTAAGTCAGTGGAATCCAGAAGTAGTGGCCACCATACCAAAAGCCATAGTCTTAAACTGCTGGTATGGTGGCCTCCACTATGGCGGCTGGGAATGGGGTTAGGGGAAGGGAATGAGGGAGGTAAGGAAAGGGGAAAGGGGGAAATTGGGCTTCCGGCGCTCCCACTCACCGAGCGAAACGCAGTAATACGGATACTACTACTCTTACGTCAATCTTCTATGAGCGGGTAGTACTTCCGCGGACGATCAGGCCCATTCATGCTGAAACCAGCGTGGATCTACTACCGTAATTTTTAAACAGAAAACTATCAACACAGTACCGTATTACGTATGGTATGTGTAATAAATTGTATGTATGTATTTACTTACGTCTTTTAGCGCAGAAGCAATAAATAAAACATATACACTGGTCCCTCCTCCGCACACGCCTGCCATCGCTGCATCAACAAAATGTCTGAAACACAACAACATTTGTTTTACAATATTTATTTAGTTTACTAGCTGGGCACTTCGCTCGTGCGAAAATTGTTAGCGTATGTCGGTCTCCGGCACGCAATCTAGTTATATACCAATTATTTTCAAAATCGGTTTAGCCGTTAAGGCGCTAAGTGCTAACAAACACACACACACACACACACACACGCACACACACACACACACACACTCACACACACACACACACACACTCACACACACACAACACATACATACATACATACACACACATACATACACACAAACTTTAGCATTTATAATATTAATTCGATAATAGGATATGCAAATAAACAAAGTCTAAAGAGAGAGGAGGACACAAGTTTTCACTACAAGTTTTCTATTAGGCAAATTCTGGCTCAACTTAAAAAAAGGCGATTGGAAAAGTACCCTTTAGAACTTTTATTTTTACCATTTTTACTTGTGTCTATGGTACAGCGTAACAGTTGACTGTCTCTGTCTCCTCTTACATACTGTAATGTTTTTATGATAAAAAAAATGTTCTTGCAGCCGAGAGCAGGTACTCCTCCAACGCTCCTATTCATATTAAATTTGTATCCTGCTTTGTGACGTAAGGAAGATTCTTTTTATTCCTGACTCGTTTTCTACTTTTGACTATTAGAAGTACATATGGCTGATTTGCATGAGGTTCTAAGTTTAAGTAAGATACGAGCAGAGAGAGTTGTAAGAGGGTGAAAGCACAACGAGCTTTCTTTTAGGAGACTTCTGTCTTAAATTTGAACAAGCCAGCTAGGTAAGCGCCACCAGAATATATCTTCTTTAGAATTATTGACTGCTTTGGTAGCGTAGTTTGTTCACTTGAGATTGAAGCTTGATTGTGAGCTTGACCCGGGACTACGGGACCAATATTTGTTCAAAGTCTAGAAGCACTTTATGAACAAAATGTATTGTGTATAGTGTGTTTATAAACATCCTCTTAACACCAAGCTTTTCAACCAGCTACTTGTCATATATAAGTTAACCATTTGTTCATCAACATAGGCTAAAAAAAGAAAGCTAAAAACTAACGATTAAGTAATCTACATACCCGCATTTACTTTAAAGGAAAGTAATCAATTTCATCTTTCAACTGACAGCAGCCCTTATATAAATTGGAACAAGGTCTCCAATTTATTTAAGGAATCAATCGGCAGGACATTAGAAAAAGTTTATGATAAGCCCGTTGCTTAACTTTTATCGTTATAATATTTTTAAAAGTATAAAACAAAGCCGGATATTTTTCTCTCTGTTTATCCGATAGTTTCTTCTAAGCTACGCAATGGATTTGGATATGGTGTTCACTATTGGTTAGAGAATTTTGTTCAGCAGTTTATAAGTACTACTTAAGTTTTTTATGCTTAATTTAAATAAATATTAGCATTCTGCACACCTCTGTAATTCCGAAATAAAAATAAAATAAATTCCTTCTCCGCAATTTTCGTAAAAATGGGAACAAAGTTTTTGATTTATGTATTAATATACTTAAATATACTTAAATAACATAAATATTTTGTTATAAGCCAGAATTTTAACTATTTGTAGTAAAAATATCTTCACGCAAAGTCGGGATGAGTTGCTAGTTTGATATAAGATAAAGTTGTGATACTGCACTTTTCATCTTACACCTGTTTTTTAACTAGAGCGTAACTTGAAGTTCGTTTTTGTTGCTAAGGTATAGCCTTTAAAAGAAAAGAGACAAAGTAAATAAACCTTTTCGAAAATATGTATCTTAAGCTTATTACCACAAAGTTTAAAATGTTTATATTAATTTAATTTTATATCGTTTTTCTACTAACAGGACGGTGCGATATGTAGGGCAAATTGTTGAATATTCACATTTCAAATTTAAATATAATTAATCAAGGAACGTATATAATAAGTCGAAATGGTCCAGTGGATAAGGCACCCGCTTCGTAAACACGAGGTAATGGGTTCGAACCCGGGCAAGTACCAATGTGATTTTTCAAATCATATGTACTTTCTAAGTTTATCTTGGACATTTCTGACTGACGGTGAAGGAAAAACATCGTGAGGAAACCTGGACTTAAATGTCTGAAATTGTCAATCCGCCTTGAGCAAGCGTGGTGATTAATGCTCATACCTTCTCTATAAGAGAAGAGGCCTTTGCCCTGCAGTGGGACAGTAAATAGGCTGGTATTATTATTTATTATTAATCAAGGAACACAAATAGGGAAATTGCATAATACTCTACTGTTTATCATTTACCTTATTCTGACTATGGCAGTTATGTGTCATTGAATGACGGCTCATTTATATAAAAGTAATTATATTTTGTTCCATAATTTATACTTTATAATTTTTTAGAAAGACTGGACTGGGCAATAATCTTGTGTCGCTGTCGCGGAATACTTTCCAACCATACAATTAATGGACAAAATTACACATGTAGCTTTGACTCGGTTGGAAATTTAATATACGAGTACATAATTATAATCTTTTACACAGCAATCTCACACACTTCCTTGTGCTAACACAAGGCAGTAGAAAATAAAGATTAACTATTATTTTCATTGTATCTAAATAAAAAAATGTCTCAAAATATTGTAATAGTCTTTGAACTTCACTTTAAAAAGAACCCTATCGTGTCTGCTGGCGTTCAAAGTAATCTCAGGCTCATAATGTTAAGGATTAAAAAGAAACCTTTTGAAGTTACTGTAGATATAACGCAAGCAAATAACTTTTTTAGACGCGAATCTGAACCACACACATCGCCCTTATTTATCAGGATTAAAACAAAACCCTTGAAATTCTTGTCAAAGTTCAAGTTTAGTAAAGCTAGAAATTCTTGTAACTATATTACTAATTCTGTGCTTGTAACTAATCTATTCTAATATATAAAGAGTAAGAGTTTGTTTGTTTAAACGCGCTAATCTCTGGAACTACCAGTCCGAATTTAATAATTCTTTAGCGTTTAGGAACTAGGCTATGTAACATCACGCTACTGGCGACGGGAGCAGAGCAGTAACCAAAGACGCGGGTGAAACTGCGCCACGGAAAGTTAGTTCAAACATAAAACTGTATGTATAGTCAATGGACGACTCTCGAAAGGGAAATGAAATCCCAGTTATGACTGTTTTTTATAGGTTAGAAACTTGTCTTAAGTACCGACTTATTTTTATGGTACGTGTCTTAGGATATTATACTTCCACTGTAGAGTGAAAGCCGTTTTTCATATAGAGCTGGCACACTTTATATTTTTCTTTAGATTGATCCTTGGGGTATCAGATACAGGGGATCAGACCGGAGTAGCTCGTTTTTCACGATATTTTCTTTTACTACTATACGATGCGACCAAACCCGTTTAAGTTTTTATATTTATTTTCTGTTCTAACACACGTGGACAACAAACATGGAAAAAATATAAAAATACCATCCAATACATAACTTCATGCCTGTCTCCCAATAATGAAGTAAGCAGAGATTATACAACTGCGTTTACTATTCTTCATTTTTAGTTAATTAATACATGAATTGCTTTTCTCTTGACGTACAGTCAAGAAAAGCAGTTTACCTGTCAAAAATACTAAGGGGATCAGACCGGAATGAATCAATCTGTAGTGGCTCAGAACGGATTAAAGAGTAATAATAACCCTCGGGGATCAGATCTGGGGTATCTGACCGGAATTACTCATCTGTTAAAGGATACAAACAAAAAGTTGAATATATAAAACAAATGAATAAACTTGCCAAGTGAGTGCTAGGTCTCTAATGTAGGGATATGTATTGTAATAGAACGTAGGTTTTGTGTAGGACTGAAGTGAATGGCGACTTACGTGTTAAAGCTTTTTCCAAGATGGCGCATAAAAACTTAAAATTTCGGCAAAGAAAAAAATGGTCATCTACTAAGGTTGGAAAGATATATTCTTTCAAAGGTATAAAAGAATGACAGATGACGCCGCCTCGGTAATAGATCACACCTTTTTGGGACGGAATATGTACTAAAAATTTGAATATTCCATTGTACCCGCCATTTCTGACGTCATCAGGGTGAACATTGACATTCCCTTGATTCGCATTCTAGAATTTCCATATTCAATGTGTGCCAGAATAAGTTTGAATAAAGTTAGAATTTAAAAATGCAATACGCCTTTACTGGTTTATTAACAATTTTAAGTCTTATCTGGTATAACAGTATGACTAGAATTGTTTGCGTCAAACCGCATTATGATTTTTGATTTATACTTCATTATATTTTATGACGGTTTATATAAAGACTACCTACGTTTTGCTTGCTATATTAGGTTAGTTCGCAACAGAAGCCCTAGACAAGTGGCAAAGATTTCTATTCTATTCATAGAATAGATTAAAAAATGTATTGGATTGACATATGCTAACGCCAACGCTTATGTCAATCTCATAATTTTTTTTATCTATTCTATGAATAGAATAGAAATGTTTAATTTTAATTTTAGATTTCGGGCTAATATGATACTGATATAATTTCTTTATTAAGTGCCTTTTATATTCTTTCTTTCTTTTTTAAAACAAATCTCCCGCTCTAGGGTACAAGCCCTGTATAAATAATAATATAATAATAATAATAATAAAAAAATAAATAAAATAAATAAATAAAATAGAGTTACTTAGGGTCACTGAAACCTTTAGTAATTCTATTAAGATGGAGTTTGGTATAGATAAATGTGCAGTCATGCATGTAAAGCGGGGAGGGATTGTGGAATCTGACGGGATACAACTGTCTGATTCTACACGACTTAGACCTCTATCTGCAACCGAAACATATAAATATCTGGGTATGTCACAGGCGTTGGGTATATCTGACAAAGACATGAAACAGGTGTTACAGGAACGTTTCTTTGGCCGCCTGAAAAAAGTTCTTAAAAGTCTTTTATCGGGTGGTAACAAGGTGCGGGCCTTTAACAGCTGGGTCATGCCAGTCCTAACCTATTCCTTTGGCATAGTCAGATGGACTCAGACTGAACTGGACGCTCTTGATAGGAGAGTCCGTACACAGTTGACGACATTCCGTATGCATCATCCACGATCATCGCTGATGAGGTTGTACATCCCACGGAAGTGTGGAGTTCGTGGCTTTCTGTCTGTCAAGACTCTCCACAACCGTGAGGTGTGCAACCTCAGAGAATATTTTATAAAATCAAATTCATATATGCATCGGAATGTCGTCGTTGTAGATAACGGCCTCACCCCGCTGGGTCTGGCTAAAGAGAACTGGCGCAAACCTGTTGTGCTTAGTATAGCGGAGCGCAGGGATGTATGGAAAAGCAAGAAATTACATGGACGCTTCTATCGGGCCTTAAACGGGCCCGATGTCGACTCATTAACATTTGTATCCTGGCTACGATTTGGTGATCTCTTTGGAGAAACCGAAGGTTTTGTCTGTGCAATTATGGACGAGGTTCTAATGACGAACAACTACCGGAAGTTTATCTTAAAGGATGGGACGGTAGACATTTGTCGGGCATGTCACTACCCCGGAGAATCCATAAGACATATTATCTCTGGTTGTTCTCGTCTTGCGAACGGCGAGTATTTGCATAGACATAACCAAGTGGCTAGGATCGTCCACCAGCAACTTGCTCTGAAGTACAAGCTTGTAGTCTCTGAGGTACCGTACTACAGATATGTGCCCGACCCAGTTCTCACAAATGGTCGTGCCACAATATACTGGGATTGATCTATCATCACTGATAGGACTATTGTTGCCAATAAACCTGATATAGTGGTGATCGATCGATTAGAGCGCCTTGCAATGATCATCGATATCACCATTCCACATGATGACAATCTCGTGAAAGCAGAAAAAGATAAACAGATAAAGTATTTGGATTTGGCTCGCGAGGTTGTCGACATGTGGGATGTGGATTCGGCGATCATTGTTCCGATAGTCATATCAGTTAATGGACTGATTCCTAAGAGCCTCCATCAACATCTCGCGAGGCTCGCGTTAGCTGGCTGGATCGTGGGCCTGATGCAAAAGGCTGTGCTCCTTGATACGGCCCGCATTGTGAGGCGGTTCCTATCTCTGGAGCCCTAACCACCGGTAGCTTGGTCCCTGTACCCGATATCGGTGGGTCTCCATATTTTTATATTTTTAAATGTATATTTCTATTATTTTTTATATATATTTAAAATGTAATTTTATGTGTACATAATTAAATAAAGAGAATAATAATAATAATATATTCTACCACATGCACACAGCGCCATTTAGCCCCAAATTAAGCAATTATATTTGCTTGTGTTATGGGTACTAAACAACTGATATACTCCTTATATACTTTTTTTTTTTGTAAATAAATACATATTATAGATAAATAATAATATAATAATAATAATATACTACCACATTCACACAGCGCCATTTAGCCCCAAATTAAGCAATTATATTTGCTTGTGTTATGGGTACTAAACAACTGATATACTACTTATATACATTTTTTTTTTGTAAATACATACATATTATAGATAAATTACACTCAGACACAGAACAAACAATCATGCTCATCACACAAAGGTTTGTCCTAGGTGGGAATCGAACCCACGACCTCCGCTCACTAACCACTAGACCAACAGGCCAGTATGGCGTGGAACTTTACAAAAATACACCCACTCAGAATAAATATTTATGGACCACACAAAGTTTTGTCCCGTGTGAGGGTCGAACCCACAACATCGTGCACAGCAGTCGCTTGCGCTTCCACTGCACCACAGAGGCAGTCAGTGTTGCCCACTGACAGTGTCAGACAACAGCTCATCTGATGTTAAGTGGTAACTGTCGCTTATGGACTTCTGCAATGCCAGAGACTATGAAGTTGCTGATATTTATAAACCTTGTTTAAAGAAGAATAGTTATTATGTCGTAGCGCATAGGTCTTTCCTTGCATTGGAAATAAAGTCGGGCTTGTAGTAAAAACTAAAAGGAAAAACTAACCTTATATGTTTAGAATACTGTCGTAATTTCTTCGGTCCGATCTTGAATACTCCTTCGCACGTATCCGTGTAGTTTAGAAGAGGTACTCGAGTTTCTTTGCAAACTTCTCTTGAGGTAGCTACCTGTAATAATATGTTCCTGTTATTATAGATAGAACGTGATGCGTAACTAAGGAACCAGACCGATTTTCAGGATAAAAAGTTTCTATAATCTATTATTATATATTAGTAGGATTTAGTAGAAATGGTTTTTGCTAGATTATTATGTGGTGTTTGCTATTTGTTAAGAGTGTTTGATTTTTGAGTAAGGAATTTTGTGCCTCTTGCATAATATATTAATTACCTTACTTCTTGATAAGCGACTTTCTTAGTTGCAGCCTTTGTTAAATAGGTATAAAATGCGCACAATCATTTATACGGTTATTTAGGTAATTACGTCAGCAGGTAGTGTCAAAAAAATGGTGAATCTATAATCAATTCCATTAAACAAAACTAACATTGTAAACAAAATTCCTGTTTTTGTGCCACGGAGTAAATATTGTAAGTACTTATACTTTTTTGTGCTTCGTACGGACACGAAGGTTCGATTTAAATTCAATATGGTTTAAATAAATGAGTTTAGCTGTTGGTTCCTGTCAATTCTCGTATATTAATAGATATTATGAATAAAATATTATAAAATTAGTCTGTAAAATTCAATGGATCCTGGCCAGTAGAAATAACTATTTTGTAAAGTAGAATACTTAATGTTACATATTAACGAAGTCACTTAGTCTATACAGGGTCTCTAGACAAGTGGCAAAGGTTTCTATTCTATTCATAGAATAGATAAAAAAATGAATGAGATTGACATAAGCGCTGGCGTTAGCATATGTCAATCCAATACATTTTTTAATCTATTCTATGAATATAATGACTGCACCGTTGGTCTAGTGGTTAGTGTAACTGACTGCGCGCCGGGTGTCGTGGGTTCGATTCCCGCGGAAGGCAAATATTTGTGTGATGAACATTTGTATTTGTCTTTAGTCTGGGTGTTTCCTATGTATTATAAGTATGTATTTACAAAAAAAAAGTATGTATATGTATTATATTTCAGTTATCTAGTACTCATAACACAAGCTCTGCTTAGCTTGGGACTAGACGACAGTGTGTGATAGTGTCCACATATTATTATTATTATTATTATTATTATTATTATTATTATTATTATAATAGAAATTTTTGCCACTTGTCTAGAGCCTCTGGTTCTATCTTTATCTGTAACAGCTATATTAAACTACATAATATAATTACATAAAGCGCTTTTAATAGTCCAAATTGCAGTCGTTGCTGAATTCGAACATTGCGTGTGGTTCTTATGATTCTCAGTTTTTATGACCTCAACCTTTTTTTACTATTATGCTTCGTAATGGTAATGATGACTTCCATGACTGTTTTTGATCAAAATTGCTGCTATTAGAAAAAATTGGCTGGTGATTTTGATGCTAAATTATGATTACAAAAATATACAAGTCTGTTATTATTACAACGGAGGTAATAGATTATTGTACACAGAAGACATAACTAAGCATTGATTGCCATCTTCAATATGAATTTACAATTTACAGATATATTTTTCTCGATATTTTTCTGCACTGTTATTCAGCAACCAGTTTTTCGTGGTGCGGTTTTATTCGCGTCTTTGCTTACTGCTTTACTCCCGTCACCAATTGCGTGATTTTACATAGCCTATAACCTTTCTTAAGAACTGGGCTATCATGCGCAAAAAATATTCAAATCCGACTGGTGGTTTCAGAGATTATCACGTTCAAACAAACATACAAACTCTTCCGTTTTATATAATTACTCAGCAATGTCTAAGGTACTTCAAATGTGTATAATATTTATGAATTTGAAAAAGTCACATTGGTAAATGTGTGTCCTACTTGTAAACGATAATTAATAATAATAATAATATTTAACAACTACATACAACGCCATCTAGACCCGAAGTAAGCATATTATATGCTTGTGTTATGGGTTCTAGAATGCGGATATACATACTTAAATACTTTTTTTTTTTTTGTAAATACATACATATTATACATAGAAACACCCAGACCAATGCAAATAGACATGTTCATGCACACAAATATTTGCACTAAGCGGGAATCGAACCCGCGTCTTCTGCGTGGCAGTCCATACACAGTACCACCGAACCACAGAGGCAGTCAAATTGTATAAGTCGCAGGCAAAGTGACCATTTACATACTGCCTCGGCATTTTGTAAACGCTCGCTGTAATGGGCGTTATGTAATATACCGAAGGCAGATTGGGTAAGATTAGTTTAGAGCTGTGACCCTCTGTGCACGAGCCGAGCAAGCGTAGTGAGCGTGCCGCGGCAGCAGCCGGCGAGTGCTACCTATAGACCAATAATATTTGTTGTCAAACTAGTATAACATGCTAAATTAGGTATACATATTGCTGGTAATATATCCGGCGTTATGTTATATGGCGAGACAGATTGTAAACAGCCGATTAATTCAATTTACCTGCGATGTATAAAACAGGTGCCGTAACTGCATTGTCTTTTTATATTACCAAAGTGACTCGATTCTGCCTGATGGTAAGCAGTCAGTGGAATCCAGAAGTGGTGGATATCATTCCAAAAATCATCGTAAGAACAACAGTCTATACATAAATGGTTAAATCTACATAAATTTATCAGTCCAATGGCGAACTAAGTTACTAAGGTCACTCGATTGAATGAACAATGCTTACTTGTCACTTGACAACGGAGAGGGTGACTTATCTGGATCGTCTCTGAATTTGGAAGAAGGTATACCAAGTGTGATTTAGTACTCGATTATAAATACAACTAGTCAATCGTAAAGCAGATCTAGAAGACCTTTACAAGTCTTTGAACGAGTTTAAAGTTATTGTTTAATTTAATTTTTATCACCAGTTGGAAAATCCTTCCTACTAGACATAAATCTCTCTGAAAGAAGAATGTTTGCCATATCACCCCGTTTGGCGCTCGGATTTGTGACGAGAGTAAAGTTAATTTTAATTACAGGTACACTGCCACCAATTTCCTGATATTACCTTATAAACTTCTTAAAACACAAGGAAATTAATATATTTTTTAACGATATTCATAAAATAATAAATCCATTTTCATTTGTAACAAAACTGGACAAGTTTGTCCAGTTTTGTTACAGTCCAGTTTGTTTTGTTATCTAGTTAGATACTACATTACTTAGAGACTTTAAAATGAAATTGTATGACGGAATTTAGTTGTCAGAGTAAACACCAGGAGCGTTGCTGAAGCGAATAGTTTTCATGTTACGTCGAGATATTATGCAAACATAATACATAATATGTTTCGATATAGAGTGCTTTAATTCTGTATCTAAACATGTTGAATACACAATATATAAACAATTATTTATATTGAATATTCATTTGGTCTTGTGGTTTCTTGTATTAAACAACCATTCTCTCTCTCTCTCTTCCCTAGTATTGTAAGAGGCGACAGAAGTATGCTACACAATGGGTAGCAGCAATATCTGCATACAACATAAGTATCGCCTTACTACAATCAATACTGGCTATGTGGTTCGGTGGTACTGTGCCCGTGCACAGTACCACCAAACGCAGAGGTCTCGGGTTCGATCCCCGAGTCGAGTAAATTGATATTGGGTATTTCTGTCGAAAAATTCTCAGTATTGCCCGGAGTCTGGAATTGTGCCCAATAAATGGCAACAGGCTCGCCTCATGTTACATGCGACCTAAAATAAAAAAATCGATAAAAGTGGGTGGTTATACACTTCTGCCTACCCCTTCACGGATGAAAGGCGTGAAGCTATGTATGTATATATGTATGTACAATCAATAATTTGGTTGATAAACGTAGTGACTACGCCTAAGTTCTCCTTATAAAAGAGCCATTGTTTTAAATCTCTGCAAAAGTAACCAACTACATAGGCGACTTGCTGAACTTTAATTAAAAGGTGATTTTACATTAAGTCGTAACGATCTATTAGCGCAATGCAGAAAAACTTTTTTTTTTGAACGCGCTAATCTCTGAATCAACCAGTAGAATTTGAAAAACTCTTATTACGTATGATAGCCCAGTTCTCGAGAAAGGTTATAGACTATGTAACATCACGCTACTGGCGACGGGCGCAGAGCAGTAAGCAAAGACGCGGGTGAAATCGCGCCGCGGAAAGTTAGTACACACATTCACATAAACTTACATATCTTATGAACAATTTTAAAGATACCTATGTCTAACCATGTTGAGGTAAGGTCTAGAATTGTAATTAGAGCCTAATTTCGCTCGATGTCATTGACTGGTATACTAACGACCCGAATGTAAATGAATTGCCTAACTTAAATAAGTATATGATATGCCACAATTTGATACTAAATGGGCATAAATTTAAACTGAAAACGGAATTCGCTTCTATCAGAATATTATTCAAACTCTAGTAAGGTTTTGCCGGACTGCAGAAGTTAAGGAGGGTAATGTTTTTCGAGCGTATGTATGTATATATGTATGGGAGTATGTATGTTTATTTCTTTGGCACGCTCTACAGCTTTAATGGCTTAATGGGTTTTAACGTATGAGGTGTCATTAGATTCGTATTGATTGTGGGAGTGATATAGGGTATATAAAGTTTCAATGTGGCGTCAGCACGAGAGAAAAATGCGTTTTCTTCTTTTTACTTTGTTTCAAACAGGCGGGCTATTGTTTTTAATAATAAATATTCCTTGTGTAGTCTAAATACGCTATTTAAGATCATACTTACCTACTTTGAATTTTGAATTTTTCGATTGCTCACTTACGTCATCTTTTCTTTTATCACGGCACAAAGCAATATCTACAAAACAAGGTACCAATAGTTAGACGACCTCTGTAGTTTGTTGGTACTGTATATGGACTGCCACGGAGAGAGTGCAGGTTCGATTCGCGCTCAGAGCAAATATGCACGCACGCACGCACTCACTCACGCACGCACGCACGCACGCACACACGCACACACACACACACACACACACACACACACACACACACACACACAGCCTAGAGATGGGAAATTGAACCTCCAGTGCTACCTATCACCTACCAGGCGCAGACAATCAAATAGACGTTTAAAAATATTTTTCTTTCACCGCAAGCAGGCATTTAGAAACAAGATTTGAACTAAAACAAATTCAATGATGGTACAACAAAAGTTTTCTAAAAAAATAGCGTCCTACTAAAATAAGCTTCTTTGTACGCAATAAATTCTGTTTTGAAGGCGACAAAAGCTGTACTGAACTGTTGAATAGATGACTGAATCTAAAAACTTTTCTAAAGTTAGAATTGAGTGTTTGAAAAAAACAGAACATTTGCAAATATTTTGAGAAACTACCGAAGCTGAAACATTTACTTATGCAACTATGTAAATTTAGCACAATTTTTCAAAAGAATAATAATAAATAAAAACGTTATGAAACTTTAAAAAAAAGTTAAATAATTTATTTATTTATTTATTTATTTATTTATTTATTTAATTTAATTGAGACAGTACCCTCGGAATAATGAGAATAAGGACATGAGCGTATTCGAAATTTACTTTATTTTGCTTTGAAGTCATTCACTGTTGTGAAACGGCTTGCATTTTTCGACTTATACAAATGAAAAAGTAATTTAATCATAGTTTCGATGACCACAAATTTCGGTGCACACGCACATAAAAAAAATTGAATATAAAAAAATACACATTTAGGATAGCCAGCGCTAGGATTTATATAAAGACAACTATTTCATAAAACAAATAAAAAATAAAAAATTAAATAAAAGTAAAACTTCACACTCACACTTTTGAATAGCGAAAAAGAAGAGTACGGGTATCAATACGAGTACGACATATTTGTACTCGTAACAAGTTCAAACACCTATCTTCAATAAATTAGGTTTTGTTTAGGCAGCAGTTTGTCTCAATTTAATCTAGAAAGACGATTTAAGACGTTTAAGTTATAAAACGTCTTGAAATTCAGTGTAGCGCACATGTAGTCCTATAATTGGGTCAAAATATGTAAGTTTCATTGGTCTCAGTATAAGCCTTTTCAAAGATATTTTCGAGGTACGTAGACGGCTGGTTTTGCATGAAATCCGAGGTGATCATTTTTATAATAAGGGTGTTATGTAATGCTAGTTATATAAAGAAAAGTAGAAAAGTTGATAGTATTATGCAGGGCTAAAGGAAATTTTCCAGAAATTTATTGTAAACGAGATATAAAATATGCTTTACAAATAGTTATAATTAATGCTTACTTTGGGTCTAGATGGCGTTATGTGTAGTTGTTGAGATATTATAATAGCTATCAAACCAATCTGAAATATTGCAGGTACAATTTTAAACTAACTGCTTACAGTATGTAAGCAGTTTTATTTTGAGAATATTATTTTGAATGACAATCTCTTAAAGATAATGTCCTATTTGGCTAATGTGCGATTTCTGCGAAAGAAATTAAGTTTTCAATTTGAAAGGCCATTACAACCTATTAGATTATTCTTAAAATAAGAGTAATTTACTTTTATGCGTCATACGATCTGCTAGCTTTGCTTTTAAGATGATATTGAAATATTATTTATTTATAACGACTCAATTTTCTAAACCAACGGATTTAATATTTTGTAGTTTTATTTTTTATTTGACAAAAAAAAAAACAAAACAAAAGCAGAGCAAAATCTTAGTGTTAAAAAGATATTTTTTATAAAATTTTTAATTTGTTACTTAAAGACATACTTTATTAAATACAAATTATAACCTACCAATTCCCATATCACACGTAGGTTACGTGTACCTCGCCGTATTTTACATGGGGCCCAATATACCTTGTAAAACGTGATGTTACTTATAATATATGACTACTCTGTATTATTTTTTTGTTTACCAAATATACGTAAACTTATGTAAAAGAAAGTATAACTATGTGTAATATTTGACAGTCTTATTGCTAGAGGCAATATCTTTCATATAACGTGTAAATAATGTTTGATGGAAATCGGTATAATCTATACTATTTTATAAAGCGGATAATTTTGTTTTTTGACTACCAGTCGGATTTGAAAATTCTTTTGCTTATGATAGCCCAGTTTTCGAGCAAGGTTATAGGATATGTAACATCACGCTACTGGTAACAGGAGTAGAGCAGTAAGCAAAGACGTGAAACCGCGCTGCGAAAAGCTAGTATTTCTATATTTGACAAATTTTAGATTTCGTTGTGTAAATGTAAAAAGCGACTTACCAATACATGTACACAGTGTGTAGCAATAAACGCGACTACAACTGTGCCTATACACCCCGGTATGAGTCCGGCGTTTCTGAAGGCCGCTGGCATTGCGAGCAATCCCGAACCTAACGCTGACTTCAATAAATGGAAGAATGCTCCTGAAGTCCTGCGAAATTAAGAAAATGTTTAAACGATAGGAGTTACATTATTCTAATAATTGATATTTTATTAGTTTAATAAAATTAATCAGAAATTTAAACGCTGATAGCGGAATTTGGAAATTTAAAAATAGATAAGTTTTTATCACTTCGTTTACTTTTAAGTACCTACTATAATAGTTTAATTCGTCATAATATCAAACTTCTTTGTTACACGTAAGTTAAAAGCCTTTTCTCATATAACAAGATACGAATGCTGTGCACCCAGCTTATTTCAGAGGGAGTAGCAATTTCATATTCATGAATATTTCTTCGTGTATATTTTATTACTTCTTACTAAAATAATCTTGAATACCTACGGTAAAGGAAAACATACTTTATATCACAAACTTTCTTCCAGAAACTTTATCATTTTGTTTGTTTGTTTGAACGCTCTGATCTCTAGAACTACCAGTCAGATTTGAATAATATTTTTGCGTATGATAGCTCAGTTCTTAAGGAAAGATATAGGCTATGTAACATCACGCTACTGGCGACGGCAGCAGAGCAGTAACCAAAGACATGAATGAAACCGAGCTTCAAAATTCTAGTTCTTTATAATATTGTTATTATATACTTACGATGTTGGATGTGTCACATTTCTGTGTTTGAATGGGTTGTATTCATCTGTTGTATTTTCTTTAACAGTAAGCGTAATCGTAGACTGTGTTGTTGATGCAGGTACATTTTCAACGCTGCTTCTGACACTGTTAACATAAAATAGGATTAAGATTCATTGCAACTTAATATTTGTTAAAAACGAAACAATAATATTGTTATTACATCGCTCGATAGATGGCGTGCGAGTCGAATTAGATCGCGATATGGTTTGGTTACACGGCTTAGTATATAAGGTCAATGAACTTTAAATAAAGGTTCGATTTTTAGATCAGAATACAGTCGTGGTTTTATTTACACAACCCTTTTAGTAGTTCACAAATATTTCAAGGTTCGAACCCAGAGCACGCTAGGTGTTCAACTATATTGTTGACTGAAATGCGCCATTGATATATTAATTGTACGTTGTGAATAACGCTCTTCATTGCATTATTACTTTAGTCTTAATTTATTATTTTAACAGAAAGAAACTCTAAGAAAGTGTTTTCTGTTCCGTGGTCAAAATAAAAGTTAAATTTAAAGCTTATCAATCATTTCAGTCAAGTTATATTCACAGTATTTGGAAAAAGACTTAGTATCTTTAAGATTGACTTGAACACTGGCGTTGGCAGTGGCAACAATTTTATCACAACACTCCATTCTATGTTTGATGATTTTCTTTATCTATTACTATTTTATAAAGCGAAAGAGTTTGTTTGTTTGAACACGCTAATCTCTAGAACTTCTACTAGGATTTGAAAAAATCTTAGGTTATAGGCTATGTAACACCACGCTACTGGCGACAGGAGCAGAGTAGTAAGCATAAACGCGGATGAAACCACGTCGCGGAAAGCTAGTAAGTATGTAATAGTTTGACCGTCATTATTATGTTGACAGACTGGTGCTTATATACCATCACTTGAATATAAATACTTTGCTAGTA
This sequence comes from Parascotia fuliginaria, assembly GCA_963082885.1. Lineage (NCBI taxonomy): Eukaryota > Metazoa > Arthropoda > Insecta > Lepidoptera > Erebidae > Parascotia > Parascotia fuliginaria. The sequence continues at coordinate 18,458,808 of OY720175.1, forward strand.
TGCGGTGGGATTGTCTCGACGACACCTTCAGCGTAATAATGTATAGAAATTAATCTATATTTTATGTTACGTTTCTTTGAAGGGATCCTATGGAGAAATAACAGTTTTATGGAAGCTTTTTCCTTTTTCCTGCTTGTATTATAATGTTTTGCTTTGGGTTTTGTATTTCATAACGACATTGATATCGATGAGTATTTTATTATATGTGAAAACATTTTGACATGAATGCCGTATGATGTGAACATTTTTAAGTACAACGAAATCGTAAGATCTTACTTGTTCTGTATGAATTATGGTATTTATATTAAATGCTTTCAAACATAGATACATCGTACATCTTTTATGTACGCGGCCGTATTGGAATATTTATCACGTTATCGATGATATTGCCAATCTCTTCGTGGAATAATATGAAATTATTTATCTCTAAGGGAGACTATAAAACTTTTTCTTGACCTCTATATAAATAATATAGTAATATTTTTCAAATCTTGTACTATAGTTTATTCGGGCCATGTTTAGTATACATAACACACAATAATTTGTAATGAAAACATATTGTATATCTTCTATTGTGTTATTTTTATTTTTATTTGTGCTTGTGTTGACCCTTTCAAAAATTTGTGTGTATTTTTGTCTGTGTCAATTTTCTTTTTCTTTTCTTATTATACATAAGAATTTAGTCATGATTTCGATAGTAGTAACATTTTTATTATTTGTTCATTTATACTTCACAATGTTCAGTCTGCGATAGTCTACTGTTGCACATAGACATCTTCCAAATCGCGCCATCTTTTCCGATTTACGGCCATTTGCATCTAGTTTTAACTTGATTTTTCATTTATGCTAGTTAATTAAAAAAAATGTATAACTGACACTTGCATTTTAAGCAAATTAGCCACAGTACTATGAACGTTGGATTTTCTATTGCTTCTAAAAATATCTGATCGCCAACATGCATATTATCTATCTAAACTATTATATGAAGCGGAAGAGTTTGTTTGTTTGTTTGTACGCGCTAATCTCTGGAACTACCAGTCCAGTCCAGTTTAAAAAATATATTTGTGTATGATAGCCCACTTCTCGAGAAAGGTTATAGGCTTTGTATGCCGAGGAAAGCTAGTTTGGGCATAATTATTAGTTTTTTAGATTCTGTGTTATATTTTTCTATAGCCTTTCGCAGATAATATACTTATTTTACACGTAACCTTAAACTTTATTAAAACTACTTTACATCTTAATACAAAGAAAAGTCTTTACAAATGCAACTTCATCTTATAATTCATAACATAATAGTAAGAGCTAAATTCATTACTCTAACTAGCCTCATTATAAATCAAATTTACACGTTCTTTTACAAGCAATAACAACACAACAACACTGTTTATTTTATAAACTGTATTTAAAAATATGTTTTAGTTTTGATTTACTGCGTTCTCAGTGTTAAGCAACAGACTTTGCTTTTATGAGTGTTGTTGTATTTAGTAACAATGGCAAACTAAATCAATTAAACATTTAAATTGATTAACTTTTTATTGTACCAAAATCTCATGAATACAGGGTGAAAGGTGTAAAATAAATTTAGTATATTCGTGGTTTATGGGTTGTTTTGGGTGGTCATTCATAGAAGCGGGGCATGAAATTTGAGATAGTAGATGTAGTTGGATAGACAAAAGTAGATGTAGAAGTATGAAAATTGAAGGACGCCTATGTCCAGCAGTTGATATGAATATGTTGATGAAATAAAAGTAGAAACATTTTAATATTTTCCAATTTAATTTTGTTACATTATATTCATAAAGCTTGTACAACTTTTAAAGAATTGGCAAAAAAATGGTTTATAATACACGGACGTATAAAATAATGTCAAAGTGATTTAGTACAACCTTTAGCGTGTAAAAACCTGTGTATTCTCAACTCATTACAGTACCATTATATTAATTGTTTTATGTATAAATATATATTATAAATGTTATTATTAACAATTATCGTGCACATTGCGTGACCTAATCGTAAATGCGCACGCATTAGTTACCTACATTTTATTTACATAGGTATTTAATTTTTTTCTATATCACTGTGTAATGTTACGTTATTAATATTATATGTTATACATCAATTAAAAATTCATTAAATAGAAACGTACCTAATTACATTAGAAAGGTAGGCTTTATCGTGCTATTTCTACCAGGCACCCTTTACATAAACGTTGTAGGTATGTAATTGCATTAATGCATGTCATAGTATTATAATTTAATTTATTATTTTGAAAAAATTCGTAATCTGGTATAATCCTAAGAATGGTCAATGTGTTGTTTTAACCAAAGTGTAGATTAATTATTAAAAATACAAAGCGACAACAATACAACAACACGGAATATTTTTTATTTGTATGTTTTTTTTTATGTCAATAACTATACACAACTCCACCTAGACCCAAAGTAAGCATAATATAAAAAAATAAGCATCCAACTAATTTTATAAATGCGAAAGTTGTTACCACTCAGCGCCTAAACGGCTGAACCGATTTCGATAAAAATTGGTATACATAGACACAGTGCAGGAGACTTTCTATTCAGAAAATCTATTTGGTTCGCGAGTTAAATACATGCCATTTTCTGTATGTAAGTTGCTCTGAAAGTCCTGCAAACACTCAAACCCAAAATAATGTCTCACTTCATTGCAAAATGGTCAACTAATTCACCAAAAGGCGTCTCAAGTTAGCGTCAACGCACTCTAAATGCATAAAGGTGACTTTCTGCATTAATCTGACTGTAGTAATAATGCAATTTGAACCTTAATTACAAAATAAACCAACCCTTAAAACTCATGGTATTAAACTAAATTTGTTTGCTCTAGGTACATTTTACACTTGATTTATCAACACATCAAGTAAAATACTTAGTTTATTAGCACCTATAAAAACGTGTTGTGTTTACTAATATTCTAGTTTTGTCATTCATTAATATTATGATAATTGAAGATTGACAGGTAATAGTTTTCTTATCTACTCAACTAGTTTAACTTTTTATATCTAAGCTTAAATTTATGTCTACGCATTTTCCTTTATAAAGTTTGACGTTCGCTTATTGACTCGTCCAACTTTTTCTAGCAGTTTTATTAGGGCCTACCACCAATTTCAATTAAATATGTCAATAAATATAAGACAACCCATTTGCAATATAATTATCGACATATTTAATTGAATATAAAATACTTTTCATCCATTAACCAGACCGGTGAAGGTCATTATATGGTGGGATCTTATACTATAAGTATAAAATTCTAGAATCGTATGAAGTTTACGGTTTCTTACTGTAGTAAACCATTCTTGCTTGAGAAGATACTGCAGTAAAATAGTAATAAAATAATCAAATTTATATGTAATTTATAATTATTTTATAAATTTTACCAATATATTTTTTATAATTTCAAAGATCAGACACTAGATTAATAAATTAAATAATTACAATATGTTTTTATAACACCCATAATATTATTCATTTAAGTTTTAAAACGTAAATTAAAAAACTTTCTACATTTGATTAATTTAATTTATCAATATTTATTTTATGTTGTATTCTTGTATATGAAATTGTATTCCATAACAGTTAAACCACAGATAAGATGTGATGGAATCCCATAGTTGCACTAAATCGTTCTTAATAAATATTGTTATTTGTTTTATTTCTTACGTAGGTACAGTAAGATACAGATAGATAGCTGTTTACGGGCAATCGCTAAGAGCGATCTCTTCTTATCATTTCATTAATACAACATAATTTCAGTTCAACACGTTCACTTCTAAAGATGCGCCTTCTCCAATAGTGAGGTAGCTGCTAAAACTGTCATACATACATACATACATACAAACATACATACATACAAACATACATACATAACTGCACGCCTTTTATCCCTGAAGGAGTAAGAAAAAAAGAAAGAATTATTTATTTGCGTAGAATACAGGTGATACCAGGTATAACAAAGGAGCAAAGTGCAAGCTATATTCTGCCTGTATTAGGCATGCAAATATTTATCATTATAAAATAGGTATTAGGCAAAGGTGTTAAGCCATCCACTTTTCGTCATTTTTATTTTTAAGTCTTATGTAGCAGGGAGCGAGCCTGTTGTCATATATCGGGCACTATTCCAGACTCCGGGCTAATACTGAGAATTTTGTGTCAGAAATCCCTAACATCTTTTTACCCGTCCCGGGGATTGTACCCAAGACTTCTGCGTAGTAAACCGTACATAGTACCACCGAACCACAGAGGCAGTCAAAACAAAAAAAAAACTACCATACGTCGTAATATTTCCAACCAGCTTTATTACAAGACGTTTCAAACCGTCCAACTAGTCAATATATAGACAGCAGCCGCAGGGCGCAGCTAGTATGTTTATAATTATTTCATTTCTTATACTAGAACCCGCAGAAAATTGTCTCTCTGCGCGTGTCTATCTCACACGTGAGCTGTCTTTCAAAGGCAAGGTCCTAAACTGTCATATACAGAGCTTTTCTATCGACATTGTATATGCATCCTCATCCTCTACACTAATGTATATAGAAGGGTTTGTTTAAACTTTAAATGCGCTAATCTCTACTACCGTCGGATTTGAAAAAATATTTTTGAAGAAGGCTTATAGGCTACTAGCTTTCCGCAGTGCGGTTTTAGCTGCTTTTTTAGTTACTGCTCAGCTCCCGTCGCCAGTAGAGTGATATTACATAGCCTGTAACATTCCTCAAAAACTGTGCTATCATATGCAAAAATATTTTTTCGAATCCGACTGATAGTTTTAGAGATTAGCACGTACAATAAAACAAACTCTTCTGCTTTATATAATAGTTAATAGGCTACATAACATCACGCTAGGAGCAGCGGGAGCGTAACAGTAATGAAAGACGTATAATAACGCGAGTGAAACCGCATTGCGTACAACTAGTTCTTAATATAAACGATAATATTCAGGTTAGTATCCCAGTCTCCTGGAGTTTTAAAAACGTTTAATAGCCTTATTATTAAACTGTCAACAGTAATAATGGTTTCACGCTAGAGAAAACTTCTATGTCATGGCGAACGTGTATTTAAATGTTATTAAATAAACATGTTTACGATGACTCATAGATATATTATATTTACAAAAGAAAACTTATAAAATATAATATCTTCTATTATATAAAATTCTCGTGTCACGGTGTACGTTACATATTGAACTCCTTCGAAACGACTCGACCGATTTTCGTGAAATTTTGTATGCATATCGGCTAGGGTTGAGAATCGGACAACATCTATTTTTCATCCCCCTAAATGTTAAGGGTGGTCTGAAAAGGGATGAAAACGATTGTATGAAACTTCTTCATAGTTTTGAAATTTTGTTTTGGAATACTTCTAATTTTTTTTTAATTGGGGTGGATTTAGAGGGACGGAATTAGGGATGAAATACTATTTTGAAAAGAGGCGGAAGGGAGGGGGGGTGAAAGAGAAGTGAAGGGTAGGGAAGAAGAAGTGAGGGGAAGTGCGGAGGAAGTGAGGGTAAAGCGAGGGGTAAGTGAGGGGGTAGTGAGGGGAAAATGAGAAAAAGATGAGAAGGAAGTGAGTGGGAAGTATGGGGCAAGGTAGGGGAAGGGAGGGGTAAGCAAGGGGGAAATGAGGGAGAAGCCAGGGAAAGTGAGAGTGAAATGACGGGGAAAAGAGAGGGGAGGTAGTAGGGGGAGGGAGGGAAGAAGCGGAATGGGAGGAGTGGGGAAGAAGGGAGAGGGGAATAGGGGAAAGTAGTGAAAAGTTTACGGGAGATATCCGAAGGTCTCTATTTCTCTTGGTCACGTCATCACGCGTGAACGACTGGAACGATTCCGTTAATTCTTTTTTTGTTGTGTTTGTTATTGTCAGAAGAAGGTTCTGCGAAAAATTAGATAATAATTAAGTCAGGACAACGTCTGTCGGGCCGCTAGTATAATAATAATAATTATATTTCAACAACTACACACAACGTCATCTACACCTAAAGTAAACATTTATTAAAGCTTATGTTATGGGTTCTAGAATGAGGATATACATACTTTTCTTTGTAAATACATACATAATATACATAGAAACACCCAGACCAATGCAAATAGACTCATGCAAAGGAACAAGCTGTTTCGCAAGTAACAAATATACAACTAACGAATGCAAAGTGCACCTAGACTAAGGACATTCTAGAACACATAGATTTAATCTCGTGTGAGAGTCGACCCTCGAGCAGATATATGTACTGCTACTGTGCTACCGAGCCAGTCAAATGAAGCAGCTAATGGACATATTTCGTGGTGGCAGCATAGTATTAGTATACTATCATTTTAACTCAAGAAACTTAATAGCCTTCAAAGATATTTCGAATTATTTTAAATACACCTCGTAGAAAATGTAAATTATTTTTGTTCTTACACTTCATTTCAAGGTTCTGAGACAAATTTTAGTGGCCTATGAGGACCTGTACTAATACAGATATCACACATATATCACAACAACTACACACAACGCCATCTAGACCCAAAGTAAGCATACTTATATAGCTTGTGTTATGCGTTCTAGAATGCAGATATACATACTTAAATACTTTTTTTTGTAAATACGTACATAATTATACATAGAAACACTAAAAGATAACTTATGAGTATAGATCACTACGCTTTCTCTAAAAGGATTGGCGTACAACTTACATACCTAATATATACAATGAAAGTAAAAATAGCGATAAAATGACAATTATAAATATTATAACTTTTAGGCTGGTATTACATTATCATATTTAAATTCTATGATCATAGTTATATGATGACGTTCTTCATTTTTACATATTACACTTATTGATTATATAAACGTTCTATACCATCAAACCATAAATAAATAAATAAATAATAATAATAAAATAATAATAAATAATAATATATAATATATATATTTTTTAATATTTAAATAAATAAATAAATAAATAAATAAACCATGTTTTCCGTTGCTATGGGTGCTACGTTTAAGCTAGTGTCACAGTAAAGACATGGGATCCTTTTTGACAGCTAGCGTACAAGTAGGATCATATCAACACACTAGCACATACAATTTACATACACCCTTTGCCAGTGTGTTGAGTATGCTCCTATTTGTATGCTAGCTGTCAAGAAGGATCCCCTAATTATGATAATAGGTAATATGAATCACATGTAGTTATTATACCGTCATATGTTATTCATTTAAAAATTACTCATACATCTATGATCATATTTCTATGATAGTCTAATAGCGGCAGACTAACATACAAGATACTAAGTAATCCTCCTACTTGCATCGTATTCCTCAGTGCTGAGTGTCATGACCTCCCTTCCGCATCACTTTCTCCCTTACGATCTTTCGCCATTCATTTCTATCGCCGGCGGTGTGAAGGGCGTTGTGCATCGTAGAATCGACAGCGGTGCGGATCTGGTCGAACCAACGTATTAGGCTGTGTCCACGAGGCCTTTTTCCTGCGCCTTTACCAGTCATGATGAGCTTCTCGAGGTTGTCCCCGTCTTTTCTAGCGATGTGACCGAAGTATTCTAGGACTCTGCGTAGACACTCGGATGACAGCTAGCGATGTGACCGAAGTATTCTAGGACTCTGCGTAGACACTCGGATGACAGCCGCGAGGAGATCTTGAGTTCTCGCAATATGGAGACGTTATACTAACGCATATTAAGTAATAAGACTGTTGTTATTCTGAAGAGCTTAATTATTTTCCTATTGTATTACTGTTTCATAATATAGATTCTTTTTTTTTAATTGTACAATTTCTTGCTGTTACACTGTGATGTTGTACAATTTATGCAAAAAAATAAAAATTAAATTAAATTTGTTCTAGTCTAACTTAATATAAATTGTAAAAGAGGCAATTACGTTACGCTAAAGTAGAGCATGTAATTTACATGTTCAAAGTGATTAAAAATGTAGAACAAATACAATTGACAGCGTGTTAGAGTTATTAGACACAAATACGTTTAAGAGGGTCAAACGTAACAAATTAGGTGTAATAATAATAATAATAACTCAACAATTACACGACGCTAGCCAGACTTAAAGTAAGCTAATAATGCTATAGCTTGTGATATGTGTTTCAGAATGCGGACAAACATACATAAACAGAGTGTCTATGACGGTTTGATATTAAATGAAAAGGCAGCTGATACTAGTCCGTATAATGATTTCAAATTAATCACAAAAATAACTTGACAAAAACAAAAATTTAAAATTTTCTAACAAAATAAATCATATTTTAGTAGTAACAAAGTAATACACCATTTATTATGACAAGTTCACTGACCTGTAAGGAGCGGCAACGTTTATCCTTCGATGTGGATTATGACTTAGGTCAGTGACCGTTTGACGTACTTACAGAGTGTTTAGAATTAAAGAAATTAAAAAAGTAGTCTTGTGTCTAAACTATTGAAGACATTTAGTTGTATTTTTTTGTTTTGCTTTATAATGTCACATACTATACGTAATTGCATTTAATATCCTACCGTAGGATACACTCTGTATATATTATAAACTTTTTTGTTACTTAGTCATAACAAAATACTAGTTGTAAAGTGACCGGAATACGGCGGTATCTAATTGGCATCCCTATTTAAAAGTATATATTTATTTTATGTGTATGTACCTGATTGGATCTGTGGCATATACAACCTATTTATATTTATATTAGTATAGCATAGTAATCAACTCTGTTCCTACTACGAGTACGTTTTTCTCTGCATCACCCAAAGGTCTGCTGGTAAAAAGTAAATAAAACAACAATTATGTCATGGACTCGAAAATTTATTGTGGTTCGGTGGTACTGTGTATGGACTGCCACGCAGAGGTCACGGGTTCGTTTCCCGCTCAGTGCAAATATTTGTGTGCAGGAACATGTCTATTTGCATTGGTCTGGGTGTTTCTATGTATAATATGTATGTATTTACAAAAAAAAAAATTATTTGAAGTATGTATATATCCGCATTCTAGAACCCATAACACAAGCTATAATACATGCTTACTTTGGGTCTAAATGGCGTTGTGTGCAGTTGTAGAAATATATTATTATATATAAAGTCATCTATACTATTGACTGGCCTGTTGGTCTAGTGGTTAGTGACCCTGACTGCTAAGCCGGAGGTCGTGGGTTCGATTCCCACCCAGGACAAACCTTTGTGTGATGAGCATGATTGTTTGTTCTGTGTCTGGGTGTAATTTATCTATAATATGTATGTATTTACAAAAAAAAAATGTATATAAGTAGTATATCAGTTGTTTAGTACCCATAACACAAGCAAATATAATTGCTTAATTTGGGGCTAAATGGCGCTGTGTGAATGTGGTAGAATATTATATTAATTTTATAATACTATTATTTAAAGCGGACGAGTTTGTTTGTTAGTTTGAACGCGCTAATCTCTGTAACTACCAATAGGATTTGAATAATTATTTTTGCCTATGATAGCCCAGGTCTTGAGGAAGGTTGTAGGCTGAACGGTATATACTTATATGTAAAATCCCGCTACTAGCGACAGACGCGGGTGAAACCGCGTCGCGGATGGCTGGTAACTAAATAATTCTGTGCGATGATGGCGATGTTTTGTTGGATTTTTGTTTGGACAAATGTGTTATTTCAGCATAATTTTATGTTTTATTTTATTTACTACAGCTTAGGTCAATTGTATACACGCAATATTAATAACTAGCTTTCCACGGCACGGTTTCACCCACGTCTTTGCTTACTGCTCTGCTCCCATCGCTAGTAGCGTGATGTTACATAGCCTATAACCTTCCTCTAGAACTGGGCTATTATACGGAAGAAGAATGATTTAAATCCGGCTGGTAGTTGCAGAGATTAGCGCGTTCAAACAAACAATCTCTTCCTCTTTATGTAGTGAGTTTATTTAGTAACCGATTAAAGTATTTTGTGGAGTATACTTAAATTTTAATGTAATTTCTTCATCGCAGAGTAACCCGGTAGCGAAATTCAGTTCGAATTACTATAATAAATTTAAGTGTATTGTTATTTTTCCTCTTGAAAGCAAAAGGTGAGCGTGATTCATGAAACAGAAATAGATAGAAAAGTTGCGTCGTACGTTAAGTCACTTTTACTAACTTTTTTATATACCTACTAATCGCTACCGACAATTTTAATAAAAAAATTAATAAATTTTATAAACTAATAATTTAACACACAATCATAAATTAGTTCATTAGTCTGAAGACATTTACCTTTAGACATGACTTTCCCTAAAGTAACCAACCGATTAGCAGTATGCTTGGTGATTAAAACAAACTTCTTATATTTTAAAAGAAGCTTAACCCTTTCATGGACACTACTGTAGACACAATAGATGTTTTATTGTCATCGCGCCCATATGCGTTTACTGCCCGGGCATTAAGGATTAAGAAATAGATAATTTAACTGATAATGACATTTATTACGAATCTCAATTAAGTGTAAAATGAGTAAATTAATACTTTGTTGATTAGTACGGTAGTAGATCCACGCTGATTTCAGCATGAATGGGCCGGATCATCCGGGGAAGTACTACCCTCTCATAGAAGATCGACTTAAGAGTAGTAGTATCTGTACTACTGCGTATCGTTCGGTGAATGAGAGCGCCGGAGGCCCGATTTCCCCCCTTTCCTCTTTCCTCACCTCCCTCATTCCCTTCCCCTAACCCCATTCCCAGCCGCCATAGTGGCGGCCACCATACCAGCAGTTTAAGACGATGGCTTTTGGTATAGTGGCCGCCACTTCTGGACTCCACTGACTGCTTACCATCAGGCGGGGTGGAGTCACTTTGCTAGGCTATAATATAAAAAAAAAACGGCACTTGATATAAATGTAATTAAACAATATAATTCTTTAATATCGATACAACGGCACAAAACTAGAGATAATGTACTTATACCATATATCCATGTCATAATCCGTATGATTATTCATCATCATCATCATTTATACGGAAGCGTGGGTCTACACGCTGGTTTCGGCATGAATAGGCCGGATCGTCCAGGGAAGTACTACCTTCTCATAGAAGATCGATGTAAGATTAGTAGTAGCTATCCTACTACTGCGTTTAATTCGGTGATTGAGAGCGCCAGAGGCCCAATTTCCCCTCTTTCCTCTTTCCAGACCTCCCTCATTCCCTTCTCCCAACCCCATTCCCAGCCGCCATAGTGGAGGCCATCATACCAGCAGTTTAAGACGATGGTATCAGCTAAAAGACGTCCACTGCTGAACATAGGCCTACCCAATTTTCGCCACCGTGGCCGGTTGTTTGCCGCCCTCATCCATCGGTTGCCCACCACCCTTATAAGGTCATCGGCCCACGCTGCGTCTTCTGGATCGTAGTCGCCACTCTAGAGCCTTGTTGCTCTAACGGCCGTCAGTTCTGCGAGTTATGTGTCCTGCTCATTGCCACTCAGAAAAGCAACTCTGCGGGCCTTAGTAACCTTTGTTCGCCTGCAGATTTCTTCGTTTTTCAAACAATCGCGCATGGAGACGCCTAACATAACCCACTCCATCGTCCTCTGAGCGACTTTGAGCTTTCTGACAAGACCCATATTTAGCGCCCACGTTTCTGCTACGTATGTCATCACTGGCATCACACACTGTTCCTTTACCGCAGTGTCTCAAGAACTTGGTCACTGCGGTAGTGCCGACGAGAAGATATGTTGTAGCTCCCCGAACGCTAACCAGCCGAGTTGGATTCGACGAGTGACCTCTTTCTCGAAATCGGACTTAACTAATCGGATTCTTCGTCAACAAATTCGAGTATCGAGCCTCCGACCGTATTAGGAGTTCATGACTTTAGTGTTGTACTTGTTCATTTCTTAACTTGTCAAGAGACGCTATCGAGGTCATCGATGATAATGACTATTACCTATGGGCAATGCTAAAATAAACTATATCACATTTTTATTTCATTTAGCACAGAGTGCAAATTATTTTTATTTATTGTTATGAAAAGATTTATAATCCTAATCGTATGATTAACTTTGTTTTCTTAATTGCCTATAAAAATTAAATTATTTATTCTCGCAGCTCTTTTGATACATAATTTTCGTGCTTCTAAATTACTGTTGAGACTTGTACACTATTTAAAGTTTTGCTAGCTCGTTATAAAAGTTTAATTATATTTTCATACTAGTGACATGCGCCCGTTTTTATTATTTAAACCTTTAACTATATAAAATTGTCTTTATTTAAAGCTTTTCATAGACTCGTAAAATTGTTTAATACTTTTGCTTTAGCACGTCGACATAAATTTGTGTCGAAATGAGTTTGTTTTATTAAATTGTTCTATCACGTGTAATGTGAGTCAGGTTAAATTAAAGTAAAGTTGTCATTGTGTGTTTGAAACCTATTTACCAAGTAATGTTATTCATAATACAGGTCAAGTGCGAACAAAAGGATTTCTGAATTATGAATATTAAGTTTTTAGATGATTAAAGTTTTTCTTTCAATTGTAGGATTGCTCTTCCTATTTTTCTGCCTGGAACCAGTCATTACTATATATTTTACACTATAAGCAAGCTTTAAGCAAGTCGAAATGGCTCAATAAACTGGGCACCACCTTCACAAATACGAGGTAGTGGGTTCGAATCCGGGCAAGTACCAATGTGACTTTTTAAATCATATGTAAGTACTTTCTAAGATTATCTGCACATTTCTGACAGAAATGACGGCGAAGGAAAACAATCTTGAGGAAACCTGGACTTTTGAGGTAGTCTGATTTCACCAATCCGCCTTCAGCAAGCGTGGCGATCAACGCTCATACCTTCTCTGTACGAGAAAAGGCCTTTCCTTGCAGAGGGACAGTAACGGGACGATATAATGATACACTTAAAGGCGCTCATAGCTCGTTGCGCACACTGATAGGTAAACAATTTGTGAGTTAAGCAACATAGAGTGCAGCTGGTCCATGGATGGGTGACCGCATAGTGGTATTTAATCTGAGCATCTCCTTGCGTCGGAGGGCACTTTAAAAGTCAATCCCGGTTGTTACCATGTTCATAACAGTCGTTAGGTCAATTCGGATGCCGCTATAATAAATTATAGGCGAACTGAATAAACCGTGTCACTAGGTTGACCACTAACCACTCAATATTTGATTCGATCTTTATACACTTCAAGAAATAACAATTTCATCACGACGAACAGCGATGTATATGGGTATCTACTAACTATATTTTGCTAAGCATCGAATAATGACGACTAACCACCACAGTACATGAGAATATGACAAGCAAAATCATTTACTGCTATTAGGCCGGTATTACATTATCATAAATACCTATATGATTTCATATCTGTCAAATTCTATGATCATAGTTCGACGACCCTCAAACTATGATCATAGATAATCATATGTAGTTATTACACCGTCCTATGAACTTCATTTAAAAATGACTGACACATCTTTGATCATATTTCTATGATAGTCTAATAGCAGCCTTACACATCTTAGATCATATTTCTATGATAGTCTAATAGCGGCCTTATAGTTCTGAGAGCAAATACTAGAGACGCTGTTCCTATTCCAGACGCTCAATCATATCTCCTGTTTATATTATTTTTACCTTTTCCTTTTTCCCTTTTTACGTTCGCCAATATCTTTACTATGTTTTTTAAACACAGTCTTAAAAGAAACTTATATGCATCCGGATTGAGGTCTCATTTTTCAAATCATTGCTAAACGAAATTAGATTCATCGGAAATTTAATTAAAAATAGTTATAAAACTTTAGGCTACGGGTTATAAATTTCTTTAACGTGTATTTACTTTTACGATTAAATAACAATTGTTACATATTTTTACTGCTACTGTTACTGCTACCCAGCTTTACTTCGCTACTAGCCGAAAACCTTTTTCATACTGTTCGGTCTATAGCCAATATATATACGTAGGGGGTTAAAAGAAACAATCACGAAGTAAATAGTCTGTATATATTAAACGCAACAGTCGTTGACGGATTACATGTCTTCACTTTACGGGCGGGTGGCTTCCAATGGCTGGTATTACTCTTATTAATAACGTTGGTGGATATCTTAGAATCGACAATCACAGTATGTTAACAATTTTAAAAAATGAGAGATCTCTGTATAGTGACATGTTTGCGTTTTTTACGGAGCGAAAAATTTTTGTATGGAAAATTTTGTTCTCAGAATAAATACTAGTGGCGCTGTTCATCCATACAAATATTTTAAAATGGTATTTGCGAGACAAACGTACGTCAAGTCGTGGTAGAACTATCGATAATTATGGTAAATAATCAAGCTATAATATGTAATATGTATGTATGTAATCATATAACTTTTGTGATGGTAGGCCTTAGCAATATAAAGGTACTAAAGGTAATACTACTACACTACCTACTAAAGTAGGTAGTGTAGTAGTATTAGTAATTGTTATCAAAACAGCTACGTTATTTATACCTACTATTACTAGCGAAAGAGTTTGTATGTTTGTTTGAACGCTCTAATCTCTGGCACTACGAGTCGGCTTTAAATTATTACTTTTGCGCAAGATAGCCCAGTTCCCAAGGAAGGTTATAGGCAATTAACATCACGCTACTGGCAACGGGAGCAGAGTAGTAAGCAAAGACGCGGGTGAAACTGCGCCGCGACGAGCTAGTAATATAATGTTACCAAAAGAATGGGTACGAAATGTGTGTATCTTTATCTTTATTAGAGTAAGAAGTAAGAAAAAGTAAATAGTCATGTTGTCATTGTCATATTATGAACACTTTCATAATATAATAATGAGTCGTTATTTAATAAGTATATTTAGAAATCATAAAATCTAACTACTCCTAAACATAATGTATACAATGATAAGATTAAACTTACTATTTTCAGTTATTTATTAACATATTAATTAAAGTAAGTACTTGAGCCTATATGTAATGTTAATTGTTATATAATAAAAATGAATTATTTTAAATTAATACTATGTTTTGTTTAAGATTATTTGCACTAAGGACTAGATTTGTGTCGGTACCGATAAAGGCTACTATGGTAAGTTACTACGGCCGCATCGCAACGCATTGCAATATTGCGGTCCCCCGGTGCGTTGCGATGCGGCCCGTCTGTAGCGTGCGATACTAGATCCTACTAATATTCTAATGCGAAAGTTTGTGTGTTACCGCTCAGCGTTGAAACGGCTAAACCGATTTGGTGCCGTAGACGGACATAGGATATATTTATATTGAAATGGGTCTGATTCCCGAATTACATTAATTACACACATATCATTTACACACATATCATTAACCTAGAATTAATAACTTTTTAAAATAATTTAGATACAATTTAAAGGGACAATATAAGCCGTAGAGCCGAAGTAATAAACAACTAGCAAGGTATCTACATAGATATACGTTATAAAGAGAATGGGAGGCATGTCGAGGTCTCGAATTAAACTCAAGGCAAACCTTTGACTTTTCGATTTAACGTTTCTGTTGAGGATTATATACTAGCGTCATCATTATTAGGCAAGTATTGGTTCAAATATAGTATTATTTTAGAAGCGGTAGATAGCCTTGTAATGTAAGGCTTTTAGATCAAACTAGAGGCTACTAAAGAACTAGTATAGACCAATTAAATGACGCTTATATTGCTATAACTTGAAGTGCACTAAAGGTATAAATTTGAATGAAATAATTTTAATTATTTTTTTTTGATATTTAGAACGTTTTACGTTAAAGAATATTATAATGTCTAAACACGTCAAAAAGTTAAAACAACAGTGAAGTTGATAAAATTGCTTTCAAGTTTTACCTAAACTAATAATATAAAAAGAAAATATTTAATTTTTTGTTTATTTATTTATTAATTTATTTTGTTGTTGTTTATTTGTGTGTTCTAATTTAACTCAAGATCTACGTACTTAACTGGTTTCAAAATTATGTCACCTTCAGAAAGCTACAAATAGAACGGGTAAAAGGGATATATTTTATTATGTTTAACATATTTTTTCAGTTATTTGCCAAATTTCAATATTGTAAGCGCCTTTGTAAAGCTGAATGATACTATACGTCACTATTGCTATGATATTTGCCGTAGGTTTTTGTTATAAGACCGAATTAAACTTTTGATACGGAAGCGACGCGAAGGCAGACGTCTAGTAAGAAATAATATATTTTTGAAGGATTATCTCATGTCATTATTGTGATTATGATATAATTTGAATAAGTAATTATCACACTATAATTAAATATAGTTTAGTGGATTTGATTTATTTTATTTATTCTACTTTGTTATTATTTTAATGTAATTTTATAAAGATTAAAGTGTTTTTGTATTCATCATTCATATATGTAATTAATTATGTAATCTGTGTACGTGCTAGAAATTCTGAATTTTATCGACCTAGGTATTAAATTTTATAACACCTAATCTTTGCCAGTTCTGTTGCAAATAAAGGATTTCTATTTTTGTCTGTGCCTTGAGTTTGCAGTAGTATGTCTATAAAAAAAAACCTTGACTTTAAAAAAAAAAGAATTAAGAATTAATGAGGATTTAAACACCAATAAAATCTCCATTATGGCAAATATAAATAATCCTATCATATAAAAATCTTTATTTATCTAACTACAGATAAAAAGATAGAGCTAACCTTCAGTATTAGTTTAACATTCTTGTATTATCTGTGTTAATTCCGTCGGAGATTTAAGACGATCCCTACCGCCTACTAATACGTATACAACTTAAAAGTCGTATAATAACATTTTTCACAATATCACAACAACTACAGTTAACGCCATCTAGACCTAAAGTAAGCATATATAGCTTGTGTTATGGGTTCTAGAATGCGGATATACGATGTATCTCCGCATACTAGAACCTTGCGATGTAACATACATTGTACTTATATCCGCATTCTAGAACATATAACACAATTATAAATACTTAAATACTTTTTTCGAAATACATACATATACATAGAAACACCAATGCAAATAAACATGTTATACACAAATATTGAGCAAGAATCGAACCCGCGACCTTGGCGTGGCAGTCCTTATACAGAGCTACCGAAACACAGAGGCTGTCATAATCTTTTTGCCCCAACTGCCGCAGTCAAGGAGGGTAATGTTTTTCTAGCGTATGTATGTATACAATATATGTATTTATGTTTCTTTGGCACGCTTTACAGCCTAAATGTCTTAATAGATTTTAACACATGAGGCGTCATTAGATTCGTATTAATTGTGGGAATGACAAATGGTACATCATATTTTCATGTAGAGTCAGCACGAGAAAAAAATAGGTTTCTTTTTTTTCACTTTGCTTTAGAGTTTTTGTTTTTTGTTTGAGCGCTGATAGTAGAGTAGAAACAAGCAATATATATTAGTATATATTGCTTGTTTTTACTCTATTTAAGCAATTGTGGTCAAATCATTACACAAAAGTGTGTCATTCAATACAGGACGGGTTAAAGCGTCCTGCAATAGAACTGCCACTGCGATGGGCAATGCCAGACGTGTCTATAAACAAAACTAACATTGCTTGGGAAGGCCTTTATACCACATTGAGCATATTTCAGTTGATAAGATGAAATAAATCTATGTTATAAAAATCGTGACAAACACTTATTCAGTTAAGTATTATTATAATAAAGATAAGTAAGTACTACAAACTAACCTTCACGACATACTGTTTTATTATTTGAAACACCTAATATACAAAGTGTCTCGAACCAAACGGTTCGGCACTCCATAGTTTTGTCGCTCAATTATGGCCTGGAACTCTTTATCAGCGCATATATTATGTTCCCTTCTAATTATGATCCTGGGTCCTTAAAGCGGGGCATAAAAAAGCATCTCACTAAGCCGCCATAGTGGAGGCCACCATACCAGTAGTTTGGCTTTTGGAATGGTGTCCACCACTTCTGGATTCCACTGACTGCTTACCATCAGGCAAAGTAAAGTCACTTTGGTAGGATGATATAAAAAAAATTTTTCGTTTGTTCGAACTAAAACTATATTGGCAGTTACTAATTAAGGAGTAGATAAGGGCGTTTTCGTTATTTTTTGTCATCGATGCGCACCGGTGTCGTTCAACCGGCATCCATTGCCAACACCGTTGCTTTTGTCACCGCTGCCGGCCACTGGTATAAACTATAGAGTGTAGAGTTGTGGTATTCTAGGTTGTTACGGCGCACTGGATTAGCGTTGCCGACATCGATGACGCGATGCGCATCGTTATCAGTTGAACGATACCTAAACATCGAGAATTTTTTGTAAGGTTAATCTAATAGAATAAAAACAATTTAATTTTAAGAAAATGAATTGTTCTAATTTAGATGTAGAAAGACGTGTTCTGCGTTAATTTAAAATAAATATCTACCAGTCTTTGGAAAATAATTTAGTTTTTATTTCACATTTAGTTATTATTCTACAGACATATTATTAATATACTGTCTGTGTATAATTCTGAGCAATCAACCAACCGGCCGCCATATGTTATTGAATCAACGCACAAAGCGGCCCATCGGACGGTGACGGTGATACTCGCCATTGTTCGTGATACGTGTCGGTCCTTTGCCAGTTTTGAGTATTGACACTGCGGTGGTTGGTGTCGATACCGTTGTCGGTGACGGTGTGGCCAGTGGCCAGCCTTCTATGATATTGGAATGGCCGTTGTTGCCAGCATCCGTTGCTCGATGTTTTGACATCGGATGCCGACAACGAATACCGACATCGGTGCTCAACAACGTTATTTTAAAAACGCCCATCTCTACTAAGGAGTGATCCCCTAGGTAGCGGACTAAGCGGGTGTTTATTACCCGCTCAAGCACCTTGCAGAGAACTGTGATTCTACAAACAATAAAGTGTATTTTATTTAAAAACATGTTACGCTTTGTGCTTCTATAATTGTTTACTTGATGTAATACGTGAGATAAACATCAAACCAGTTTGACTACTTCGCATTGTTAGACTTGGTTTAACGTAACTAACAGTAATGGTAACATTATACTAAGTGCTACAAGACAATTTTTATCTCCACAACGAAATCTCTTAAAAGTCCCATCGGACGGCAATAAGATTCTTTACTAGTGTACGGCAAACCCGTACAATACAATAGTATTACTTTTATGCTGACATCGATGCGCAGCGAAATACTATTTAAATGCAAAGCAAATTAGATTTCTCTGAGTTTCAAGAAGAATACAATTACTTCTAAACTAATATTATAAAGGGAAAAGATTTGATTTCTTGTATGTTTGTTTGTTTGTTGCAATTTAAATGAAGATCTATGCAACCGCTGCTGACTATAACCTGATATTTTCTTGGTCGTGTCTTACGATATTTTATTTAAGCAAACTACCTAATGGTAAGTGGTAACTGTCGCTGATGGACGACTCAGAGTCCCTATAGAGATTACTCCTTTACTTACTCCTGCAATGTCAGGGACTCTGCGAAGCCGCTGCCTACCGCGAAGGGAGTGGAGAAAGGATTGTGGGAGGTGAGACGAGAAGAAAGGGGGAAATTGGCCTAATTTCCCCCTTTCGCCTCTCGCTCACCAAACGAAACGCAATAGTACGGATACCACTACTATTACGTTGATCTTCTATGAGACGGTAGTACTTCCTCGGTCGATCCAGCCCATTCATGCTGAAACCAGCAAAGATCTACTACCGTAAATATCTATGAAGATTTTATTAAAGCATTGAGATTGTTTTCTTAATACTTATTTTAATGACGAGTTTATGAAGAGCCAAAAGGATTCATTACTTTATAACTGTTTGAACAATATAATTACAATGTAAGGTGATCTCAGTCTAAACAAATACACACGCTACGAACATGTAAGTACTTAGCTTAGTGAGAATGACAGTTGGGAAGTTGCGTCCTTTTCTTGTGCACTTGGTTGTGTTGTGGTACTAATATGATTTTCAAAAGAAGCAGCATCGAGCGGAAGCCTAAACTACCACAAAAGTATAACATTAAAATAAGTTTTTAATGTTATTAGTTATTACGGTAGTAGATCCACGCTGATTTCAGCATGAATGGGCCGGATCGTCCGGGGAAGTACTATCCTCTCATAGGAGATCGACTTAAGAGTAGTAGTATCCGTACTACTGCGTTTCGTTCGGTGAGTGAGAGCGCCGGAGGCCCAATTTCCCCCCTATCCTCTTTCCTCACCTCCCTCATTCCCTTCCCCTAACCCCTTTCCCAGCCGTCATAGTGGAGGCTTACCATCAGGCGGGGTGGAGTCACTTTGGTAGGCTATAATATAAAAAAAAAGTATATATATTATAAGTATATATATTTTGTAAAGTGAAATAAATATTTCACTTTACAAAAACCTTTTTTACCCTTGCACTAACATAGTATTCATCGCAAATAAGTACATAAAAGTGCAAAAATGTAGCTCGATTTACTGCAGGTAACCCGTCGTATGACTCCGGTCCGCATTCTCAACCGGCTAGTCCTAGCTACGTATTATACAGACCGATTCAAATATGACATGTTGCATCTCGATTTAAAAACGAGAACCTTTGCCCGGGAACAGGCATGACAAATAAACGGCATACAACGCAACACGTAGCAAAGGCATGCATTATTGAAGCTTAGAGATGCAATTTCTTACAATTTGCTTAGTTCTGTTATTATGTTTATGATGAATAATATTTCATCATAATTTTATAATTTCAAATTCTTTGAATAATTAAAAATGCTCAGTTAACCTCATAAAAAACAAACTAAATAAATAATTTAATTTTTCAGATAACATTCGAACATGTCGCAGTGCGGGCTAATAATAAACCAAGGTGAGGTTTTAAGGTAATAACTTATTGTTTATTGCACAATTAGAATAATAAGTATTTAAAAGAGTAAATGTGTATACTTTAATACCACACAGAAGAAATGCAACTCCGAAAAAAATCGAAATACATAGAATCCAAAAAGCAATTTCTTAAGACGCTGTAGTGGAGGCCACCATACCAGCAGTTTAAGATGATGGCTTTTGGAATGGTGACTGCCACTTTTGGATTTGACTGAATGGCAGAGTGAAGTGTTTAATAGGCTAACATAAAAAAAAACAAAATAGGGCGCCGTCAAATTTGCCGCAAAGTGACAGCGCGGCTACAGAGCTGCGGCCCGCGACAGTGACTTAGTTTACCAAATAAAAAAAAAATGCATATAATGCTTAATCGTTATTCATAAACCCGAAATCTATTCCATCTATTCAATCTTGTGGTTGCGAGGTTCTATATAAACCGTGTCCAAATCTGTCGAATCCTAGAAGTAGGTTCAAATGAGTTGTTAAATATTATGACGCGGAAACGTTACAAACGTAAGGAAAAAGGACTTAAAAGCAATCTATTTCTGACCATTCAACTATTTTCTTATAGTAGTGCCTATTTTTAATAGCCCCGTAAGAACGACCTTAGCGATAACTGTTCTAGTCAAGGATTCCTTACAAAGTTTTCCTCACTGTAATGTTCTTTATAACTAACGATAACTGGTTTACTCTACTAATGAAAAACACTAACTATTTAATTGAACAAGTTTTGGAAACACACACTTAAAGTGTGGTCGTTAAAAGCGTTTTTTTAAAGGCGAGTATTGTAACATCATTGGCTAGACGTAACAATAGGTAATTAATGTCACAGAACTTGTAATTTATAGGAAAAAAAGGTAGCTTCAATGTTATTAATAAAGTAAGATTTTAAGTCATAGCGATGTGACTACTGTGGTGCCACTGACTTCGATTAACACTCGGTTATACAACACATTAAATGTGTGTTAATTTATAAATTTATAGGTAGAACCAAAATATTAATTTGCAGCTAGGCACATCTTATATCTTCGTAATCACCACGCTTGCTCAATTTATATAATTATTTAATATAAGACCAGATTTTTTTCACTTGAAGTGAATAATGTCCAAGGTAATTACTTTACAGTCTGTTTCAAATATTTGTGCGAGCATTTTCGATAAAAATAATTTGTAAAGTGTCCCGTATCACACAACTCAAGTCCAATAAAAGTCTTTGCGAAAAAATCAAAGCTAAATACATTATTAGTTACTGTTATAATATTAAACATCTATTAAATATCAACTTCTATAAATATATATTCTATTTATATTTCTTTGGTAAATTAATGACATATAAATTTAAATTAGTTTTCAGCTGACATAGATTGTTTACATAACTAATATTGGTTTGTAACTAATATTGTATTGTTTACATAACTAATATTATTTACATAATATTGGTTACTTAATATGTTGTTTTGTAACTCAGCTTGAACTAAATGATGTGAATCAATAACACGCGGTTAGAATACTTAAAACTGGAATGATAAACATCGAATCTTGCAGTTGCTTTTTGATATACTAGCTATCCAGCGCGGTATCATCCGCGTTAAGTTACTTTGGTTACTGTTTTCCGCTCCTGTGGTTCGTAATGTGTTGTTACATAACCTTTTTTTAACCTTCCTTGAGAATTGGGTTATAGTTGTAAAATGAATTATTCAAATCCGTTTGGTCTAGAGCGCGTTCAAATAAACGAACTAATCTTCCATCTTCCACTTTATATATTAGTATAGATTTCTTTATTTTTATACTGTTCTGTTATTTGTTTAGTAAAATGTGGTGTGCAAAAAATATTTTATTCTATGGAGCGTTTTGACTGGAGAGATAGGGCACAGCAATTGTGGTGGTTTTACTCATAACAAGAGTATTTCTAAGTTGGTGGCTAACAGATGACTGTTAAATGTTTCTTATTAAAAGGTATGCTATGTAAAAACCTCTTGCAAACTGCAACATTTGCCCTGATCAGTAATACGGGACCAGTGTTGGCAAAAGATGTAAGCCGGTAGCAAGTTTAATATAACCCTATAATTTCTTTTAAAACTTATTTGTATTCAAAATTGACTCGATTGATCTCAGAGTAAGCTCTGTTATACTGTCTCCCGCACTGTTCACAAGCTGAGCGTTCGCGCCGGTACTCTGTTTGCTCTTGATTCGTGCCGTACCAATTCTGGATTACGTTGCCCTATTCGTCGAATAGTGGAATCATATAATCGCGATTTTATTGACATTGATATCTTTGTATGCTCTAAATCAAGGTTCAGACAGAATGTATTTGAAAAATAAAAACTAAAGTGAATGAGAAGATAAAGGAGACAAATGAAATTAATAATAAAAGTTCAAAATGAAATAAAGTTTTAATAAGAATAATAATAAAAATTAGTGCATTTGGTCCTGTTGGCGATGAATAATTTGAAATTATAACAATTATTGATTATTCTTCTAAATGACTTGTATTGTATAAGTTAGTAAAATATCATTTTATGTTGTTAATTTATTATTTAATTATTATATTTTTTTTTCTCAATTTCAAATTATTAAGTATCAATTAGCCGTCAATGAAATTGTATGTAGGTATCTATTGCATGTATAATTCCTCTTAGTGGCACTGTTTGTCTAAATCATAATTTGTAATCTGCGGATAACGTAGTAGGCTATAATATTATCAACTAATTGTATCTATACCTAATGTCTTTGTAAGCATTTTATATTGTAGCTGTTTGTTGTCCCATAATAAATAAAAAAAATAAAAAAAAATTACCAACCTTTATAAATATAATATATTTTTTTACGTTATATACTTTGCAAAAAGTTTTATTCATTGACGTGTGAAAAATTACGTGTTTAAAATACGCAATTTGAAGAAAAGTACTTAATTTTTTTTTTATATTTTTTTTTTGCCGATATCGAATTTGTTCCGTATTTTGAAATATCTTTATCTACTTACTCTTTACTCTGCTCATATCGTAGAACATAAAATAATAACTGTTACAATGAAAAAACCAAGAAAAAATTGTACTTAATTAAGTAGTAAATCTTTATAACACAGTAACATAATTTATTTATACACACCAATCCAAACAATTGGCCTTAATTCACTGCAATCCTGTAAAACTACGATATTTAAGCACTCGATTTTACCTTACGTTTTCCTTATTCATTTTTTTTCGAACACAATACACAATGTAAACTTTATCACAGAGTTTTAACGATTAATACATTAATATATTTGCACGCAACAACTAGCGACTACAAACGCGGGAAACTGCTTGTAGAATTATGATAACTTAAGCAATCAGAAAGATTTTCAACGTGGAGGGGAGTATGAATGAGTACAACATATCTAGAGTGGTGTAGTGCCTATAAATTAAGTGTTTACGGATTAACGAACTTGTATTTGTATTCGTATTGCTACTAAACATACTTATTACATCAGACGTAGGTGCGAATTATGCATTTATAATAACAGTTGAGTAATGAATAGCTACAAAGTCAAAAATGTCATTCATTTAAAAGGTTTGGATACTATAAAATAATAAATTATATGAAAACATAGAAATAAATATATTAGGAATAAGAAATAGAAATTATAATGATGACGGTCACAAACTTTCGTGTATTTAAAAAAAAAATCATATCGTTGTCGAGTTCCTTCGACTGTCTTTCGGCTCCATCATTAGATCGACTCCAAACCTTTACTAAATAGTAGTGCCTTAAAATACTTAATGAAAAAAGTAACAAATGCACTAGTCTTCAGTACGATTTTAGAAAGTTCCCTTCGATTTCCCTGAGATGCCATCATCAGATCCTAATTTCCTTATCATGGTACCACACTTGGGATATCTACTTTCAAAAACACACATAAAAAAAATATATATATATACGGTCGAATTGAGAAACCTCCTCCTTTTTTTGAAGTCGGTTAAAAAACGTATTTTCGAATAGTTAATTAGATCTGTTTACGATTGTGGCCTTGGATATTAGGAATAACACGTATGGTCGCCTATCTAGAGAATGAAACCTCTCCATTTCTTCCAGTAGGTATGCTCAAAACCAGCGTGAATCTACTATCGTACCGGTTATAGCATTCCTACTGGAAAAAATGGCCCGGATCGACCGGGAAAGTTATACCTTCTCATAAAAGATCGACGTAAGAGTTGCGTTTCGTTCGGTGAGTGAGAACGCCAGAGGCCCAATTTCTTCGTTTTCTTTTTCTTCACCTCCCTCGATCCCTTCACCTACCCCACTCCCTTTGCGGTAGGCAGCGGCTTCGCAGAGTCCCTGACATTGCAGAAACAATACCAGAGACTCTGAGTCGTCCATGAGCGACAGTTACCACTTACAATCAGGTTGTTTGGTTGTCTGTCACTGTCGGCAATAATAAAAAAAGATATCGTAAGACACGACTCAGTAATCATATAATCTCATAGAAGATCGACTTAAGAGTAGTAGTATCCTTACTACTGCGTTTCGTTCGGTGAGTGAGAACGCCAGAGGCCCAATTTCTTCCTTTTCTTTTTTTTCACCTCCCTCGATCCCTTCACCTACCCCACTCCCTTTGCGGTAGGCAGCGGCTTCGCAGAGTCCCTGACATTGCAGAAAAAATGCCAGAGACTCTGAGTCGTCCATGAGCGACAGTTACCACTTACCATCAGGTTGTTTGGTTGTCTGTCACTGTCGGCAATAATAAAAAAAGATATCGTAAGACACGACTCAGTAATCATATAATCTCATAGAAGATCGACTTAAGAGTAGTAGTATCCTTACTACTGCGTTTCGTTCGGAGGCCAATTTCCCCCCTTTCCTCTTTCCTCACCTCCCTCATTCCCTTCCTCTAACCCCATTCCCAGCCGCCATAGTGGAGACCACCATACCAGCAGTTTAAGACGATGGCTTTTAGTATAGTGGCCGCCACTTCTGGATTCCACTGACTGCTTACCATCAGGCGGGGTGGAGTCACTATGGTAGGCTATAATATAAAAAAAAGAAAGATAAAATAGACGAGGCTTTCTTGTTGAAGTGGACGTTTTTAGCATATTGAAGTAAAGATGAAGTACGTATAATTTTTACGAAGATAGATTTATAAAATCTTCACCGCTATCAACAACTCAAAACCTATGACTTTGATAGTCGGGATCTACAATCAATGTGTATACATACTTGTATGTCAACAAAAATAAATAGTTAAATTTATGTACCATACAGCACCTGAACCGATTTCGATGAAAACTGGTATGTAGATAGTTTCAGTGCCGGAAACTCGAAACTTGGGAGTTACATTAATTACACGCATACCATTTTTCATCAGAAGCCGTAGGGCGCAGCTAATATTTAACTAAATATTTAACGATATTTTGTGAGAGTACCTATTTGTACTTACCCTTATTGAACCAGTAAAATTCTACATTTCTATAAGATTAGATATTTTAAATTTCAACATATCATCGTATACAACAACATGACCTTTTATTATTATGTATTGACATTATCTACTAGACTCGATAAGATTTAATCATATAGTAGGTCAACTATATGCTGATACTTACGAAATTAGATTTAGATGTAAAGTTGTTTGATCATAGTTGTAGTACGTCTGCAATATGTAGTTCGTCGATCAAATAGTATATTGTAAGTATTATATTCTTAGTACACGTGCCTTTTATACAGAGTGTATACGACGGTTTGATATTAAATGAAAAGGCAGCTGTTACTAGTCCGTATAATGATTTCAAATTAATCACAAATATGATTTGACGAAAAACAAAAATTTTAAATTTTCCAACAAAATAAATAATATTTTAGTAGTAACACAATAACAAATAACAAACAAAGTAATACACCATTTATTATGACAAGTTCACTGACCTGTAAGGAGCGGCAACGTTTATCCTTTGACGTGGATTATGACTTAAGTCAGTGACCGTTTGACGTACTTACAGCGTGTTTAGAATCAAAGAAATTAAAAAAAGTAATCCTGTGTCTAAACTATTGAAGATATTTAGATGATTATTTTTTTTCTCGCTTTATAATGTCACATACTATACGTAATTGCATTTAATGTCATACCGTCGTATACACTCTATATACAACTTGGGAGTCAAGCTTAAGATATACTTAGTGACAAGAGATTATCTGAGAGCCTAGACAAGTGGAATAAATTATAATAGATTTAAAAATGTATGGAATTGACAAAAAAAAAGAATGTGGACAGAGCGTAATCATTAAAAAAAAAGTTCTAAGAAATCATAACAACTTTATTGCTGACCTTTTTAGGGTTTCGTCGTACCCAAAGGGTAAAACGCGACTCTGTTACTAAGTCTCCGCTGTCCGTCCGTCTGTGTGTCCAGGCTCTATCTCATGAACCGTCACAGTTAGACACTTGAAATTTTCACAGATGATGCACTTATTTCTGTTGCAAAACAACAAGACAAAAGACTAAAAAAATATTTAAGGGCTCCCATATAACAAACATGACTTTTTATCGTTTTTAGAAATAATGGTACTGCACCCTTAGTGGGTGTGTCCAACTACCACTTGGCCGGTTTTTATAACCGATGGCAAGAATTGACTGAGAAGAGACTGCTTACCATGACATGACAGGGTGGAGTCACTTTAGTAGGCTAATATATTCAAATTGTAACTTTGATCATAATTTACGATAACTTTATTATTTTTCTTTTTACATTCACACAGCGCCATCTAGCCCCAAATTAAGCAATTATATTTGCTTGTGTTATGGGTGCTAAACAACTGATATTCTACATATATACATTTCTTTTTGTAATTACATACATATTACAGATAAATTACACCCAGACACAGAACAAATAATCATGCTCATCACACAAAGATTTGTCCTGGTTGGGAATCGAACCCACGACCAATTTATCAAGGGTGTAATTTTAGCGAGACTTGGATGAGTCTCAGGGTGGAAACGTATAAGTTACTAGCTTCTCGCGCAGTTTAACTCTCGTCTTTGCTTACTGCTCTACTTCCGTCGCCAATAGCGTAATGTTACATCGCCTTCTTCAAGAACTGAGCTATCATACGCTTTAAATTTTAGTATAAATATTTTTATTTATGCATAAAATTTTATTACTGACGGTGAAGGAAAACATCGTGAGGAAACCTGGACTTAAAAGTCTGAAATTGCCAATCCGCCTTGAGCAAGCGTGGTGATTAATGCTCATGCCTTCTTTATATGAGAAGAGGCCTTTATTCTGCAGTGGGACAGTAAACAGAACAAAAATAAATAAATAATACCAGCATTATTTATTTATTTTATAAAATTTTAAAATAATCTTAGTTCAAAGATTAAATATAGAAAGCTGTAGTAACACTCGTCTGATACATTTTGATATAATGTGTCAATACGGGTTTATCTTACAGTATACACACATCCACTGTCATTGCAGTAAAGCCGGATTAACAGCGAGGAAAGCCTTGTAATTCGATCAATGATATTGAGAAGTCGAGATAGTAATACCTGTAATACCTATCTACTAATCTCGATTGCTGTTGCCGCACTTAAAAGGATCAAAGATAATCAGAGGCTTATCTTAAGTTAAATTTTTATGTTCATTTTTTTTTATTTAATATTTTATTTTTATTAATTATATTATATTTGACTTTTAGAATTTTTATTTTTTTAATATTAATTACTAGCTTTCCGCGGCGCGGTTTCACCCGCGCCTTTGCTTACTGCTCTGGTCCCATCGCCAGTAGCGTGATGTTACCCTATGCCTTTAACCTTCCTCGAGAACTGAGCTATCATTCGCAAAAAGAATTTTTACTTTTATTGTTAGCATCATTTTACTTATTTAATGAAATAGGAATAATAATGTTAAGATTTAGCTGCGTTAGGTTTATAATAGAAACACTCAGTTTGCGTTTTAAATATCACCTTATAGTTCTCAATTATATACATAAGATTAATATGCAGTGTGACCGAGCTCTTAGAAGGTAGACCAAAAACTAATGTGAATGTAAAGGGTGCTAGTCAACCGATAAACGAGGTACATGACGTATTAAATCGATTGATCAGAGTTTTTACTAGATTATATTGGTTTACTTCTCTTGTTACTTTGTATAAAACGTTATTCGCTACAGTCATTTGACGAGGGTTATTCTGTTCATGAAAATTGTATGATGTA
Organism: Parascotia fuliginaria; assembly: GCA_963082885.1. Taxonomy (NCBI): domain Eukaryota; kingdom Metazoa; phylum Arthropoda; class Insecta; order Lepidoptera; family Erebidae; genus Parascotia; species Parascotia fuliginaria. The sequence goes on from OY720175.1 coordinate 18,487,828, forward strand.
AAACCTTCGTTTGCTAACTTTTACCTTCAGACGATTCTAAAGGTTGCCTAAAAGAAATTGATTTAGCAATAAGGTCCACTATTGTATATGGCAAAATAATTTTGTACAATAAAGAGTTTTCTATCTTTTTTTACTTTTCCTCCTGTTCTGTAAATAAAACTTAAGTGTTTTTACAACAATCACACCCAGTTTCTGAAAGGCTGATCAACGAAAAATTAACTAATCACCTGTTAAATCTCATGTGAAAAGTACCAATCGGGTAAACGACGTGATCGTTTAATTGAATTTAATTAGTAACTAATTAAATCGAAATAAACTAATTATCCATGTTTTGAGCATGATTTTATGTACTTCACATGATTATATTTATATATTCGACTGCACCGTGCGTTGTTCTAGTGGTTAGTGTAACTGACTGCGACGCCGGATGTCTTGGGTTTGATTCCCGCGGAAGGCAAATATTTATGTGATGAACATTTGTATTTGTCTTTAGTCTGGGTGTTTCCTATGTATTTTAAGTACGTATTTACAAAAAAAACGAGTGTGTGTACTCATGTACGCACGTAAGAAGTTATACTTCTTTGGCGTAACAATCCAAAAATACAAAATAATAACACAACGCATACATACATAAATATTTGAATTGATATAAACTCCAATATATTTTTTATTTACTCACACTGATTATTTGTACTGATACGACACACAAAGATTCGCAACTAACTTCAGGGTGTAAAAGGTTCGCAACTAACTTCAGGGTGTTGCTTTTTTCTGTCAGTGTGCGCGCGCATCGTAAAAATTCACTCTCATCATTTTTCTCAATCGCGCCAAAAGAAGTATAACTTCAAAAATAAAAGAAAGTATGTATATGTATTATATTTCAGTACCTCTTATCTAGTACCCATAACACAAGCTCTGCTTAGCTTGGGACTAGATGTCGGTGTGTGATAGTGTCCACATATTATTATTATTATATAATTAAATTAATTTCCCTTAATATTACTTACCTCCACAAATCGTTAATTATTATTGTCTAGTTAAATTCTTGGCATATTAACGTAAATGCTATTGACGTAATTCATATAAAGCTCTATCGGTCTATAGAAATATGAACTGGTAGATAATATTACGTCATCCCTTCCCCTAATATCGGCGATGACGTTGAGAATAAAGGGAAATGCGTCATCCACGTATTATATATCGTCTTATTGAGGTCACAAACCCTCCGCCTTGTAACTATGGCAAAGATCTCGCTTTAGAAAAGGCCAATGTATGGACAGCCGACCCACTTTTAACAAAAATTTCCATCAAAATTAAAATTCAATAAGATCCATTAACAATAACTACTGTCACTGTTTTGAGGTAACTTGCAAGTAAAAATAGACATTATTGTTTTGAGATACGCAAACGACATTTACTTCAAAGGTGGTAAAGCAATTTTATGGTCGACTTATATAGCAATAGATGTCTTTAGGCTGGTATGTTTTATCATCATCACATCAGCCAAAATTCATCTATTAGGTACTGAACATTGGCCTCTCTCGATTTTCGCCACCGTGGTTGGTTGCTCGTCACCCATATCAGGTCGTTGGTCTACCTTCTAAGATGTTTGTCCATGCTGCGTCTTCCAATTAATCACATGTAAATAGGACGATATCCCAATCATTGAACTTTATGGAAGTATTTTCTTGTAGATACCAATTTAGATTATCTAAATAAGAATATAAACTCGATGTGTAGTCGAGGGTACGCCTTTGGTGACGCAAAGCTTTGTAGACAGGTGTCTAACACCAATTAACTTTACTTCTTCTTCTTCTCCTTTATTTTTGGCAACAGAGCCGACGATTGTGTCAGCTATTTCTGCCAGCGTCAAGTTTAGAATTATATTCTTGTTGATGATATTAATGGTATAATACAATGATAAAAAATAAAAAAAATGAGAATGAAATTAAATGACAACCATCTTCCGTGAAAACAAAAGATGGACCAACTTTACTTACATTCATGACATTAAAATGACAGACATAAGACTTATTTTCCCTTTTTGTGTAGGACTAAGGCAGCGATTAAAGGCTGAACGATCCAATGCATAAAATCAAAATATAGAAAGCATTGTATCAATTTTAGTTCAACTTATTGTTAAGTCTCTTACCATTACCCATAGCTAGACGTGGCATTACCATTTAACTTGTGATTTTTATGATTATAATTAAGTAAAAAAATAATCATTGTTTTTAATTTTCACGCCGAGCATTAATAATAATACGTAACTTATAACAAAGATACTGATAATAACTTTTTTTTTATGTCTAGTTAATTGTTTCATTAACAATCTTCTATGCGAGTGTACACAAGACGTACACATATTTTTTTTATAGGAACTACTGATTTCATAGCGTGTGGGGTGAATCGCGGCAGTCTCTTTTCAAACTCCTGATTCGGATCACAGTTTGATCTTGGGGTAAAACAGCCAAATTAAAAAAAAGATTGATGCGATTCACTCCATGGGCAAAATATTTCGTGGTGTGAATCCATATACGAATATGGACTCTTAATTAATTTGACTAAAAACCTTTTCTTATAAAACAGTTAAGCTATAAAGAAGCTTACGTACTGTAAAATGCGGGGTGACCGCAGTAAGGTTATTCCTTTATTTGCCTCATAAGCCCACCCACTTGTATGGAAAGATAGGAGGTTCTAAGGTATTAAGTTTACTAAACGTGAAATTTATAAAATAATATTATTAACATAAATTCTCGTAGGTGTGACTTATAAGGAACATAAAATAGATTCACGCCTATTTTCCAGACGGAGTAGGCAGAGACGTTTTATTTTATAATTAGTACCTAGATCTAATGACTCACTATTGTTACAATGTCCCAAGAAAATTTACTCTACACAAATTCACTTTCAGAACTGCAGTTCGACTTAAAAGCATAACAAAGTCAAAGTTTGTAGTATATTACTGAAAACTTCTTTAACTTACCATTTTCCTGCGTTCTTGAAAAATATCTGTATAGTAAAGTCATCCTATAAACATAGTTTAAGTTCAAGTACAAGAACAAACTAACTAAATAGTAATTGACAGGCGGGGTGGGGCAGTACGGCGGGAGACGGCGGCCGAACTCGGACGAATAAAGGAAAACTTGTACTCTTTGAAAGCGCGTTCACAAACACAACCGTCATCGTCCGATAACGCGATGTACGCGCTCTCAGAGTAAAAAGTGTTTGATTCAATCGTCCGAGCTCGGCCGTCATCGTCCGAGCAGACTTCGGCCGATTACGGATCAGGTGTAAATGAACCGTAAGAGTGCATGCGACTATTTACACTATGTTGTGTGTTTGATGTCGATACGGGTCAAAACTTTGGGTGATCCATAAAAAATTTGTTCGGATTCAGGATGAAATTTGTACCAGAGAGGTAATAAATTAATTTAAAAAAAAAAAATTAAAACCGACTTCAAACAACACCTACATGTTCAATCCTTAACTAAAAAGTAGAAAATAATATTTTAATTACTTCATAGCAAAGAACATTAAAGGAGACTCAACGCAATCCTTGATACCTATAATACTTTACTATTTATAGTTTTTAATCAGTTATTTTGGAGTCGGTGCCAGCCAAGAAGGATCTTTAATTCTGCCTTTGCAACAAACTTTTGAAATGCACGGGGCGGTAATGGCACGCGTGGGGGATATGCCTGAGTGCACTACCCGAACGCGGTCATACTCGTGAAGGCAGACGTCATTGATAGTTGTGTTCAGATATACATAAAAAATTTGAGGCGCACTTATCTGATTCCGTTCGATTTCTTGTATTAAATCTATATTTTTCATTCATATATTAATAGATTAATCAAGAAGGTTTTTTTTGCTAGTAGGTAGGTTATTTTTATGAATGTCATTATGATCCTTCTTGGCTGGCACCGACTCCAAAATAATTGATTAAAAACTATAAATAGTAAAGTATTATAGGTATCAAGGATTGCGTTGAGTCCCCTTTAATGTTCTTTGCTATGAAGTAATTAAAATATTATTTTCTACTTTTTAGTTAAGGATTGAACATGTAGGTGTTGTTTGAAGTCGGTTTTCATTTTTTTTTTCTAAAAATAATTTTATTTTTAAACTTTTAGTGGGAATTAATTGTGTATAAATATATTCAATATGGGTAGACTTCCTAAACGTGCTGCGCAAATAAGACAGCGCCGCCGCGGCGCCGCGCCGTTTGAAAGAAAGTAGAGACGAGAGGTAAGATTGTAAATAGACATATAAGGTCCTTGTCAACACTTTCTCGATCGCTAAACCCTAAATCCCAGAAACCACAAATCAAAACAAAAAAATGATGATCTACCAACAATAAAGAATCATCAAAAATCATAATTTAACTGACCGAGCAATCGCTTAACAGATATACAAAAAATAAACAGTGGTGCTGTAAAGGCAGGTTCAGGGCCGCCCGTTGCTGTTGTAATTTCTCACGAACATAAGACCTCCAACTTGGCTTAACGACTACCTAATTATAGTGATAACCATAGTCTACTGCTTCTAAAGAATGAGGACGCTGCAAATGAAATGACACAAATGGTCACTCATCCAGGGCCACTTCGTTCTAACAAAAAATGAATAAAAATCACTTCGCACTTGTAGCATGGACATGTCAATGTCACAAAATTCGTCGCAAAAGACATCGATGTGTTGCTTTACACATCTTCACTTCTTGCATACGTTTTGTTACAAAATATAAAATTGAAGCCAAACCACTACACCATTCTTTATAAAAAAAACATGGGACCCCATTTCAGAGTATACCCTTTCAAATAAAAGAAGAATTTTCCAAATTGGTTTATAAATGACCGAATTCTGTCGTAACAAACATACAACCACTGAACCATTTCTTATAATAAAAAAATGGGACCAATTTCAGAGTATACCCTCTCAAATAAAAAAAAAAAATTTAAATCGGTTCATAAATGACCGAGATATGAGGTAACAAACATACAAAAAAAAACATACGACCCGAATTGAAATCCTCCTTTTTGAAGTCGGTTAAAAAGCACCCAATACCAAATTAGTTTTTAAAAGAATAATTAAGTGTATAATAAAACAATATAAATAGAAAGATATTGTTTATTTAAATAAATAAGATTAATTAATAACAATTATCAGACAATTTAGTTATTGTTAAACTTATTAAACAGTTATTAATTCATCTATAAAATACAATTATTACATTAACATTTATTTCTTCTATTGAACAACCACATGCTTGATAAACCGTAATGTGAAAATGCTCTGAGAATCAAGAAAAACTGTTTTAAAAATAATATTTATTATTTTTATTATAAGCTTTCACAAAATATTTTATATTCACAATTTAGGAATGTTATAGCTGTGCTCCACGGCTTCGTCTGCGTGTATAATATCTTATGTATCCCTCGGCAACCAGACCGATTTTCGGGATAAAAGGTTCTCTCGTCTCAGGCACCGAATCTATCTGCATACCAATTTTCATCAAAATTGGTTCTGTCGTTCAGGCGCTGAGTAGTAACAAACACACACACAAACAAACTTTTGTAAGTATAATATTAGTAGAATAAATACAGTTTTACAATTAAATGGATTCTGTACTTACAATGATGTAAATTGTTAAAAAAATGTGATACAAGAAAGTGTTATGAGCTCAATATTATATTTTATTTTGAACCTTGTCATAATCCTTTTTCTGTAGGACATAATTAATAAAGAAAATAGTGCTTAAAATGTTAACACTTAGGTAGTACGTGAAACATTTTAACGCTTACAAAATATTTCTTAATATTTACATGTTTATTCACAAAAATTATACTTATACATTAATACGACATATCACAAATTTTGACAAATATAGGTACAATATTTACAATTCAGCATTGGTAGGAAGGTAAATAATTAGCGAACAAAATACATTTAAAGGGCGCTTATTTCATACATCATTTATTTTTGACAACAATCTAAATCCAGAGTTTCAGAGAGCAAAGTTTTATTACAATCTAATCATTGATTACAGCATGCATCATGGACAAACATGCAACCATTGATTTCTATATTTATAAAGGCGTAGGTATGCATATTTTTGCTTAAATTAATTTAATGATTTCAATAGAATAATATAAACTTAAGAATTAGAAATACATAAAAATAAACTAAAAATAATTGACTGCCTCCGTGGGGCAGTGGGAGCGTATACGACTGCTGTGCACTAGGTTTAATCCCCACACGGGACAAAAATTTGTGTGATCCATAAAATTTTGTTTCGAGTCCGGGTGTACTTTGTGTCCGCTAAATGAAAGTTTGTAAAGTCCCCCGCGACACAGAGCTTGTTCCTTAGTGCGGGAGTTGTCAAAAAAAATGCTAAAAGTGGGTAATTATTAAACATTATTAACAACGCATTAGATATTTGAATGAATCTAAAAGCAAAAGCAGTGCTCCTCTACAAGACATTATAATGAAAAGATTCCCATTTCCGAAACCCTAAATGTGTGCCAGTATCTTAGGTACTGCTCTTGATGTCACTGAAAACTATACTTATACTTAAATATATTCTTTTGTTAAGATACGTTGTGTTTAAATATAAAAAAAAATAATGATAAATCTCTTATAAGTTTTCTAGGGGACAATAATAATCTTTGCAAAACAATAATAAAATCAAATCACCATAATTGCCTACAATTGCAAACTTACAGCGTATTCGGTGAATAATTTAAAGAAACGCTCGACAGCTATCTACCTGTATATTATTATTTTATTGTATACATTTTATTCTATTTTCGACGTCTCACTCAAGTTAATAAAATTTAATTTATATTAACGTCTGACGTTACAGATAGTGAACATGATCGATAAGAATACACACATTATGTTTTAATTAAAGCGCCCTTAATACATAAGAGCGCTTATAAATAACATGATACAATTTTAATTAGAAAACCCGAGTTATTTTTGGTGTTTGGTAATTATTTCTCATTCATATACTATTACTATTAATATACTATTGTTCTATGTAATCTTCTTTCCAGTCGTATCTTTATTACTAAAGATCATGTCCGCTTTGATAGGTTTCTGGCAGCTTTTTACTAATATAAGAGGACAAAAATGAATTAAAATTGTTCTAGATATAACATTTTAATACAAAACAACGAAATGATGAACATGTCGTATTTATAAATATTTAAAATACGAATAATAATCTTCATTGCAATGAGGCAGCATAGATAATTATATAAATACTTAAACTATAAATATCTTTAAATATAAACTGCAAAGTCATAGCAGCAAATTCGTTCTAAACTCCGTGAAAACAATTATATATAGCACATTCGAATTTAATATTCACTAGAATAATCACAAATTACAATGTAATGAAACACTTCAGATCAACGTCATAACGTCTAAACACTCATTTTTAGTTTTGAACTCTGTCTGTTTAAGTTTATAGTCCACATTCGCATATCACCGATACGCTGATAGAGTCTTTTACTCATAAAGTGGCTGTGTTGGTCCATTGCACTTTGAGAGACCCGTTCTGGCCCACGTGATGCGGTACAGGAATTGGCTTCCTTCTTCGCCGGTCTCGATGACCTGACGACAAATACAAGATTGTAGACATAAAAAGTTTTAAAAAGTAAAAAGAAAAACTTAAAATTATTACTAGCTGACTGAAAATTTTAGAATAATTAATGTAACTCGGGAGGTAGTCCGATTTTCTAGATAAAATTTATCCCATCTCCGTTCACTTACAAACACACACACAGACACACGCACACGCACACGCACACGCACACGCACACGCACACGCACACGCACACGCACACGCACACACTCACACACACACACACACACACACACACACACACACACACAAACTTTCATTTATAATATTAATAGGATTTAGAGCAGCAAAAACGATACAGTAGAAAAGTAATGTCGCGGTACATATGTCATTGTGATGTAGACACACACGGTTGATACACATAAGGTTTAAGATGGCTCACAAATTGTAAAACCATAAATAGAGAAATATTTAAAACGGCGCGTGCTGTTAAGTATTAACTTAAACTTTGCTAACTTAAGCATGAATGGGCTGGAATGATGGATGAAGTAACTACTCTATCTACCTGATGGAAAGTGGTAACCGTAACCTATAGAGACGGCTGTGTTTTCCAAGCATTGCTAAAGTAATAATGCTTAGAAAACACAAACAAGCCGTTGCCGACCACGGAGAAGGGGGCGAGGAAGGAAAAGGGAAACGGAAGAGGACCGAGGGGGTATTTAGGCTGCGGCGCTCTCACTCACCAAGCGAAACACATTAGTATAAAAACTAATATTCTTACGTCGATCTTCTACTTTTCCATAGAAGATTGACGTAGATAAATAGTATCTGTATGACTGCATGGTGTTATAAGTGAGGCAGGCAATCCAAACAGTTCCTTGGATTTTAATGGTTTTTCTTCTTTTTTCTTATCCGTATATTATGAGCGACTATTTTTTAGAACTGTTTTAAAAATGATTTCTACACCATAGGCTACGAAACCACATAAAATTAGTTAACACTTTTCGGGACAGTAACGTCTATGGCCGTGATGACAATAAAACATCTATTGTGTCTACAAGTGTCCATGAAAGGGTTAAATTATTGACTGTCTAGTAAATACATTTAATTTAACACATTATTTATTTATTAATAAATAATTAAATATATTTATTAATAAAGAATTAAATAATGTGTATAATAATTGTATTTATTTTTTATAGAAATTGATTTACTAATTGAAAAGTATAACTTGTGATTGGGACTTTAAGAGCAAAATCGTGTCTGAAGTTTATAAAACTTATCATAATTTTCGAACAACTTTGATTGGATAACTATTTTCGAAGTACAATAATAATTATAGTCCCTGAAGTGTATTAGTCGAAGAGCGAATACAATGCGCTTGAACTTAATTAATTTGCAGCAATGATTGCTTTCGAGTGCGTTAGTATCAAAGACTTGTCTTAGCACTAACTACATGAGTACTATGTTTAATGGGAGCATATAATTAAATAAATATGTTGTTCTTAACTATATTTGCTTGAACAATTTATTTGTATGTAAGACAATAAGATATACTATATTATTAAACTTATTTCTTAGTATTTCTACATTGTCTCACCGCCAATGACAGCAAACATTTAATTCTTAAAGTAAATACCACAGGCGTTGGTCATTTCTCTTTGGTCAAAAACCCACGATATTACAGAACATAGAATTTAAACAAAATTGTCAAAACCAGATTTGTTTCAACAATAATTTACTAACAACGATGTGTAATTTTTTTCATGAAAATAATATAATAATAATACACAATATCTCAACACGACGCCAAAATAATTTATTTTAATTTATTGTAAGTAATTGTTTTATATTTATTTACAAAAATCAGACGTTTTATCTTTAAGATACTTGTATCTTAGCATTCTATAAATACATAACTTTTTTACAATTCATTGTAACAATGTAATTGTTAAGGTACAATTTGTATAGTCTATCAAATGTCATGGTGTATTTTCGTCCGTACGTTTTTATAAACGACATAAGAGCAAACGAGGTAGGGTACAGGTCCCTGGTCCATGAGATACTTTCTAAGCAAGAAAAAAAAAAAAAGAACATTGCTAACGAAAGGGAATGAAAAAAAAGAAAATAGATGGAATAATAATTTGGGCTATCCGCTCTCATTTCGCTTATTAGGACGGTTTCATCCGCGTTAAGTTACATCTTTAGTTACTGCTTTGCTCGTGTCATCAGTAGCGTGATATTACATAGCGTATAACCTTCCTCAAGAACGGGGCTATCAAATACAAAAATAATTACTTAAATCTGACAGGTAGTTTCAGAGATTAGCGCGTTCAAACAAACAAACAAACTCTTCCGCTTTATATAATATATAAATAGATAGTATAGATATAAATATCGGACCTAATATCCGAAACATGTTACTACACCGGGCAATAGGATTGAGTTCAAAATTTCACTTCCCACTTGAAATTGAAATGATTGGTTAAATTCTTATCCGGCCATCACATAGTGATACTACTAATTTAAGTTGATAGAGTTAATACTTTTCGGTATGACCCATTCATGCTTAAATGAAGAATCTCCACGTGGACATACGGTAGTAGGTCCACGCTGGTTTCAGCATGAAGGGCCCGGATCGTCCGGGGAAGTACAACCTTCTCATAGAAGATCGACGTAAGAGTAAGTAGTAGTATCCGTACTACTGCGTTTTGCTCAGTGAGTGAGAGCGCCGGAGTCCCAATTTCCCCCCTTTCCTCTTTTCTCACCTCCCTCATTCCCTTCCCCTAACTCCATTCCCAGTCGCCATAGTGGAGGCCACCATACCAGCAGTTTAAGAAAATGGTATGGTGGCCACCACTTCTGGATTCCCCTGACTGCTTACCATCAGGTGGCGTGGAGTCACTTTCGAATATAAAAAAAAAAAATCTCGGTGCAACTTTACATAAATTTGAATATCAGGAAGTTATAAACATAACAATCAAACTAACAACATAATGCAATAACCGACCGGCGCCGGTTGATTTATTGTTGTACGTTGACCTATATAAGTCGTGATGGCTGTGATGACAGTTGTTAAGACGATCCACATACTTTCCCACATCACGCAGCGTAATGCTGGCAGGCGTGTTCTTGCGTTGTTCCTAAGTATCTCTCTTTGTATACAAATCACGCGTGGTGCAACACACTGAAAACGCATTCACGCACGCACGGTGTAGATGTTACTTTGCCTCGCACCCCGCAGCGTAGTGCGGGGCAGTGTGTGGATCGCCTAAGATACTGGCATCGTCGTAAACACGAGGTCGTGGGTTCGAATCCGGGCAAGTACCAACGTGACGTTTCAAACTAACGCTGAAGGAAAACATCGCGAGGAAACCTGGACTTCTGAGGAAGTCTGAAATCGCTAATCCACCTTGAGCAACCGTGGCGATCAATGCTCATACCTTCTCTATGAAAAGAGGACTTTCCCTGCACTAGAAGAGTAACAGAATGGTATTATAATTTAAAGCTAAGCAACGGTCTTAAGTGGTTACCTGAGTGACGGGTCGTGCGAGCACTGGTGCAGGGAGGGCGGGATGTACGCCGCTTCCCAAAGCAGTGCTTTGTGAACCGCTGCTAAACACAATCCTCACCTTCTAGTCCGTCCAGCTCTGAAATTAAATTGTATCTCAGGAATGCACACAAACAACGCACATTTAAGTAATAACAGTCAGTAGTATTAAAAGTACATCTTGACTTGGAACAAATATTTATGGAGCACACAAAGCTTTGTCCCAGAATCTTGTGCACGATGAAGGCACGAAGCGATGTTTCACAAACGACACAAACTTATTGCTTTCTTTGAACCCCGTTTGAAAACGGTAATAATAATTAAGTGGAATCTTGTAAGTTTTACAAACAACCAGTTCAAGATTATTCTGACTAGAAACAAAGGAATACCGTATTTCTATTGTTGTGTTCCAAATTCAAGAATGTTGTTTTCTTTTTAGTTGAAATGAAATTGAATATCGCCACGGGCAATGGACATCTTTCATGTTTTTTAAGATGAGTGATAGGATGAGTGAATAAAAATAAAACCCCTATAGTCTAGGGTACCATGCATAGTAGTTTAGACAATGGCTTTTGGAATGGTGTCCACATAGGAACGTCAATGACTGCTTACCACGAGGCAGAAGGGAGTCACTTTGGTAAGCTAATTTTACTTATTTGTGGGGTATGGTTATATGTTGCGGGATTCCAATGACTTCATGATAAAACCATACTATAATTTTCTGGTACCAGATTAATATAATAGATACATAATAATACTAGTGCACTAGTTTGTACGGTAGTAGATCCACGCTGATTTCAGCATGAATGGGCCGGATCGTCCGGGGAAGTACTACCCTCTCATAGAAGATCGACTTAAGAGTAGTAGTATCCGTACTACTGCGTTTCGTTCGGTGAGTGAGAGCGCCGGAGGCCCAATTTCCCCCCTTTCCTCTTTCCTCACGTCCCTCATTTCCTTCCCCTAACCCCATTCCCAGCCGCCATAGTGGAGGCCACCATACCAGCAGTTTAAAACGATAGCTTTTGGTATGGTGGCCGCCACTTCTGGATTCCACTGACTGCTTACCATCAGGCGGGGTGGAGTCACTTTGGTAGGCTATACTATAAAAAAAAAAAAAAAAAAAAAAAAAAATATGACTGTGGGAAGACGACTGGCGAGCCTTGTGGCTGTGTGTACGTTCTCACACAGAATTGCAACGAAAGCACAATGTGTCGCCGAGCCGCTAAGTACATATTCATATAACTAAAGTATTAGTACATAATACATTATACGTGTAGAAGCAAAAACTAAAAATTTAAATAAGAGAAATAAATAAAAAAAATACGTAACCTTATTATTCATATCAAAACAATGAACGTGAGGTTTATAAGGATTCTTTTATCTAGACAGAATTAAAATTGAATTAAAGAACAAGATTTACATAATTTGACATAATAAATTATGGAAATAAAGAAAGGAATTAACAAAAGGAACTAAGCCAGTTACTTAAATCAGTCCACGTTCCTTACAGAATGTATGAGGCACAATTTTGATATTATTCTATGTTATAATCTTATCACATAACTGTAGATGATAACAGGGATATAGGTCTTTGACAAAGGAAAGAAAGAAAGAGAGACAAATAGTTATTACCCTAAGCGGGATAGTCGCATTGGTGACTACAATAAAGGTGATAGTACACAGTACATCTAAGACCACACGGTGAATTTCATTCTTAACTACAGTTCGAGTCTGTTTTATAGTTGTTTAATACTTAAATCAATAAAAAAAATAATCGAAGCACAGCAAATTTAATAAAAACGAAACATTTCCTGAAATCCGGGCTATTATTAAATTTATTCGACATTTTTTTAGGGTTCCGTACCCAAAGGGTAAGACGGGATCGTATTACTGAGACTCCGCTGTCCGTCTGTCTGTCAACAGGCTGTATCTCATGAACCGTGATAGTTAGACAGATGCAATTTTCACTGATGATGTATTTCCGTTGCCGCTACATCAACAAATACAACAACAAAAAAATATTTAAGGGGCTCCCATACAACAAACGTGATTTTTTTCTCGTTTTTGCTCGATAACGATAACAGGTTAGATGCTTAAAATATTCACATACTATTTAAGTTTAGTTTCACTTTAAAATAAATAATTACATAAAAATAAAGCAGATATTTAAGTAGGTCTCTCATACAACAGACATGATTTTTTTGCCGTTTTCTTTTTTTTTTTTTTTTTTTTTTTTTATTAGGGAAAAAAACGGATACAAATGATCTTATAGTTTACAAAACATAGATAGTACATAATCCAGAAACATTTTCCACAGATAGTAATTTTCATAGATAATGGTACGGAACCCCTCGTGCGTGAGTCCGACTCGCACTTGGCCGGTTTTTCTTTAACTCGAATTTGAAACATCTCAATTAACAAACTAAATTTAACAATCAATCAGGATGGTAATTAACATTTTACTAATAAGAGGAATAAGAAAATTAAGGAATAGATAGACAACATCGGAGAATGTATGTATCGAACTACGTAATCAATGGGTTCAGCGATCTAATAGGCTGAAGGTTGCCCTGAAGCGGATTGAAGTAGAAGTATATTATCTTTGTTTGCTGTAATGACGTACGTGATAATACTTACGCAAAAGGTTATTCTTGGATAAACTACGTTCTGTTTCTACGCCTTTTAATAGGCCATTTTCACAAAAAGGGAAATTATTCTCATAGTTCGCATGTTTTTTAATTAAGTACCTAGTAAAGTAGAGGGATTTTCTTTGATTCAGTTTATATATGCCAAACCAGAGAATGATAAGAAGGAATACCTTAGTTCTGTGGCTAAAACCATTAAGGATATACTATCGTAAATATGCGACCGACATGAAATAGAATTCAGTAAAAGGTTGAATATAAGTTATATTAAATTCCCAGATGAGTAACATCGTAGCGTCTTTTTATTTAGATAGTATATCTGACAGTGAACTATATTTGATTTTCAAATCCTTCTTCTAAATAAACGAATCACAATTATGCAGAGAGTACGGCATAAAGGTTTCCTGCATTGTTGAATAAATTAAAAGGACCCTGGTGCTATTTCAGAAGTGTTGAACATAACCCAAATTTTAGTTTAACTCAACAATTATTCGGTATTGCGGTACACATGTGTTGGTTGTCTGCCAAGTAAGGTAAATTTATGCGACCACAGCTCGTATTAATTGCACGAACAGAAAGTTTTTAACTTCTTGGAGTTTTTGTTAAGTAGTTTAATGAAAGTAAATTGAAAATAATATTGATGATTTTTTTTATTTAAATATATTTTAAGATTATAAAAATAGTGGAAGGTGAAGAAAATCTAGAACATAAGTATTTATTACCCAATGACAGCTACTTCGCTTTGATTTTTGCCCAACTGACGCAGTCAAGGAGAGTAATGTTTTTTTTAATAATATCATCGCTGTCGTGGTAATGTGAATAATGTACCCAATAACGATACTTACTACAAAACTCGTAAATACTTGTACGTAATTGTTTTATTGATTCTTGCCAAAATAAAGTCAAACTGATTTTTCGTTTATTTAGCTTATAAGACATGAACATGAACGTCTTAACAATTATAATGTGGCAATTGAGACAAAAAACTTAAAAGTAATCATAATCATGCAATCAACAGCTTTATTCACCGTGTATCCTGTCTTATATTCTTATAGCAAATGGGTAGACCATTAGTGTCATTGTCAAGTTTTTTGTACCTAGGCCACGTTCAATTTAAAAGTAAAACAATGTTTAAAACGTGATTGGTTTTAGAGGCGCTATAAATTCGGTCCTGTATTTGTTGAACTGTAAAGCCGTCTCGAAGCAGTTACTTACGGCTATATGTGGCTTGTATAATTTGCATTTATTGGTTATTTCATTCATCCAATGCAGCGTTTATTCCGCTGTCCTAACTCGAATGTATGTGTCCGGAACTAAACCGAGTGGTTTGTGTCGAACATTTTTTTTAATACGTTACATTCTATATAAATACATAGCTTTAATCACCGAAGGGGTTGTGTTTAACCACCCACTTTTCGCCATTTTTTATTTTAGGTCCCATGTAACAGTGGGCGAGTCTGTTGCCATAATATATTATATATCGAGTACAATTTTCGACAGAAAAACCCAATATCTCTTTACTCGACCCGGGGATCGAACCCGAGACCTCTGCGTGGATGTTAGATTCTACTGCCCGAATAAACCGATTCATGCGTGTAAAGCATTATACATTTTTTAATCTATTCTATTAGTATTTATGCCACTTGTCCAGGCCTTCTGAAATTAGCAGAAAACATCTAGGTCGATTGGGGAAGTATCTCCTATCAACGAACTCATTTGATGTTGTCGTTGTATTTGATTCGTTTTGGGAATGAGAACATAGGATTCCTAGCTATCGTCTCTTCCCTTTGAAAAGAAAGAAAATACTTTTATTTGGCACACAGAACGGCACACTTATACTTAACATAAGAGTACAAAAATAAAACTAAAACAAGTAGTAAAAGAAAATAAATAAAAATAAAATAAATAGTATAAACTATAAGGATTTGGAAGTTTAAAAATAAATTTTATGCTCACTGGCAACACCACATCTTCCGCCTTTTATTTTTCTTTATTCCCATTTACGACCACCAATGCTTTGTTTGTATTACTACTAATATCACATTCGCGTCAATAAGCTAGTACTTCTACTTAACATCAGGGGGACCACTAGTTTGTCAGTAAAATATTATAAACAAATCTTAAGTTATACTCTCTTAAGGCCGTCAGTAGATACAGTAACACAAAAATAGAAGTATTTAGTTAATATTATCTTAAGAAGGTCAATGCTAATAATACTAAGGGTTATTGAGGCAAATTAAATAATATAGGTATCTATCAAATAAATCAAACCGAAGTTTTCAAATGAATTACGTTATGGACTTGGAAATGAAAACACAATTAATTAGATGTTCTCTATTACGTCGTGTTCACGCCTATTTAATCAGATATAGGTACGGAATGTGGACTAATCTATACAGAGGCCCTAGACAAGTGGCAAAGATGTTTATTCTATTCATAGAATAGATTACAAAATGTATGGGATTGACATAAGCTAACGCCAACGCTAATGTCAAAACCCATACATTTTTTTATCTATTCTATGAATAGAATGGAAATTTACGTACTAATCTCTGGATCTCCCAGTCCCATTGAATAATTCTTTTTGCATCTGATAGCCTAAATCTTGAGGAATGTTATAGGCTCTGTAATATCGCACTACGAGCCACGCGAGCTGTACTTTTTTTTTTTTTTATAGTATAGCCTACCAAAGTGACTCCACCCCGCCTGATGGTAAGCAGTCAGTGGAATCCAGAAGTGGCGGCCACTATACCAAAAGCTATCGTTTTAAACTGCTGGTATGGTGGCCTCCACTATGGCGGCTGGGAATGGGGTTAGGGGAAGGAAATGAGGGAAGTGAGGAAAGAGGAAAGGGGGGAAATTGGGCCTCCGGCGCTCTCACTCACCGAACGAAACGCAGTAGTACGGATACTACTACTCTTAAGTCGATCTTCTATGAGAGGGTAGTACTTCCCCGGACGGTCCGGCCCATTCATGCTGAAATCAGCGTGGATCTACTACCGTAGATCAGCGTGGATCTACAGTAACCAAAGATGTAAAAAAACGCAGGTGAAACCGCACTGCGGTTAATAAATAAATTAATATGCTTATGAAGGTAGAACCTGCATAAGCCTACCTACAACCTATCGCGCATATTTAAAGTTTCCGTGGGGTAGATGTTTCATTAATAGACACTAAATAGTTTCATTATTATTAGTAAATAGCTACCCGCAGCCCGGTTTCACTCGCGTTAAGTTATATTTTAAGTTACTGCTCCTGTCGCGAGTAGCGTGATGTTACATAGCCTATAACCTTCCTCAAGAACTGGGCTATCAAACGCAAAAAGAGTTATTTATATCCGATTGGTAGTTTAAAAGTTTAGCGCGTTCAAACAAACAAACAAATTCTGCCGCTTTATATATTAGTACTAGCTTTTCGCAACACGGTTTCCCCTGCGTCTTTGGTTACTGCTCTGCTCCCGTCACCAGTAGCGTGATTTATTTATTTATTTATTGATTCTTCACAGCTGACAATGATTATTACAATTCAGTACAAAGAGACAGTACGCCAATAATGAAGAATACTTTTACAATAGTTAAATTAAATTACATCGGTGACATTAGGATGTGCAGTGTCTGTGGGTATGTGTGTGAGTAAGTGTTGTGTACCAGTGGCAAAGAGTGTGCGTTTGTGTGTGAGAATAACCGTTATGATGACTGTTGTTGTGTAACTTTGGTTTTTTGGGATATAATCTTTATGATTTCATTTCTGTATGCGTTGCGGTTGGTGTGAAAGGGATCGAGTGTTGAGAAGTTGTCGTTATAAATATCTGGAATGCGCACAAGCGGTGACATTTTATAGTACTTTGTTATTGCTGGTGGAGTTGCCAGGAGTGGGGTATGTCTGGTACGACGTAAAGGTACATTGAATTGTATTTTTTTCAGTATATTTAAGCAGTCAAATTTGTTGTTCAGTGTGTCGTACAAAAACAGCATGTCCGCCAATTGCCTTTTATCTTCTAAAGTGTCTAATTTTTGATATTGCAAGGAATCCCCATATGATTTGTTTCCTAAATGAGCTTTATAATTTAGGTGTTTCATGAATTTTTGTTGGATTTTTTCAATTTTGTCAATATTTGTTTTATAAAAAGGTCGCCATATAATATTTCCGAACTCTAATATGCTCCTTACGTAGCTGAAGTAAAGTACCTTCAGATGTTTCATAGCCTATAACTTACCTCATGTACTGGGCTGTCATACGCAAATAAATAATTAAACAAATATTTCTTAAAGCTGACTGGTAGTTCCAGAGATTAGCTCGTTCATACAAACAAACAAACTCTTCCACTTTATATGTATATTAGTTTAGATAGATTTACAGAAGCGGTGCGTGAACAAGCATCTGATTGACTGCACCGTTGGTCTAGTGGTTAGTGTAACTGACTGCGACGTCGGGTGTCGTGGGTTCGATTCCCGCGGAAGGCAAATATTTGTGTGACGAACATTTGTATTTGTCTTCTGTTTGGGTGTTTTCTATGTATATTAAGTATGTATTTACAAAAAAAAAAAAGTACGTATATGTATTATATTTCAATTATCTAGTACCCATAACACAAGCTCTGCTTAGCTTGGGACTAGATGACGATGTGTGATAGTGTCCACATATTATTATTATTATTATTATTATTATTATCTTAAAAAACACACGTCACTATATCAGTAGTTTAACACGATTGTTTTTTTAAACGGTAAAACTTTTATAAATCGTATCGTTTGTTCAGTGAAGGCGCCATCAACGATATTTTTTTTGTTAATTGTCTAGATTGCAACCAACTTACATGTATGTTCATCATATTATGTATTTTCAAAAGTCACGGATATAGACTTCGCACTGCAAAATGGACAAATCATTATTTTCTGTATTTTTTATCTCCCAACCAATTAAACGTAAGTATAACAATGGTATGCTAAATATGACTCTGAGAGCCTGGATAAGTGGCATAAATGCTAATAAAATAAAATAGATTAAAAAATGTGCGTTTTTTTTTTTATTCTACCACATTCACACAGCGCTATCTAGTCCCAAATTAAGCAATTATATTTGCTTGTGTTATGGGTACTAAACAACTGATATACAACATAAATACATTTTTTTTTGTAAATACATACAAAGATAAATTACACCCAGACACTGAACAAACAATCATACTCATCACACAAAGTTTGGTCCTGGGTGGGAATCGAACCCACGAGCTCCGGCTTAGCAGTCAGGGTCACTAACCATTAGATCAACAGGCCAGTCAAATATTAAATATTGACATTAGCTAACGCCAATATTGTCAATCTTCAAACAAATAATAATCTATTCAATTTTATTTGCACTTATCTAGGCCCTCTGGTAACAAAATTGGAGCAATCAAGTATTTCGAACAGCTGTCAATGACGTCATGATAAAATGATTTATACATACAAATCATTTAGCGATTTGCTAATTGTCAACATAAATAGGAGTTTTAAATCAAACAGAAGTATTATTTTTGTCACCCTAAATAAGTAGCAGATTTATATTATCTGACAGAAGTATTTTTTTAACCTACAGTGGCAGACGAGCGAGCAGCCCATCTGATGGGAAGTGGTAGCTGTCGCTCATGGACTTCTGTAATACCAGGGGATCAACGAAGCCGCACACTACCTATATAAAACTCGTATGCAGAATGACATGACGTTATAGCGCTCGGTATTTCGTTTCAGATTTTGCAAGTACGTGGGAAAAATAAACGCTTGAAACGAACACAAACGGTACGGTAGTAGATCCACGCTGATTTCAACATGAATGGGCCGAATCGTCCGAGGAAGTACTACCCTCTCATAGAAGATCGACATATGAGTAGTAGTATCCGTACTACTGCGTTTCGTTCGGTGAGTGAGAGCGCCGGAGGCCCAATTTCTCCCCTTTCCTCTTTCCTCACCTCCCTAATTCCTTTCCCCTAATCCCATTCCCAGCCACCATAGTGGAGGCCACCATACCAGCAGTTTAAGTTTTCTAGGCTTCTGGTATAGTGGCCGCCACTTCTGGATTCCACTGACTGCTTACCATCAGGCGGGGTGGAGTCATTTTGGTAGGCTATAATATAAAAAAAAAAAACAAACCTCGTTAGAAGAGATCGTGATTTCAATAAAAGTGTCTATTGTCATTTGAATAACGAAGAAATAAACTAAAAGTTTTATTTATCAAAGGTAAGTTTAAACTGGTAAGGATTTAATTAAATCTAGAGAACTTTATTAACACTTTTCTATTGTTTAGTGTGCATTTATCAAAATATTAAGAATATCTTTGTTACTGACTTAAGTAAAGCCGTTGATTGTTTTTAATTAACAATCAGCGTAATGCTTAACTTTGCTTGGTTAGATGTAAAATACGTGTAAAATAAAATATAAGCGAAGGTGGACCGATGATCTTTTAAGGGTGGCGGGTAACCGAATGATGAAGGTGGCTCACGACTGGCCAAGATAGCGAAAGTTTGGCGAGGCCTATGTCCGGACATAGGCCTCCTCGAACGTCTAGTCGTGGACGTCTTTTGGCTGATAAGAAAATGCAGACAAATAAATATTACTTAATATATTATTCTGAAAAGTCATTTAATTTTAAATATCATGCTATCTTTTTCATTATAACATATATTATAGCATCAGAACGACTATTCAGTTTAACTTTCTTTTACCAAAAATATCTTTCGAATTGTGCAGAATGCCATTGAAATTATAATCCAACTTTGCGCGACTGTGATTAAAATAGTAATCCTTTTAATAGAATTGAATGCTATATCAATGTCCATAAATCTTTCAATTATTGACCAAAATAACCAACTACTTAGAGTTCATATTATTCAAATAAGTATTAGAAGTCCATTCAAAATATAACTAATATTTATAAATTACACTTACCCCCAGTTTCTGAAAGGCTGATCAACGAAAAATTAACTAACCACCTTCAATCTCATTTAAAGTACCAATTGGTTGGATGAAAGTATGAATAATTAGTTCTTATTAAACACGTAATAAAACTAATTATTTATTTAGTTATTTTATTTTACAGAAGGCTTACGGACTAACATAACATTAAAAAAACACATACATATTAAAAATCGCAAATTACAAGCCTCCACAGGTATACATAATATATATCGATTTTGCATGCGTGATATAATCTATTACCTATTTATAAAACATAAAAGAAAACAAAATCATAGCTATACATTTTAATTTCTTCATCTAGGTCAAATCTGTACTAAACTGCTAAGCATTTTTAAAGTAAGAATCAGCCAAAAGCCGTCTCAAGGTCGTCACACTAGTGCAGAACAAGTCGATATCATTGTCCCGTAGCAGCCTATTAAAACTAAGTGCAGTTCTTATGGAAAAGGCATTACATCTGTAGTTGGTGGAAGCGAATGAAACATGTAGCAAAGGTCGTTGGCGATAACATAATAGATCTGTTGATACGTTAGCTACGAGCTCAGGACAGTCAGTGTGGCCATTTGCGATATTCAAAAGTAAACTCAAGTCACTAATTTGGCGTCTTATTTCTAAAGGTAAGAAATGGTACCGTTTACAACGATAGTCATAGGGTTGAAACGATAGTCAGGTTATAAGTTAATTTTTGGTTGATCAACCTTTTGAAAACTGGGGGTTAGTCTTCTCTAATGTATAGTCGAACATAAAATTTCTTAGAGTCTAATGTCATTTGCATATCACAAAACAATAATGTCTATTTTTGCTTGCAAATTCTCAGTAAAGTGACAGCTATCTCTGTTTTATTTAGGCTTATATAATTTTAATTTTGATGGATTTTTTCTCTAAAAGTGGTAAAGCAAATATGTGGTCGACTATACCGTGTACTTAAATACTGCAATTATTTTTCTTTCTTATAGGTATGTAATTATCCCTAACCTAACAAAAGAAAATAACGAAATTAAAATAAAAACTTTAATTTAAGTACGAAATTTCGTTTGAAACGTTCCTATTTAAATATTTATTATTTCTAAAAGCAAATCTTAATTTGAAACTTTTTTGTTTTCTTTATAATTAACTAACTTTCCGCGGCGCGGATTCACCCGCGTCTTTGCTTACTGCTCTGCTCCCGTCACCAGTAGCGAGATGTTACATAGCCTATAACCTTCCTCAAGAACTTAGCTATCATACGCAAAAATAATTATTGAAATCCGTCTGGTAGTTCCAGAAATTAACGTGTTCAAACAAACAAACTTTTTTGCTTTATATAATAATAAGAGTATACAGATTTGTCCTTGCTTTTGTAATTTCACGTTTCAAAGAATTTGTGTCTCAATTAGCCTGGCAGTAATTTTTTACTATTCGCAATTTCTGTTCTTACGTTTTATAGCCTGCCTGCTAATGCGCTCTATAATAAATTGGAGGATGGTAATTTCTCATAATATTAATAATTAAAATAATATTAGGTACAGATGTTGTAATGATCTATTGAGTTTTAACAAAAATATATTTGTTGTTTCATCTTGAAGATATTTAGACATAAAAGTCTGTTAAAAAAAAGGAGCCTGCCTTAGTCACTTCTTTGCCAGTTCTTCTCATGGCCCTACCCTTCGTCAGCGAACTGGCTGTAGGTTAATTGCCTGACATTGTGTAATTTTAACATTCATACGTGTTAATTCAATTAACCTAAATGAATATTATTGAGTTTGACTTGACAGACGGATTGGTGATATCACATGTGACCACTACCAGTACTAAGAAGGATCTGAATGCATTAGTTAAAGAATGTCTACCTGCGATAACATCTTAGAAAACGGATCATAACATGCGTGTGCAAATATTAAACTTATCAAAAACTCTACAGAATATATATTTCTGAGCAACTTACTTGAATTGAACATATAATAATAACAATATTGGGTATCGATTTCAAATGCTTCTCTATTCAAATACGAATAAAATTGTTCAACGAAAAAGATTCTTTTTACAGTGTAAACTTAATTATTAAAGTCCCGTATTTATTTAGGCCTAAGTAATTCTTTGACAAAGATAATTTACAGAATTTTGTCTACTAGAAGAGATTTTATTAGATTATTAAATATTGACATTTGTTTGAAGCTTTTGTGTTAACTCATCTCATTTTCAATAAACATTTGTTGCTTTTGTGATCAAAAAGTGATTCAATATTTAAGTGAAATGTCGTCTGGTGCGAAATCAAGATATCTTATTATTATAAGTAGCTATCAGTTATAACCGTTAGTTATTTATTGTTAAATAAATAAATATATTACTAGATTATTGTAAAATAAACTTTGTTTACTTAGACGCCAAGGAGCAGATTAAACTTATCAGAAAGAACAGCTTATATCAGACGGACTACATATCCGTATAATACGATAGTTGTTAACATCGTTGTTATTGTTAAATAATACCAGCCTGTTTACTATCCCACTGCAGGGCAAATGCCTCTTCTCATATAGAGAAGGTATGAGCATTAATCACCACGCTTGCTCAAGGTGCTTTGGCAATTTCAGAGTTTTAAGTCCAGGTTTCCTTATGATGTTTTCCTTAACCGTCAGTCAGAAATGTCTAAGTTAAACTTAAAAGTGTATGGTATAAAAATCACATTGGTCTTGCCCGGATTCGAACCCACTACCCCGTGTTTACGAAGCGGGTGCCTTATCCAATGGGTCATTTCGACTCACCTATTGTTTATTATTTATATCGTTATTTTTTATTTTAAATTTAATCAAAGAAAATAAAAACTATGTGTAGTGCATACCATTTGTAGTAAAAACAACCTTTCAGACACACCTACGCTGGTGCCATGTTTAGCTTATTAATTCGTACCATAAGTTTGACAAAAATGTTTTTATTTTTGCTGCTTTAACAATATTGTCTGGAGCATTGACTTCTAAAGGTCTATTACTATATAATGCAAATACTTATCACACATTTACCGTCAACACATTTCAATTGAAATAGTTGAAACGATCATGTTATCGAAGAATTCCTTTGCAAACATTATGCGTTTTTAAGATCTCTGTAAGCAATGTATATTCTATGAGTATAACATTGCCGCAAAATAAATAAAATGGTCTTTGTAAATGGCACAAAACGGTAATATTATTGGTTTATGCGGTAGTATATTTATTTTGATTTCAACATGAATCCGAATTAACTAGAACATTATTCCCATAAAAAATCGACGCATAGTAAAATATATTGTTTTTCGAGCGCACCAAATTACCCTTTCGATTCCCTATTTTCATTGTTTTTCTATCTCCGCTCCCTTTTTTCGTTCAATAGTCTACAACGACTTGTTGTATTTTAAATAACACAGTCATGTTCATAAACTACGCTTATTACTTAATATGTGGTAGCATTGGTTTGTTCGCTACTTATACTACAAAATTGTCTAAAAAGACATGTAACATGGCTTTTGGAAGACGATGGTTTTTAGAATGGTGGCCTCCATTTCTGGATTCCACTTTGCTTACCATCAAGCAGAGTTGAGTCACTTTGGTAGTCTAATATAAAAAAAATCATTTGCATTCGTAATATTAGCGTAATAACCTATTAACGTACAAAACCTGCTTACCCTTGGACACTTGGTTACTCCAGTTAATTCCAAAGAATTATCCTCTAAAAGGTTTGAAGTAGATTTAAAATAAAATTATTTCGTTTGAAGGCATTGATGGCCACACGTTACTCGATATATCACTGGCTAATCGCTAAGATTAAAACGTCTGCACTCAGCGCACTAAAATTTTAGTCCCAAATCCTTTGTGGATTAGGTACCTAGTTGAACGAGTGTTTGCAGTCAGTGAACTCATATCATTTCACTAATAGGTACGCAGTTCAACATATGATTTTACTACATTATTCGTAAATATATGCATTTTACTATCAGAATTATTAGTCTATTATAATTCAGTGTTGGAATATTTAAATGTATGGTATACTTAAATATAGATTTTGATATGCCTACAAAATTGTTATCTTCTACGATGTTAACTTTGAGTCAGATTTTGAGGATATTTTTTGCTTAACAATTTCTGCGTGTCTGACTTGCATACGAACATTATACAATGTTTAAAAGCAATTACGCCTCATGAGTGGTAACGTCGAAATTGTTGTGTCATATTTCGTAGTTTTAAATTTTATTATTTAATCTATATGACCCTAAAATTTCAACGTTGCCACTCATGACGCTTAAACGCTCTTGATGTTTACAAACTGTAACAGAAATACCCACACTTTATGAAAGTTTCAATTACAGTTCATGAGATAGGCACAGCCTGCTGACAGAAGAACAGATAGGCTAACAAATAGAGTTTCAATATCACACTTTGTGTAAAAAAAATCTTTGTGTTAAAACCCAAGTTATATGGACACTAACTTAGTAAGGAAGGTCTTACCTGTGCGTCCAGTGTGGCTGCCCCTAATCACACAGGCTGTAGCATCTTGACTGGAACTTACTGGCGGAGGAATCGCCTGCTTACACTCCAATTTCTCAGAAAAACATGCTCTGAAACAATATAATAACGTTACTGTGCTAAGTAAATAGATAACATGAAAGCGAGTCTAAGATGAAGCAAGTATGCTGTAGGTGTTTGTTGTTAAAAATTGCCATAATTCTGGTGAAATTTTATAAGTTTAATCTTTAAATTCCATGTAAGAAAAATTTAATAGAACTCAATTACCTAACAAGTTGAAGTCAAATTTACTGAATTTAATTAGGTAGACAGCTAAAATATTTAAATTCAAATAGTACACAAATTAATTTTAATATTACGGTCACGTTTCACTAAAAGGCGAGACCTAACATTAAAATAACAATAGGAATTAAATAAAATAGGATTGTGGTACAATTAGCTTTATAAAACTTAACTTAGTAAATTAAAGAGATTTACAATTCGTGGATGAAAAGTTAACTAAAATAGTTGGATCGCTAAGTACTATGATGAGTTAGTTCATCTGTTTGTAAAATTTGTGTGAGAGAGAAAGTGCGTTGGGGATTTATCGGGTCTTGTTATGTTGAATTAGAAATGTTAGAACGAATGGATGGGTGGAATTGTAGAGCCTCTTGCAAACAATAAGGATAATAAGGAGTCTGCCCACTACACCGTACCATACTATGACCGTGCTATGAACGTATGAGGATCGGCAAGCAACACGATACGCTCTACTATGCGCACTAGAGCGTATTATTATATTCTCGTCGACAACTGTTAACGATCCTTGCATGACAGGCGACGGTTCTGGTC
The DNA here is from genome assembly GCA_963082885.1 of Parascotia fuliginaria. NCBI lineage: Eukaryota > Metazoa > Arthropoda > Insecta > Lepidoptera > Erebidae > Parascotia > Parascotia fuliginaria. Next base: position 18,513,867 of record OY720175.1, read on the forward strand.
GGTGACAGAACGGTCTAGTGAACATAGTCTTATACTTCTTAATACAAAAAACATTTTTTTATCTGACACGTTCATAGCACGATCATGGCATGGTAAGGTGTAGTGGGCATACTCCCTAAACAGTCATTTAATCTAGGGGAATCATGTAAGGCGACTAAGTGTAATAATTATATTGTAAAAATACTTAAATCTTTTGCCATTGGTACGCAATATAGTATGCTAGCCTCCAATTTCATGAGACTTAATATAGCTGAAGATACAATATTATAAAAACCTTTAACAGGGCCAATAAAGTCTCATCAATGTCTTGAAAACAATGAAAAGTATTAAATATAATAACGAAGAGACTTAAAAAGTAACTCAAAAATAAATAATGTTTTAATAACAATCATTATTCAAACAATATCAATTGAAACAAAAGTTTATTATTATAGAATATTTAAATACGAAGAGAAAAATGGACAGAATATTGTGATTGTATCTAAAATATGATTGTTTTCACGAATGATTTGTTCCTTATACAAACATAATAAGGCTTTGAATAAAACTCATTTTTATTGTATTTCTTCTAATATTACGCTGTTTTACATCTTTTTGTTGCCTCCAGTGGCAGACGAACCAAGCCTATCTCATGATAAGTGGTAACCGTCGCTCTGGAGTTGCAATGCAAGGGATTACACAAAGCCGCTGCTTACCGTAAAATTAATGCTTTTTCTCAACCTTGTCACTAGTTCACTAGCTGCTTTAATCATTATCTAATGACTATCTTTCCGCGGCGTGGTTGTACCCGCGTCTTTGCTTACTGCTCTGCTCCCGTCGCCAGTAGCGTAATGTTTCATAGTCTATAACCTTCCTCAAGAACTGGGCTATCATGTGCAAAATGAATTATTTAAATCCGACTGGTAGTTCCAGAGATTAGCGCGTTTAAACAAACAAACAAATTCTTCTGCTTTATATAATAGTAAAGATGATTCAAACATAAATTGACTGCCTCTGTGGTTCGGTGGTACTATGTATGGACTGCCACGCAGAGGTCGCGGGTTCGATTCCCGCTCAGTGCAAATATTTGTGTGCATGAACATGTCTATTTGCATTGGTCTGGGTGTTTCTATGTATAATATGTATGTATTTACAAAAAAAAAAGTATTTAAGTATGTATATCCGCATTCTAGAACCCATAACACAAGCATATAATATGCTTACTTTGGGTCTAGATGGCGTTTTGTGTAGTTGTTGAAATATTATTAAATATTATTATTATAATAATTTATTTAAGCAAAGGACACTCTGGACATGGGGCTTCCTTAACAAACTCCAAAGGAGCCGATCGGAAGACTGCGACGAGCGTTTTTCGTAATATATCACGTTGTCCATCTTGTTGGTGGAAATCTTATCCGGCATTATCTGTCTTTTAAATTGTAATTGTATTGTATCAATTAAAAAGAGAGAAGTTCCTATAATATTATATAACTAATGCTTCGGCCTTCGTGTGAAGTTTCGTATATCTAGTTCATTTCCCAGTGAGCTTATTACTAAGTTAATAAGGATGCCAATTTCTTGATTTATGACCGAACTTTGCGGCATCGTGTTCCGAGAGATTTATATACCGTCATGTTTTTATGTATAATCAGATAAATTTACAACATTTTTCTCTATTATGCTTGTTCAAGATACAGCTAAAATTTAATTAGAAATCTGCATTTTGTTTGATAAGTGAGCGTACTATCTTCTCGGTTTTCTACGCTTCGTCCATGTCTTGGTTATGTTTTCTTTACGTTATTATTTGAAATAATCAAGGAAGAAAGCTATTTCTCAGCTCATATGAGATTACTCTAAACACTTATCATCAGCAGAATCATATCTCGATCATAATAACAATATATTTCGTATAAGTAATAGCAAATATTAATAATGTCTTGTGGAAAATTAGTTTCTCTCGTTTTCTTAATCACACTTGATTTAAATTTAACGTTCACAAATTTACCGTCTTGTTGCTCTGACACACGTGTAAAATTATCGACATAAATTTCTCTTCCACAGTATGGAATGTAAAAAATTTATGGTAACGATGATATTCACAAGATTGTAGAGAAAATCAAGTTCATATTTTTGGGTTTGTTATTTTTCATTTAAGTTCAAAAGTTGCTGAAGTATCAAAAACACACAAAATGTAAAGTATATAACTTTTCGAGTTGGAAAAATATTTGTGTGTATATTCATTTTGTTTAGTGTTTTAGATAATTTGTTAGTTAATATCGATGTCAAACATGCACATTAGTTTTATGCATAGTAGGTATATAATTTGTTTATGCTGTAATGCACAGATAATTGTATTTACTATAATATTTATTCAATCTGTTGCCACTTAACGATTATCAAAATTTAAATAATGATAAGCAATTATTTTTTATCTCAAAGTGATTTAAAAATACTTACATAAATACTTGACTGGCCTGTTGGTCTAGTGGTTAGTGACCCTGACTGCTAAGCCAGAGGTCGTGGGTTCGATTCCCACCCAGGACAAACCTTTGTGGGATGAGCATGATTGTTTGTTTTGTGTCTGGGTGTAATTTATCTATAATATGTATGTATTTACAAAAAAAAAATGTATATAAGTAGTATATCAGTTGTTTAGTACCCATAACACAAGCAAATATAATTGCTTAATTTGGGGCTAGATGGCGCTGTGTGAATTTGGTAGAATATTATTATTATTATTATTAAATATATTGACTTGTTTCTTTGGCCTGAGACAAGCTGTATTAGACTTGGACTATCTATCTTTGTTGAATTTAAAGAGACAAGTAATAGAAAAAAAGCAACACTTTATTTATAAAGGTTAACAAAGGAAATCGCCCCAAAATTAAAATAAAACCTATGTAAATTGAATCAGAGTTATAGCTAAATAATAAAGGGTTGTTATTTAAGAAATACTTAAGGACTACTAATTAATATAATTGAAAGTTTATACCTTTTATACTTTGCACACATATATTATTAGCACTTATAGCGCCTTCAAATTAGAGTCGACAGGAAGCGCTGCAGTAGCGCTACTGTGGTGCGTTAGCCGTGCCACTACTAGTTTTCATACAATTTCTAGAATCGCAGTCGTAGCACCACTATCATAGACATCGCCACAGATAGTGGCGCTGCGACTGCGCTTCCAGAAATTGTATAAAAACCAGCAGTAGCGCGGCTAACGCACCACAATGGTGTCACAGCAGCTCTTCCTAACGCCTCTAATTTAAAGGCGCTCTTGTACTTTCTATTTTATTTTTGATTCTAAAAACTCTTATAACGAATGACTCAATAAAAAAATGCTTTTTAGCTTACACGCAGCGAATACTATTTTTTATTCTTTAAAGGCTTTTGAATTCAGCACGTAAAGTTATGAAAAAGATTCAATATATTATAGTATCAACTTATCATTTAATAATATTGTTATGGGATTTAACTGCATCTTGTGATAGAATAAAAGCATCCATTACCATTTAAGTAGCCTACCCGTTGGGATAGCTATGGGTACTCTCATTTGGGAACCAAAACATGTATTTGTTATTGCTTGAAATATAGTACGTGATTTAACATTATAATATGAATTGACTGTCTCCGTGGTTCGGTGATAATGTGTAAGGACTGCCACGCTGGTTGGCAGTCCGTACACAGTATCACAGAATCGCTGGTTTGATTCCCGATCAGTGCAAATATTTGTATGCACGAAAATGTCTATTTGCATTGCTCAGGATGTTTCTATGTATAATGTTTGTTTTACAAACAAAAGTACTTAAATCCGTATTCTAGAACACATAGCATAAGCTTTATTATAATATTATCAATAATGTTTTTGAACCATAAATTTATATTTTGCATCAACATATTTTATGGTTATTGTAAATTGTCGACTTTTGGTCCAAAACTTTATGTTTATGTAAACACATTAAGTGAAACTTATACATGAATATTTGCAATGGTCTGGGTGTTTCTATGTATAGTATACATACTTACATATACTTACAAAAAAGTATGTATATTTGCATTCTAGAACCCATAACACAGCTATATATTTAATTTTGGGTCTAGATGGCGTTGTGTGTAGTTGTTGTGATATTATATTATTATCATATGAACAACAATAAACTAAGAAATGTTTATGAAACATTTTTGAACAGCTAAAATAAAAATGCTATTTTGATCCTAATTTAATAGTTAGGGCTTTTATAATAAGCTAGAGCACAGACTCTTAAAATCCTTTGTGCATAATTATTTGATAAAGTCCAGTCTCTTCTCTATGTTTTCCGTTACCCAATGCAAATAATGCTCAAAATAAACTTGATAGCTATTTGCTCTCTAAATCAAATAGTACCCAAGTGACCTTTGTAAACACACTGCTAGTAATTTAGTTATACAGTGATATCGGAAATCGTGTGATGCTAAAGTTTTTTTAAATTAATTTCCGTTTTAATTAACACGAGGTACTTAAATATTATGTTATCACAAATTATAGTGTTGTTTTTTTTACAATTGCTTATGACTCTGGTAATTAGAAGCACTTTAATTCAAATATCAAGAAAATTAGACTACTCCAGATATCTATATTCTAATGATCAAGTGTTTCTGATTATCAGATCAAAAATTGTTATTAAAATTGTTTCGTCTACTTACATTGTAGGTAACTTTAGGAACAATAGAACAAAATTAAAGAACTTTACATTTGAAGTAACAATTATGTAAGTTTTGCGTTCGCTATTGAAGTGAACGTATTTTCTATCTGCACAAGAAATATAAATTTAAACACACATAAATTTACTCAACATAGCACAGTATGTTTAAATTTATATAATCAAATAAATAAAATAAATAGCGCTATTAAAGTCTTAAACGATTTCGATTCATGAACTTATTCTTCAGTTAATGTTAGTGATGCGCGCGTTTAAAGCTTGATATTGTAACGTTACAAACGTGATTATTGCAGAAAACAATTTTCTTGCTTTTAAACAGTTCAAATTCTGAGCATATATACATACAATGTGGCGCTGAACTTAAAATATGTGACTGCTAAGTGCAAACGTATGAAAGTAAGTATTAAACTATTTTATGATATTCTAAAAAATAAGCTGTATAAAATTGAATGGATGTGTAGAAACTTAAGTGTAAAAATAAAATGAAATAAAATTTTAAATATGCCATTTAAAACGTCACGAATGCTTTGTCTGGTATTGGAAGACAGGCGTGAGCTTAAATATGTGTAAGGAGGTATAAGGTGTAAATTTCTTGTTATAATAATATAGTTATAAAAAATAATTACCTTGCATACTGCTTGCTGTAATAATAATAATATATTCCACCACATTTACACAGCGCCATCTAGTCCCAAATTAAGCAATTATATTTGCTTGTGTTATGGGTACTAAACAACTGATATACTACTTATATACATTTTTTTTTGTAAATACATACATATTATAGATAAATTACACCCAGACACAGAACAAACAATCATGCTCATCACACAAAGATTTGTCCTGGGTGGGAATCGAACCCACGACCTCCGGCTTAGCAGTCAGGGTTACTAACCACTAGGCCAACAGGCCAGTCAATGCTGTGCTTAGTTAATGTATTAAATTCTTAGAACACTAAGGCTAAGTTTAATACGTCTGTCCTATTGTGATTTTTTTTAAGCATGAATAAATTAAATAACTAATACTCGTACTAAGGTCAATTTTGTAGAAATTTCAAATTAAGGTCACTTTCTAAATCGTTAAAACTAAAAACAATTACTAACATAAAATATCATTTGAAACAAAAAATATTAAAATTCTAACAGAATAGCTTAATTATACCCGTGTTCTACAACTCAGTATTTGACGATCCATTTGGTATTACAGGCAATTGAACCGAATTAATAATCTTACGGTTGAAACTGTTTTATACAAAAGAGCACTTGGCTCCTTTTGCCAATTAGTTAATTAACGTCTTACTTAACCTTTTATAAGCCGAGTATTTGTCTGTTTTGTCTTAAACATTTGCAAACGGTAAACAATTTGACAAACAACTTTGTCAGCCTGAACTCTCTAAATCTCTCTCTTTGATTATATTTATATTAATAATACCAGCCTGTTTACTGTACCACACGGAAAGGAACAGGCAAGGAAAAGGCCTCATCTCATATAGAGAAGGCGCAAGCATTAATCACCACGCTTGCTCAAGGCCAATTGGTAATTTACTTTTAAGTCCAGGTTTCCTCACGTGGTTTTCTTTCACCGTCAGTCAGAAATGTTTAATATAAACTTAGTAAGTACATATGATTTGAAAAATCACATTGGTACTTTCCCGGACTCGAACCCATTACCTCGAGTTTATATTGATATTTTCAAGAAGTACTTAATATATTAAATTCATATGTACTAAGTGAATGTTACGGTACTTACTTAGTCAGGTTGACTAAAACCACAGGCAACAGCCTAGTTTAAGGAACAAAGGTAAACATTTATGTATCTCCTTTATGTGCAATAGCCACTGCTTGTGTCATTGTATAAATCTATCTATACTGTTATATAAAGCGGGAGAGTTTGTCTGTTTGTTTGAACACGTTAAACTCTGGAACTACCAGTAGGATTTGAAAAAATATTTTTGCGTATGATACCCCAGTCCTTTAGATATCTAGGATGAAATTATCTAAGCCCTGTAAAAAAAATCAAAGATAGTTTGGCTGCTTCTATTGTTCGGTGGTACTGTGTACGGACTGCTACACAGCGGTCGCGGGTTCGATTCCCGCTCAGTGTAAATATTTATGTGCATGAACATGTCCATTTGTATTGGTCTGGGTGTTTCTATCTCTCTTTAAAAGCAAAGGGGTTTGTTTGTTTCATTGTTTGATAGCGCTAATCTCTGGAACTACCAGTTGGAATTTAAAAATATTTTGTTTATGCTATGTAACATCACGCTACTGGCGACGGGAGCAGAGCAGTAAGCAAAGACGTGGATGAAAGCGCGCCGCGGAAAGTTAATAAATTAATGAAAATACATCACATATGGTACTAAAAAGCAACTACTCTTACTCAGTTTTGATAGCCTGAATCTACCCACTAAGCACAGACCTCTTTGGGTTTGTACCAAACAGTCTTATTCACAGATATAGAAAATCTATATCTATGGTCTTCATATTCCGCCTGTGACGGGTGTAATATCATCCGATCATTTCGCTGCTGGATGCAGTTTTACTTTTGGCTAAATATTAATTGTCATTGTCAAAAGTTACTCACCTGAACAATTTGCAGTTTTTAAAGAGGCTGATGAAGGCTTGCCTAAACTTCCTGTTCATGAAGCAATACGTGATGGGGTTGCAACAAGACGAGCAGTAGGCAAGCAGTTGCAGAGAGACCACACCCCTAGGTCCCATAAACTGGTACAGTTCTTCTGGATAAAACAAGTAGATCTGAAAAGAATACTGATGGTTAATCTTCTTATCGAGTGGTTGGTGGACAACCTAGTGTTAGGATGTGTTCAGGTCACCCAAAGAGGTATCCGACTTGACCTAACGACTGTTATCAACTTGGTAACAACCGGGACCGATTTTTAACGTGCCCTCTGAAGCACGGATGGTTAATAACATGAAATTAGGCACATATTTAAATGTAAATTAATAACTAGATATCCGCCCTCGCTTCGCTTTAGTATCAAAAGTTTAATTCGGTCTCACATCAAACACCTGCAGAAAATATCATAGCAATAGTGTCGTATTGGATCGTTCAGATTTAGGCGCTTAAAATATAAAAATTTTAAAAATGAATGAAAGAATTGTTGTACTAAATGTAGTCTATGTTGTTACCCGTCTTATTTGTACTATTAGAAAGGTGAAGGAGTTTTTTTTAAATTGACTGCGTAGATCTTAAATCAAATCTTTTCTCTTAAAATATCAGTTAAAATATAAAACAAATACAATCATAGTTCAAAGAAATATAAATTGAATCAAATGTGACAATATCATGGTTTACATTATTTAATAATCAATTTATTATCATGCAGCCTCCCATATTAAAGCAACCGCATTAATAATGCCAATGTTAAAATGAATACCTACTATTCCAGATTTATTGAATCATCGCTAATTGTGAATGTTTACGTGCGGATAGGTAATATTTTATGTATTCATTCGGCATTCTCTAAAGCAAAATATGGCTTTTGATGCTTCAAACTTTTATATTCAATACCTTTTTTATATATAATAGCCTACCAAAGTGACTCCACCCTGCCTGATGGTAAGCAGTCAGTGGAATCCAGAAGTGGTGGCCACCATACCAAAAGTCATCGTCTTAAACTGCTAGTATGGTGGCCTCCAACATGGCGGCAGGGAATGGGTAGGGAAAGGGAATTAGGGAGGTGAAGAAAGACGAAAGGAGGAAAATTGGGCCTCCTGCACTCTCACTCACCGAAAGAAACGCAGTAGTACGGATACTACTACTCTTACGTTGATCTCCTATAAGAGGGTAGTACTTCTCCGGTTGATCCGACCCATTGTCATGCTGAAACCAGCGTGGATCTACACCGTGGTACCTATATGATCCTTCTCATGGTAAGTGATGACTTTCACTAATGCGCATGACTGTGTTCTTCAAACAACAGTGTTTCACAAACAGACTACAACACAAAAAGTCGTTGCTAATAAGGGAAGCAATACGAAAAAAGAGATTGGGGATATATTTAAACCTTCAGTGCTTTATCAAATGTAATGAAAAACATTGTGTTCTTAGGTAGAGACGAGAGGCCTTATCGTTAAAAGCGATCTCTTTCATCTTTCGTGGCAAGGTTTACCTTCTAAAAATCTATTATTATATATATTTGATTCATTGCAATTACTATAATAATTAATTTATGATAAAGAGGTATGATTTGCGTCATTATTATTTTACAATAGATATTCTGCAAATAATGGTTTTGCAGTTATTTAATATGAACCGGTGTTGATCCCAGGTTAATAATTAATATGTTATTATGAACGATATGCTTATAAAATACGTATTGTCTGCAGTTGACAAAATTGCCAAAGTCAGACTTAATTCCTCTAGCGATTTAAGAGCGTTAGCGTTAGCCATAAAATAACGCTATGGAAGTTTCTAATGTATTATTTGCATATAAACAGAACTGTAAGAATTATGGTTACTAACTTTTTACGTAATTCTTAAAAGTGTTTTTAAAACAATTTTAAAATATAGCTCCAATTAAATGATAAAAATTGAAAACTACGGCAAAATGACACTAAATTGCGACGTTGTGACTCTTATGTGTCAACGCTCTTAATAGCTTTTTTTCACTCTTCTCAGTGTACTGTTATAGGGACCCTTTCAAAAGACTTTTTAAAAAACACTTTTTAGATTTGAAGGACGTTTATTACGATAATTACAGAAACTAGGGTCAGACCGCAAGCGCTACGACACGGTTCAAGAGTTCAGCGCAGACTGAGGTTCTCTTGGTCTTCACTGTATAATAAAGACTACAATATGCTGACTTGCGATAATGAGCAAGTCGCGGTTGGCATTTCTATGTACATATTGGGTATATAACACCTCCCCCTTTAAGAATGAACTTAGCGTTTTATAAAGAATCTAAGTTCATTTAAAAACTATATTTTAGAACTGACTTCTAATATTTGGTTGTGGGGTTTCCTCCATTGTATCAGAGCTGGATACTGAGATTTCACCTAATTCAATATTATTGACATTGCTAGTTGCCGATTGAGTTTTACAAAATAATGATTGTATGCGCTTGCTGTCTGATTTACAATAATAATAGAGATTACAAGCAATTAAAGTTATGACAATAAAAATAGTAAATAAACTTAAGCTAGAGTAATGTATCCCATATTTAACTATGTGCGGTGTTTCTATAATTTTGTCTAATGTATTAATGGAATTGGTTAAGATATCTTTATTTGTATTTATGTTATCTAAATCGATGTTTTGGAGATAAACAGGAGATACATTATTTTTATACTTATTGAATACATCTATGTTACAACAGGAATCATTTATGAGACTAAATTCTGACATTACTATTGGAGCTGTTATGTTGATTACATTATTCCTTGAATTCAGGATAGTGGATTTACAGTAGCCCGTACAACCAGTTGGAATAGTTAATATTCCTGTACCATTTATATTAATTTCAGATGACCCTAAATTCGGGCAGTCCAACGATACTTTTGTAGGTTCTGATTGTATAAAAAGCCACTGATTATTGGATAAAATTTTCCATATATCTAAATTACCATAAACTAGCATAGTTTTACACTGTTTTGGAACTTCGTTAATAACTTTTGAAATTAATTCACTTTCACAGGTTGGTTTCGCGTCACTGTTGAAAACACTTGTTATTTCACATATGAACGTTTCGGAAGATACTGTTTGACATAGTTTTAAGTCTTGTAAAATACAATATTGAGTTTTGTCTTTGGTCATTGCAATATATTTAGTGTCTGGTACAATAAAACTGAAGGAATCTGGTTTCTTAACATTATGCGGTATAGGTAAAGCGAATACATGAAACAGAGTGAGCTCGTTAACATGAACTAATGGAATTTGTAACACAAATATTATTTTTTCCATTGGAAAAATAACAAACTAATTTGGAAACATTAAGTAAATTGTGCATATGATTCAGTTCCAATGGTATAGGTAATTCGATATCATTAGGTAAGTGTCTATGGTTGTCGACAAGTTCTCGGTAGAGTTCAAATGGTGTTATAACAGCAGGATGCAGAATATTTTGACTGCTAAACAAGATAGCGTTTGTGATGTCTTCTAATTGGCATGATAAAGTAAATATTGAGGTTGATAATCTGTCTAAAATTATATTAGTAAATGTTTGTAAGTGTAGTTCGTTCATCGAGGACGAGATATTCTGTAATTCTACCGAAAGGTTGTCGATGGCCTTTGATAACAAGTTTTCATTGGATTTAATTTTGTTTAGCGTGTTATTATATGATACAATAGTAGAGGTTAACACAAGAATGTTTTCTTTCATCAACGAAGCTAACTTCACTTGGTTATTCTGTACTGATTCTAAGGCTTCATCATACCTCAATCCGTCATCTTCGTCTAGAGTTCCAAAAATTGTCTTTAACACAGTGCCCATACCACCTATCCAAGCACTGCGTTTGGATCTATTCTCTATTAGGTAAGAAATGGATGCGTATTCCTTTTTAACGTCACGGTGTCGAGCAATTAGGGGTTCTAACATGTGTTCTGGTGCTGATCTGTCTAATATGGGTGATTTTTCAAATAAGTCCTTGGACTTAGTTATTGTAGATTCAATGTTTTGAATATGGGTACCAAAGTTCGAGATATCCAATGGCATCAGCACGTCCAGCTGGCTACGGTAAATTTTTAGTTCTCCCAAGTGGTCAAAGTAAAGGCCTGAGCTCATTGGGATGGGTTTTACATAGGTTGCTTGACTTCTTGTAATAGCGCTGTAAGTAATTACGAAGTTCTGTTAATATTACCTATTTATGTCTCCTGTTGTATTTCTCTATACTATTAATAATACTAATCTAACGTTGTCCTATCTCTTGTTCTTATGCCTAAGGTATACCTACATATATTATGTAGATTATGATTTGTACATAAGTACTTAATATTTTATATCTATATTTTAAGCTTCGTTATGCTGTTCGGCTAGTTTGACCTCGTCAAAGTGGTGTCGAACGTGACGTCTATTAATAAGTAAAGATAGCGTATTGTTACCATGCACTTTCACCACCTTGTAAGGTCCTTTCCAAATTGGTGATAGAGCTTTACGTGATCTGAGGTGATTTTTAAGATAGACATAGTCACCAGTTTTGTACTGTACTACTCGACTACGAGTGTCATAATAGTTCTTTGAATTGAATTTGGATTGTTGAATGTATTCCAGAGCCTTCTCTCGAGTGTGTTTCAGACGGTTCTGGAGCATTTTGACATATTCGGGATATGTAACACTAGTATTTTCATTGAATACTGAATTTGGTATATATGGTTTGTGACCAAACATAAGTTCGTAAGGAGAATAATGTGTGGTGCAGTGAATTGAACAGTTATATGCCAACATAGCGGTATAAACATATCGAGGCCAGTTAGTCTGGTCTTCATTGACGTATGATTTAAGGTATTCCTTCAAGGTCGAGTGGCTTCTTTCAAGAGCACCTTGAGTTTGGGGATGATAAGGAGAGGACCACAACTGTTTGATTTTAAGGAATTCACATGTTTTCTTAAATAATTCGGCGGTAAAGTTTGTACCTTGATCCGTAAGTATAGTTTTAGGAATGCCAAAGATGGATATGAAGTGTATTAAGCATTCACTTGTTTCTTCTGCTGTAATAGTTCTGAGAGGATAACCAGTGGAAAATTTGGTAAGGTCATCTTGTATGGTAAGGATATATTTTAGTTTGGCATTGCCGGCTTCTGGAAGAGGTCCTACGATATCCATGGCAATGCGTTGACAGGGAGCAGTAGACGTACTTGTTATTTGCATAGGACTACGATTGACCTTTCTTAAGACTTTGTTTTCTTGACAGGCTTTACACTGTTTTACATAGGATTCTATGTCACTGCGCATCCCTTTCCAATAATAAGATTCCTTGATCCTATTATACATACGAGTAGATCCTAGATGTCCTGCAATTGGGATATCATGATTGTCATGCAGGATATTTTTGATTTCAGTGGGAGAAGGGTATATTATTTTATTATGATATACATTAATTTTTATAGATGTTCCATGAAATAGAAAGGTAAGCATGTTATATATTTTAATGAAGGAATGTTTTTCAAATGGGTTTTTAAAGTCGGAAATTGCAACTTCGTTACTGTTTTCGATGACTAGGATTTCATTTTTAACACTTGTTAATGTCTTGAAAATTTCGGGATAAGTTGCTTCATCGAAGTGGTTTACTTTTGTGAACAGGAGATAATAGACTTTGTTACCTGACATGATTCGTTGGGAGGTATGTAATTCTCTTTCTTTATTGAGTATGTCAGTGGCGTTCTCAATGTTACTAACGATTTCTTGGACATAAGGGTTAGATTCATCAAGATCAATTGATGTAGGTACGATGATTATTTTAGAAGTAGACTTAAGTAAGCTTTCGTTATGCTCTATAATTATGGTATCGTAAGTTGTATTTTTATTTGCAATTGATTTCAGGAATATGGTGTAGTCACTAGACGGCGATCCAGGATTGGGACTAAGGTTGGCTAGTGGATCAGTTGGAGGATCAAGAGGTAAGTAATCATTTTCATTTACAGGAGGAGCAGAGCCATCATCTAATGGTATTTCAGTTATCTCGAAAGGTAAGTTTGAAGGAATTGGTTGTGATTCGGTTTCAGAGTCGTCGTCGTCAGGATTGAATGGTTCGATCTCGTTAAGGTCGAAAGATGATGGTGAGTTAAAAAGGTCCATCAGGTCTCTATCAACATTGTATGGACTAGGGTTTTGATAAGGGACAGTACCCGGATTATTGGGTACATTTGTTCTTTGGATAGGGTTGACAGGAAAACGCGATAAGGCATCGGCGTTGACATTTGTTTTGCCCTTTTTATATTGAATTTCATAGTCAAATTCCTCGAGTTTTAATCGCCATCGGACGAGTCTGGAACCAGGGTCTTTGCAATTAAAAAGCCATTGCAATGGCTTATGATCAGTTACGATTTTGAAACGGTAGCCGTATAAGTACGGTCGGAAAGCTTTGGTACCGAAAATAATGGCAAGGCATTCCTTTTCGGTAACGCTGTAATTGCACTCTGCCTTGTTCAAAGTACGGGAAGCGAATGCAATAGGACGATCTTGTCCTATAACGCCTTGGGAAAGGATTGCAGAGATGGCATAGTTAGAAGCGTCGCAGGTTAAGACGAATGGTTGTGAGAAGTCAGGGTAAATTAGAACAGGAGCTGTGATTAGTTTTTCTTTAAGAGAATCAAATGCAAATTGCTGTTCGTTTTGCCAGAGGAATTGTGTATCTTTCTTTAGGAGACTCGTTAGAGGTTTGGCTAATTTGGAGAAGTTAGGGATAAATCGTCTATAGTATGAGACAAGTCCTAAGAAAGATTTTATATCTTTGGCGGATTTAGGAATAGGAAAATCTGACACCGCTTTAAGTTTTTCTGGGTTTGGTTTGACCCCTTCTTCACTTATGATGTGCCCAAGATAGCCGACTTCTTTGCGGAAAAACTCGCATTTATCGGGTTGTAATTTGAGGTTAAAAGACCTAAGTCTCTGGAAAATAGAAGTGAGGCTATTAACATGCCCGGGAATGTCCACGGAATAACAGACAATATCGTCTAAATAAACAAAACAGCGTATACCTTGCAGTCCAGACAGGCAAGTATTCATTAATTTTTGAAATGTGGAAGGCGCATTTTTTAGGCCGAATGGCATACGTGTAAATTGGAAATGGCCTTGGGGCACGGAAAATGCAGTTTTCTCTGCGTCTTGAGGAGCTACCCTTACTTGGTGGAACCCTGAAGTCAAATCGAGGGTTGAGAAATATTTACTTTTTCCTAATTGGTCTAGAATTTCTGATATCTGTGGGATAGGATAGACTTCGCCGATTGTAATATCGTTTAATTTACGATAGTCTATTACGATGCGCCATTTGCGTTGCCCTGAGGCGTCGATTTTCTTAGGTACTATCCAAATGGGTGCTGACCAGGGAGAGACAGAGGGTTCAATGATTCCCTGATCAATCATCTTATTGATTTGCGAATCCACTTCCTTTTTGTGGCATTCTGGGAATCGATAGGACTTAGTATGTATAGGAACAGAGCTTGTTGTACGAATTTCATGTTGTATTGCATTGGTAAAGGAAAGATTGTCGCCCGGGAGGTAGAAGATATCTGAATACTTAGAACAGATTTCAAAGAGGGCAGATTTCTCTTCATCGTTTAAATGGGAAGTCCTGAGTTGATTTAGTACTTCTCTAGTACGGTCTGAAGAGTTACGTGAGATTATAGATTCAGAGATACACGTCTTGATATCTATTGGTTCAATTTTTAACCGGAGATTAGAATTTATAGTAATAGGGCTTTCTGATGTGTTCACGACAGTAATATTGATACGTTTATTATCTTTGACTGCAGTGATGCAGTTAGCAACGAAAACTTGATCAGAAATATGTTGATCGACTATTATACCTTCTTTTATTTCGGGATTCTGTACTGTCGATTCGATGACCGTTTCGGTTCGAGGTGGAATGACATAGAAGGGATCCATGAAGCTAAGTTCTAACGTCAAGGTACCTATCTTCAGTGTGTCTGAATTATAATCGATATTGCAACCAAAGGCCGTAAGAAGGTCGGAGCCTATGATACCATCATACGGTAAGCTAATATTTTGAACTACATGAAATTTATGAGCTATTGCTTCACGTTTGTGTAGTATTAATTTTAATTCGAAATGACCTATGGTTGGTGTTAGTTGATCACTAGCATCGATTCCTTTAAGGTTTACAGGTTTCTTGGTTATATTTGGAGGGATCTGAATAGAGGATTGTTTGAGCAGCGATATAGCAGAACCGGAATCAATGAGGAAGGTTAGAGGAATATTAGATACAGAGGTTTTCAGGGCAATATGCGGGAGTGACCTGGTTAGTTCGATAGAGATTTCGTAAACTTCTAAGTTATCGAGATTGGGTTTAGGAGTTTGAATTTTCGACACAGTGGGAACAGTGGTGGAAACAGAGGTACTAAAGGAATTTCCGTTTTGGGACTGGTTACCCTGTTGTGTAATTCCTTTGGGATTGGATACAGCGGAAACAGTGGCTCTGAAAGAATTTTCCTTTTGAGGCTGGTTACTCTGTTGTTTAATTCCTTTAGGATTGGATACAGCGGAAACAGTGGTTCTGAAGGAATTTTCTTTTTGGGGCTGGTTACCCTGTTGTGTAATTCCTTTAGAAATGGATACAGTGGCAACAGTGGTTCTGATGGAATTTCCTTTTTGGGGCTGGTTACCATGTTGTGTAATTCCTTTAGGATTGGATACAGCGGAAACAGTGGTTCTGGAGGAATTTCCTTTTTGGGGCTGGTTACCCTGTTGTGTAATTCCTTGAGGAATGGATGCAGCGGAAACAGTGGTTCTAGAGGAATTTCCTTTTTGGGGCTGGTTACCCTGTTGTGTAATTCCTTTAGGAATGGATACAGCGGAAACAGTGGTTCTGAAGGAAGTTCCCTTTTGGGGCTGGTTACCCTGTCGTGTAATCCTCTCAGAAACGGATACAGCGGAAACAGTGGTTTTGGTGTCGGCTTTTAACAGACGTCTCGTGCGACACCCTGACAAGACGTTTGGTTGTTTAAATCGTGATCGTCGTTTAGTTGATTAGCGTCTACTTCATCGCGTCCTTCAGATGCGGATGGGCTTTCGAAAGCGAAGTTGACGCGTGGTTGGGCATGGTTGGAACTAGTATTACCGGATTTTGAAGAGTTATTATTAGATTTTTGGAAACGATTATTATTATATTCGCGTTTCTTACAATCGCGGATGTCGTGTCCGTATGCCTTGCAGTATCTGCAAATAGTACTGTCGGCGTTTACTTGTGGTCGGACAGTCTGAGGAGATTTTTGAGAATACCTTTGTATGTTATTAGCTGATTTACCCTTATATTCAGGGTTTGGATTGCGCTTATATAAACTTTGTTGGATACGTTCTTCTGATACGGCTGTGTTGATAGCATCGTTAAGGTTCTTAAGCGATTTACATCTAACTATATTAGAAATTCTTGGGGTTAACCCCATAAGGAAATGGTGCATGGCCAAGTCTTCTATGGCTGCAATGCGACCGGCTAATTTTTTCTGTTTGGTATTGGATATCGAGATTTCTACTAAAAGTTGCGATAGAGACGTCTCCACGCGTAAGGCGTATTGGGCGACGCTCTCAGTGGAACCTTGTTTGCTCTCTTGTAATTCGGTAAGTAAATGTGAGTAATGTTTCCTCTCACTGAATTGCGTTTTAAGGAATTCTTTTAATTGTTCCCAGTTATTAAAATCTTTAATAGAGCAGGCGGTTTCGGCTTTTCCTTGTAACTGGCATAAAATATATTTAAATATCATAGGTTTTTGAAATTCGGTTGCCATCTCATAAGCATTATTACAGTTAACTATAAAGGCGTTCAGGGTTTCCCTATCGCCATTATATGGTTTTACAAATTTTAGAAGGGTATTGATTTCGAACACCGGGGTTTCTGACACCCCTTGTTTGGCTTTATTTGGCTTAGGATCTGATTGGGCAACATTAGGCGATGGATTTTTATCGCTTGTTATAGGTATATCGACATTTATTTTGGTTTCGGATTTAGACATGATTGTTTAAATGTTACCACGATCAGTACAAAATATTCAAGAGTAAAGTATTATTACACACACAGTACAAAGAATCTAAATAAACAGTAGGATAAGTTATAGTTAAGTTGACATTCAATTCATAAAATATTACAGGCGTTAGATTAAATATGATGTGGTTTAGTAGTTTTTTAAAAAGGGAGTCGAATAGTATAATGAACAATGCAAAGATTTAATATAATGCCTGTTGTTCTTAAACAATGACCAAAGACTCACAAAGTTGCGTAGGCGAAGACGATAACGGCGAGTCCGAGCGGAGAATACATTCCAATGCGATAAGCACGTCTGCGACACAGGAAACGGGCGGCGCGACGGCTGCGAGTAGCCCAAGGCTGCCTGATTTTAGGCACCCGGACTGGATTTAGGAATTCGGATACGATGATTGGCGAGATACACTAGTCGATACGTATGGATGCTTGCAGTTGGATGATGAACGGTAAGTACACTTTTAGCACTTCACAGGTAAGTATAACGATTTTGTTTCTATTCTTTCAGGTAAATGAGTCTGCACTGCGCGGCGTTGTTTTAATAAAACACGAGAATTCTGGATACAGCGAGGTTTCGGTTATTATATAGGAAACACTTTCACACCGCGTATTAGCACTGGGGATTTTCGTATCCCACCGCTGCCACCAAATGTTATAGGGACCCTTTCAAAAGACTTTTTAAAAAACACTTTTTAGATTTGAAGGACGTTTATTACGATAATTACAGAAACTAGGGTCAGACCGCAAGCGCTACGACACGGTTCAAGAGTTCAGCGCAGACTGAGGTTCTCTTGGTCTTCACTGTATAATAAAGACTACAATATGCTGACTTGCGATAATGAGCAAGTCGCGGTTGGCATTTCTATGTACATATTGGGTATATAACAGTACTCTCGTTTGTGATCCTCTCTGTCCAATTTATTTTCTCCATCCTTTTCCAGCACCACATCTCGATTGCTTCCAACATATCTCTCTCTCGAAACCATATAAACCAGAAAAATTATCACGTACAATGTTAGATAAACTATATTTTGTAATAAATCACTTAAGTATCCCTGTAATCATTGTGATAAGGGTAAACTATAAATTTATGATGTGGCAATAACCCGAGAGGCACCTACCGAGTTATAATAAATACTTAATTCGTTAAACTAAATATATAACTATCCGTATGCGAAGTAGATTCTAGATCTACCCTCACATTTTTGTCTTTCCACGTACTATCACAAAACACACTGACAGTGTCCTTATTCGCATACGAAGCCGTGACATCGCCACATCAGTCTGCTTGTGACCACGGCCGGTGTAACCTGGTCGAAACTTCAAGCAAAATAAGGTATGTAAATACCTAATGCATGATCGCGTGAATTCCCGTATATTTAGTTCTACTATATCATGCAACGTGAAAGTTTAAAAGTTAATTCGTTAAGTAGCTAAGACAGCTTAGGTTCTGTAATGAAACTTGCAACGGAATTAAACTTTTGGGTATATTATATTGTTTTTTTAACAATAAACCGCGTCGTATTAAACAGTCTATGGTATCTATTATTGTAATAATTAATACCGAGCATGTATAACTTACTGACAAGACGAGGCGGGTTTTACACGGACGATACGGGACAAGAAATTTTAGATATATTGTTTCATACAAAATGTATATGAAAGAGCATATTATGTTACGGAGACACGGACGGGGTGGGAGGCTCACTTACGGTGCCGGGGAATTATCTCGTTACGTATGCAGCTGTCTTCCCTGTAAATGAAAAGCGCCGTGAGGAAACTATAAATAATTTTATAAAAAAGATATTACTGTCAAAGTGCCAATCCTTAAAAACGCCTGGCTCCTATGAGAAGAAGTCTTCAAGCTGCAGTGGGGTGACAACGAGTTGTTACAAATACGAACAGTAACTATAGAAATTATTTACATTTAGTTACCAATATGTCACGTTATTTATTCGCGTTTCTGTGTCACCAAATACAACGTGACCGAAATTCTCAAATATTTAGGGGTTCAAATTTTATCTACCTCCCTATAATCCCTTATATTTGTCTAACACAATAATCCGATATCTGATTTATTGTCAAATAATTCTTAAGATATAAGAATCTCGTGATATGTCTTTTTTAGTATTCGATAATTTGTCTCGAATTAAAGATATTTTCTTAATAAAATTACGTCAATTTACTGCCACGAAGACGAAGAATAGAATATAGAAAATGCTTTAATGTACTTATACGAAATATAATTAACACATTATTTATTATAACAAACGAAGGCGTTAAATGTAAAAACGCTTAATTAATTTGTAACACATTTTAATTAGATATTTTTCAATACAAACGGATTAATCCTCAGTGAGTTTGTCAACGAGGAAATTGTCGAAATAAAACCAAACACCAATTCGTGTGAATTAAGATATAATAGCCTACAAGTAAACTGAGAACGAAAAAATCATTGTTTTAACATAGATAACTACATAAGCTCTCGCCTGTATCCAATTAATGGGGTAAGACGCCATTTGCTGCAATCCAATCATACCTCATTTGTCTCTTCAAAATTCAATAAGCACCCTTAACCGACGCGTGTATATGAAAAAATTATGTAACTTATGTACAAGTAATAAATCAAGTTAATGAATTTTGAAAAGGCAAAGTTATGTTTGGATCGCAGCAAACTGTGTTCTATAGTCTCTGCTTACCCCATTATTGAGAGACAGGCGTGAAGTTATATATGTATGAATGTAAATAATAAAAAACAACATGTAATTTAAATGAAATCATCAAAGTTACCAGTGCATCAACCTGTGTAACCTTCAGCTTTATAAATTAAAATTAGTCATAAATAAATCTACTGCGAATATTTACAGATGTCTATTTGATTTACAGCAAATAAACATGCAAGGTAATTTTATTAATGTAGCTTTAGTAGACACCAATGCAATATTTTGATTTTAATTTGTCAATAGTTTTCTGAATCACTGAATAATTTTATTCATTTAAAACGTATGATCGCATACTATTTTAATGCCTATCAAAATTTATAAACTTTAAATAACGATAATTCTCTAGCGGCAATCATAAAGACAAAATTAGGTTCACAATTTATTCATATTCATTCATTTAATATAATTCTGCTTTATTTAAATGAAAATAAAGAATTAATTTATCGTTAAATTTATATTATTAATATTGAATTTAATTCTAAAAACTAAGATAAATATAGTAAAGCAATTGATGAGACAGCTAACGTTTCTGCTAATGTTTATTGTTCTTAGGATTTGTTGAAATAATTGCACTCAGCAAGTTTATTACTTGGGTCCACTTTACAAATTTAAATTAAGAATCGTGTCAGTTGTCAGATGTCAGCTCAAAAATAACTTAAGAATGACAGTCAAAATGGTCCATCTTTTGTTTTCACGGAAGATGGTTGTCATTTAATTTCATCCACATTTTTTCTATTTTTTATCATTGTAATATACCATTAATATCATCAACAAGAATATTATTCTAAACTTGACGCTGGCAGAAATAGCTGACACAATCGTCGGCTCTGTTGCCAAAAAAAAAGGAGAAGAAAAAGACAGTCAAAATGTCAAATATATATGTTAATTTATTTTAAAAACGTCCTGACTGCACTAAAAAAATGATCTTACAAGTTTGACAGTTTAAAGCTAAATATTAGCAAAATGGGTCGTGATTCAGTTGGTTCGATTGATTGATACAGGAGTTGACTTGCGCCTGAAACAATACATTCTCAGAGTAATTACGGGAACACCTACATTCAATTGTTACAACTAGTAGCTTCGTATGAGACCTGAGGCCCTAGACAAGTGTCAAAGTTTTCTATTCTATTCATAGAATAGATTAAAAAATGTATTGGATTGACATAAGCTAATGCCAACGCTTATGTCAATCTCATACATTTTTTTATCTATTTTATGAATAGAATAGAAATTTTGACACTAGTCTCGCTAGACTAATATTTATGATAGAAAAGATATTAAGAGGCGCTCCTCTTAATATCTTTTCTATCATAAATATTTGCATGGCATGGCCAATAACTTAACCAAGGTAAATAAAAAACCTGATAAAATGATTTGATATTTGATTTACATAGCCTTTGTTTTATTTGTCTAAAATAATATTTTTTATTATCTCAGAGAGGTATCCCATGCCCCTTTTAATATAACATAATAAAAGTTTTTTAGGGAAATGAGGATAAGGAAAGGAGGGTTTCTTTGATCCGTAAATTACGTATGAATAACATCAGAACGATGAACCAAAGCGACATAATAAAAAGATTTCAAGCCACTCTATCGTCTTTTGGGTCGACTGTTACATTAACCTGTGTTTTATTAGTTTGAATATGACAATGTTCTTTGTCAGGTGAAGTGGATTCTGGAATTGTGTTTGGTATTTGGAAACAGATTTGCCTCATGTTTTTTTTTTTTTTTTTCAGTGAGGCACTTGCCTCATGTTACAAGGGATTCAACATGATTGGTGTTATAAACAATTTTTGGTGCTTGTGGTATGATATAATATTATGGACATGCCCTACGTCCCGAAATTTAAAAATTAAAATTAAATAATAAATTTAAAAAAATTAATACATTAGAAAAAGACGACACAATACATACTTTTCGTTAAGCCAAGAGTATTCCGCATTCCCGCTATTGTTCTCTTTCCACAAGCTGTGTTTTGAATCCTACAAGGACGGCAACAACGCGCGTTTGCGCATTGCAATTTTGCTTATTTTGAATTATTGGATATCCGATGTCGTTGATGTAAGTTTGGCAACGTCGCGTTTGCAATGTAAAACAATTCATTTATTTTTATTTTTCAAAATCCGGAATTGTAGTCTAAATCCCGGGGTAAGTCCATACAAACATATACGTTTGCGGTCAAAGAACCAAAATAGCTTTACCTATTCCGACCTTTGGTTATAAACCTATGTTTACCCAGAATGGAATATTATTATCAACCGAAAGATCTCTGCTAAACATATGTCTCTAAGTTATCCGGTTCTGAAACTCATCGACCGATTGCAAGGCACTGTTCACGGATCAATCTTGAGAGAGGCTACGCAGCTTCTTCAATATAATTATTATAATTCAAATCTGAAATGATTGGGCAAGTTGGTACGGGTGCCCTATGCGCACCAAATAGGTGATGTGTTGACAAAAAGCATAATTACAAGCACCCGTAACCGACGTGTGTGTATGAAAAGATTAACGAATGTTGAAAATGCGTAGGAGGTATGTTTGAATCGCATCAAATGGCGTTCTATAGTCTCTGTTAACCCCATTAATGGGAAATAGGCGTGAAGTTATCAAACCACGTTTATACTAAAAGTTTGGCATGTTCAGTGCACTAAACTAAAAAACATAATTGATCACTTAAGAAATTAGTATTCAATTCAAATAAATTCACTTATGTTACTTTAACATAATCAAACTTAGAACTGTACCTAAACAATAAATAAAGTATTTAATTTTAAATCCAGATGAAAGGCCACTGATTTATTACAAAGTCGTTGGAAGTTCACTAATTTAAAAAGTTACATTGGCTTTTAGCCAGCGGTAATGAAGAGAAATAAAATTCTTAAAAGCGTAAGTAAGTGGACCTTGTCGATTTGGCGAAATTTGGGGCAGGTCTATATCCAGCAATAGTCTTTTGCCTGATATGATGATGATGAATCATATTCTTTCATATATACATAACTTCAATATGATGATGATGAATCATATTCTTTCATACATACATAACTTCATGCCTTTCTACCATTAATGAGTTAAGCAGAGACATTGAACGCTAGTTGCTGCGATCTAAACATATTATTTTTTTCATACACACAAGTCGGTTACGGGCGTTTATAATTTTGCCCTTTGTCAACAAAATAAATAATAATCTATACTTAAATAAAGCGGAAGAGTTTGTTTGTTTGAATGCGCTAATCTCTGGAACTACCAGTTCGATTTAAATAATTCTTTTTGCATATAATAGCCTAGTAAAATGTAACATCACGCTACTGGCGACGGAAGCAGAGCAGTAAGCAAAGACGCGCATGTAACCGCGAGGCGGGTTGCTAGTTCAATAATATTAATAATCTCACAAAAATGCGAAAACAATCTAGCTTCTTGGCAGCTTTAAATATTATGGTTTTACAAACAGAAGAAAGAGAAGAGCCTCTTAGTGGGATAAAGAATTTGTATTCAATTTTCCTTATAACCTTCAAAGAGCGTGTATGTCTCGGCGCATTAGTCAAAGTGCAAGCTTTGGCAAGCTAGTTCGAGCAATAGCATATTTATTAGGTAAACGTTCGAACATGAATGAATAAAGATTTCATTTCCTAAAAGCATTTCATACTGCACTAGTTTTTATTTGTACAGGTCAGTGATGGAATTAGATACATTGGAGTTTATCCAAGTGCATACGTGGTAGACAAGAATTGAAACCACCAGTTAGTAAATGTTATCAGGTTAGACGTAGAAATGTAAATTCTGTTATTTTTTAAGCTCACTTCAGTAGCACGGTCTTTTCAGAAAAATATGGCTAAGAATTATACAACTATTAACTACGAATAACGTAATGACATTTACTTAGGGTACTTAGGGTTGGTTCACCGGTATCAAAGTTATGTCTGCCTTATGTAATTTAACTTAGATTCTACCAAGATAGTGTATGTACGTTTACCGCGTTTGGCTTTAATTGGTTAAGAGTTTATAGCTAATCGAAGCACCGAACGTCATAAACTTGTCGATCGCGTTAACGTAAAACAAACTCGCACTCGGCACCTAGACACATTTCACGAACTTAAGTTCTACAATTTTATACAAAATCCAATTTTGAATCCCACTGACTGCTTACCATCAGGCAGAGTGGAGTCACTTTGTTAAGCTAATAAAAAAAGTATATCTACATTATTTTAAGTAATTCTGACTAGTGTAGTCGCTTTTTTAATTCGGTCAAATGATTTTCAATAATATGGAGAGAATAAATTACCTCTATTTAAAATCATAATACGATTGTTATTGTTATATTTACTTATCAAAACGAACCCATTTTTCTAGTGAAAATGGTAGAATATTTTAAATTGTAGTAATAAAAAATTTTGTATAGTAAGTAGTAGATTTGACAAAGAGACAATTAGTTACAAGATCTTACATGCTGTGATTTAGTACAGCCTTCACTGGCTTAATCCAACCGGAGAGGTTGAAGGCAAGTTGCGTACTTGAGACATATCAGTAAATACGCTAAGGGGATACTCTCAGGAGCATATCTTTGAATACGAAAAATCTAATACTTTTCTAAATCGCTTACAGGCAGCAACAGAATAAAATCGAACATACTGATATTATTTTGAGTCATAGGCAAAGATCCAAATAGGATCGCTGAATCAGCATAGTGTGTAGATATTGTAACTAAAAAGACTGACAGAAACGTTGCCAACACCGCGCTTTTATTATTAGAATAAGTACTACGTGGTAGACTTACACCCATTATCTGAAAGGCTGATCAACGATCAGCTTTTAGAAACTGGGTGTTAGTCAGTTATTATCCAATTAACTTTATTTGAATTTATTAAGCCAGACGGGATCTTTATTTCACTGATAATTCCACATGCTAAGAAATGTAGGTAAACTTATCATAATTATGCTCGACTATAAGTAGCTTATTCAAGAATCCATTTATCGTTTCTTGTTTTCTATCTTGAACATAACTAAATAACATTTTGATAACTCGAACTTAAATAAAAATGTACTATAATTTTGCCAACATCAAACAGAAAAACAAATTCACAGTTTACAGAACAAAGGACGTTTGTGGCCCAAAGGCTTTTTTGTAGCCTAGATTACATCTTAATACAGGTATAAAAATGCTATTTACATTTATATAAAGAAATCGTACTACATAATTATAATGATTTTAACAATTGAAATGGCTGACGAAAAACTTCGGATCGTTAGTTTTTGTTTGCAATAGAACACAAGGTTCGTAAGAACTCTAATATTAGTAATACTGATTCAAAGTAAATTGCTTACAAAAACAAAAATAATTGATATAATATGTGCATTTGATGCTGATGACGACATTTTGATTATAATGTGTTGAAATAAACGCATATATTTTAATTTATATTGACATTCATCGTGTATCAAGTTCACCATCACACAGGGACAGTGTACGATCGATGTTGGTTTTGATACCACATGAAACAAAATTTTGTTTAGTTTTAAGTCTTCTATGTATCAATATTTTTAGTCCGTTGTTGATCGTCCGTACAAATATTTGGCACAAGTCCAGCTATACTTTGTGCTGATAATGCGCTTCATAAAATAAAAACTTTAAAAAAAAATAAGATTTTTATCTAGATCTTTTTGTAAAGCAAAAAGTGGTTTTCCCACTTAAGTTAATTTAGGCTGCGTTCAAAAGATTTTAGATGTTAAATCGATAAATTAGAGGAGCATTCTGCTCAACTTTTGAGAAACGTATTTGGATTTAGTGAATAAATTACGGGAGTCATCTTAACAAAGTAATTGCAAAGTGGTAGTCAGGTAAGGTAAGTTTTCAGTGGAACCTTTGAAATTGGTGTTAACAATGGTGTCTAAAAACGTGCAATATGCTACATTTTAGACTATTTGGTGATAATTATTATAATATTCAATCAACTTAAAACATGCGCTATGGTTGTGTTGCATTTTACTATAAATAAAAAAAAAATTTTAATTAAAAAGAAGACGACCGAAGTAAATATTATAATACAGTAGGATTCGTAGTTTATACCTTTTTTGGTAGTGAAAGCGCGGGAAATTGATCTACTCCCATTCTCACTGACAGGGGAGAAAAATAAAAAGGGAACCTTTTTCTTTAGTCGATCCAATACTATTATGGAGAAAGTATGAAAAAGTAAACACTTTTATTTGTTAATCTATTTAACCTGTATGTAACAAAACCTATTACGCTTTTATATTTTTTCGCCTTTTGATACTAAAGTCCTACGAATTTCAATATCCGTTTTTTTATTTATTTTTTATTTACTATTTAGCTTTGCAATTTCATATATAAAATATTAAATCGTCAATCAATACATTGATAAAAACAGACCAACAGCAAAAATCCTCTTACAGTTTTAAGACGAGTGTAAACTGAGAGATGTCAATATTGCGATCTTCTTATTTCTGAAGAAACTGACTTTGTTTGAAGTAATGATGGAAACTCAAGTTTTTCAAAACGATTAATTTTATCAAGGTGCTGGATTCTTTGTGTGCGTGTATGTAGAGAATAATATGTTTTACTACATAATATAACACAGTTAAATAGCGAAGCGACGAATTTGTTGTTCAGACCACTGTCTCATAAAAGGTTGTTACAAAGAATGATTAACATTTATGTTACAGCATACCAAATCAATAAAATATTATAATAGTAGGTATATTGTTAAGAAAGTTACACGGTCGAGTCGTCTATTGTAGCCATCTACGAACATGAAGGAGTTTATGAACCATTCATACCATAATATTCATTGTTGCAGTCAGTTATATGAAGAGCATAGGAGTTATGTAATACCACAAAGGATCATATAGTCATAATTTAGATACGCTCGACCGCAGGCATCAGGTTGTTTCGTTTTTTTTATACGAATAAGGTGACAAACAAGCATACTTCTGATGGTGAGCCGTACCGTAGCCTATGGACGCTTGCGCCCAGGAGCATCACTAGCGCGTTGCCAACCCTGATAAAAATCTTTTAACTCCTTTCTTGTAGAACTTTATATTGTAGTTTCTCCGGAAAACCTCGACATGGAGCTCATTCCACAACCTTATCATACGTAGGAGAATCCTCAACAATTCTTCAGAACACAGCCCATTGTACAGGCGGTAGAATACACATAAGAAGGCAACGTAAATACGAACTTCGAAACTTTAGGTTGTTGTTGGGCAACTCATAACTGTAAACTCAGTAGCTGTTTTTCTTCCAACGAGGAGCTAAAGCTAAAGGTACATAAATATAACATTACGTATTTTCTTACTGAAGAGGTTGGCAGTAAAACAAAAGCAATTTAAGAACACCAACAAATCGAAGTACAATGTTTTGATAGACTACAATTTTGCCAAAAAACATACTTTTGCTTCAGTTGTAGCAATTGGTTTTGACGAAAAATCTTTTAATATCCCTGGTTCACAATTTGTGAGTTTACAGTTTTAGTAATGTATCTTTTCTACCTTCAGTTCAGGTCTATTTTCTTTTATGCACTTTAATGACTGTTTCTTTACAAGTATGATGTCTAAAAATACTTACCGTATTTATAACGTGAAGAGGAGTCCAACAGACAAAAAACTCCAATATGATGACAAATAGCATCCTTATTACCTGAGAACAAATAAATTGTATTATTTTTTATTGAAATACCTACATTTCAAGGCAAATTTGCAAGAATTGATATTTTATTTTCAGATAGTAAGGCAATAATTGCCTAAATTTGTTTGGTTTTAATTTAATATAATGATCTATATACTATTTGTTTGTTTGAACAAAGTAATCTTTAGATCTACCAATCGGATTTAAATAATTCTTTTTGCATATGATAGTCCAGGCTTGGAGGAAGGTTAAAGGCTATGTAGCATCACGCTACTGGCAACGGGGGCACAGCAGTAAGTAAAGATGGAACTGTGGATGAAACTGCGCTGCGGAAGATAGTAGTGAGTAAAATGTTTAGTTATTATGTACCCATCAGTTTATTGTGTATCCTACTTAACCAAAATATTATGATAAATCAAATTTAATAACTCATGTAATGGATGAGAGACTTCCCCTAACCCCATTCCCAACCGCCATAGTGGAGACCACTATACCAGCAGTTTAAGACGATGGCTTTTAGTATAGTGGCCGCCACTTCTGGATTCCACTGACTGCTTACCATCAGGCGGGGTGGAGTCACTTTGGTAGGCTACAATATAAAAAAAAAAAAAAATATTCTCAGTAAATGATTTTGTCTGTCATACCGCCAGTTTCTAAAAGGCTGATAAACGAAAAATTAACTAATCACCTGTTAAATCTCATGTGAAGTACCAACTGGGTTGCGAAAAGCATGAATAATTATTTTAATTTGATCTAATTAGTAACTAAGTATATCAAATTAAACTAATTATCCATGCTTTAGGCATGCACACATGAGATTTAACAGGTGATTAGTTAATTTTTCGATGATCAGCCATTCAGAAACTAAATAGATTTAAAAACACAAAACCAATTAAAATAACTTTACTATTTTGATGATTAATATACAGAATGTCTAATAATGATTTTTGTAACCTTTTATAAAAGAAGAAAGAAAGAAACGTGATAAAATGAAATATGATTACAGATATTTGTCGTAATAATGGAAGTGGAATATGATATAGGCCATAACATTAACAATAGTGTCACTCGACACCTACTATAAATTATACGAATAATATTTTCATAGTCTTGGTTTGCTGTAATACTGATAATCGTAATGTATCGTGACAATTCTTTATTCTTAGTGTAAATATCGTCGCTCTTTGGCAAAAATTTTATCTATAACGTGTATCTTATGATTTAGGTTGTTTTTATTAACAGAACTTCAATCTCTGATAGATTTAGTACTTTTTTGTTATAGTTTCGATTTCTTTACGATGTTGTATATTTTTTGTATATCCTTTTATTTTTTATATTAGCCTACCAAAGTGACCGTAGATATCTACAGGTAGTAGATCCAAGCTGGTTTCAGCATGAATGGGCCGGATCGTCCGTGGAAGTACTACCCTCTCATAGAAGATCGACGTAAGAGTAGTAGTATTCGTACTACTGCGTTTCGTTCGGTGAGTGAGAGTGCCGAAGGCCCAATTTCCCCCCTTTCCTCTTTACTCACCTCCCTCACTCCCTTCCCCTAACCTATTCCCAGCCGCCATAGTGGAGGCCACCATATCAGCAGTTTAAAACGATGGCTTTTGGTATGGTGGCCACCACTTCTGGACTACACTGACTGCTTACCATCAGTCAGGGCGAAGGCTAAAATAAAAAAAAAATAAAAAAAAATTGTTTGTTGTTTATTGTTGTTGGTTATTTGTGTGATAAACATTTGTATTTGTCTTTAGTCTGGGTGTTTCCTATGTATTCTAAGTATGTATTTACAAAAATAAAAGTATGTATATGTATTATATTTCAGTTATCTAGTACCCATAACACAAGCTCTGCTTAGCTTAGATGGCGGTGTGTGATAGTGTCCACATATTATTATTATTATTATTATTTGTTTTGCATGTTTTAGCTCTTTATCGAATATTTATAAAAGCCATTAAGGCAAATTAATTGAGTAACTATAGAGTAGCAAGTAAAGTAATAAAGAATTTACATTGACACAGTAGCTGGTGCCAGCAAAACTGGATTTCGACACTGGATCAGCACTATATCAATGTGAACGCTTTCCATCCAGTCCAGCATCCAGTGTATCAATGCAAAACGTTTTCAACCCAGCGATGCTGGCCCCAGCTACTGGATCAATATAAATCAGCTATAAGCCTATTTGAAAATGGCCAGCGTGAATAGTAAATTTTTAAAACACTTATTCGACAAGATTATAAAATATTATTTTAGTAATGGTATTTGATTTGATTATATTTGAAATATTGATTCCTATGGAAAATAAATTAGTAAACTGCTAGCAAATTTACAAGTTTAAATAAAAAAGTGTCTTCTACAAGTTTCTTTGCTTTGTGAATATTTGTGAATGAACTTTAAAGTTTGTCCCATTAATAAAAAAAGTAATAATGTAAAAAAAAACTTTTGTAAATCTAGAATGTTACAAAAGTTTTTGTGTTGATATTTGCATAAAATATGTAAAGTTTGCTAAGAATGATTCTGTAAGGTCATTTTGTAAAGGCATAAAAAGTTACTTCTCTAACAAAATAACTAGACAGTGAATATTTGTTTTTAACATAAGACGTAGGTACAGTTAACAAGTTCAGAGGTTAACATGACAGGCCGTTAAGCCTGAATTATTTAAACTTCTGTTAATTAAATATATTTTATTGTTAATAGTACATTTAATATAGTTGCTTTAAACAATTTTGAAAATTATTCATGAATTAATATAATTTTTATTTGTCGAAACAACAGGATTGTGGTCACATGAATCACGATAAAAAGTGCTTATGAAATATTTTTATTGCCATTTATCCATACCGAGAACATGACAGCCGTTGCCTGACAAAAATTCAATTTTGCTTTTTCCCGCTCCCATAAAATCGACAAATAGTAATTAAAATGATGATTAATTCTTATTGAATTTATATTCAAATAATGATTGGTATTATTTATCCTAAAAGCAATTAGGAAATAAAATCTAAACAATTTGATATAATCTACATTTGAGGCCAGATTTTATGATTTCAATTTGAATCAAATATGACGATAATTTCTGTTCTAATAAAGAAATCTGCGTAAATAATAAATTAGATAACTAAGTTCAAAATTGCAATGATATTCAGTGTAATTTGCATTTATTGTAATGTACTTTGTATGTGAATTACAATGTAACAACAACGGATTGTCCTGATGAATAAAAAATAGTTTTCTTGCTCAAATTAAAGTAATTTAGTTAAAGAAGTATGGCTACTCTACAGAAAACTGCAGTAATATTCTAGTGCTTGTAAGTAAAACATTATAACATTATCAAAATACCTTTAATAAATAAATAAAAAGAAAAAGATTTATTTTGTGCACCAAACAAAACACACTTAAATTGTTACAAAAGTAATAAAAAAATAAAATTAGAATAATAATGTACACTATGAATTTAAATGCTCACTGGCAACACTACATCTACCACCTGACGCATCCGATTACTTATATCGTTGTACTGTTAATTATTACATAACAAGAAACAAACAAAACAAAACCAGTTTGTCAGAGAGAATGAATAAGCTATTTAAATTTTAAACGAAAAATATAAAAAAGTACGTATTGTGTTAAAGTGTGTGTTCCATTAGTGCCAAAAAATTTGGACATCGCTCAGTATACGTTGCCTTCGATAGCCTCAAGTATTATGATTTCTTTCAATTTAACATGATCGCTCGCCTTCGATCGCATTGTTTTTTGAATGACACATTGTAATATAGAATTGTATGCTTTATGTAATGACATTATGTACACATGAGCAGAATTTATTGGACTAATTTGACGGTTTTGTATGCATGACATTTGTAATCATTTATTTTTAATTTATAATTTATTTAATTTTAATTTTATTAATGTGAATTTTGTACGCCATTTCTTGGCAGAATATGATGTTCATATGTTTTAATATAAGACCACCATTGTACCTCTACCATATTCAGACAAATAAAGAATTTGAATTTGAATTTGAATTTGAATCGCAGCGCCAGTAAAGGCGATTTATTGCCACCTACGCCTCCGTCGCTATTTCTGACAAATTCAATTCAGCACTTTCAATTATATAGCTAAGTTACTAGCGAAATGTGCTATGCTGATGAACGATTGCCAGCTTCTCTGGCAATTTTTCAAATGTTTTAAACCTCACGTTCGGTGATTAAACCAATTACTCCTATAGCTTTATTAGCTATAATTATATGATCACGGAATTATAAAGAGATTGCATGGTGAGCGAACTTAATCATTGGTCGCAATACTTAATGCAAAATTGAATCTGAAAAGACAAATTAAGATTGAATGAGCATGATAATTCTAAATTACTGCAAAAATGGTGCTAATATTAACTTAATGTCTAGATTTGTAAGCCAAATTACTAAGGTCAAAAGGCAAAGTTTTAATAATGTTTCTTGAGAATTTCGGTTAAAAATATGAATATAGTAGAGAACAAACTAGTTACAACCATTTAGTGATCTTTGCCTTATTCTCGCATCAGTTGTTGGAAAATGGAAAATGTTCTAATCGCAACAAACAAATATACAAAAAACCAAATCTTTTCTCTTTATAATATAAGTTTAGATGAAGTTTTATGTAATCTAAAAATTAATGAAAATTAACAGTTCCACGGCTAGTTTAACTAAAACCTAAAAGCTCCGATTGCATTTTTTTTTCGACCTTCAGTTACACATCACACAAAGTAATAGAAAGTCAAAAAGTAATAGAATCACTAACATTCAAAATAAAATCAGTACTTTAAAAGGTTTAACCTCTTATCCACTTCTAATCTAAGAATTTATTCAAATTTATTCACCTAGGTAATAAGAACATAGTATGAAAAGAAACATACAAAATAAGTATGTGGCATGATATGTAAGCTTTAAAATGCAAAGCAAATACATGGTACGAATAGATGCCAACTGAAAGCTTCGTACAAAAATCGGCTACTATAGATTTCATCTTAAGAATTCTCTTTACATGTTTCAAATCTCAATAGATTTTCACATATTCTATATCTATTCACGAACGTGTTTTAGAAGAACAGCTTGAATGTGATAACGTAGTACTTACTTTTCGCTTAGCTTCTATGCTCTTGTCGATATGTGTGGATCTGACGACGTGTCTGAACTCCATGTCGACTGTATGCATGCAGTACGATTGTGCACTTTTGTTGTCCGAGTCCACTCGTTGTTCTTCCTGTGAACAAAGTGATTGATCTTCTAAATTCAAAAGTTCAGTTTTAGTTTATGCTGTTTGAAGTAATGCTAGGTTTAGTGACGATTCGAGCACCTTATATGAATGGATTATTACGAATGATACTGAACCTTTTAATATCTAGAATAAATAGGAAAATTGAAGTTTAGCTATAAAAAAGAACTAGCAAAGCAAGAAACTCAGTTTACTCTTTTTAGTATTCAGATATTTACAATACGGTAACACAAATTATGCGTTGCAATTTGTCATATTATAGAGACAATTCTGCTAATAAATGCAATGATTAATATGAAATAAAATTAAGAAATTCAATTAGGTTATTTAACTATCTATAGTTTGATAATAGCATTGACCACTCGGCTATACTTAATCAAAATGTTGAGACCATTGACACGAAAGCTACACTATCAGCTTCAACTTATAAAACAAATCTTGCAGTACTTTAAACTTAGCAAACAAATTTCTGCACTAATTTATTTGATTTAATAAGCAAAACTACATTATTCTAAAATTGAAATATCACTTTGCTTTTAAATCACACTATTGTTAAGTCGGCAGATAAACAAAAAAGTCTATGCGACGAAATGCAATTGCAGAATAAAAGCTTAGCAATTTAATCCATCAATTCAAGACCAATTATTTCGAATGTCAGCAAATCCCAGTGCCGCTATCTAACGTACTCGTAACTAATCAAACTAGCCTCAATTCAATGGTGACTACTATTGGGGGACTTGCTTGAAACCCATTTGCTAGACAAAGGAGTTTCAGGCTTTGGATGAACAGCACAAACATACGAAAATACCCTATCTAATTCTAGTCTCCAGAGAGCCTAGACTATGGGACTGATATAAGCCAATGCAATATTAGCTTATGTTAAAAATGTATGGTATTGACTTAAGCTAACGCGTTAGTTTAAATCAACCCTATACATTTTTTGAAGACGCAGCGTGGGCAGACCCCTCACAAGGTGAACCGACGACCATTATAAGGGTGGCGGGCAACCGATGGATGAGGGCGGCGAACGACCGGCTACGATGGCGAAAATTGGGGGAGGCCTATGTCCAGCAGTGGACGTCTTTTGGCTGATATGATGATGATGATGATGATGATACATTTTTTTATTTATTCTATGAATAGAATAGAAATCCATGCCACTTGTCTTAGCCCTCTGACGTTAGAACTTTTTGTGAAGCCACTTTATGCAAACAAGATAAATAAAGTGCAATTGGTATGAGTTGACAATTTATGGCGATATTTAATTATTGTCGACCGACTTTGAATTAATAAGACAGGTGCTGTGAGAAAATGTGTATACCTATAGCTAGCAGCATCAATATTACAAGCAAAGCTCTACTTGCTAATGAATTTTAAACACTATTTCGTAGCAAATGCATAACATTAGTTCTGTTGTATTGCAGCATAGGTATGTAATCAATACCATTATATATTTTGTTTTATTATATAGATTGTTTGTATGTTTGAAAGCGCTACTCCCTGGAACTACCAGGAGGATTTGAATAATTGCGTATGATAGTCCAGTTCTTGAGGAAGGTTTATAGGCTATGTAACATCACGCTACTGGCGACCGGTGCCGAGCATTAACAAAACGCGGGTGGAACCGCGCTGCGGGAAACTAAAATAATATCACAAGAACTACACACAACGCCATCTAGACCCAAAGTAAATACATACATATATATAATATACAAATGCAAATAGACATGTTCATGCACACAAATATTTGCACTGAGCGGTAATCTAACGCGCGATCTCTGCGTGCAGTCCGTTAGAGCTTCATCTTTAAGATAGCTTGCCACTTCCAACTTTTAAAAATTAACGAAACAATTGCAACACCAACACGTCGATACCATTGAACTGCAAAGGCAGTTCCTATTGAAGTAACAAGGACTTATCACGCATAAAATAGTTTATATTAAATATATTTATAAATATCTTATCTTACGTGTATATAAAACGAAGGCTTGAGACTTAATTAACTCGTCTTGATTAAAATGCTGCTAATAATATAGTCAAGATCTTAATAAATATATGAGCGTAAAACAACAAAGAAAATTGATCTATGACATTCACTAACAGTGTCTTTGAAGTTGAAAACGTTATTTGATAAGCTATGATACTTGAAAAAATACAAGTACAGGCTAAGGCTGCTATTAGACTATCATAGAAATATTATCAAAAATGAGTAAGTCATTTTTAAATGAAGAACATATGACGGTATAATAACTACGTAGTGATTATCTACGATCATAGTTTGAGGGTTGTCGAACTATGATCATAGAATTTGACAGATATGAAATCATATTTATATGATAATTTAATACCGCTCTAAAAGGTATTTATTTTACTTCATGAAGTACTTAAAGAATTTGATATTACGATACCTGCCTTCTATGCATTACGTTCGATTGGCAAAGCACTTACTAATATGACTTTTCCAAAGACATATCTAAGTACTTAAAAGTTTATCTTGGAGATTATTAACTTACCATGAGTAAACCTAATTGTACAAGTAAAGCACGCAAAAGTTTTTATATGAGAAATTGTAACTTATTTTCAAAATTAGTAAATATCTAGAAATCAAATATAATGGCACGAAGTTTTCGTTGTATTTGTGAAATGAAATGAAATGAAATGAAATATATGTTTATTCATTTAGGTTAATTAAATTAACACTTATGAACGTCAAAGTTTACAAAATGTCAGCAAATTAACCTACAGCCAGTTCGCTGACGAAGTAGAGCCATGAGAAGAACTGGCAAGAAACTCAGGAAACTCTTTTTAATCGCCAGGTTATTACAATTTTTGTAAGTTACAGTTTCAAGTAGCATGCAAAGTGACGCAGGCAATACACTTAACTCTATAGATACTTAATTACTTACAGCTTTCTATGTTGTAAAGAAAATTAAAAAGTAAAATGTGTGCTTTACAGGTTGCCTCAATTTGCATATTGCTACAAAAGGTAAAGGCAACATGTGAACTGTGATAAATGTTTCTATGTAGATATTATATAAACTGTTAATTTTTGGTATAAGTATAAAGTAAGATGAACTTAATTTACCACAGGAGTTCACAATGTACCTCTATTTCACAAATCACAATGTAAAAAAATTTAACAATACTAAGTATACAATTTTAACAAAACAATACAAAATGTGTACTTAACTGTTCAAATATGGCTCGGGCATCATGTCATTTATAATTAATACAAAAAAAAATCATTTTATAAATTATGTCAAAATGTATCAATAAATTAATGTCAAAAAATTATTTGTTAAAGCATGTCATTCATAATAATCATAAAAAATGTCATTCATACAATAATTAACAAAAATATGTCCTTTAAAGTATAATGTCATTAAAATTAAGAGTAAAATTAATTTACTCCTTCGTCAAGCGAGCATCCCATGACTTTTATCGTTCAGATACTCATTAACAGTGTAGTAACCCTTAAGTATTAAATGTTTTTTGACAATTTGTTTAAATTTGTCTAAGGGTTTATCCATTATGTCGATAGGTAATTTATTAAATAAACGTACACCAAGTCCCGTAAACGAATTATGGACTTTATGTAAGCGATAGTGTGAGCCAACCAGTTTATGCTTACCCCTGGTGTTAATCTCATGCACATCGCAATTTCTAGTATATAGACTAATGTTACTCTTAACATAAACAACATTAGCATATATATATTGAGATGCAACTGTCAATATACCTATCTCTTTGAATCGCTCTCTCAGGGAGTCTCGTGAACCTAGGTTGTAGATAGAACGTATAGCTCGTTTTTGAATAATAAAAACGGTTTCAATGTCAGCAGCCCTACCCCACAACATTATGCCGTAAGACATAACGCTGTGAAAATAACTAAAGTAGACTAGTCTGGCGGTTGCCACATCAGTAAGTTGTGTAGTGTTGTAGTTGTATAATTCTACTTTAGTCAGTACATTGGCTGTAAGTTAATTAGCTGATACCTTATTTGTCTACGAGCCCATTTGATCCTAAAGATTTGACCCTATCTTGGTTTGAGTATCCATTGACCCCTGGGATAACAGCCGCACCCATTCGTACCTTTTCGCGAGTACATATAAAGTACAGACGGTATAAAAATCTGTATCAGTATAATGTTATTCTAAAAAGGCACTCAACAATACAACCAAAATATATTAACTGGTTCATTTATAATAACTTCTGTAAATAATAATTAAAAACAGAGAATTGTTCAGAAATCAGTCTTAAGATACGCTAAAGTTATAAATTACACACAAAGTGCATAAATAGTTCAAATCACAGCCATTTGTTACAGCTATGACGATTATTAGTATTATAAATAATATGATCTAAAGAAATAAATGAGTTTGACATTGATAAAGTAATTGAATGTTGCACAGTTATCGTAATGAACAAAATATATTTTTATATTTTCATAGAGTAAGATACCTAAATAAGAGATTGACAAAAAATCCTCTGATATAATGTAACAACTGCAAGAAATATTTTTATCACTGTTTTTGCCCAGAGCAAGTAATGCAATTTCATGAACGGTGTTCAACCAAATTGGATTTTTTGATGGATCTCTTTCTCGAAATATCGATACTCACCGCATTGGTGAAATTAGATCACAACATCGCAGGCAAGTTATGACTTATTTTGTTTATAAACAAATAAAAAAAGCTTTAATAAGCTAGAAGCTATTCATATTTATTTTACTGGCCTGTTGGTCTAGTGGTTAGTGACCCTGACTGCTAAGCCGGAGGTCGTGGGTTTGATTCCCACCCAGGACAAACCTTTGTGTGATGAGCATGATTGTTTGTTCTATGTCTGGGTGGAATTTATCTATAATAGGTATATATTTACAAAAAAAAAAATATAAGTAGTATATCAGTTGTTTAGTACCCATAACACAAGCAAATATAATTGCTTAATTTGGGGCTAGATGGCGCTGTGTGAATGTGGTAGAATATTATTATATTATATTTGAATCAATTTATTAACAAAAAGAAATTACAAGAAGTCTGGATTATTTTATATTAGCGTAA
This sequence comes from Parascotia fuliginaria, assembly GCA_963082885.1. NCBI lineage: Eukaryota > Metazoa > Arthropoda > Insecta > Lepidoptera > Erebidae > Parascotia > Parascotia fuliginaria. The sequence goes on from OY720175.1 coordinate 18,551,892, forward strand.
GTAATCATTGTCATTTAGTTTAACATCTAAAAAAATTCGTACTAAATTGTCTATTAGCTAATTTCATTTCTTGTTTAAGTATTGAAAACAAGAAAAGAAAGTTTCTAATTATATACTTACCTACTTGCAGTTTGTAGTTCAGTTGAAATTTTTGAATTTATTTTGTTTTTGTCAACATCGAATTAAGCTGGTAAGATTAAAAATCCTAAATTTAATGCATATGAAACCTTTGACTCGGCATAAAAAATATTTCATTACAAATAATACACTTTGCGACGATGTTCATTTTGAATGTAAATACACTTTTCAATATAAACCTCTACAAAAGTAAACAAAAAAAAACCGTACCAGCCAAAACGTGAACATGTTTTCAAAAGTTTTATCTTCATACGTCTAGACGTCGATATAATATATGTTTGTTTTGAATTTTCCAATACATGTTTACGGGCATGTAAATAACATATAACAATTTGGGCAAACACATTTGCACCACATTCTTAGACAGAATATAAGTAGTAAAACAGAAAAGTTTGATGTCAGATCAAACAACAGAATTAATAAAAGTGATGAAAGCTGTAAATATTTAAATAACTTTGGCAAATGCTGATGCCAGTGAAGTCTAATAAGTTTCGGCCGTCTACGTAACCGTAAGTTCATCAAAATACGCAAACACAAATGTTGATTTATCATCTTTATAGCAAAGTTAAGATGAACTGTAAATAACACGTTTGCATTTTGTTATTTCAAATTTACTGTCATCTCTTTTGTTATGACGTTCAGAAGTATCCTAATAAATACTTATGTATAACCTAAGTGAATACAAACAAAATATATTATTAAAAAACAAACAACCCGCCTGCCTGAAACCAACTGAAAAGAAAGAAACTAATTTTTCGTGCTGACGCCTCACTGCAATATTATATATCACTAGTGGCCCGCCCCGACTTCATACATGTGGACATATTTTTAAACATTTTGGGATAAATAATGATACTTTTGTATGGGAATATAGAAAAGTGGTTTCTTTTTCAGACAATTTTCAAATTTTTCTTCATACGAACCATCTTCGTACTTCAAGGAATAATATAAAAAAAGAATTATCGAAATCGGTTCAGCTGCTCTCGAAATTTGCGCTTAGCAACACATTCAGCGATTCATTTTTATATTATAGATATGTCATTCCCACAATTAATATAAATTTAATGTTCATCATTCATTCATCATAAGTTAAAATCCATTAACCCTTACATGGACGCTACTGTAGACACAATAGATGTTTTATTGTCATCACGGCCATATACGTTTACTGTCACGGAAAGTGTTAAGCCATTTAGACTGTAGAGCGTGCCAAATAAATAAACATACATATATACTATCGAAAAACATTAACCTTCTTGACTTCGGCAGTCGGTCACAAATAGTTTAACATTGACATTATTATAATTATCTTACTCAAACAGTGTTCTTTGTTTATCTATGTCTTTTCATGCTAATTTAAATTAAAACTCACAAAAGATTTTAATAATCTAGCGATTAAGTGAAGTGGTCAGAATTTATTTTCATGATCAGGTATGGCTGTAGGCAAATTGTCTGATTTAATTTTTTTAATAATGAAATGAATGTGAGTCTTTAAATCTAATCTATAAGGGTCGAGGTGGGCGATGACACTGGTTTTATACAAATATATATAACTTCATGCCTGTCTCTCATTAATGGAGTAAGCAAAGACTATAGGAACACCATTCACTGCGATCCAAACATACCTTATTTGCCTTCTTAACATTCATTATTCATTTCATAAACAAGGTTACGGTTCTACTACGGGCTATTTGATCCGTGTACATATTATTTACGTTTAGGGCGACCCCGGTTTTATATGCTTATAGTTTGTGAACATTTATATTGCCTTACCTTCGGTAATTTCTTGGTTGGATACCATTTTTTGCAGCACATGTCATCTGAGTTACTCTTCATGATTGGCGACGTTGGGATCAGATGATTGCTTTTGCAACTGCTGTCTCGAGTCACTGCGGACAAAGAAAATAAGCATGAATTTTCGTGCACACTTTATACAGTTGACACAAAACCTTTTCAAAATGTTTCGCCTTTGAGGTATTGGAAAAGTAATATAGTTTATAGTATAAGTCCATGTACAATCGAATCAGCTGAATCATGACCCAATTTGCTGATATTTCGCTTAAAACTGACAAACTTGTAAGATCTATCGTGTATGCACTTAGGACGTTTTTAATACTAACATAACATCTGTGTACTCAAGCAAATGTCAGTGCCTAATATAAAGACAATAAGCTCGTCGCTAAGAAAATTTGTCTTTTTTTTTATATATAGCCTACCAAAGTGACTCCACCCCGCCTGATGGTAAGCAGTCAGTGGAATCCAGAAGTGGCGGCCACTATACTAAAAGCCATCGTCTTAAACTGCTGGTATGGTGGTCTCCACTATTGCGGCTGGGAATGGGGTTAGGGGAAGGGAATGAGGGAGGTGAGGAAAGAGGGAAGGGGTGAAATTGGTCCTCCGGCGCTCTCACTCACCGAACGAAACGCAGTAGTACGGATACTACTACTCTTAAGTCGATCTTCTATGAGAGGGTAGTACTTCCCCATTCATGCTGAAATCAGCGTGGATCTACTACCGTAAAAACGTATTTCGACCTATTTGGATGGACTGCCAAAATGAGCTTATGATGGGTCCTGATTCTCTTGGTTCGATAGTACATTTAAAAACCTTGATCAATGTTACTCATTCTTATCTCATTTATTCATGCGATGTTTGAGTTTACATCAAAAGACATAATCGTCTTAAAGCGAAAGTCAAAACATACTCGTAAACAAGAACAAACATAATATCATCATTAAAATTATGAGACATAATGACAAACAAATATCCTTTTGTGCTTTGATTACTTTTTGTATCTTTTGTTATAAATCTCTTTTGATTTTGCAGAATTTGTTATTTCATGTTATTCATAAAAATAAATAGAAAACAATGCTCAATTATTTGTTATGCAATGAACCAAAATTCTTGTAGACGTTTTGAATCGTAATTCAAAGTTAGAGCTTACAACAAAAATCATTTAAGTGGATATGCTTCATAATATTACTATTATTGGTGTTGGTTAGTTTTAGTCCTTGCTTCGGTATTAAAATTACATTCGTGTTACAACAAACGCCTAACATAAAATATGATTAAAATTGCTACGACAGCGAAATATTGCTATCATTACTGCAAATTTACTTTTGCTGTCTACTGTATTGCAACTTTACAAATATTGAAATTCTAAAAATTCTAAATATATATTTATAAACATAATAAAATATAACCTATGTTACCCGCATCATTTATTGATTTTATCATCATTTAGTTTTAGTTTTAGTTAAATCGTTACAAACAGTTTAGACGAATCGAAAACAAAATAATATTCAATAGGTTACGTGGGGTACCAAGGCTAATGTGTTAAAATAAAGTCCGGCTATTAGATCGTCAAACACTATCAGCAGCTGAAAGCCTTATTCATGTATCGCCACCTTAACCGATTCTGAGCCATCCTCATCCATCAGTGCCTGTCACTTTTATCAGGGCATACCTTATGAGAAGCCCGCCCACAATGATCCAAAAATGTTACCTATTCTCATCAAGAAGCATTAAGGTGAAGATAATATTATTTTGTGAATTAAGATTCACCTTGGCTTCTTTTGATATATTGTACTCCGCAGCTCCACCCGCGTCAATATCGGTTATATTATCTCTGTTTACATTGACGATTTTTCATACAAACTTTCATCCCCTATTTTAACCAATTCAAGCCATTTTTCCGCAATAAAAGATAGCCTATGTTGTTCCCCGAGGTCTGTTCTATTTCTTTACGAAATTTCATCTAAATTGATTCAGTAGTTTAGGCGTGAAAGCAAAGACAAACCGACAAAGATACTTTTGCATTTATAATAATAGTATGAACAATATTTAATTAAACCCACCCTTTCACCGATTAATTAAATATATAAGCAGGATTAACGCAAATAACATCCCACGTTAAATGTTACGCAATTTTCCAAGAAACGAGAGTCATATCGCCAAGATGCATTTCTTTCATTGATAGCCAGATTGATGTGGAGTTTATGCATAATCGGTACGAGTATACTGACAAGAGCCTGAAACAAAACGATTCTTAAACCGACTCGCAAAATTCGGATTGTCTTTCTATTTAACGCAAAAGGCGGTAATGAATGTGATCGATTTTGCCGTTATGCGTCAACTAGATGAAATTTGGCTTCTCACAGGAAATGAAGTTACAAAAATACATTTCGATAATTTGAAGACATAACAAAGATATTATCTGTTTGCAATTTGAGTTCGGTTTCTTTTCAAAATGAACAAAAAAATTACTGATTTTATCTCTTACAAGCTTTCTGTGGCGTGGTTTCATCCGCGTCTTTTGGTTACTGCTATGCTCCCGTTGCCAGTAGCATGATATTACATCGCCTATAACCTTCCTTAAGAACTGGGCTATCATACGCAAAAATAATTATTCAATTCCGACTGGTAGTTCTAGAAATTAATCCGATCAAACAATCAAACAAGCTCTTCCTTTTATAATAGTATAGATTCATTGGCAAATGATTGACTTTTTTGTAAAAATTATCACACTTTTGGTAGCGTATAAACACTTCATTTCATGTTTTTATATTTTTTTTTTTTTAAATATGTGGACACTATCACACATCGTCATCTAGTCCCAAGCTAAGCAGAGCTTGTGTTATGGGTACTAGATAACTGAAATATAATACATATACATAATTTTTTTTTGTAAATACATACTTATAATAGATAGAAAATACCCAAACTGAAGACAAATACAAATGTTTATCACACAAATATTTGCCTTCCGCGGGAATCGAACCCACGACACCCGGCGTCGCAGTCAGTTACACTAACCACTAGACCAACGGTGCAGTCTGTATGTATGTATGTGTATGTATGTGTCAGTATGTATTAATATCCTTGAGGGATACCTATAAGCGAGCACTTAGAAACACACAAGTTTTCCATATTGTTTGCTTCTATTCATCGGAAACAATATTACAAGTATATAACTTGAATACGTTTCGTTAGGTTAGATTAGTTGTGAACATGTTATGAATATGTACTTACTGAACGAGGCTTTTAGCTATCTGTTAAATATTTACTAAGCGATATTAGTACTACTATTGTTGTTAAGCATTAATAATAGGTATTACAATAATTACACACAAAACCATCCAGACTCAAAGTTAGCATATAATAATAGCTTGTATTATGGGTTCTAGAATGCGGATATACAAATGAAACAAATAATAAAATATATTATATAGAAAACTCCGCCCGATGCAAATATTCATGTTCATGCACACAAATATTTGCACTGAGCGGGAATCGAACCCGCGACTTCTGCGTAGCAGTCCATACACAGTGCCACCAAACCACACATTTTGAATTGTTTTGTGAAAATTATACATTGTGATTTGTGAAATAGAGGTACACTGTGAACTCCTGTGGTAAATTAACTTCATCTTACTTTATACTTACAGCAAATATTAACAGTTTATATAATACCTACATAGAAACATTAACCACAGTTCACATTTGCCTTTACCTTTTGTAGCAATATGCAAATTGGGGCAGCCTGTAAAGCACACATTTTACTTTTAATTTTTTCTTTACAACATAGAAAGCTGTAATTAATTATCTATAGAATTAAGTGAATTGCCTGTGTCACTTTGCATGCTACTTGAAATTTTAACTTACAAAAATTGTAATTACCTGGCGAATAAAAAGAATGGCCTGAGTTTCTTGCCAGTTCTTCTCATGGCTTTACTTCGTCAGGGAACTGGCTGTAGGTTAATTTGCAGACATTTTGTAAACTTTGACGTTTATAAGTGTTAATTTAATTAACCTATATCTATCTATCTATACATATAATAAAAATGTAACCGATCGCTGTCTGTACATGGAAGATATATGTAAAAAAAAATTATTGGGGCCTTTATCAACGGAAATAGAACCCAAAACAATGATTGTTAAAATTTTTGTCTGTTTGTCTGTTTGTCTGTTTGTCTGTGCGTTTGTTCACGCTAATCTCAGAAACGGCTTATCCGATTTAGATATGGTTTTTAGTGTTTGTTTCATGTCAATCGGTTCATAAATAAAAAAGTTATGCCAATTTAAAAAATCACATCGAACATTATTTTGTTAATTTACTACGAAATCTGATAGAAACAGAGACTTTAACAGATTACGGAATAGCTGACAGCGTTTTTATTTTTCGGATTCCTCTCATTCTAAACAATCTTCCGTTTACTTTTAAATGAGTCCAGTTTCCAGTGAGTCTCTGTTTCGCGATGACAATTAAAACAGCCCAAGGTCAGACACAACTAAAAGTTGTGGGCGTGGATCTAAGTATTAGCTGTTTTTCGCATGGTCAGCTTTATGTGGCCCTATCACGTGTTAGCATTCGTATACGTCTAATCCATACATCCATACACCCATACATATTATATAAGGCTTTGTCCTGACTGACTGACTGACTAACAGACAACGCACAGCCTAAACTGCTGGTCGTAGTGACTTGAAATTTGGAGGGTGTGTTTGTCCAAATGTTTAAAGTTGTACTAAAAAAGGGTTTTTAAAATTTAATTCCTAAGTGTGTGAAAAGGGATGAAATCGATTGTATGAATCTTCTTCATTTTTTAACTTACAGTTTTGAAATTTTGTTTTGGAATACTTCTATTTAAATAAAAAATATACTTATAATTTTATTTTAATAGGGGTGGATTTAGAGGGGTGAAATTAGGGATGAAATATTCTATACAAAGATCTTTAGCTTTTGAAATTTACAGGGAGGGGGAGGGAGGGAAAGGAGGGAGGAAAAGGAGGGAAGAAAAGGAGGAATTGAGGAGAAGGAGGAAGGGAGGGTAAAGTGAGAGGGAAGTGATGGGGGAGTGAGAGGAAAGTGATAGGGAAGTGAGGGAGAAGTGAAGAGGAAGTGTAGGGGAAATGCGGGAGAAGTGAGGGGAAAGTCAGGAAGAAGTCAGAGGGAAGTCAGGGGAAAGCCAGAGAGAAGTGAGGGGAAAGTGAGGAGAATGTTAGAGGAAAGTAAGAGGAAAGTGAGGGGAAGTGAGGGGAAAGTGACGGAGAAGTGACGGGGAAGTAAGGGGGAAGTGAAGGAAAAGTGAGGGGCAAGTGAGGGAGAAGTAAGAGGGGAGTGAGGGGGTAGTGAGGGGGAAGTGAGAGGGAAGTGAGAAGAAAGTGGGGGGGAGTGAGGGTGAATGAGGGGAAGTGAGGAAGACGGGAGAGGAAGGGAGGGGGAAGGGACGAGAAAAGAAAGGAGTTCTCGAATGGTGGAAAAAGGGAAGGGAAGGGATAGGAAGCAATAGGAAGAAAGAGAAAAGGAGAAAAAGGTAGGAGAAGGAAGGGGGAGAGAGAGGAAAGCGAGGAGGCAAGGTAGAGGGAAGTGGAGGAAAGGGCAAGAGATGCTGGAGGAGGGCAAGGGATGCTGAAGGAGGTGAAGAGGAGTAGGGGGAGGGGAAGAGAGGAAGGAGGAAACTGTGGAGAGTGGAGAAAAAGGGCGATAGGGAAGAAGGGGAAGGGGAAAGTTATTTTAGTGAAAATTTGCCTTTGTGTATTGTATATTGTTTTTACGAGGGATATCTTTAGGTAGGTGAAAGAGGATTTGTATGAATGGGAGATTAAAAATAGTATGAAAAACAGTATTTAAACAATATAAAAATGCTATCTATATACATAAAAGCAAAAGGTCACTCACTCACTTATCACGAAATCTCAGAAACAACAAGTGCTAAGAATCTCAAACTTTGCTCACTTAGACGGAATTTTGCGAAATCTATCCCCTAAGGGGGTATAAAGGGGTGGCAAAGTTTGTATGAAATTTCTATAGTTTTTATAGTAGGATTACCAAATTACTAGAAAATACTCTTTTTTTATTATTCAGCAACCCCCCTTATTAAATGGGCAAATAAGAGTCGCAAGTATGTGAGAAAGTGGTTTGTCAGTTTTAGCGGTAGCGGGTTTAAACTGGATTCGCCATAGAGACGGATAATACTGATACAATGTACGATTGCCATAAAATCAGGCACGCAATATTGTCTTAGAGGCACCCATCTGAATTTTCACGCGAACGAAGTCGCGGGCAACAGCTAGTGAATAAATATATTTTTATTTCATTCCACAGAGGCAGTTACTAAATACAAATATTTCGCTTACTTTCTTACTTAACAAGAAAGATTAAACTTTATTTAAAGCTACTTAGAGCACAGTTTTTGTTACTAAGATAATTTATCTTCGGGTCGGCATGTGTCTTAGGTTTGTGGTCCAAAACGATTTATCACACCATCTGTACAACGTTCTTGCACCGAGCGACCGCATGTTTCTTTTAAATAGATTTATAGAAATACGCTTATTTTACTTAAGTATGTTATTTACTATTATTAAATTGAAAACTCTTTTTATTCATTTAAAAAAGTAAGAACACGGTTTATCGAAATTACATTCCTCGACTGTAGCGGCCATTTTGCACAAATTCGCACATCTGTCATACTCTTCTTTTAGGTTTTAGGTTTTAGGTTTTTTTTTAATCCACGTCAGGCAAGTCTGTCACAATGTCAGAGCAGAATTATAGTTAAGTAGTTAAGTTAAACTTAACGTTAAACTGTTAAACTTAACGTTAAACTGTAATGTTAACATCGTGTTGAGAAAATAAATGTTTGAATTTGAAAAAATATCCTCTTCGGGACTCTTCCTATGACGTATCGCGCAATATTCGCGCGTCCAATGAATGACTATTTCTTTCAAAATTTGGAGAGGATATCTAGTAAATATTACTTATTATTTGTTGTTGGTTACTGGTTACAAATTCATGGTTTTGTAGACAGACAAAGCGATCAAAATTATATACGTCATTAAAATTGCAACAGAATATTATTCTTCTTTTATCAACAGCATAAATTGCCGCTCAGTGCAAAATATTTGTGTGCATGTAAATGTCTATTTGCATTAGTCTGGCTGTTTCTATGTTTATTATGTATGTACAAAAAAAAAGTATACCACAAGCTATTAAAATATGCTTTCTTTGGGTCTAGATGGCATTGTGTGGTTGTTGTGGTAATATTATTATTATTATTATCTCAATACTCAATACTCAATATTTTATTTGCGTTCCACAATGTAGATAAGATGTTAAAGATATATTGCATGGCATCATTATGGACCCTGTCGGGCACAGCAAAGTTAGAAAAGAGGAGAGGAAGAGGGCTTTAATTTAATAAAAATACTAGATTTCCTATGTAATATACTACCATATTATTATAATTATATTCATCTATTGTTTCCTACTTTTTAATGTCTGAAATAGTGTCATAATATCATCTAGGTTAGTTTATTATATATGTTTTAGTTATTATTATATTATATTATGTATATAGATTATATTAATTTTATTATTATATTATTTTCTATCAATATTTGTGTCAATTAGTATTTTAATTTTATTGCATATTATTAGATATAAGTACCTATACCGATTAGAATTTGTCAATTAAGTATTCATTTATATTGTAGTAGCATTTACATAATAGTAGCGATTTTATTTTATTTGTAAATATATTAAATTTAGTTTCGTTTTTTATTACTTCAGGCAATTTATTATAGATTTTAATAGACATCACATAATTGTACTGTCAGAGTGTAGTTTTAAACGAGAATTTGGTAGGTTAAGTCTATCTTTATGGCGTAATGTGTACTGTAATTGTTTGTCCCTTCTCTTCGTAAAGAAATTTAGATTATTTCTAACAAATTTACATATTTCTAAGATATAGATGGACGGTAGAGTAAGGATATTGTGTTCTCTGAAATGGGGTTTGCAACTGTCGGTTTTATCGATATTTACTAATATTCTAACAAGATTTTTTTGAAGTATGAAGAGAGTTGGTGCATCTGTACTGTTGCCCCACAATATGATGCCATAGCTAAACCATGCATAAGCATATGCATAATATGTGGCCAGGGCAGTTTGCAAATTGGTTGTCTTTTTCACTTCATAAAGGGCATATTTAAATTTGGAAATCTTTGCTCTTATTTTTTTAATGTGTGATTTCCAGTTTATATTGGTATCTATTGATAGGCCAAGTAGTGTAAATTCCGATACTGTTTCTATTTCTATGTTATTATAAACAAAATTTATTTCTATTGGAGTTTTTTGGTGGGGATGGAAAGACATAATTTTAGTTTTTGAAAAGTTAATTTCGAGATTGTGTTCGTTCATCCAGGAGACAGCTTTATCAAGTGTGGATGATAGCTGTTTGTTAAGTTCACTATTGTTTTTGCATGAAGTGAGGAGTGAAATATTGTCTGCAAATAGGACACATGGCCCATTTATGTTTTTGGGTAGGTCATTGATATAGATGAGAAACAAAAGACAACCAACTACACTACCCTGTGGGATAGAAGCATTAACGATTTTCTTATTTGATCTGACATGTTGTATTTCATTAATTGAATGGTTGAAATATTCTATTTCTACTAGATGTTCTCTGTTTTTCAGATATGACTGAAACCATTCATAAGCTTTGCCGCGAATACCTATGCCCTGTAACTTTCTAAGTAGTATATTGTACTGAACTTTATCGTAGGCTTTAGTCATATCCAGTAGTAGTCCGACCGCGTATTTTTTATCATTAATAATGTTAATAGCCTCTTGTATAAATTTATAAACTGCCAATGTAGTTGATCTGTTTTTTCGAAAACCATTTTGACTATCGGTAAATATTTCATATTTCTCACAGAAGTTATAAACACGATTACACATGGCTTTTTCAAAAATTTTTGAGGCGGTTGGTAACAGAGCTATTGGACGGTAATTACTGGGGTCTGTGTTTGTGTTTTTTTGTAGATCGGTTTTATTATGGCTTGCTTTAAGTAATCTGAAAATGTGCCTTCTTCGAAGGATTGGTTGATCAATAGATAAGATGGTAAAGTTAATTCGTCTGCGCACTGTCTTATTAAGATGGATGGTAATTCGTCTATTCCATGGCTTTGTTTGTTTTTTAAATTTTTGATGATCGTATAAATTTCATAGGGTTCTACGGGACTAAGAAACATAGTGTTTTCGATAGGTGATAGCACACAGGGACCACACTGCTTATCTTTAAGTATTTGAGCAACATTTTCTCCAATTGATGCAAAGAAATCGGCTATGAGATGGGGGTCAGATATAGTACTGTTATTTATTTCTAATTTTATGTTTGATTTTTCTTTTTTTCTTTTCTTGTTGGTACGTTCATTTATTATGTTCCACATTGTTTTTACTTTATTGTCTGATTTTTTTAATTTTTTTATGTAATGTAATTTTTTTGCCGTCGCTACTACTTTTTTTAACATCCTTTCATATTTTTTGTAATTTTGTTATAAGATTGGATTATTAGTTTTTAATGTAATTATTTTAAGAGACGTTTATTTTTGCAAGAAGTCTTTATACCCGTAGTTAACCAGCGTTTTGTAAAGTTTTGTTTTAGTTTTATTTTTCGTTGTGGTATGTTTTGATTTAATATATTTTTTATAGTACTATTGAACGCTTCATAGTTTTCATTGATATTTCTGTGTTTATTTATTATATTGCTCCACTTTATTTCTTTTAATGAGGCCTTAAATAGTTGTATATTTGTATTATTAAAAAAGCATAGTAGTGTGAACCGTAACACTAAATTTCTGCCTCGATACCAATATATGCAATAATACAAGCGTCATATATGTGCAGCGGTGTAATGGTGTGATGGTGAATGCTCATGAGGTGCTGGTACGTAGGTGCCGGGAAAGAAGAAATAAAAGCCGGAGAAGTAATTTTCACGTGTTCTAATATTCCGTGTCACAAATGGAAGGGGCGTGTGTTGCCACACATAAGTCATAACATTATAGTTACCATTTAATGTTGGTGTTGTAATATGATTAATTAAAATATCCCAATGGCATAAATTAAATGCTAATAGAATAAATTAAAAAATGTATGGGATAGACAAAAGCTGACGACAATGTTGGCGTTAGCTTATGTCAATTCTATACATCTTTTTTCATTCAACTGCTCGTTGAACCAATAGCTTTGGTAGGTTTTTAGTAGGTGCTCTCCTTGGTAAAAATATTGATAGGTGCTCAACGTAGACTAGGCTAGGTGCTCAATGCGCAGGTGCTCTTCGGACGAGTGCTCTGGGTGGACTATGTCACTATCAAGCCATGTTGAAATAAATTAATATATAATATCACAACAATTACACACAACGCCATCTAGGCCCAATATTTATGGGTTATAGAATGCGGATATGCATACTTAAATACTTTTTTTTTTGTAAATACATTATACATAGAAACACCCAGACTAATGCAAATAGACATGTTCATGCACACAAATATTTGAACTGAGCGGGAATCGAACCCGCGACCTCTGCGTGGCAGTCCAGACATAGTACCACCGAACCACAGAGGTCGTCAAAATTATCAATGTTCTATATATTATTTCTTCTCTATTGCTACAAAAATATACCACTCTTACCAACAATTGTTTGTTATACTGCTACTAAGATAGCTATTAAACTCTTATTATAATAAAAACTATAAACAAAACTTTGAATCTAAGTACATTAAATATTATGTCATTCAAAGTAAAGTTACTTGTAAAATATTTTAACAAAAAAATTAACACGAGTTAGAGCTTTCTACACTTACAAAAAGCGCTTTCATCCAGGCGTTTGCCAGGCACTTTGCAAAGATCATTCTTGGTCTAAGGGTATCATAGACTTAACTTAGTTTTATTTAAAGGTAAAAGGCAGCATTGAAGACGGCTTCGATAAAAGTGGCGAGATTATATCGACGTGTCCTTTGAGAACAAATCGAGACGGAGAGAAAATAATAACTAGAATACTTGTGTAAAAAAATGTAAATGAAAATATATTTATTCATATAGGTTAATTAAATTAACACTTATGAACGTTAAAATTTACAAAATGTCAGCTAATTAACCCACAGCCAGTTCGCTGACGAAGTAGAGCCATGAGAAGAAAACTCAGGCCACTCTCCTAATCGCCAGGTTATTACAATTTTTGTATGTTGAAATTTCAAGTAGCAAAGATAAACTAAATAAATTACTAACTAAATTTTAACCAAAAGTGGAACTGATGCACTGCGACAAAAAGACATGTGTAGTGAATGCTAACCCTTGGGTCTTCATGGAGTTAAAATAACCAGAAGGATACATGGTGTCATCAATCATCAAAATCAAAATTAGGTAGAAAGCTTCGTTTTTGTTTAAACTATTTCTGAAATCAATTCTGAAAATCAATATTTATAAAGATTTAGGTATAACAATGTTTGCTAAATTATGTACTGTCAGAATGCCAAGTAATTTAAATGTCGTGTTTATTTATTGAATAAGGCTTTGTCTAAGTAGTAGTAAAATTATATTAATATTTGTAGTCTGATTTACTGCTACGATTAAGTACACGTACACTTCGATTGAAAGAGACTTTGAGTGTACAAATTATAATCTCTTATTATTATATTAATTAAATTCTCTTAGACAAACAGGTTGGCTTTAAATTGGAAATTGCAACTTAGCTATATTAAGTGTTAAACTAGAGCATTACTTTATTATTTTAGTATGTTACGGTACTAGTAGATCCATGTTAAGCCCTGAAAGAATAGGCCTCCGGATCGTCCGGAGAAGTAATACTCTCTCAGAGAAGATTGACGTAAGAGTAATAGTATCTGTACTATGTATTACGTTTCGTTCGGTGAGTGAGAGCGCTAGAGGCTCGATTTTCTTTCCTTAACTCCTTCATTCCCTTTACCTACCCCATTCCCAGCCGCCATAGTGAAGGCCACCATACCAGCAGTATAAGACGATGACTATTGGAATGGTGGCCGCCACTTCTGAATTCCACTGACTGCTTGTTGTCTATTAAACATACATACTAATAATTATAATAGTTTGTAAAGTTTATCCAACGATAAATCATTAAATAATAAACGCTTTTTTTCTTTCGGCCGCCTAGTAACTGCTTGACTCTTTCACCAAATGTAAGACAATCAAGTTACTTACCTGTGCTTGTATCTTAGTCTACTTAAAAGTCAATAAGTTTGTTAAGTGGACTATATTGATTTTGCACGCACAATTTTGCGTGTCAATTACACAAGCAACAAACGCCTACATAAAATATGATTGAGATATTATCTATGTACGCGAAATATTATTGCTATTGTGAAAATTTAACTTTTGTTGTCTTCTGTATTGCAAATTTACAAATAATAAAATAATACAATAGCAATACTAAAAAAAAATTTAAATATAAAATATAGCCTATGTTACCAGCTTCATTAACTGATTTTTAAAGATGAAAGCCTTTTTTAAATCAGTAACGTAAACTTCTAGTCAAATCGTTACAAAGAAACAAACATAGAAACAAAAATTCAAATCTTTTCTCCATATAATATTAGTTTAGATAATACTAGCGACCCGCCCCGGTTTCGCACAGGTATTATGCTGATAATAAACATACCACAGAATGTCTTTTTAAACAACGTTTACAGCTTTTTCGTCATTAGACAATACAAACATGGTCATTGTTTTCTTTAGAGGCCGGCAGACCCCGGCTGGTACTGCTGCAACCCTGCATTACTTTAGAAACCTCTAAAATTACCAGTGATTTTCTACTATATTTTGCACGTATTATACATATAAACCTTCCTCTTGAATCATTATATCTATTAAAAAAAACCGTATCAAAATCCGTTGCGTAGTTTTAAAGATCTAAGCATATATAGGGACAGACAGCGAGAAGCGACTTTGTTTTATACTATGTAGTAATAATTATCGTATCATAACATGTAGTAATTTTACTGTTCTCGAATCCGAAATTTAGATATAATATCTGAGTCTTGTGAGAACGCACTAATAGTATATAACGCACTAATATAATAGGTATCATATAAATGCTAATATTTAGCCGTAAATAATACTGAAATCCAAGCCTAATATAACAAAATCAAAAAAGACTTTTCGTGATTTTGTATACTTGAAGAAATAATAAGCAAACTAAGTAGTGCCAAAATCCGAGATTCTTTTATACGAGAATATGATTCTTGTTAGAGTTCGACTTCATGTCAAGAATAAAATAAGGACATTATTCGCTATGCATACTAATGTTGCCGTTTTACGTACGTTCGTTATTTTTCATTTTTGTATAAGTTACTTCAGTGGTGACTTCTTAGCTTCAGTGTCTTAAAACTCAAACTCATGTATTTATTTAGATCAAGTAGCACTTATAAAACGTTAAACTAATGGTTAGTTGACCAGGCAGAGCCTTGAGAAGAACACATGAACAAATGGGCTCAGTTTGTGTTAGACAGGCGGGTATTTTGTTTTTTAATAATATATTTTCGTGAGTTACAATTTCAAGTTTCATACAAAACTCACTGAACTTCTTATGGAAAAAAAAAGAAAATCATTTATCGTTTATAGTCAGTCTTGAAATTGCTACGATAAAAAAGGCGTGCAAAATGTAAATATTTTTGTAAAAGATTTTCTGATCAAAATTACACAAAGGACTTTGAGTGCCCAATCTATGTATTTAACTGTTCTCACTTTGCCTATTTTAAAAAAAGGAAATGGAATTCCTCGTAGCCAAATCAGTTTAGTGAAATAGCTTGGCCACGAGTAAAAAGGGAAAATTATTTAGATTTTGTTACACAATGACGTAGTTTACATTGTTGTACTAATTAATAGTTCAATGTTAATGCAAATAAATGTATATTGTCTAGACACCATCAAAGGTGGGTGTGAAAATAATTTCGTTGAGTCACTATCACCCAGTTTCTGAAAGGCCTGTCAAATCATTGTTCAACTAACACGACTGTTAATTTAACATGGCTGTTAAATCAATTCGAGTTTCTGAAACGTTAATCAGTGCAAAATTAACTAATCTACGATTATTTTGATTTGACATTAGGTTTGTATGAAAACAAACCGAATGTCAAATCAATTGGCACTTGACATACGATTGTTAAGTTAATTTTTGTGTTGATCAGCCTTTCAGAAACTGGATATCATTCTCGTCGTAAAAGTTCGCGTCCTTTGATCACCATCACCGCTAAATGTTTGATACTCATGCTAATATCCGAAACGGACATGATTGTAATCCAAACAGGAACAATGTTCATTTATCAAGATTTGCAAAATATACACTTTTTTTAAAGAAAATAAATATTAGAAATAATACTGCATTAGAAATATGTTTTGACATACCCTAATAAGATAAAATCGAAGAAAAACTGAGTTTCACATAAAAAATCAATGGTATTCACAAGTTAATTTGCCGATGAGCACCGATTAGTTGACAAACCTTTTGACCGACGTATGATCTATGATTAATACATAACTAGCGTTTCAGAAACCCAATATGGAGGTTAACATACGATTCTCGAACCAAATTTAACAGCTATGTCAACTGACAGGATGATCAAATTAAACTAAATAACCATGCTTTTAGCAACCCAATTGGCACTTGACATGAGATTTAACAGGCTATTAGTTAATTTTTGCGTTGATCAGCCTTTCAGAAACTGGGTGTTAGTGTCAGTATAAATTTGCAATGATCATGCGAATCGGACTATAATATTCATTCATGAAAATTGGATTTGTATAAAAATATTATTTTTCTGTTTAGATTCTCAACGCGTAATAATGTTGTTTTTTTCAGAATATGTGTCACGTGTCATCTCTTTTATTTAAGGGTGACAGCGCGAGAAGGTTAAGTTTTCAGAGTAAATAAACAGTGCCAGTTTATTTTTCATAAGAAATCTTGTACTGACTTTTACAGCAATGCTAACACATAAAATCAAACTGAAATATATTTTTCTCTAACAAGAGCTACAAAATTTTAAGAGACTTGTCCACAATAAGCAAATATTTTATTTCGAATCATTGTTAAGGTAAAACCAAACTTGAGTTTGTTAATACACCATAATTTTTTTTCTAGTACGTTTATAATTTTTTTTCTTTTTGACTAGTACGTTTACCAAATGAGTTGCTTTATTTCTTACTAGCATAAGGCCCATTTTTTCGCTTGCTTGAGCAGATGCCATAATCATATAGGTAGTTAGACCTTATTTAAAAAGAATATTAATTACCTAGCTACGCCCCACGGATTCGCACGCGCGGAACATGGTAAGTGTTTAATTAATGTAACTCGGGAGCCAGACCCAGTTCCAGGATAAAAAGTATCATATGTCCATCTCCGGAAATTGGTTCAGCCGTTTAAGAGCTGAGTGGAACAAACACACACACACACACACACACACACACACATACACACACATATACTCACAAATTTTCACATTTATAATACCTATAGTACGATAGCAATTACAACAGTATTATTTTATTCTTCTTCTCAGTGGTTTACTCTTGACAGAGTAATCGTGGTCACGCGCGTTTCCCGGTAGCGTCTCACTACCGTTCCCCATCTGTCTCTGATGGAAGCTTGCCTTGCGCATTCATTGAGAGGTTTTTGGGTTAGAGCCTTCATTTGATCGGTCCAACGCAAAGAAGATCGTCCTCTGGATCTGCAGCCATCGACTCGGCCTTGTACCACTAGGCGCTCTACGGAACCACTTCCTCTTCGCGTCACATGCCTAAAGAACTTTAGTATACGGGATCGAACAAGGGTTGACAGTCGTTCCTTGATGTGGAGTTCTTTTAGAATTGACTCATTGGTGCGATGTTTCGTCCAGGATATACGTAGGAGTCTTCTCCAGCACCACATCTCCAAAGCGTCAATTCGCTGTCTTATTATTTGTATTATTATAAGTATTATTTTATAAGAGATCAAAACAAAACCTCTTATAAGTTAGATCTGCCTATTGTTCTAAACACTAATAGTCGGCAAACTTCAACGGGTATACCGTATAAATATAAAGTTTCCAGATACCTTGAAAAGTTTTGTTCAAAAGTTTCACGACAACATTTCAGTTACAACAGAATTAATTAAGTTGTTTATTAGCAGAAAGTTACAAAGCTGAAATGCCACAATAGCTTAAGTAATTTGTAATTTTGTTGAAAAGTTGTCTAAAGGGCTCTTGGCCGATCTAAGACATTGATTTAGAGCTTGTTTTAGTTACCTGTGGCTTTGCTCAAATATTAAGAAGAGGGCCTAGACAAGTGACATATATTTCTACTCTATTCATAGCATAGATAAAAAAATGTATGGTATTGACATAAGCTAACGCCAACATTGTCGTTACCATTAATGGTGTCAGTATGTATTAAATAATGAAATTATTTAATACACACTGACAAGGCACAAGACACGGCAAAAGGATTTTAAAAAGGTCAATGCTACTAAAAATAGATGGACATTATGGCTGCTGAATATTTTTCCAAGAATATTGAAATGCAAGGAATAAAGTACAAAAAATTATCTACATAGATACCTGTTTACCGCACGTATCTATCTAACTACTTTTAAAATCAATTATTAAGCTACCTACTGGTACCTACAATATTTAGGTACTTACATACAATACCTAACTATAAATCGTTGCCTTATTTAAGTCGCAAATATTTTCTATTATGTTGGTAGATGCACTATGATCCACATTTTTTCTATTTTTATCATCCTATTAATATTATAAATGCGAAAGTTTTTAAGCGTGTGGGTGTGTGTGTGTGCGTGGGTGCGTGTGTGTGCGCGTGTGTGTGTGTGTGTGTGAATGTGTGTTTGTTACCACTTAGTGCCTAAACGGCTTAACCCATTTTGATAAAAATTGATATATAGATAAATTCGGTGTCGGAGACGGGCATAGAATACTTTTTATCCCAAAAATAGGTCTGGTTCCCGAGGGAGACAAGACACATCACATTTCTGGACATTTTCAAGGGAGAGGGGAGGGGGTTAACGGGGCTCAAACGCTCTCCAAATGCATCAGCATGATCAAAAAATTTATTTGCTTATTGTGTTTTCTTTGGTAAAAAAACTCTCGTAAACTACTTTTAATACGCCAATGATCAAGCCGCTCCTTTCCCTCCCCTTCCTCCAAACTCAAATTCTTTATCCGCTAGTCCTCTACTACTGTAGGTATGTCTAAACATTGACAATAAAGATAGGTATCATCGTTGAAATAAAGTAGATAGATATACTAACTACGTACGTATACGTTATTATATTTATTTGTTTTATGGAAAATCAGAGCATAGATTTATCATAATATTCTGTCTGTATCGAAAATTTACTAAATACTTAAATGAATGGATTGCAAATACATTGAGTAAAACTGTACAAATAGTAGGTAGGTATAAAGAGATACAAAGAACTTGTGCTTAAATAGGCAAATGGGACACGTAAGTAGTGTCTTTTTGAATATTTATTTTTTGTTAAGTACTTATTTTAAATTAATTAAAAACCAATTTTTCTGGTGCATTGATGATGATCGAGTTTGTACATTTTGTGTGCCAAAATGTACACATGATTTTCTTGTGGTTGGATTAGACATAGTTTATCACTTTAACTCCTAAATCAGTACTAAACTATAAACGTCAACGGGAGCGTGCGGACTGTGTTGACCTATGACGTCACAGCAGCGAGCGCCGGCTGGCGAAATATTGCCGAGCACACGAGTTTTTAAAATTTAATATCTCGAAAACGATTGAATGTATCGTAATATTTTTTTTACACATATTTTTTATTTGCGATGGAGAATATGGAGGGCTAAAAATTAAAAATAGGTAACATTCTTCATTAAACGCAAGGGGACAGTGTTATGGCATAAATTGAGAGAGGTCAATGTCCGGCAGAGTATATAATATTCCCACACTTATATGCTTATTAATATAGAACATGGTGTATATATTGAAACTGAAACTTAACTAGCTACGCCCTGCGGCTTCGCTTGCGTGGAAAGTAGTATGTTTTTAATTAATGTAATTCAGGAACCAGACTAATTTTCGGGATAAAAATTATCCTGTGCCTGTTTCTGGCACCGAATCTATGTACCAATTTTCATCAAAATTGGTTTAGTCGTTTAAGCGCAGAGAGGTAACAAACATACACACAGACAAACTTTCGCATTTATAATATTAGTACGATTAATATTCAGATCTACTTTTATTAAAAAATATTTTAAGGTGCAATTCCTTTTTATTACTGTAGTCTATTAATTTGTGTATTTTTTTTTATTGCCGACAGCAGCAGATGAGCAAACAGCCCACCTGATAAAAATCTGGTAACCGTCGCTCATGGACGACTCAGAGTCTCTGGCCTGGACTCTGCAAAGCCGCTGCCTACCGTGAAGAGAGTGGGATAGGTAAAGTGATTGAAGCAGGTGAGGAAAAGGAGAGGGAGAAAATAATACGGATATTACCACTCTTAGGTCGATCTTCTATGAGAGGGTAGTACTTACCCGGTCGATCCGGTCCACTTATACTGAAATCAGCGAGGATCTAATCTAATCTAATCATAAAGTAAGTAAATTGCTTTTTAAGATACATTAAGAAGCTAAAACATTTGTCATTCAATAACTTTCTGTGAAAAATGCTGAGCACAATGAGATTTCTCAATTTTCTTCACGAAGTAAGTAGTAATACAATTTGTGAAGTTAAGAGTTTCTCGGCTCTGGTGTCTTTTGGTATTATTCTAATGTAAGCGCAATGTGAAACTCAAGAAATATTCCTTTTCGTAAAACAATGCGTTAAGATTATTTAAAATTGGAAACTTGGCGAGTTAACTAAGTTTTTTTTTATTTTTTTTTTAAAGTGACTCCATTTTACCTGATGGTAAGCATTCAGTGGAATCCAGAAGTGGTGGACACCATTCCAATAACCAAACTACTGGTACGGTGGTCTCTACTATGAGACGTCAATAACGATGTCAAAATAATAACGTTTTTCTGCACCGTTGGTCTAGTGGTTAGTGTAACTGACTGCGACGCCGAGTGTCGTGGGTTCGATTACCGCGAAAGGCAAATATTTGTGGGATGAACATTTGTATTTGTCTTTAGTCTGGGTGTTTCCTATGTATTCTAAGTATGTATATAAAAAAATATGTATATGTATTATATTTCAGTTATCTAGTACCCATAACACAAGCTCTGCTTAGCTTGAGCTTGGACTAGATGACGGTGTGTGATAGTGTCGAAATATTATTAATTTAATTATTTTAATTTAATAAATTTGTTATATTTGTTTATTTTTTACAAATACTGCACTAAGGATCTCAAGCATTCTTGAAAGGGACTACACAAACATACAATAAACGGACACAAAGTAAACCTAGGCTCGGAGCAATTTCATATAACCAGAAAATGTTTCACATTTTAAGGTACACTGCTCCACAAAGGCAGTCTTAAAATGATAATGAAAATACTTTACTCAAACTCGCAATAATGTAGAAAGTGATATGAGTAGCATGCTTTTAGATTTATTTTAGAGTTAGATTATTATTTTTTTTTATTTATTGGTTTTTATTTGTTATTAAGCAATGAAAACTTACAGTGGCTTCATTAAATCGTTTGCACGCTAAAATGTAGAAATACAGTTCATTTTATCAACATTCTAGATATTAAAATCGCTTTCAATGTGAAGTTCATAAACGTTGATCTTTCAACATAAACATCTATATATTCTCAAGTTCATCGTTAGGTGTCAAAGTCGCACATTTTTACTATCACATAAACTTGTAATATGCTTACGAAAGACAATCTATTTTGTTTATTCTGTCATATATGTATACATTATTCACACACCACGTAGGCAATCAATAAACCGCAGACATCAGTTTTGATTTAAGGTCGCTGATTGTCATTGTTTGGGGTCACTACCCACGCACCCACTGGCTTCTTCCACCGGTGGGTGCACGGGTAATTCCTGTTTACCCACTACATGAAGGTCGGAATCAATTTTACTTTAATTGTTTGGCATGAGCTGAATTCTTAAGCATTCAAATATTTTAATAAAATGTGGAAGATACATGATGTGTAACCAAAAACTTATGTAAAGTTGTATCAGTTTTCAAATTTCAACACTTAGCGATATGCTCGGCTTTTTATTAGTCAATATTAATTTGTGTATTCACATTTTCATCTCTTCTATTTGAAAGTTTCGTAAAAGTATTAGATAAAATAAAGATATTATTGTCATGGAATTCTTTTTTGTATTAAATTTAAAGAAGTAGACATTATCATATTTTGCTTATACGCATTAGCCATTTTACAAGTAATATAACATTGTATTAATTTTAATTGTAGGTATTGTTTCGTAATAAATTAATGCATCATGTACATCAGAAAATCAGCCAGAAACATTCAGTGCAAGCTTCATTTAAGGCAGCTCATCAAAAAATATTGTTTCTGACACTTGACATGACGTTCTTTATTTTTAACATATTATTTATTAGCTTTCCAAAAATAATACATAAATCAGCAAGAAAAATCTATACTTCAGTTTTGATTATTTAAATTAGGACCTTATAAAATGTCTTTAGCGTGGGTGGTTGGCAATTAACCAAGCAATAAGTACAAAGCCTTGGAGCGCTATTTTACGTATTATAGACATCTCGACTGTGAACGAATTTCAAATGAACAACAAATGTCGATGAAATAATATTTTCGCTTAACGATTTTTGAATATTATTGATCTTTATAAAAAAAAATCTAAAGTAGTGATATTTATTTTAAAAAACTGAATCCATCTGCATAGTATTTATGAACACAAATCTGTAACATGCTACTCAAAATACCTAATGAGAATAAGTTTTAAATTTTTGGAATACTTTTTAATGCAATATATATACATTAAATTATTTATCACATCTAAAAAGGTCTAAAATATTGTATCATTAAATTTCATCGTCATCATTATTATATCAGTCGAAAGACGCCCACAGCTGGACATAGACTTCATAGGTTGCCCACCATATAAACCACCCATATAAGGTCGTCGGTTCACCTTGTCTGCCTATGGAAATATTCACATCAATTTTATGAAATTTATTATGAAAATAGATTACGCCTACCTATTCAGAGGAACATGACGTGTGGCTATTTCTTTTTTACATACGTACTGAATGCGTAAAGAAACTAACAGAGTATTGTATTTATTACACGTGTTTAAAAGTTATGTGTATTCAATAGAGATTATTTTATTTATATTTTAACTAAAATAGTAGATGTGTTAAATACTATTTTGGGTATTAATACAAATTATTCTGTTTCAACGTCGGTGAAATATTCTTGTTCTATTTTTAGTTGGTACAAACCTTTAATATTAAAATATTTCCAGTTTTTCAAGACTGAGAGAAGAAAATTAATTATTGTTAAATCTAAAATTGAAATTATTTAATCCGAAGCAAAGACCTTGTAGGGTTTTGAATAGGATCTGTTTTCATCTTTTAGATCGACAATTAGCATTAGATTTAGCATCAAATACGTTGAAAACTTTATGAACGAGGATAAGGTTGGTAAAACACATACATTTTTCGAAGCAAATATACAAAACAAATAAAACTTCCTGTTTTTGTTCTAAAAAGTTTTATAAACACGTAAAAGCGTTTCCACTTGAGATAAATACTTGAGATTTGGTTTAACAGGCCATTATGGAAGGTAAGCGTTACACAAAGTTAGGCAATATATTTTGTATTGCCCTTTTATCAATTTTCCTTCATTTTCCGTGATCATTTCCAAGTTATGTCGTTTTTATGGGACTTTACAAATATCTGTAATTCTTTTTTGGTATAAAAACATTTCGCTTTTTGGGAAGCTTTTGAAAGTTCCGTCTTGATTTTAAATTATATTATATTTATATATTTATGTTTAAAATTCCACCGCACCTAAATAATTATACACATTATGTTTTTTGTCGTTATTTTGTCTTATTTATTTAAAATAATGATGACATAAACATTTAATAATATTTTATAATTTTTTTTTATAGTTATAGTCTCTTAATTTACGTTAGAAAAATTCATTGTTATTATTTTTATGTCGTAAGCCTATTTAATGTTAAATAGTGTAAATATGATAGGGTTTATTTTAAATCATAATATTACTAGCTTTGAGAATAATTAAGTAAAATATTAAATGTTTACCGAAAACCCACTCAAACGGTCGAGGCTAGCGTAAAGCCAAGGTTGTTTGTTAAGGTAGGCTGAAGTGATTTATAACCACTTTTTGCTAGTTATATTTTGTGTAGGCTCTACTACTGTATC
Source organism: Parascotia fuliginaria (assembly GCA_963082885.1). NCBI lineage: Eukaryota > Metazoa > Arthropoda > Insecta > Lepidoptera > Erebidae > Parascotia > Parascotia fuliginaria. Next base: position 18,576,200 of record OY720175.1, read on the forward strand.
GCTATATCAGCTGAAACACTTTCAATGATATTACGTCTGATTTGTTATATTTTGCCGAGATATGTAGTTTCTAGTCAAGAATTTTTAATCATCGCCTCTCTTCTAATGTAAGTGTAAGAGGTGATTAAGAGAATATCTGAGGGCAATCTTGGAACTAAACAATATTTTACTAAAGCCGAAGAAGGTGATTATTAATACCAGCCTATTTACTATCCCACTGCAGGGCAAAGGCATCTTCGCATTAATCACCACGCTTGCTCAAGGCGGATTGGCAATTTCAGACATTTAAGTCCAGGTTTCTTCTCCATGTTTTCCTTCAACGTCAGTCAGAAATGTCTAAGATAAACTTAGAAAGTACATATGGTACTTGCCCGGATTCAAACCCACTAGGTTAGCAACTAGGCTAGAAGAAGGTGATTAGTTATTGCAAATACCTCTCTTTTTTTTTTATTGCCGACAGTGACAGACGAGCAAACAGCTCACCTGATAGAAAGTGGTAACTGTTGCTCAGAAACACTCAGATAGCGAGGCCGCTGTCTCCCTTGAAGGAGTGGTAGGTGAAGGGATTATGGAGTGAGGAAACATGAAAGAAGGGAAATTGGGTTCCCGATGCTTTTACTCACCGTACGAAACTCTACGAACTACGAAATAATATGGTTAGTTAGTATTGACGTAAGAGTAGTCCCTTACGTCAATATTCTATGAGAGCATGAGAGGATATTCTTTGAAAGATGCTTATGTTTTATCAAAGATTCAGTAATTTAATTTAATTTTTGCTTTACTTAATTTGATTTAGTATTTTAAATTTATATAATTTAAATTTATATAATTATATAATTAATTAATTTTGTATAATTGATATACGTATAAGAAATAGATGTAGCCTAAGTTATGAGATGATATTTGTATATGTATATTGTTAATGTACCTAATAAATAAATAAATAAATAAGACGTTTTAAGGCTGTAGATAATGAATATATTTCTATCTCTACTGTAAAAGAAGCTTGCTAGATTTTAGATAGCATCAAATTGGCGGCTTAAAAGGTGGGCGTTTTCAATACGACTACATAAAAGTAAGTGAAGTCACGATTAAAATCTAGTGGAAAATAAATATACCTAGGTTTTGTAGATATAGGTAAATGCACAAGTGAACTACGAGAGATACTAACTTAAGTAAATTTTGCCTGTAATTTATTCGAAGCCTTTTGAAAGCTCAACAACATTCTGCAGCTTTCAAGTGAAGTATATCAAGGCATGCTCTTGTTAATTATTCGATACATCAATCAGGAACGTGCTCTCTCCAGGCTAAGTGATGAGCTAATAATACTTAAGTGCATAGCACTTATTATCTGAAATTTTGTAGCATTGTTTTTCGAGTATTCGTTATTTGAGGATTTAACAATTTAATTGGCAAAACAAATTTATACAGCACTAAATGGGCACTCAGACGGGCCTCTCCAGAACACTCTACCAAAGATTCGTCATAATCCGATCAATGGTTTCGAAATGTGCAGAGGACAAATGTACAAATTTAATATTGATTTTAATATATAACTAGACCTCCGTCCTCGCTTTGCTTCAGTAATAAAAGTTTCACTCGGTCTTACAACAAACACCTACAGTAAATATCATAGCAGTAGTGACGTATTGCATCATGTGAAGTACCAGTTGGGTTGCTAAAAGCATTAATAAAATTTAATTTAGTTAATAACTAATTAGATCTAATTGAGCTAATTATCCATGCTTTTTGCATGCTTTCAGGTACTTTGCATGAGATTTAACAGGTGATTAGTTAATTTTTCGTTGATCAGCCTTTCGAAAACTTAGATTATAAAGGCGCTTCAAATATTGAAATTATGAAAATGACTAAAAAAATGTGTTGATCATAATAAAATATAGCCGTTACACTTATTTGTAGCTTTCTAAAAGTAAAAGATTTTGTTTTAAATCGGTTACTTAAATCTTGAGTTAAATCGGAACAAACAAACATACAAAAACCAAATCTTTTCTCTATATAATACTAGAGGCGCCCTGCGGCTTCGCCCGCGCTAAAATTGCTATGTGTTAAATTTATGTAAATCGGGAATCAGAGCGTTTTCCGGGATAAAAAGTAGCCTATGTCCTAAAACCAAATCTATCTACATACTAATTTTCACCGCAATCGGTTTAGCGGTTAAGTATTCTTAAACTTTCTAAATCACGGCGAAATTTTCTTAGTTTTTCTTTCATAAGAACCTTCTCCTGATAATAACAAACACAACAAAAAAAGAATTACCTAAATTGATCTAGCCGTTCACGCGTGATGCCATGACCAAGGGAAATAGGGATTCATTTTTATATACATATAGATAGATTATTTAAGATAGCTTAGTTTTAGATTTAGAAGAAGAAAATAATTGCCATCTGATTGTAAGCGGTTACGTTTATATAATTATTGCTATGGAAATATGTTGAGTAAAGTTCCCAGTATAATAAGCCCAGAGTATGGAACTGTACGCAGTAAGTAACAATAGATTCATCACCTGTTACGTGAAACTAATATAGCTAGAGCCCCCTGCTTAACCTTTTGAGACTGGTCAATCTTGGCATGGCATACATTTAATATTCAATCCAGTATTACCTTGTCGTGCAATGTGACCAGGAGGTGCATTTACCAGTTTAACTAAAATACGTAGTCAAATTACCATACTAGATGAAACTAAATAATTGAAATCCTCTCTTTTCTTTCTTTAATCTTAGTAATTACATTAATTTGTTAATTTGTAATAATTTACTTTCTATGGTTCTTTGGTTGCGTTGAATGTTTAAATTGTAACTCATACAAATAACTGTAATTATCTGGCGATTGAAAAGAGTGGCGTGAGTTTCTTGCTAGTTCTTCTCATAGCTCTACCTTGTCAGCGAACTGGCTGTAGGTCAATTGGCTGACTTCATGTAATGTTGACTTTTCATAAGCATCATACTTTTTGATCAAAATTAAATAAGTTCCTTGACTTTGATTTTGACTTAGAGAAAAAGCGTGATTCTATGTTATATTGTTCGAAACATAATGAAAATTATGGAAGAATAATTAATTTTCCACTTGAATGGAGGCTCATAATTACTGGTTCATTTTATAAAAGCGTGTTAATGGCTCATAATGAAATATTAATTGATGTGATAACCTTATTTCAATGTAGTAAAGATTGATAATGTAGAGGGATAAATACAAACTTTTTAAAATCTTACACTTTCTTTCGCCACAACTACTTATTGAATATAAAATAGTACCTATTTACTAAAAAACATCCATTGCTAGACGAAGCTTTCTTCAAGGACTATTTTTGTAGGTAACTTCAAATTCACCGCACTTGGCAGTGACCAGTTCTAAACGACGGGGTGTTATAAGTTTGTCGTGTCTGTGTTCGTGTCTGTCGGTCTGTGGCATCGTAGCTTCCAGACGAATTTACCGATTTTGCTTTGTTTTTTTTTTTCTTTGAAACTTGAAATAGTCGGGAGTGTTCTTAGCTATGATTGATGAAAATTGGTCCAAGATGGCCGCCGCCACAAAATCTCAAAATGGCGGATTACTTACTTTTCACAACTCCCTCAATATGGGTATCAAATGAAAGGGCTTGACTAGTAGATTAATACACACTATAATAAATTTCAAATCCAAGTTGTTTCGGCGTTTTTTTTTAATTTTAATTTAATTTTGGCTTGTATCACAAAACCGTGCTTAGCCTTGTTTTACCTCCAATATTCGGTTAAGTATTTACACTTTAGTAAGCAAAGAGAATGGATAACTCCTGGTTTTGACTCTAAAAGCTACTTTTAATCGTTTAAATATTTTAAGCTGTTGTCGGCGAGTTTACTCGTAGTACAGCTACGAGTGTCCTATATTTCATTTGTGGAGTATTTTTAAATATATCATATTTGCGAACATACACTTCTTACTAAGCTAACATTAAAATCCATCGGAAGACTTCGTGATTTTCTTAAACTTGTCTCTTTCCCAACTCGTCTCATTTTCAACGTGCCATTTTCTTACTTGGTCTCTTTCCGGAACTTGTCTCTTTCCTAACTCGTCCCTTTCCTAACTTATCTCTTAGAATGCAATTTTAGGTTTTACATTTTCATCATTTGTATTACATTGATTATAGTCAAATTCAAATTCAAATTCAAATTCAAAGTATTTATTTCATTTTGATCATAAAGAATGATACTTATGAAAAGTCAAATTACACGAAGACAGCTAATTAACCTACAGCCAGTTCGCTGACGAGGTAGAGCTGTGACAAGAACTGGCAAGAAACTCACGCCACTCTTTTCAATCGCCAGATAATGACAATTTTTTTGTATGAAATAACAATTTTAACACATAAACGCAACCAAAGAACCATACAAAGTAATTATTACAAAACATTTATTATTATTATTAACTAATTATTTTATAACATTTTTTAAAAAAGAAAAGAAACGAAAATAGAGGATTTCAATTATTTAGTTTCATCTAGTATGGTAATTTAACTACGTACAGACAGTACGTACAGTACGTGTCTACAGAAGCAGCACTCAGTGCATAGCATGGGTACGTGTCTTCAGTGCTCTCATATGGTCTCTTGTTGTGGGGAGGATCGGTTGATATCGAAAAAGCATTTAGGATACAAAAAAAATGCGTTAGAGCTATCACTGGAGCTTGGGCTACAGATAGTTGTAAGCCACTGTTTTCCAAATTTCGCATTCTTACGCTGGTCTGCATGTATATTAAGGAACGATGTATTTTTGTAAAACTGCATCCACAATACTTTAGTTTATATTCAAATAAGGTAGCAAGAAATGATAGAAACAAGTTTAAACTCCACCGTCCGAGATGTCGTTTAGATATAGTGGAGAAAAACGCATATATTAAGGCTATAGAAGTGTATAATAAAATACCAAATAGGTTCAAAGAATTACCGCTATTGCTGTTCAAGAAAAGGTTGACAATGTGGCTTGCAGATAAATGTTTTTATACATTAAATGAATTTATGACATACAAAGAAAATGATAATAATTAATACTAAAATTGACTATTTTATATTGTTCTACTTTTTAATCAGATACTTTTAAATAATATTATAACTTGACTATAAAAATTGACATCCTAACATAAAAAATATATTTTGACATTATTAAAAAAAAAGAAAAAAATATTGTATTATCTAAAGTTATTGGATTTAATATTAGTAATGATTAAGTTTAAGATTCACAAGCCATTGTTATGGCAGAATGTAATAAGTACCTATTATGTTGATTTCTACCACCACTTTTTGTCACTACATTCTTGTGAATAAATAATTGATTTGATTTGATTTGATTTGATTTGATTTACGTATTTTAATTAAAATATAAAAAAAGTAAATGCATTTCCCAGTCATATTGAACTACAAGGTAATACTGAATTAAGTATAAAATGTATGCCATGCCAAGATTGACCAGTCGTCCCAGGTAGCATCCGTTCACGAGCATGACGCACAGACCAGCCATCATCACCATCATCACGTCAAGTCTACCTAATACTGTTTACCTTCACTATAATGTTTGACTATTAAAAAGCACATTCGTTTTTCAACCCGACAAACGTACCGTAGAGAAACCATTGAAAATCAAGAATATATTGCATAATAAATTAGTTTTAGTTCCTTGCTTAATTGTCCGCCTTTGTTTCACTTCGGTATCAAAAGTTCATTCGGTCTCATAACAAACGCCTCTGAGAAATATCATTGCAATAGTGATCGTATTGCTTCATTAAGATTTAGAAAAGCGTTTAAAATATTGAAATTTTGAAAATGACTTGGGTTACGTAGATCTTGAGTTAAATCGGAACAAACAAACATACAAAAAAAATAATCTTTTCTCTTCATAATATTAGTTTAGATTACGCTGGGAACGCTAAAAGGCAATAATAAAATCTTGCCTAGAATATTAACTGAATAATTTATTCATTTTCCCCTATATCAATATAAATTTTACGTTAGATTAAACTAAAATACCATTACAGTCTAAGAAAAAATCTACTTTTTAATATCTTAACCTATTTAAGTTAGGATAGTAATAAAGACTTTTCTACTTTAGTAACTAGCGTTTCACCTCCACTTTGTTTAAGTAAAATTCAAGGCTAAGGACATTTAGTATTATGCTGTTCATCTGGAATAATCTAGCTTTCTGATGGTTAAAGAATTTTTCTAATAAGTGCAGTGGTTCTGAAGATTACACTCCATAACATACAACTACAAACTCATATATCTGTGCTAACATAATAAAGCGGAACAGTTTGTTTGTTTGAGCGCGCTAATCTCTGGAACTAGCAGTTGGATTTGAAAAATACTTTTTACGTATGATAGCCCAGTTCTCTAGAAAGGTATGTAACATTACGCTACTGGCATAGGGAGCCGAGCAGTAAGCAAAAACACGGTGGAACCGAGCTGCGTGAAGCTAGTTTTATTATAAGTCGCACTCCTACTCAGAGATGATACTTACAAGTTTGTGAACACAATTTTGTTGACTCTATTTTTATATTAGGTAGCCTACCAGAGTGACTCCATTCTGCCTAATAGAAAGCAGTCAGTAGAATCCAGAAGTGGTAGCCACCATTCCAAAAACCATCGTCTAAAACTGTTGGTATAAATGGTTTATATTTATTTAGACATTTTCATCGACCAATGTACGTGGTAACTGTACCTATTCATTCTAAATCTACAAGAATAATTAAACTCTCGTTTATTAACAGATTACAAAGCTAAAGTAGTAGGAACATACGAGTTTCATTCAAGCGAGTGAAAGCACTGGAGGCTTAATTATTCGCTTCACTAACTTCCTTAACCCACACGATTCGAAACGATTTTGGTGTGCAGACATTTGTGTAAAACTTGCGTACGTATTTACCATCAAAGGGTATCCGAACGGAATAAAATATTCAAATTTATTTGTGATTTCCTAAAACGGTGGATTAGACCGGAATATTTATAATCAATCTTAGGTCTTGTGAGTTTCCTAAAGTGTCTGTGTGTAATGTTTTCGAATCGGCAATCGGCATATGAATTGTTTATGATTTTTTGTTTGTTTTTTTTTTTTTATATTATAGCCTACCAAAGTGACTCCACCCCGCCTGATAGTAAGCAGTCAGTGGAGTCCAGAAGTGGCGGCCACTATACTAAAAGCCATCGTCTTAAACTGCTGGTATGGTAGTCTCACTATGGCGGCTGGGAATGGGGTTAGGGGAAGGGAATAAGGGAGGTGAGGAAAGAGGAAAGGGGGGAAATTGGGCCTCCGGCGCTCTCACTCACCGAACGAAACGCAGTAGTACGGATACTACTACTCTTAAGTCGATCTTCTATGAGAGGGTAGTACTTCCCCGGACGATTCGACCCATTCATGCTGAAATCAGCGTGGATCTACTACCGTCAACTACTACTAACGTCTTGTTTGCAACGATTTAACTAAAAATCTACGTTACCGTATTGAAAAATTCTTTCATTTTTAGAAATCAATAAATTCAGCGTACCCGCTCAATTTATACATAGGCTATATTATTATGTTAAACAAGTTTTTCAGTCATCTTCAGAATTTTATTATTTTAAGCGCCGTTGTAAATCTGAATAATTCAATACGACACTATTGCTATGATATTTTCCTTAAAAGTTTGTTGTGAGATCGAATTAAACTTTTGACACCGAAGCGAAGCGAGGGCGGTTTAACTCTAACCTCTAAATGTAAATAAAATAGGGTTTCACTTACAATGTCGCTGCCACTTGAAGTTATGTTGTATCTCGTGCCTCATCCCCCTCCAAAGCTTGGTAACGATCATACAGTACGCGACTGATAAAATAAAGAACGGTGTCAACAGCAGACCAGCGTCTATGCCGAGGTTAAAAGCTCGCTCCAGTTCTAAGCTTGACCAGACTTCTCGGCATTTGTAGACTGTAACAAAAAAAAATAGTAATAATATATTATTTTATTAGAGAAAGCTATACGTTTAATAGTACAGATTGATAGCTAAATTCTATAAAGTACGTGCCCGATTTATGTATTATACTCTCCAACCCGAAATGACCGATCGAAACGCAAATTTCAGATATTACTATACTATTTATGAGACAATAGATACGTTTACTTAAATTAACCGTAGAGATTGTAGAAAATATCGGGCAAAATTTTAATGGACGTTTTTTTTCACACCACGAAATATGTGGCCCGGGGATAAATCACTGAACGATCACGGAACGTTTACACAACCGCAAGACTCGCCAGTCGTCTTCCCACAGTTATGTAGTGCAGTTCTATTATAAGTATTTTTATGTGTTAACTGGTAAAAGTAAAGTAAAGTATCTATCATGAAGAAGTAATTATTTGACTAATCCCTGCGACGTAAAAAACTTATATCCCACAAATGTACGTGATTTCTTTCAAGCTTAACTCGATTGAATATTATAATACGATACGATACAGGTTTTTTGATTCTCTATAACCTTGAAAACAAAAAAGGCTTAAGAGTAAATACGACGTCGTTACGTAAAAAAATGACCGGTAAAATTTACGCTTCATCAATTGCTTTGAGTCCACAGGCCTCCCTCTCTTCACTATTGATTGATTACATAATACATAACCAAAATGAAAACCTATAACGGAAATATAATAATATATTAAAAGGGATATATTTCTAATCGTTCTATAAATATCAGTGCAGTCATGTATTAAATAGTGTGTAGGACACGTGTGAACCGTATAAATGATTCTTTAATATATTTATATTGCGTGGGCCTTTTATAACACCCACTTTTTACTAGGAAACGACCAGCAAAATATGTGTACTAAACAACATATTACTTAACTGCTACTAATACTGTAAACTAAAAAAATATGGGCTTTATTAAACATAGAATATAGAATTTTCATAAGATGCACGCTTTTTCGCCTGCTCCAAACGAATAATAGCGTATCCGTCTGTGGAAAAGTTCTTTTCATGGTTGTATATACCGATGCAAGAGTAACGCAGCTTACCGAAGTTAAATAAGCCAGTTACAAAGTGTTTATATTTATAAATATCCACATGCCTTTATTATCAAAATACTATTAGTATTGCTCATATCAATAATGGATAACACCAATAAAAGATCCCAAAAACATGCTAGTTTATTTAGGACTAATTCTGCCATAGAATATAACTGTTATCTATATTTATAAATATAAATTTGAAACGTTTAATTTGCTTGAACATTAATCTTTGGAACTCCCAGTCGTATTTGATTATTTTTTTTATTTAACAGCCTAACTTTTAAAGAAGGCTATGTATTATCACGCTATGACCCACGGAAGCGGAGCAACAACTAAACATGTACTTTAATCCTTTCATGGACACTGCTTAGGTACTGTAGACACAATAGATGTTTTATTGTCATCACGGCTATATTTTTTACTGTCCCGAAAATTTAACGCGGGAAACTGCGCTGCGGACAACTAGGTAGTTACTTGTATAGAACTACCATTTTCTAAAATTGATGCTATATTTATTTATGTAAAGAATGTAGCTAAAAAATAACAATCTGCAATATCCTAGGAAGAGAAAGTTATCTAAACAGTTAAGTAGCAATAAAAACGTATGCGCCAGCTGTCACCAAACTTTCTTAAAACGTATACAGGAGACCAACAACTATATTCTTACGTGGCAAAATGTCAAGCAATAGGGATGTAAGAACTAAACCACAGCTAGGGAAGTAGCTTGGCTCACATTCTGCTTACGTTGCATTTTGTTATCGGAATATTAATGAAAAAGCGTATCAATATTTATTATTAATAACATTTAAATTAATTAAGGATTAAAAGTATAAAAATGATAAATTATTAAATTGCGAGCTTCAATGTTACTAAAAATTTTGTACGTACATTTTTTTAACTTGTGGTATACAAGTTAAAAAATGTACGTACAAAATTTTTGAAAAAAAAAAAATATTCCGTAGCTCTTTCGTCACGTCAGCAAAATAAATGCGTATTAACTTCAGCTAGAACTTATGACTGTTCATTGTGTTTAATTACAAGTCCCTTTTTGTTAAAACTAGTTTACATGTAAAATCATTACTAATTCGTTTTAAAACAACGATTAAAATCAAAATACGAAACAAATAATTAAAATTCAGCACGATATCTACGAATCAGTATCAATTAATTACTTAATTTTGAGCTAGAAATTTAGTATTAAGTTAATGTTTACAAGGCTAACATAATATAGCATTACGCTTTTTCGATTTAAAGACAGAAAACCAAATATCACTTACGACTAGGCGTTCTAATTTTGGTTAATTTTCTAAACCACGCAACGGACTTTGATACTTATTTCACTATCAATTAGAAAATGTATGTCACATGCATTTTTATACCTAGTAGAAAACAGTCGAGAGTTTCAAAGATTTGTAATGTCCTAAGACTACAAAACTAGAACGATTCGCAGATCCTTATCCTAATCCTAATAATAGGTATTATAAATTCGAAAGTTTGTGTGTGTGTGTGTGTTTGTGTGTGTATGCGTGTGTGTTTGTGTGTGTATGCGTGTGTGTTTGCTTGCGTGTGTGTATGTGTGTGTGTGTGTGTGTGTGTATGTGTGTATGTACGCAGGCGAAGCCGTAGGGTGCAACTAGTAATATATAAAACTATAACAATGAAAATGTTGAAAGTATAAGAATTGGTATTACAAAGAAATAATGACACTCCTTTTTGTTCAATACAACGTACAACGTATCTCTGTTCGTTAAGACATCCTATTATATTTCATTCTTTTGATTTTGATACAGGACATCCATTGCTATTATACGAATATGTCGGCTCTATAGTCAACAAAGACCACTCGTTCGCGAGTTCAGGTTGATTTATTGTGTATTTAAAATTGGTCAATTAAACCCGAATTTTGCTTTTTTGGTTTAGCTTAATAGAGTCATAATAGAGGACTATCAAACTATTGAGACATACATAATATTCAATAGTACTGGCCTGGTGGTTTAGTGGTTAGTGAAGGGTCACTAACCACTAAACCACCAGGCCACGACCTCCACGACCTCCGGCTTAGCAGTCAGGGGACTGCTAAGCCGGAGGTCGTGGACCCAGGACAAACCTTTGTGTGATGATGTAAGCATGATTGTTTGTTCTGTGTCTGGGTGTAATTTATCTATAGTATGTATGTATTTACAAAAAAAAAATATATAAGTAGTTTATCAGTTGTTTAGTACCCATAACACAAGCAAGTATAATTGCTTAATTTGGGGCTAGATGGCGCTGTGTGAATGTGGTAGAATATTATTATTATTATTATTATTATAAAATAGTGGCATGTTTCAAGAAGATGATTATTAAATGCTCGAAAAAAGCATATCATGGGGCTACTATGTCAACAATCCCACTATAATACAAGAAACTTATTTTTCCGCTTATAAGCACATATTTTTCTTATACCAAAGTCGTACTCATTCATTACACCATCTTTATCAACACGATTTCGGTTTATAGTTAAAAAAGTGTATTTTAACGTTGATATAGATTATATTAATATTTATTTAATAATCTTATTATAGATTTATATATTTCAACATTATTTATGAGCATTATTATATTCAATTATTTACTTTATTTTGTTTTTAATCTGTGTTAATGTAACTATGTGGAGAAATAATGGTAGTATTCTGTGATAATGTCATAGCAGAAAATCATCAAGGGCCCTAACAGAATATCAGCGCTTCGCAAAGAGGCATGAAGCTGAGTTAGAGCCTTTTTGTTTCTATGCTTATCTACTTATTGCTTTGTTACCTTTTTTTATAATGGTCAAATAAATTAGGTTAAAGTTATTTTAAATAAACTAGTTAATATCTATATTTTTGGTTGCATTGCTGAGTGCCTATTTTAAATAACATTATATTGATACAGATTTTTATACCGTCTGTACTTTATACGTACTCGCGAAAAGGAACGAATGGGTGCTGCTGTTATTCCAGGGGTCGAATGGGTACTCAAACCAAGAAAGGGTCAAATCTTAAGGGTCGAATGGGCTCGTAGCCAACTAACTTTTATGAGAACAAATAAATATTCCTTTATTTCTTCCTAAATTTCATCAAGTTTACAGAGTTAATGAAGACAATAAAAGGTTACTTTTAACTGCATCTAAGTTTAACACTAATCATAAATCGATTGTGGCATCGTAAGATTTAGGTAAATGACTCCCATTAAAGGCAGCTATCAAGCCATTTATTTAATCACGTCTGAGGTTTAATTTTGTTACTCATTCTTCAATCAATTTGATCTAGGTTTACTATTTATTTACCTTTAGGTATTTGTTCGTGCCGTTGTCTATATTCAAACTCTTACATTCTTTTCTGGTAGTACTTTCTCTAGAACATCTACAAATAAACAATCTCTGACACAAATGTCGTGTAATGTTTGTTTTGTTCGCCTGTCTAAACCAATCGTCTTTGAGTCGAAGAATATTACGAAAATATATGAGACTAGCGACACGCTCCTACTTCGCTCGCGGGTACTTTTATGTTTTTTACGTCTTGATTACAAATCGTTGGAATTTTTAGCTCTACTATAACATGTATCTTACTTTATTAGCAAAATGCTATAAACAATAGTGAAAACCCTATCAAAATCAAAGTTAGTCAAGAAACAGTAAGAAAAAAAACCACGAATTTATACTATTGAGAAATATTACTAAATTTATACGATTCCCATAAGGATAACATGTATAGACAAAACGGGGAATATACGTTGAAAGTATTTACTGAGATCGCTTCAATATAATTTGAATAGATTTATTGTACTGTATCTATATACATCAATATAAGGTATTTTTATTGTATGTGGTAGCAACATTATATCGGCAGGCACTTATCGAAATCAAAACATTAGATTGACTGCCTCCGTGGCGCAGTGGGAGCACAGGCGACTGCTGTGCATGAGGTTGTGAGTTCGATCCCCACACGAGACAAAACTTTGTGTGATCCATAAATATTACTTGTGTCCGTTAAATGTATGTTTTTAAATTTCCCCACGACACAGGACTTGTTCCATGTTGCGGGTGTTGTTATTAAAAAAATATTCTACGTCTGATGTGTTCACTTCAGGTAAAAAAGTTATCAAATCAATAATTGTTTATTTAAAAAAAAAAGAACTAAACTTGTAAAGGCATAATTTCTTCTGTAAAGGCAAAGGCATAATCTTTTCTTTAGAAACTCTATTCATGCGGGAATATAATAATACTTTAGATTTCCAAAAGAAGTTGAAGCAGTAATATTCTGTTCCAATTTGATTGAAAAGTCCCTAAAGACTTGCTATGTTCAAGCTATCTTAAGTGAACAGTCAATTGAATGAAGTTTACTAAATCTATATCCTACTAGCGTTCCGCGGCGCGGTTTTACCCGCGTCTTTGTTTACTGCTCTGCTTCTGTCGCCAATAGCGTCATATTACATAGCCTATAACCTTTCTCGAAAACTGATGGACTGAACTGACAGCGATTATCGCGTTCAAACAAACAAATATAAATAAACTCTTCCGCAAAGTAAAGGAGTTTAATTGTTTGTTTGTGCGTGCTAATCTTTGGAACTAACGGTCGGATTAAAATTATTCTTTTTGCGTATTATAGCCCAGTTCTCGAGAAAGGTTATAAGCTATGTAACATCACGCTAGTGGCCACGGGAGCAGAACCGTAAGCAACGACGCGGGTAAAACCGCGCCGCGGAAAGCTAGTTGATAATCAAAACGAACAATATTTTTTTTTTTAAATCATGTGATGTGGACAAATAAATAAATCAATACGCTAGAAACATAATTATTATTATCCATTTAAAAAAACCTGTGGCACTCGGGGACTGCCGCGGTAAAGCTTTTGCATAGCATTTTTTATCAAAATTATTTATGCAGTATTTTTTATCTTTGATATTAATTGAAGATTTTTCTTTGATATTAATTCAAGTTACACTCCACTTTTTTGAGCGTGGTGACCGATAAGAATTTTTTTTTCTTTTATTGAATAAATGAGAAGTTAATATTGTTTAAAATATATTTATTATCCTAAAATACATAGTTATTCAGGAATTTTTATCATCCTACTAAGTATTTTTACTCTGAAAAAGAAAAAACTGGGACATTACATTACATTGATGCATTATTACACGTTATTAAAATCTTAGTATCATTTCAAATAGTTCTACCAGATAAAATTTAACGCAAATGTGACAAAATATTTGGTTCATGTGTGGTAAAAATTAGCGCCACTAGTGTTTATCCGGAGAAAAAAAATTTATGGTAGGTGGAGTGGGAGGTGTTAGGTTTTATTTTCGTTACGGAATTTCTTGATTCGGCCGCCGCGCTCAAAGCCCGCGATAAAAGCTATGCAATAGCTTAAAAAAATATGTTCAACTTAACGCTTTTTGAAATCATTGGGTTAGTGGAGACGGGGTTTAATAACCAATTAGGCAACAAATTCATTTGTTTCATTCATAGTGACTACAATACAAAAAGGATTTCTAATTACATTTGCGCAAAACATTACCCTCTTAACTTCGGCAGTAGGGCAAAAATAAACCTAACCAAAAATAATTTATCGTAATAAGCGGTCACATGAAAAGATAAAACAATTAAATATAACCTTCTCTGTGTGTAAAGATATCCTGTAGTATCTATGTACAATGTAAATAATTCTCAAAATAAATCTTGTCACGAATAACATACGAGTACAAGACTTGAATACAGCTGGCGGGCGAGGAAACAATGATATTTAATTTACCTTTGTTTGCATATCGCTCGTAGGCATGTTCTGACAAGTTTCGCCCGTTACCATGTATATTTAGAGCATAACAAAATTTTGCCTTGGATACCGAACACGAACACAACAAGCAAAATATATTATTACAAAACAAAAAGCCAGCCTGCCTAAAACAAAGTAAAAAGAAAGAAACCCATATTTATTTCTGACTGTTGCTACATTGAAATATTATGTATCCTATGTCCTTCTCACAATTAATACAAATCTAATCACACTTCATAATTATGTTAAAATCCATTAAGACATTTAGGCTGTAGAGCGTACTAAAGAAAATTCATACATACTCACATACATAAAATACATACGCTCGAAAAACATTCCCCTTCTTGACTGCGCAAAAACAAACCACATTCTCGACTATAATAATATGTATACAAACACAATCCATACGGTTGTGTGTTCATTTTCTACACATTTATGAAAAAAAAAAACAAATTATATATTTAATATTGCCTAAAATGATAGAACGGCCTGTAGCCGAACGACTACGGTGGTAAAGGGTAACCCTTGTTTTGAATCTTATGCTGTGCTGGCTCTACCAAGCAAATCATCTTTTGTCTAGTACTCTGTTTAAACCTTGATTTATGACCTTAAATACCTAAAACAATCGTTAACATACTGAACATATGTGTGGTACGTGATTGGAACAGCTTAATACAAAAGGTTAAACGCATTGCAAATCTTATTTGTTACTGTCGTGGCTTTGACAGTAATGGCTCAAACTATTAGCCGTTTTTGTAATAACGATTTAATATCTGTGAACGTTACATTAACTTTAACCTATGAGAATATAGCGATTTGCCCCGGCTTTATGTGCAAATACACCCGCGTAGATCCCGTAAAGATATCGGCATGAAAAGTAGCCTACTACTTTTCTTTTATTTTTTATTATGTGGCATTTTATTAGTAAAAGAATCCTAAGGATAATCTGCTTAGGTGGGTATTTTCTGATGGTTCCAATATTAAGTGCAAGTGCCATTCTTCAAACCATGCCTCACCTGGTGTCGTACCCTGCGTGCCCGAACAATTGCATGCAAGACGATCTGATGAACGCTGCTGACAATGCAGTAGACGTTTTAAACTTTTGGGCAGACACAGCGTGAACAGCTTTACCGTCGATACGAAAAGAAGAAGTGAAAGAATTTTCAAAATAAGTTTGGTAGTTTTCGAGTTAATTTACCAAACTAAAATATAGAAATACAAATTGTTTTTCTTTATAATGAAGTATAGAAATACTATAGCACTTCTTGAGCCGAAATAAGATGTCGATAAGAACATTCGGTTAAATAAGAGTTCACGTCACTTTCTTCAGAATTTTTCATATAACCAAGCATAATTTGGCCATACAACTAGGGCCAGAAATGTATAATATGAATGCCTATTGCTTATGTATTATTGAATCAGAAGATTGTTGTTACAAAATCGAACAAGGACCTAATATGTGACTTTGTCTAGTTCGTACCTATGTTTTGAAAACTATTAAAAACTCTACCAACAGTTCTATTTGTAATTTAATATATTAGTGGCGCCACTGTGCCATTGTTTACATCGAGTCCACGTTAAATTGAGTTATAAAAATAGAAATAGTGACAAAAGTGACCAAAACTGTGTTAAATATTGTATACAAAAGGACTATAAATATGGGCAAACTGAAGTTCAAAGTGATAAGTGCGTGAAATTTAAAATATCGCAAAAAACAAAAAATAACGGCAAGACTTCTAACAAAAGTGATTCAACAGAACAGAGTAAATAGCAGAAAAAACCAAAGTGCTACATAAAACTACAACAACGATAACAGAACAAGTAACTACTCAGCTAAATTAACAGTGATTTGTAATAATTTATTTAATCTAACACGAAAATGTCAAATCATCTCAGTCCACACTTTGTATACAGCACCATCTATTAGAATACATTCATACCACGACAAAACTACAAATACAAAACACGTAATGACTTATGACCATTACCTACCTTAAAACTAACTAACGCCATCTAGTGCAGAATTACTTACTTATACCACGTACAAAGCAGTGAACATTTTAGCCCAGTTTGTCAACAGTCACCGTAGCTAATGCGCACTGAAGTATACGTACGGTGCAAGTGGTCCAAGATCGAGCCCACACGAAATTGTATTCACTTTTTGTGACATTTAAAATTTCAACACAAGAACATTAATATAAAACTGGGAAAATGGAAGACGATTACAACGCCAATATTACACATAGAAAACAAAATCCAAATAATACTACCATAATAATGAGTGAATGCGAATTCGATATGGATGTTTCATATCAAAGCTTGCCAACTAGTACGGAAGATATTAATACTTTAAAAGAAGAACTACAAAAAATAAAAGCTGAATTATTATCTGCGCATACTGAAATAGACTCATTGAATGAAGAAAATTACACTTTAAAAAATAAATTGCAGCAATGTGAAAGTAAAATAAAATTATTAAAGTCTATAGCGGTACAGGAAACTCCAAATAACCAATATCATACACCTAAGAAGTTCTTCTCTCCACAGTATCAGCGACGTCAACGCCAAATAATAACAACAAAAGAGACATCCAAAACACCCATACATAACAATAAAAGACACACCCAAGACACATCAGGCTTCACCAGTAATAAAATATGTGATGAAACGCAACAAAATATTCCTAAAAGCACTCCCCTATTCTATACTAGAGGAACGCAGACAGCCGATATCTACATTCAGACATCAAATACGGTAGGAGAGATTCCTATGCCTGTAAATTACAGTAATACACTACGTCAAACACAAGGAACAAAAAATAAGTCAAAAATCGTTAATATGCCACCTATACAGAAGAACAAACTTTGTATTCTGAGCAGCAACAAAATTAAAGAATCTCTATCATTAATTGAAGAAATATTCTCAGATTGCTTTGATTACTGTCACTACATAATGCCTAATAGTACAACAAAAGAACTAATCAGCAATATCGACCAAAAACTAAAAGACTTTAACCTTAACGATTACTGTATACTTTTAATAGGAGAAAACGATATTAAAGAGGAAAGTAATTATATAAAGACGATAAACTACATTAGAGAATCACTACAAAAAGTCACCCATACCAACACGGTTATTTGTACACCTACTTATATAACAGGAGCACCAATATTTAACTTTAAAGTCGAAATGTTCAACAATCTTCTCTCTCTAGACTTACAAAATAATAACTATGCATATTTTTTTGACAGTAATCTTGACCTATCACTTGAAATGTTCTCTTACACTACAGGCAAAATAAATAAACATGGAATAAGAAATATATACAGCCACATTATGAGTAATATACACGTTGACCTGTGCCTGTTTCATCAGACCAACATCAACAAGATATGCAGTGTAAATCGACAATCTACCCGAACTCAAAGTGTGACGCAGCTTTTTCGAGAATAAGTACCTATATATAATGCACCAAAATATAGCTGGTCTCATAAATAAAAGTGATGAACTAGCTATATGTTTAGATGAAATTTCTAGTAGAAACTTCAATATAGATGTACTCTGTATCACTGAGCATTATATGATGGCAGGCCATGAAAAACATCTAAATTTTCCTAACTTTCATTTGGCATCCAGTTTTAGTCGAACTCAAAGCAGGAGGGGCGGAGCATGTATATTGGTTAAGAAAGGGCTACTTTGGAAAGACATACCAGAGATAAATAAACTGTCTATATCTAACCTCTTTGAATGTTGTGCCATAAATCTTAAAAATTATAAAATAGCTATTGTATGTATTTATAGAGTCCCTAAATCTGATAATTTAAATGTGTTTTTTAATAAATTAGAGAAAATATTAATTCAATTATGTAAAATGAATTTAAATAATATTATTATAACTGGAGACTTTAATATTGACATATTAAAGACTAATAGAGTAACAATGGATCTGGAATGTTTGCTATTAAGTTTTAACTTTAAACTTGCATTAAGGCTACCTACAAGATTGAAATCTCAAACATGTATCGATAATTTTGCGCATAATTTTAGACAAAAATGTAAGACGGAAGTGCTAGAGAATACTTTATCAGACCATACAGCACAAATTATAAAATGTCCTGTTAAAATTAAATGTGTTATTGACATATACAGGAAAAAACGTCGTGACTATAGCATAGAAAATATGATAAAATTTAAAAACTGTATAGCTAATCTCTCGTTTTCCGAGATCTATAAAACGAATAATCCAAACAGTGCTTTTAAAATATTTATGCAAGATTTTAAAATGTTTTATGATTTGTGTTTTCCGTTACGTCTTATAACCATAAAAGTCACTCGTAAGCCAAAATGGATATCCCGGGGCATCAAAACCTGTAGTAAGAAAAAAAGGCAATTATTAGAAACCTTCAGAAAAGATCCAAATAATACAAATAGAATTAAGTACATAAAATATTCGAGAATGCTACGCAAAATAATAAAACTAACACAACGAGCCCAAAATAACTACAAAATAAACATATCCGACAACAAATGTAAAACAACATGGCAAATAATAAATAGTTCAAAACTTAATTTACCAACCAACACTATTGACAAAATTAAATTACAAAATATCACTGTAACTAACCCTTTACAAATAGCAAATGCATTTAACAACTATTTTGTGGATAAAATTGTACCTTCAAATAGCTGCGGCAAAAATAGTACTACCCCTTTAATAAATAAAAGTACAGCATCATTATTCATGAACCCAAGTTTACCTTGTGATATTTATAGAATAATACAAGACTTAAAAAACAGTAATAGCGTTGGCTGGGATGATATTAATACAAAAGTTATCAAATATGTAAACAACTATATCTGCAGTCACCTGAGTCACATTATTAACCTATGCATTAGCGCTGGAACTTTCCCTGATGATTTAAAAATTGCAGTAGTTAAGCCTCTATTTAAAAAAGAAAACCGAGAGTTACTTGAGTTTTATAGACCTATAGCTTTAATACCTATCTTTGCAAAAATTTTTGAAAAATTTATCTATAGGGAATTAAACGGGTATTTTGAAAAACATAACTTGCTTTGCTTAGAGCAAAAAGGGTTTAGACATAAAAAGAGTATTAACTTAGCTATATATGACTTTTTGAATAATGTAATGCTAAATTTAGATAAAACTAACCCAATCTGTGCAATTTTCTGCGATCTAACACAGGCATTTGACTATGTTGACCATAATATACTACTAGACAAATTAGAAGCTTATGGAGTTAGAGGTAACGTCTTAGATCTGCTAAAATCATACTTAACAAATCGAAAACAAGTGACTGTTATTTCAAGAATTAATATAAAAACAAAAAGGGAAGAATTTTTTCAGTCTGAAGAGCGTATACCTAGATTCGGAGTGCCACAGGGAAGTGTCCTGGGTCCACTTCTGTTTATTATCTATATTAATGATTTGCCAAAAGTTACAAGACACCCAATGTCACTCTTCGCGGATGATAGTACAGTTGCTGTACCTTGTAAAGACAAGGAACTATACAATAATGACATAAATGATACTCTAAACTTAATTATTCAATGGCTCAATAACAATAATCTTAAAATTAATCTTCACAAGACAAATGTTATACACTTCTCTCAAAGACCCAATAATTCACTTGACATTAATATATTTCACCAAGATCAATTAATATCCGAAACTGACGCAGTAAAATTTTTAGGATTAGTGATTGACCAAAAACTTAACTGGAGGCCACATGTTCAGGACTTAACTAAAAGAATAAGCAGCTTGGCGTATGCACTATATAAACTAACTTCAGTTCTCAATATTGATGCACTTATTACAGCATACCATGGTATGGTAGCATCGGTTCTAAGATACGGAATCATATTTTGGGCTAACTCACCTGACTTTGAACAAGTCTTCAAAGCACAAAAACGATGTCTAAGATCTATGTTCGGACTTCGCATAACAGACAGCTGTAAACCATATTTCGCTCAATATGGGATCCTAACACTTCCGTCCATTTACATACTAGAATTATCGCTATTTGTGAAAACTAATAGTCATCTGTTTCCTCGACTGGCCGATACAGTAAATCGGAACCGTCGAGACAACAGTAGATTAAGGATACATACAGCCAGGTCTACACTTATGAATAAAAGTGTATTTTGCATGGGTCCTAAGATTTATAATAAAATACCTGCAGAAATCAAAACGTCAAATATAATTTTATTTAAGAAACAACTAAAACGAATACTAATTGACAAATGTTATTATAATATAAAAGACTTTTTAAATGACTCATTCTAGACTGATAATGTATGTTCCATTATCTGTTCGCTGTTGTATTTTATTTTTTGACATTTTCTGTATAATTAATTCCTTTCTGACATTTATTATGTATTTAACAATTTTATTTAAAAAATAGATTATTTAATGGAGATTACTCATTTGTACACCTCTTATGGTAAAACATGCTGCACTTAAACTATGCACAACACCAAGAATGCTATCCGCGATTGTATGACCACACATGTTTAATGCAAATAAATTATTTTGATTTGATTTGATTTGATTTGAATAAAAATCTATATTCTACAGTACCTAGACTAAACTGATGTCCAACAGTGGCTAATACTGATCTTCTATATTATTATATAAAGCGGAAGAATTTGTTTGTTTGTTTTAACGCGCTAGTCTCTGGAACTACCAGTCGGATATGAAAAATTCTTTTTGCGTATGATGGCCCAGTTCTCGAGGAAGGTTATAGGCTATGTACCATCACGCTACTAGCGACGAGAGCAGAGCAGTAAGCAAAGACGCGGGTGAAACTGCGCTGCGGAAAGCTAGTCATTTATAAACCCTATTTTATGCAAAAGATCGTTCAGCGCTAAATCGCTTTTGCAATATCCAATGTTGATAGTGCTTCAGCGCCTAACGAAAAATCGGGAAACTGTTTATTTCTGAAAGCAAATCAATTTAATAGTGAAATAAAAATAGGACAGTTCATATGCACATATATTCATATAGGAACATCAAAGCTTTGTGAAGTGTGTTGATATTTTACAAAATAATTCTTTGTCAAAATGTAAAACAAATCCAATGTGGAAATCATACTAAACTTAATTACAATACATTCTATAGAGAGCGTGAAAATAATTAATATGATGATCTTAATTAAGAAATATTAACATAATAATCTTTAATTTTAAACTCTCAATAGCGTACGGGAATTAATTTTATTAACTTGGTACGATATTACAGGTAATTGGGACATGTTACACAAAGGATAAATTACTGAAAGGATACTCAACTTTTGAACATCAGAGAATGTTCTAAAAACAAATTCATTGAGTTAACAACGGTGTGGATGAAAAACGCTCTCGAAAGTGAAATCTGACAGCACGTTTGACATATAAGTTACAAAGATAGGTACGTTCAGTGTACCTACGTAAATAAGCAATGTT
Organism: Parascotia fuliginaria; assembly: GCA_963082885.1. NCBI lineage: Eukaryota > Metazoa > Arthropoda > Insecta > Lepidoptera > Erebidae > Parascotia > Parascotia fuliginaria. The sequence goes on from OY720175.1 coordinate 18,598,470, forward strand.
TTCGAAGAAATTTTTAAAGACACTATTAAGCCCGTTAGTAAATAAAGTACGTGTGAGAGAATATATTGAAGAAGGAGAAAGAAAATAATAGTGCCTCCGGTGCTGTTTTTTATAAAACGGAACGCAAAAGCATCTACTTACTCTTAATGGCATCGATAAGCAAGTTTAATACTATAGATACATTTACAAAGTTTGAAGGAATGTTTCACCACTAAAGCTGCTAAAGTGACTGACAATATCTAACACATAAAACATCTTCTAGTTAAATCTGTCTTATATTTTTAAAGAGTTTATATTTTTTTTTTTTTTTTTTTTTTTATATTAGCCTACCAAAGTGACTCCACTTTGCCTGATGGTAAGCATAAGTGGAATCCAGAAGTGGCGGACACCATTCCAAAAGCCAAACTACTGGTATGGTGGCCTCCACTATGGCGGCTTAGTGAGATGCTTTTTCACGCCCCGCTTAAAAGACCCAGGATCAAAATTAGATGGGAACACATGCGCTGGCAAAGAGTTCCAGGCTTTAATTGAGCGACAAAAGTATGAAGTGCTGAACCGTTTGGTTCGAGACCCTTTAGATTCCACTGTGAAAGGGTGGCACTTTAGTCCCGCACGTGTCGTTCTGGATAAAAAGGGAGAGGGTGGGATTAATTCAAAGAGCTCTTCAGAACACTCTCCATGGTAAAGGCGATAGAAGACGGCCATTGAGGCGATGTCCCTATCGAGTGCATCCAGTAAGTACTGTGCGGAGCCATCCCAAAGATGAGAGCAGTACTCCACGCAGGAACGAACCTGTGTCTTATAAAGAAGACAGAGCTGCTCGGGCGTGAAGTACCGCCTCACCCTGTTCAGGACACCGAGTTTACAGGAGGCGGTTTTAATGACGCACTCGATGTAGTTCTTGGGGTTGAGATCTCGGCTGATGTCCATACCCAGGATACTTAGGCTATCCTGTAGTGGTAACACTGTGTTCTGAAGAGAGGGAAGGGGAAGGAACGGAGATTTTTTTGCAGAGAACGCGCACACCTGTGTTTTCTTGGCATTGAACTCGACCAAATTCTCACAACCCCATTTAGAAATGCGGTATAATACTTGGTCGAGCTCAGCGACAAGTTCTAGGCGTTTTGCCTCGATGTCAGTCTGTTTAGCCGCAGGATGTCCGAGATATCGCCCATGCACTGTACTATCATCTGCATAGCAATGAATGTTGCCAAGGGACAACATGTCATTGACATGCAGAAGATACAGGGTGGGCGACAGGACGGACCCCTGAGGCACCCCAGCGTTGACCTGCAAATAATCGGAGGCCGATCCGTCACAAAGGACTCTAATGCGGCGCTCACGCAGGAATGCGGCAATCCAGTTGCACAGCTGGGGTGGCAGACCATATGCTGGAAGCTTGGACAGAAGCGAACGGTGCCAGACTCTATCGAAGGCTTTGGTTATGTCAAGGCTGATGGCCAAGGACTCTCCATGCCTGTCCATAGCTTCACCCCATTGGTGCGTGATATATGCTAGAAGGTCACCCGTAGACCGTTTTGACCTGAAGCCATATTGTCGGTCACTAATTAACGAGTGACCCTCTAGGTAGCGGACTAGTTGGGCGTTTATTATCCGCTCAAGCACCTTGCAGAGAACTGAGGTGACAGCTATGGGTCGATAGTTGCCTGGCTCGGACCTATCCCCTTTTTTGGGAATCGGTTGAACATTCGCCTCTCTCCAAGCCTCCGGCACAATTCCCGAGGAATAAGATAGGCGGTATAGGCGCGTCAATGCAGGAGACAACTCCGCTGTGCATTTCTTGAGAACCACCGCTGGAATACCATCCGGTCCGCTGGCTTTCCGAACATCGAGCGACCTTAGTTCCGCACGGACATCACGATGCCTAATACGGATATTAGGCATAACGGAGTCGCAGCCAGATATAGTCGGCGGTTGCAAGTCACGGTCGTCGATTCGGGAGTTAGCCGCAAAGAGTTCTACAAGCAAGTTTGCTTTCTCTTGCGGCTCGTGGGCCAGCGATCCATCAGGACATTTCAAGGGGGGCAGCGAAGGCTTGCAGAAGTTGGATTGCACGGCCTTGGCTAGTCGCCAGTAGCTACGGCTACCCGTAGGATGCGAAATCAGTTCTTGCCCAATCCGTGCAATGCGCTGGGCATCCGCTCTGATGTAAGCCCTCTTGCATTCCCTAGTGGCTTTATTGTACGCTGCTTTTAGGCGATCCAAGCTAGGGTCGCGCCGTGCTCGGGCCCTGATCCAAGCGCGGTACGCCGATTCTTTTTGTTTAACAGTATCGGCGCACTCATGGTTGAACCAGGGACGCGTTTTGCCGGCACTGGTGACATCTGAGGATGGAATGTAATATTCCATACCTAATAAGATTTCACCAGCGACAGCAGTAGCACTTTGCGACGGATCCCTGTTTTTAAAGCAGCGTAATGCCCATGGGACGGAAGCAAAGTACTCCCGCATACCATCCCAGTCTGCTGACGAGTAGTGCCATAGTCGTCGCTTTACCTCCGCACGTCGTGGGGGAGCAACAAGAGGCACTGAGGCGCAGACCAAACAGTGGTCGGAATTACCCAGTGGGGCGTGGACCGAAACACTGTATTGGTCTGGGTGACTCGTCAGCAGTAGGTCTAGCAAAGAGGGCGCTTGACCTGGAATATCTGGTATCCTGGTGGGATGGATTACCAGTTGCGTCAGGTCATGCGTGAGAGCGAATGCATGGGCGGTTCGTCCCGCATGGTCTGTTCTGAGAGAACCCAACCAGGTCTCGTGGTGGGCGTTAAAGTCTCCCAGAAACACCAGTTTTTTTCAATTTGTCAGTTAAGGTTAACAGGCACTTGTGGAACTGATTTTTGAGTACCATCTGTCAGTTAAGTTTCGAATAAGTTATCACGCACTTTATCAGCAAGTGGTGAAACAGGACCTGAATCTATTATCTTACTTCGAGATGATAGTTAATTTACCAATCTAGCACTTCAATGCATGCTTGCAGAAACCGAAAAAATTCGATCGTTTGAATATGTTGTCAAGAGAGTTTAACTTATGTTCTCAGACTGGATTTTTCCACTTTTATAATAGCACAACAACTACATACAACGCTATTTAGACTTAAAGTAAGCATATAGCTGTTATAGCTTTTGTTATGGCTTCTAGAATGCGGATACTTAAAAATATGTTTCAATAAATATATATTATACATAGAAACACCCAGACCAATGCAAATAGGCATGTTCATGTACACAAATATTTGCTCTGAGCGGGAATCAAACCCGCGATCTCAGTGTGGCAATCCGTACAGTACCACCAAACTACAGAGGCAGGCAAACTATCTTTGAATTTCTTTACAGGGCTCAGATATTTTCGTGCTAGATATATCGCCAGATTTATGTAAAAATTCACAACATATATGGCAGAAATCATTTTACAGTCAATATTTGTATTTTCACAGCGTAGTACTTTAAAAAGCTTTTGTAACCGTTTTGAATGAGAAATATAAGATTGTAATGCAAACACCGTTAACGTTATATTGTGCGTTTACCTGTTCGCGGATGTTAAGCCTAGAATACACTGTATAGACTGTCAAGGGTTATATACATAAATGTTGAGTTTTAAATGAATAAGTTTTAAAATGCAGTTATTGTACTTCTTCTTCTAAGTATTATACCTTGTGGTGGAATTAGATACTGGCTGGTAATTTATTTTATATATTTTATTGTATTCTTTTTGTATACAAAATGTAATACTGAATTTTAAAATGGAATGGATTTAGATATTGGCTGATGATTTCATTCAAATTTCTTATTGTATTCTTTTTATAAACCAAATAGCGGATCCGACAGACGTTGTCCTGTCTTAATTATTATCTAATTTTTCGCAAAACCTTATCCTGACAATAACAAACATAACAAAAAAAGAATTAACGGAATCGGTCCAGTCGTTCACGCGTGATGCCGTGACTAAGGGAAATAAGGATTTATTTTTATATAAATAGATATTTCTAATCTCCCATTCTACAAACCCTCTTTCACGTACCTACAGATATCCCCCGTAAACTTTTCACTACTTAACCCTATTCCCCTCTCCCTTCTTCCCCACTCCTCCCATTCCGCTTCTTACCTCCCTCTCCCCTCTCCCCCTACCTCCCCTCCTCTTTCCCCGTCATTTCATTCTCCCTTTCCCTGGCTTCTCCCTCATTTCTCCCTTGCTTACCCCTGACTTACATCTCCCTTCCCCTACCTTGCCCCATACTACCCACTCACTTCCTTCTCATCTTTCTCTCATTTTCGCCTCACTACCCCCTCACTTCCCCCTCGCTTTACCCTCACTTCCCCCTCACTTCCTCCACACTTCCCCTCGCTTCTTCTTCCCTACCCTTCACTTCTCTTTCACCCTCCCTCCCTTCCCCCTCTTTTCAATTTTCAAGTCGCTAACTTCAAAATAATATTTCATCCCTAATTCCGTCCCTCTAAAATTAGAAGTATTCCAAAACAAAATTTCAAAACTATGAACAAGTTTCATACAATCGTTTACATCCCTTTTCAGACCACCCTTAACATTTAAGGGGATGAAAAATAGATGTTGTCCGATTCTCAACCCTAGCCGATATGCATACAAAATTTCACGAAAATCGGTCGAGCCGTTTCGGAGGAGTTCAATAACGTACACCGTGGCAAGAGAATTTTATATATTAGTTATAAAAGAAGTCATCAGCCAATATCTAATTCCTACACCTTGGATATAGAATTTAATCCAAGATGAAAATCATTGAACCGAAACTGTATGAAATCGTCAATCTTCATCGAACTAGACGTGGTGATCAATTCTTATGTCTTCTCTATATGAGAAGAGGCCTTTACCCTGGATATATCTGCTGTTTCTTCATGTGTCTCTTCATTATAAAAGGTTGGCCGTTAGCGTTTTAAACTTGTCCTTGTCTAGTGCGAGATATAACGGTCTTTCGTCGGTGGTAATACCGGTAGGTAACAGATTGGCATTATTTAAAAACAAATAAGAAAATAAAATACAACACGACACATAATTTTTACTTTCAATTACTTTAAAAAAATATTTTGATAAATATTTTTCTACATTTATTATCGCAAATTTTAAACATATTCCAAATCCGAGTAATTAATCTTTTCAGCAAAATACCAAATACCTATCAAATGTATTAAAATTAACTCAGTTAAATTTAAAAACGTAAGTAGGTAACCCAAGAAACCTTTTTCGAACAAATCTAATACGTAAGAGTAATATTATCCGTACTATTGCGTTTTGTTTGGTGAGTGAGAGCGCCGGAGGCCCAACTTCCTCCCTATTCTTTTTCCTCACTTCCCTCAATCCCTTCATCTACCCCACTCCCTTCACGGTAGGCAGCGGCTTCGCAGTCCCTGGCAATGCGAGAGCAATGCCAGAGACTGAGTCGTCCATGAGCGACAGTTACCATCACGTGAGCTGTTTGCTCAGCTGCAACTGTTGGCAATATAAAAATCTGGTGACTTTTTGGAGTTACAATATTTATACAGAGTATAAAAAGAAGTCGATATAAAGCATCTGTATAGATATGGATAGTTTTTTCTGTTGAAAATGAAAATGAAAATATATTTATGCATATAGGTTAATTAAATTAACACTTATGAACGTCAAAGTTTACAAAATGTCAGCAAATTAACCTACAGCCAGTTCGCTGACGAAGTAGAGTCATGAGAAGAACTGGCAAGAAACTTAGGCCACTCTTTTTAATCGCCAGGTTATTACAATTTTTGTAAGTTACAATTTCAAGTAGCATGCAAAGTGACACAGGCAATACACTTACACTTACTACACGTGTTGTATATTTATATTACATATTAAAAAGTGCCTGCAAAGATGCTTTTTTTACTGTATGATAATAGTGAACCAGCCAGGAAATCGCAACTTTTGATACCGTCGCGAAGCGAGAGCGGGTTCCTATTTTATTTATCTGAAAGTAAATAGAAGTTTGGTCTCCTAAATCATAAAACTATCTACATAATACAATTAAAGCTTTTTGATCGATGGACAAACCATCATGGGTATGCCTCGGTGCCTCGAACGCTCTTCCTTAGTTTTTGTCCGAGAGTTGAGGGAGTTTGTTCTAACATACGTTTAGGGATTATTTATCTTAGTTTTTATTTTTATTTGTCTTTGTCACATACTTTAATATTATTATTTATCTTATGATTTGAACTAATCTTAATCCTAATACTGATTCTCTTGGGACGTTTCGTGGTTTATTTGTTATAGTTCAAAGTTTCTTCACGACGTTTTCTTCTACCGTATGATGTTAGAACTCTAAAGTAATATAAAATTTTATTATAAAGAGAAAAGATTAGATTTTTTGTGTTTGTTTGTTTCTAACGATCTAAATTGTTACTGATTTGAAAAATTCTTTAACCTTAATAATAAATAAATGAAGCGGGTAACATCTATACTGTTATATAAAGTGGAAAAGTTTATTTGTTTGATTAAAGGCGCTAATATGTGGAACTACCTGCCCGATTTAAATGATTCCTTTTGCATATGATAGCCCAGTTTTTGAGCAAGGTTATAGGCTCTGTAACATCACGCTACCCCGTCCCGTCGCCGGGAGCAGAACTGCAACCAAAGACGCGGGTGAAACCGCCCTGCGGGAAGTTAGTAAGCTGTATTTTATTCTGTTTAACATACTTTTTAGTATTTTTCACAATTTCGACATTTTTAAATTAGCAATACAGAAGACAGCAAAAGTAAATTTGCGGCAATATTATAGATAAAATTGCAATCATATTTTATGTAAGCGTTAAGTTTGTTATGAGACCGAAAGCAAGCACAGTTCTTGAAAATCAAGCACATATATTATGAAATACTACTAGGTACTCATCCGGTACCAAAACAACGACCTCGTACATAGGTATATCTTGATGCTAGAGGTACCAAGTATCTCCACTTTGGTTGGTGATAAATAGTCTTTATTAATCGCTTGTTAACTACCTATATGAGGTCATTTAACGTTGAAAATAATCAATGATCAAAAAATAAAATAAAAAAAGTGATGTAAAATGAGAAGTACAATTTTTCAACTTTCAACTCTGTAGCAAAGTATAGAAAGTATAAATTGCCGAATACGTATTTTGATAAAAGACTTTTTTACCATTGAAGTTGTGATAATGAAAAAAAATTTAATCTCACGTCTACACAAAATGGTTCTTTGAACGTATCTTTTTTAAATTGACATCGTTAGGTCCTGCATTAAGCTCGGCTCATCATTACCTCGTTATTGTGCGAAGAATACAAAATAAAATCCAATGATTATAAACTGAAAAGGAATACCTTTTTTACTACGTGAACTTGAGTAATTGTATGACTTCAGAATAAGTATCTTATCAGATATTATTATTCCACTGCAGGGACGCCTCTACTCTTAAAGAAGGTATGAACATTGATCACCATGCTTGCAATGCAGATTGGCGATTTCAGACTTTTTTCAAATCCAACTTTCCTTCTTTACGATATATTTTTGTTTACCGTAGAGTGTCGGTGACCCAATTTCCTCCCTTTCCTTTATCCTCACCTACCCCACTCCTTTTACGGTAGGCAGCGGCTTTGCAGAGTCTCCTCAGTCAGAGAACTCTTAGTCGTCAATGAGCGACAGTTACCACTTACCATTACATAGGCTGTTTACTCGTCTGCTACTATCAGCATTAAAAAAAAATGTCTAAAGCTAACTTGGAAAATACTAAGAATTTAATAAAAAGTCACGTTGGTTTCAAACCCACGACCTCGTATTTATGCAGTTGTTTTGACCACTGGACTATCACGACGTGTTGTTATGACTTATTCTATAACTGGCAGTTGGGAATCAGGTGCGATATTTTTTTGTCATCAACACGTTAGTATGTTACCTAAATATTGGCATTGAGGGTGGCACTCACGGGGCCGAGCGAACAACGTGACGACTGACGTGTGACAGTGACGTCCCGTTCACGTTCGTCCGTCCGAGGTATTACCCCGTTACGTATGCGACCTTTAGCCTTTTGATACCTAATGTTTTGTACATCCTATTAATATTATAAATGCAAAAGTTTATATGTGTGTGTGTGTGTGTATTTGTTACTACTCAGCGCCTAAACGGCTGAACCGATTTCGATGAAAATTGGTATTTAGACAGATTCGGTGCCGGAGACTCACATAGGCTACTTTTTATCCCAAAAATCGGTCTGGTTCCCGTAGCTAGTATATTTATAATTACAAGATTTTAAAATATAATATTATCTCTAAATGAGTTAGGTAACTTGCTTAGGACCTTACTTTTAAGGTCAGTACATTTGAAAAGATAAGACGTTAACTATGCTTTAGGGAAATAGAGGATTAAACCTTAAAAAGGTTTATAATGTACGAGGATAAAATATAGCTTAAGTTACTCAGTGATAAAAGTGATAATGTAGCTGTTTCTAATGGTAAAAGAATTTTTGAAATCGGTCTTGCAGTTTTTGAGTTAATTCGTTGCATACAAAAATACACAAATCTTTCCTATTTATAATATTAGAATAGATATCGATTATTACCAGTTACATTAATTATATAATTTTATTTTTCGTATTTAGCAATAAAATCCAAAATTAATTTATTTTTTAATACTTTTTTGTGTTAAAAAAATAAATAATTGCTTAATAAATTATTACAACGAGTAGTTAAAATCGAGCAAAAGTGTTAATATAATATATGCATAGGTATTATTATCATTAAAAATATTCCAGAAAATAGTTTTTTAATCTCAGCTGTTATAAAATTTGACTTGATTTTTTGTTATTAAAATTAAAGAACTTGTTGTGCATATTTGATTTTAGTACGCTAGGGAACAGTTGTGATCTAGGTATTAATTACAAAAGCTTGGGTTTTTAAAAGAACTATTTTTTGTATCGTGAAATTTTAATTAAAAAAGGTGAGCTAAAATTAATTAATTTTACAAGCTGTAATAAACTATATGATACGTCCTTATTAAAAATGTCTCTTACATTTTCAGAGAATCGCAGGATTAATATAATTTGACTTTTATACCCCATCGGTTATCTGTATATCGTGCTAAATACCCTGCCTACTGCTAATTCAACTAAGTTATGCCGATTATCTTTGTTTATTTCTGACTTAAACTCGTATAGACGTCAAATAAGCCCATATTATGTCTGTTTATACTAAATATGATATAAAGCGGCAGTTTTTTTGTTGTTGTTTGTTTGAACGCACTAATCTCTGAAACTACCAGTCATATTTGAATTTTTGTTTGCGTATGATAGCCCAGTTCTCAAGAAAGGTTATACGCTATGTAACATCACGATACTGGCAACGGGAGCAGAGCAGTAACCAAAGATGCGGATTAAACCGATCTGCAAACAAAACAAACAAACACCGTATCGTACTCTGCCTACTGCCAATTTGATTGAGCTATGTCAATAACTTTCATTCAATCATCTTTTCATTTCTGATATAAACTCGTAAACGTCCAACAAAGCTTATTACATTAATAAAAAGGGGCTTTATTCGGGAGAAACGTTATCTTGTCATGAGACTAACGTAAATGGTGAGCTTTTCAATTATTTGTTTTATGAAAGAAAAACGTTTCATAAGTTAAATTGAAAAGCAAATAAACTGCAGGGCTGCTTGGCAAGCTGCTGAGATACTAAGCCTTTCGACAATTAATCTAAGGAGTTAATTATTGGAGGGATTCTCAACATAAACTTTTATTTAGTCTGTCTTATATTGACTGCAAGAGTGCATACTCTGGAGCGTACAATTATGAGTTTTGAAGTTAAAACTATAGTTTTTTCATTTTCATGCTCAACAATCGCTTGTTTTTTTAAACAACTTCATAAAAAAGAGGAAGTTCTCAATTTGACTGTATTTTTTTATGTTTGTTACCTCAAAACTTTCGGCTGGGTAAACCGATTTTGATCTTTTTTCTTTTTTTATTTGAAAGCTGGTGCTTTCCGTGTGGTTCCAATTCAATTTGGTCAAAGTCATCCCTGAGAAAACAAGTGTTAAATTTGTATTTTTATTTTGTAGTTTTCTTCATATGGTTAGCGGTCACCCTAGTATAAAATCACTTTTAACATCATGAATTTTCTTAACATTGATTATATATATTATAATAATACTTAGAAAATACAAACATAAGTAATGGTAATGGTATTTTAAACTTGTTTAATAAAACATGCCTAAAACAGTAATAGTGAAGATTTATCATCAAATTATCACGTAATTTAAAAAAATAGCTCTGACCTGCCTAACGTCTGGCAGCTTAATTAAACACCAAAAAGTTTTTTTTAAAAAGGAAACAGACTTTTCTCAATGGACGATTCATTCTTTCAAGGTAAGGAAATTTCACAAGTATTATTTTGATCTCAAAGTTTATAATGTTGAAAAATTTGTCAAACCGCCATCAAATTTCTTTTAAACAATATTATATCTGGAGCGTTTCTTTTGTATCAAAATTCAACAACAACATTAGCATAAGATTTTCGTGAAAACTAATTTGAATGACACACACTCTTGACGACACTTACAAACTGTTAAAAGCTAAACAAATCACCACTTCCATCCGATAGGGTAGGGAGTTTTATCTGTCCCCCCGTTGTTAACAGTGGGACAAATCGAACTTTTTTTACCATCTGTCACCCTAAAAGGGCAAACCAGAGAGAAAGATGGAAATAATCCGAATTTCTTAAGTAATTAGTCGAAACCAATTAAGTATAATTTGCTATATGTACAAACACAACAAGTAGTCATAAATACCTAATAATATATTTTCTATTTACTAAATAAAAATGCTAAGAATTATTTTAAATAGTACAGCACTGTTTAAAATTAACAAGTATTTAGCAAGTTAGGCTCGAAATTTCTGATAACAATTTATATGAAGCAATTTGCTCTGTCACCTAAAACACTTAATTTTTGTCTAAGATTAAGTCGCTTAAATTAACAAGTTTATCACAAGTTCTTAAACTTTAGTCTCGTAATCTAAAACTAAATCTAAAGGGTTTGCTACAATTTAATATCCTAATAAATTGCCATCTGATAACACGTTCTAAAGACATCGTAAATATTTAATCTTTTCAAAATATCCAACAAGTTTTCATCAATATTATTTTATACTTTACTTTTATTTTACTTTTATTTAATCTATAAACGTCATTGAAATACATGTAGATAAAAACTTGTCTTTATATTAGTACTTGCACTTTTACCATTATAATACAAAATAAATTTCTGGATAAAATCATTCTTCGTCTACCAACGCGTAAAAACAATCATTCAATCCTCAATTATCCATGTCGGTGTCAAGTCAATCACATCATAGGTATTGTGATACAAATCTTTAAAAAGGTTTTCATATAAACTAATATAAGAAAAAAAAGGTTTGATTTTTGCACGTTTATATGATTGCAACAATTTAACTAAAAATATACGTTACAGATTTAAAAAATTCTTTCCCCTTTATATATGAAGAAATTAATTGCGTATTATAGGCTATGTTAAATTTTATTTGTGAATTTTCAATACGGTGGACACCAAAAGTAAATTTTAGGTAGAGCAATAATATTTTGCAAACAATATTGCTGTCGTAGTTTATCTAGGCGTTTGTTGTAAAAGATACTTATGATAACGAAGCTAAGCGAGCGCGGAAGTCTATTACCTACATAATTAAAAATACTGAATTTGTTGATGATCAATTACGCTGGCATCTATTATTAAGCACACAGGTACTTACTTGATAAAACCTCATAAAATGTTCTAATAAAATTTATAAGTTTATTGTCAATGAAGCTTTATAAAGTCTAATGAAACAAAATTTGACATATATATTAATATAACTAACGGTTTGATATAATTTCTAACACTTTATCGCTACTAGAAGTAAATAAAAAGTATAACAGTTTACTCATTATCATTTACTAACTAATTAGGTACTACCTTAATTAAGTTTGCGTGACGTCCAATAGGAGACGTATTTAAGCTAGTGATATGATGTGAATGTAGATGAATGTAATTTTAAGTTAACAAAGTAATTTGGAAAGGACTTTTTTGGCAGATAGCCGTTGGGTACGAATATAAAATTAAAAGTTTTCTATCAGATTTCTATTATATTGCAGACCTCAATCTTTACCTTCACTTGCGTAAATTTAGTGAAACCATTATTCAAGGAGTTTAAAATTGAGAGTGCGGAGTGGCCCAACTTGATATTTTATGGTTCTGAACGAATCTGTCCATTTCTCACCATTGCCCGGCTTTCGCAAGATTTATTACAAATATTTCACACCATATTTACTTTGAGAAATTCGTTCAGAAAATATTGCTGGAGTAACAGCAATCTTGTTAGTTTTTGCTATATCATATAAATCTTACAATATAATATATGTATAACACTTTTATCTAGCGAAGCTTCAGATATAAGGCAATATATTAAGGCAGTATTGTACAAGAAACCGCCATTCTGACAAATTATGCATTCGAGCTTCAAATACAACACTAATTCATAAAAGTATATTCTGCATGACTCCTAAAATTTATATTAAGCTGCTTACGGAGCTCAGAAATGAGAACAACGTCATACTCTTAAAAAAACTTACATTTCTTTCTTGCCACAAAATCATACTACTCTGTTAAGAAAAACTTAGATCACCGCACTATATAAAATGTAATATATTATAATAATTATGTTTAGAATTAGATAATATGTTTCAATAACGACATTCGACATTGTTTACATTTTTGCATGCTGAAGGGCTGAATATGGCGAAACTATTATAATGTAACAACTTATGTATACTCATATTAAGCAAATAAACGTATTGATTTTGAGTTTATAAGTCTTCAAATATTTTGCCTAATTGAATGCCGAATTCGGCTTCATGAGTTTCATGAGTATCTACTTAGTTCTACGAAATGCAGATTAAAATACCTATATCTTACTTGAAGACGTCAGACTTAAGTAGCCTGACAAGGAATAGAATTTATATTGAAATTCGAGTAAAAAATTTAAAATGCTAAGCTTTTTTAAAAATATGTCTATGATATTTTATTAGGATAAAAAGATAATATCTATTTCGCGTTCAATTCACGTAGGTAGTTACTACCCACGGGCTTTTAATTAAGAGCAACATAAAACTTTACTTATAGAGAAAACATATTTTTAATATTATTTAAATTTTTCTAAAATTGTTCAATATTTTGGCCACTGGCTTTCGGACTCCTACGTCAACTTATTTTGTTTCATGATCGCCAACGGCTTTTTTGTGTTATTAGTGATATTTATTATCTTATGTTCTGTTTGGTTCCATGAGTGAGCACTTCTTACTTCTTCAGTATCTTTTATTATCTTAAGCCTCTTTCACGGTCAGCAATAACTTGGTTGTGGTTTTTTAATAGGAGAATATAGCCATGGTTCTACAGCACGTTGGACACATTACCATTAGTGGTAGGTTATAAGCTCGTACGTTGTTTAAAAGTGTTAAAAGTGTAGTAAAAAAATAAAAAGCATACATACATTTTCACTTATTTTTGCAACTCCAAAAGTCAGTTTAGCTTACACATGTTTCAACATAAACATGAAAACTAATGGTACTCTAACGCTTTGCATTTTATACGCAGTCACTAAAGAAAGTATGGTCAACCTTCATTAATTTTCTTCTTTTATTATAAAAACTGCCATTGGTAAATATTGTCAGGGTAATGAAATTTTTTATTTATTTACAAAAACACGTACCTATAGATAATGTCCTTCTGTAATATGACAGGTATATGATACCATATTTTTTATGTTATTAACTAAGTGAGTGCTTGGCCAAAATAAAATAAGAGAGAAATTCAACTCAGCATTATATTCTTTATAAATATATTGTTTAAGTTTGTGAAGCTTGTGTTAGTTTTTGTGTTATTAATTTATTATACAAATTTTTAATCACTTGGGTGAAATTTTACAAGTCTCTCATAATTCTAAATAAATAAATTTTGTTTTTTCGTCTCAATGACTAGACGTGTTTAAAACAGAAACTGTAAATAGTGTAAAAGTGCCTAAAAGCATGAAAATGATAAAAAAACAACAGTGCGCTTGTGCTAGGATTTATCTAATGACAGTGATTTCAAAGTGCCACAGTTTATACACGTAGGTAAGACTCTCAACCTATTCTATATACCACCATCACAAAAAGTGAATTATTAGCGTAAGAATTTTTTTTACTCTACAGTTTTAAATATTGGTGCATTTTAGAAACTAGATTATAATGCTTTCAATCAGCCCCTAGGGATAAGACAAGTCTTTGTTAACAGTGGATGTATTAACACTGTGACAGTAAACGTATATGGCCGTGATGACAAAAAATATCTATTGTGTCTACAAGGGTCCATGAAAGGGTTAAGGCTGAGAATGATTCTTTAGTATCCAAGACAAAGTTAACAAGTACACATGACTTTGAGTCTGTTAACTTGCTCGTATTGTTGTATTCTGTCGTGCATTAGGTAAACTAGGTCATAACGTCAAGATATTGTATTACTTCGTATTGAAAACTTTATCAACACGTGTCTTATACTGACTAATACCCGACTTTCTTAAATTCTTTTATATTTTCACTAAGACGCCACCCTCTTTCTTTTTTATCTAGAATGACACAAGTGCGACCCTTTTACAGTGGAATCTAAAGGGTCTCGAACCAAATGGTTCAGCACTCATGCTTTTGTCACTCAATCAAGGCCTGGAACTCTTTACCAGCGCATGTGTTCCCATCTAATTATGATCCTGGGTCCTTTACTCAGGACGTGGAAAAGCATCTCACTAAGGCCACCATACCAGTAGTCTGGCTTTTGGAATGGTGTTCACCACTTCTGGATTCCAATGACTGCTTACCATTAGAAGAGTGGAGTCACTTTTGAAGGCTAATAAAAAAAAGTCGCTTACAAAAATAGTTGAATCTAAAAATGTACGAACAAATGTGAGTCGAACTCAGAAAGCTTTCAGAGCTGCAGCTTTCAGAAAGTTTTCAATAATCTTATAAAATATGTGCAGCAGTTGGACGCACTACGTTAGATTGGAATTGAAGATAGTGTCCATTTATACTTTTGTAAGATCAGCTACTAAAAAAATGGATTTGCAAGTTTTCACTGATATCAGCCGAGACAGTTTAACCTATTGTCTGCAGTTTACTTGCCTTTATTACTAAGTCTAGATAACTCACAAGCAAATCCATTTTTTAATATTAGCTTATCTAACAAAATTATTAATGGACACATCTTGGTATGGCCACATAAGTACCTAATGAAATGAAATTTGTTTATTTACTAGAAATATGGTAGATAAAATGGTAATAAATATAATAATGATCAATAACAGTTTATTTAGTGTATTTAATTAATGTCAACATTTTAAAACGTCTAATATTAAATTTTATTTATTATCAAAATAAAGTTATAGTAATAAATTGAATTGCTGCAAGTTAAGTGATTGAGGTTTAGTTTGTGTTGTGTCTTAACTGATATGATCTATATTACAACAATAAATAATAACAAGAGTACGTATCTACACAGGTAATAGATACGGTTTGACGTGAAAGGTGAAAATTCAAACTTTCTGTTTTAATGTTTATACTATATTAAAATCTTCTTGGACAAAAGTTACATACAAAAACGAACAATGCATGTATTCTCTCCAGCCAACCTTACGATCA
Source organism: Parascotia fuliginaria (assembly GCA_963082885.1). Classification (NCBI taxonomy): domain Eukaryota; kingdom Metazoa; phylum Arthropoda; class Insecta; order Lepidoptera; family Erebidae; genus Parascotia; species Parascotia fuliginaria. The sequence goes on from OY720175.1 coordinate 18,614,192, forward strand.
TGCACAGATACAAAAGTATAGATAGGAACAACCGATTAGTCACACATACACAGACATACGCGGACCAAATAGGAGTTATGTTGACAAAGGGCACAAAAAACACCCGTAACCGACGTGTGTGTTTGAAAAGATTAATGAATGTTAAAGAGGCAAAGGAGGTATGTTTCGATCGCAGAAAATGGCGTTCTGTGAAGTTATGTATGTATTTAAATACTTAAAAAATCACTCACCGTCAGTCCTCATAGGCTGCAACGTAGACACGATGAGTATAGGCGAGTTTAATATGACAGATAGTATCCAGACCATGGCTATCATTTTGTATGCGTGGCACGGAGTCTGCCATTTCCTTGACTTGAGGGGTCGACAGATCGCGAAGTATCGTTCCAGCGATATTGCGACTAAGGTCCACACGTCGACTGTGACAGACACAGCTGTGGAATAAACATTTATGTTAGTCTTCATTTATTAAAATTAGGAGATGCGTTGATAAAGAACACAATTACAAGCACCCGAAACCGACGTGTGTATGAAAAGATTAATGAATGTTGAAAAGGCAAAGAAGGTATGTTTGGATCGTAACAAAAGGCATTCTATAGTCTCTGCTTACCCCATTAATGGGAGACAGGCGTGAAGTTATGTATGTGCATATGTATGTAACAAAATTATTAGGCCGTCATAATGAGGACACCACGTCCAGCACACATGTGTTTCAATTTACATTCTTTACGGAAACTTCATGTTTTGTTTAACAATAGTATAATTAACTATGTTTAATGATAATCATTAATAGCCTTAAGAAATCTACTGGTTCTTCTCCTAAAAGATGGAGTTTGCCTTATAATAAATAAAATAAGTTTTTTTTAACGCGCCACTCTCTAGAACTACCAGTCAAAATAATTCTTTTTGCATATGATAGCTCAGTTCTTGAGGAAAGTTATAGGGTATGTAACATCACGCTACTGGTGACGGGAGCAGAGCAATAAGCAAAGACGCGGGTGAAATCGTGCCGCGGAAAGCTAGTACTATTATAAAATGCGTAGGAGTGTATTTGAAAACGCTAATCTCCAGAACTTCCAGTAGAATTTAAATAATTATTTTTGCCTAAAATAGCTTAGTTCTTGAGGACGGTTATAGGTTGGCTATGTAACATCAACGACAAGAGTAGAGCAGTCAGAAAAGACGCAAGTGAAGCCGCGCTGCAGGAAGCTAGTTAAAATTATAAAATATAACGTAGGTACATATCATTATATTTGCAATTTACAGTCAGCTTAGCAGGCGGATAAGTAACCTCGATATATTGATATTTAATATAGAGAGTCTAGGTGTACGTTTCTATAACAAATTACCCATTGACATTATGAATCTACCCCTACAAAAATTCAAACAATCTGTTAAAAACCGCCTTATCCAAAAGGCTTATTATACTATTAATGATTATTTAAATGATAAAGCAGCATGGGTATAGTTGCTCGTTTAATGCAAGATTAATGTTATATTGATTGTTATTGTTGTAGCTATATTGACTATTATTATCATTAAGTATATTGATATTTTTATTATTGTACATATATTGACTATTATTATCATTCAGTGTATTGATTTTTATTATAGTAATTTTATTGACTATTATTATAGCAATTATATTGACTATTATTGTAATTATGTTGACTATTGTAGTAAAAGTTTAATGTGAAGTGGATGCATATCATGATCATTATGAGTTCGTAAGGCATAATACATTTTATTAGGGTTCTTTTACCACCCATGCTTTGCATTGTCATGCTCACTAAAATGTCATTGCTTGTGGTGTCGTATTGGCCGGGTCATCACCTTCCCTCTAATATGGCGAGGGTGATGATGGCTGGCCCGTGCGTCATGCTCGTGAACGGGTGCTACTTGGGATGACTGGTCAATCTTGGCATGGCATACTTTTAATATTCAATCCAGTATTACCTTGTCGTGCAATGTGACCAGGAGGTGCATTTACCAGTTTAATTAAAATACGTAGTCAAATTACCATACTAGATGAAACTAAATAATTGAAATCCTCTCTTTTCTTTCTTTAATCTTAGTATTATATTAATTGGTTAATTTGTAATAATTACTTTGTATGGTTCTTTGGTTGCGTTGAGTGTTTAAATTGTAACTCATTAAAATAACTGTAATTATCTGGCGATTGAAAAGAGTGGTGTGAGTTTCTTGCCAGTTCTTCTCACAGCTCTACCTCGTCAGCGAACTGGCTGTAGGTCAATTGGCTGACAAAATGTAATGTTGACTTTTCATAAGCATCATACTTTATGATCAAAATGAAATAAATGCTTTGACTTTGACTTTGACTTTGACTATATCTTCGAATTTTATTTAACTTATAAAATGTGTTAAACATTTTGTTATCGACTGCACTTCTATGCCAGTGCCGCTGAGTTGACGAATGAAAAATAAATTAAAATAATTCGTAGCAACTCGCCACGGAATGGCGAGTTTTCAAGTGACGAGTTGACGAATAAGTCCAATTTTCTTGTTTACAAAACACACTAAATCAGTGCTCTTCAATAATTCACGATATGTTTTTGTAATTTGGAAATCCTCTTGACAAATGGATCGTGATAAGAGCGCTTTACTTTTTAGATCTATCGAACCGCCTCAGTACAAGTAAACCGATTTAACCGAATAGCTTTATTTTGTTATATTAAGAACACAATTTAAATTATTAAACGTATCAGATTATGCACAACGCAAAAAACTTTAGCCTGCAACGGTGGCAAAAAAAGGAACTAAGTGTAGTTAGAACACGAACAGAGAAGTAACGTAGACAGTGACGCCATTTCTATCTCTGCAAATAAATTGGTTTTCCAGCGTTATTACGCGTGTTGAGTTATTAGCCTTAGGGAAATATTACCAGCAGTAAATATGAGTTGCATACATGGCTTTATTAAATTACTAGTTGCCCGCAGCGCAGTTTTACCCGCATTAATTTACATCTTTGGTAACTGTTCCGCTCTCGTCGCTCGTAAACTAATAATAATAATACTACAACAACCACACAAGCCATCTAGACCCAAAGTAAGCATATATTAATAGCTTGTGATGTGGGTTCTATAATGCGGATAAACAATACATTTTAATTTGTATATACATACATATTATACATAGAAACACCCAGACCAATGCAAATAGCCATGTTCTTGCACACAAATATTGGCACTGAGCGGGAATGGAACCCGCGACCTCTTCGTGACTGCTCCAGTATCACCAAACCACAGAGGTTGACCACCAAAGTGATGTCTTAGACAGCCTATAACCTTTCTTGGGAACTTGGCTATCAAATGCATTATAAGACTTATAGACAAAAAGTGCATAATAAGACTAAGAGAGCGAAGACAACTTAGTACGTCAAAGCAAATCATAGATCCTGTCTATTTGATAAAAGCGTGGGGTACAGTATTAAATTTGGTTAATTATTTACAAGTTTTTAATAAATTTCGAACGATTTCAGTGTTTACATGAAACGCAGTGTTAGGAAATATGTAGTATCAACAGAAAAACTTTGTAAAAGCTATATTTCTAATTGAAAATTTTGAGCTTAGTTTTGTATGTGGATCAGACTTTGATAAAAAAGCTAAGAACATACTATGTGGTACGCGTGGTTTTCCTTAAGAAGAAGACAAAGATAAAAAGATTTGTCTAATACTACACGAAAACGGTCATGTGTTATTATGATAAAAAAATATTTTATAATCAAAAGTTACACTTACAAGGCGTTTATGCTGTATACATAAATATATTATATAAACTACTTCTACTCAATAAAATTAATTAAGGGTGAAGGAAAACATTCTGAGGAACCCCGAAGTTATAAATAAAAACTAAAATTGCTAATCTGCCATAAGCAAGCGTAGCGATTTAAGACCATGTTTTATCTGTATGGAAAGAGGCCTTTAGGAGAATCAGTGGGATGAGATCGGGATATTATTAAAATCACTTACCTTGTAAAAATGGTATAAGCTTGCACATAAGAGCGCCGAAGAGAAACCGCCTGTATATCTGTCCAACCAATGTAAATGGAAGACAGAATACCCCGAGCAGGAAATCCGATATCGCCTGCAACAAAATGGTTTAATTTAATCACATTGTTTATATTTAATATGCGAGATATTACTCGCAACTGTTAACATAGCAACCTTATTAAAAAATAGTCATATAATAAGACTAGCAGACGTCTTACATGACTGATCAGCTTTTGTGGCTCCAGGCGTGATGTTAGTCTACAGCCTTTTTCAAGAATTAGACTATTAAATGCTAAATAAATGTTTGACATTCGACTTGTATTACCAAAGATTAGCGCGTTCAAACAAACAAATTCTTCTTAAATTAGTATAGCCTAGTTTGCCGCGGCACGGTTTCACCCACGTTAAGTTACATCTTTGGCTACTGCTCATCTTCCGTCGTCAGTAGCGTGATGTTACATAGCCTATAGCCTTCCTCTAAAACTGGCCTATCAAACGCAAAAAGTCCAACTGATAGTTTTAGATATTCGCGCGTTCAAACAAATAGTATTGATTACACCACGCTATATTTAACTTTATGTCTATCAGCATAAGGTGAATATCCTTCCTATATATTATGCTTTACGACTTCTATGTCCAACGTTGTGAAAATATTTTATGAAGATAAAAACAATAGCAGTAAGGTTGACACTAAAAATCGGCGTTGTGTTTCGTTCTAAAATAAACCCGCAATGTTGCTGGTAACTGGCATATATTACTCACATTGCTTTTTTTTGTTTATCTTTATTTATGAACAGCATTATATTTTTTGTCAGAATATGTTCAAATGGTATTAGAATGTGGTACTGGTTGGGAATAGATCCGCAAAACTGTAAGCTTCGACTTTTTTTAATAGAAATAAAATATTTATTTATATTTAGTTTTTTTTTTTTATTATTTGAATCGCTTAGTTAATTTTATTATATTTACTATCAATTTTCTATATAGAGTAGGAAAGGTGTTTTACATTGTTACCCAATATTGGATATAACATAATCCTAAAATATCGAGTACACAGTCGAAATTTAATTAAGTTGTCAGATACTACAGGCTGAATTGTTAGTGGCGTTTATCTATAGTTATTTACTCGTATTATATACTACGAGTAGCAACCTGGGGGCCTATTACCAGTATTATATTATATTCTAATCTTACTTTGTGTTTTGTCTTATTCTTTTGTACCATTAAAAACAAGGATAGAGACCAAGTAATGTTAAAATGAGATTGCTAATAAAAGGTTGTGGTTCGTCCTTCCCTTGTTTCGTATCTATTGGTATTAAAAGTTGAAATTTGTGTTATACCTAATCTATTGGTGATAGATAAAAGTTTGTATGTGTGTGTGTGTCCGTCTCCTGCACCTAGTCTACATATATACCAATTTTCATCGAAGTCGTTTCAGCCGCTTAGGCGCTCGGAGTGGTAACAAACACATACAAAGAAACTTTCGTCTTTAAAGGATAGATTTTTCCATCAAAATGACTCCACTCTGCCAGTAGGCAGATGGGATCAAATGTGACGGTAACGGTTTTTTTTTTATAAATATATTAGCCTACCAAAGTGACTCCACCCCGCCTAATGGTAAGCAGTGAGTGGAATCCAGAAGTGGTGGCCACCATACCAAAAGCAATCTTCTTAAACTGCTGGTATGGTGGCCTCCACTATGGCGGCTGGGAATGGGGTTAGAGGAAGGGAATAAGGGAGGTGAGGAAAGAGGAAAGGGGGGAAATTGGGCCTCTGGCGCTCTCACTCACCGAACGAAATGCAGTAGTACGGATACTACTACTTTTAAGTCGATCTTCTATGAGAGGGTAGTACTTCCCCGGACGATCCAGCCCATTCATGCTGAAACCAGCGTGGATCTACTACCGTCAGAATTATTATTAAGACAAATATTGTCAGCATAGTGTTCACTATAACGGCTTTGTACTATGTTTTTTTTTGTCTACACATTATGCTCTAGTAAGCCTGTTATATATATGTAAAGTGATACTTCTGCTAATGGCCCATAAAAGCGTTTAGCGCAACGGTTGCCGCATTCAACTATTTTCCTGACGCGCCGTTATGTAAAAAAGTGTGAAATAAATATGTCAGGGCCGGGCAATAAAAGCTTATTAAAACATACAATTTTAACTGCTTATTGCTCAAAGATAACAAAATAATGATAGTCTGTCTAGTAATATTTTTAATAGCTTGCCGTGGCGCGGTTTTACCCGCGTCTTTGCTTACTGCTCTGCTCCCGTGCTGGTAGCGTGATGTTACATAGCCTTTAACCATTCTGAAGAACTGGGCTATCACACGTAAATATTTTCAAATCCGACTGGTAGTTTCAAAGATTAGCGCGTTCAAACAAACAAATAACCAAACTGTTCCGTTTTATATAATAGTATAGATAGATACCTAAGTTATATACCTACATAAGGTTAGCACAAACAAAGGTAAGAAAGAACCTAAGCCGTCATTAATCAGAAGGGACATGGGAATAAAGAAGGAAAAGATATAACAAAGATTGATCTGGCTCATTCATGTTAAAACTAGCGGGGATTTAATAAAACTATTATTGCAAAGTTTCGGTAATAAAATACCTAATTTGCTTTTAAGCTATTGCATAGCTTTTATCGCGGGCTTTGAGCGCGGCGACCGAATCAAGAAATTCCGTAACGAAAATAAAACCTAACACCTCCCACTCCGCCTACCATAAAATTGATTTTTCAGGATAAACACTAGTGGCGCTAATTTTTACCACACATAAACCAAAATATATTTTGACACATTTGCGATAAATTTTATCTGGGAGAACTATAGAAATGAAACTAAGATTTTAATAACGTGTAACAATGCATCAATGTAATGTAATGTCCCAGTTTTATTTTTTATTTCGGAGTAAAATTACTTAGTAGGGTGATAAAAAATCCTGAATAACCTACATGATAAGGTAAGATAATAAAAATATTTTAAACGATATTAACTTCTCATTTATTCAATAAAAGAAAAAAATGCTTTCTTATCGGTCACCACGCTCTAAAAGCGTGACTAGCGTAATATCAAAGAAAAACTTAAATTAATATCAAAGAAAAAAAAAATACTGCACAATAATTATTTCCATATTTAATATTATTAATTAAAATAAGCAATTTATAACTAAACAGATACCTGCGCAAAATTTATTTTTTTAGTTTTTAAATGAAACCGAAATGAAACTTTCCACATTCAGCCCCGCCAGCAAATTGAAAATTAAACTTTAACGTAAATACGAAAGAAAAACTTGAATTAATATCAAAGAAAAAAAAAATACAGCATAAATCTATACATATAATAAAATTGAAGTGTCTGTTTGTAATTTTGAAATAATAGTTTTTTACTACATGTATATGAATATATATACGGTACATACACCAAAATAACATTTTTTTAAATTTTTGTCTGTCTGTCTGTGTTTGTTCCGGCTAATCTTTGAAATGGCTGGCCCGATTTTGACGGGACTTTTATTGGCAGGTAGCTGATGTAATAAGGAGTAACTTAGACTACGTTTATTTTAGAAAAAATCTTTTATTTTAGAAAAATAAAGTAATGTTGATCAACTGTTAGGCGAAACGAAGTTCGCCTGGTCAGCTAGTAAAAATTAAATAAATAATTATAATTGCATCAGTTGATAAAAAATGCTATACAATAGCTTTACCGCGGTAGTCCCTGAGTGCCCCATTTTTTTTTATTTAATAGCTGACAGTGGCAGACGAGCCAACAGCTCACCTGATGGTAAGTGGTAATTGTCACACATGGACTTAAGAAAGAGGTGAAATCGTAATGTACGCAGTTGCAGTTACCCAATTATTATTGAATCATTTTGAGGTTTACACGGTATATATTATACGGTAGTAGATCCACGCTGGTTTCACCATGAATAGGCTGGATCGACCGAGGAAGTACTATACTCTCTCATAGGAGATCCGCGTAAGAATATTAGTATTTATACTAATGTGTTTCGCTCGGTGAGTGAGAGCGCCGGCAGCCCAAATACCCCCTCGGTCCTTTTCCGTTTCCCTTTTCCTTCCTCATCCCCTTTTCCGTGGTCGGCAACGGCTTGGTTGTGTTTTCTAAGCATTATTACTTCTGCGATGCTTGGAAAACACAGCCATCTCTATAGGTTACGGTTACCACTTAACATTAGATGTGTCGTATGCTTGTTTGACACCAAAGTTGTGTAAAAAAAATCACTTATGTACTTCAAAATGATTCATTAATATTTGGGGATGGGGAATTTATTTACCTTTACTTATTCACTTTTACTTTCTGCCATATGTAACAAACACGTTTAGCTAAGTTGAAGTCTATATAATAGGAGGCAAGCCTATCTCTATTTACCACAATTCTCGAATTTAGGCTATACTAACTTGACTGGCAAACGCAATATCACTTTACTGGTTCAAGTTTTGAAACCGATCCCTCTGCGTCCATAAACAATATCAATGTACCACTAAAGCAGGCTTTTTGTTACTCACTTTATAAAATGTATAACATTGTAAAGAAAGAAAGAAAGAAAGAAAAACAGTTTATTTTTCACATGTAGGTCACACACAAGAATAAGTAAAAATAAACATTCAGCCACAATCAAAAAACAAAAACATAAAACTGACAAAAAAAAACAGAGTACCATGGCATTGGACTTTATACAAGCTCGCGTGCAGATGTCCACGCGAAAAACTGGCCGTCACTCAGCATAATGCTGAGACGCTTTAAAGCGCAACAGCGCTGGTTTTCAGCAAAATCTGTCTTTGTCTATGACATTTATCTACCTTGAAGGGAGTAGGGTAAATGAGAGGAATGAGAGAGACGAAGATAAAGAAAATTTTGTTCGCTGTTGCTGTTTTGTTGTTATGTTATTTATTCTTTAATTAATAGGGCACCCTGTAAGTATTTTACTTCCTTTTTTTATTATAACAAGTATGCAAATTATTCAAGATTTTGTTTACCTTATAACACGTAGCGAAATAAAAATTTTAACGTTATAATTGAAATTCCTTTTAATTATGCCCAGCAAGCGACTTGGAATTTTATTAAATAAATGACATGTATTTTTTTTTTGCAAAATGAAATTAACTAAAATATAATAAAATGATAAAATAACTGACTAATAAGGAAATAATTTTCAAACAAATTTAATAATAAAAATTATAAAAATACAATTTTCGTTTTATTTCTATTATTTATTTTGGACATAGAGGAAATCTATACTATTTTATAAAGAGGAAGAGTTTGTTTGTTTGAACGCGCTAATCTCTGGAACTACTAGTCGGAGTTGAAATAATATTTTTGCGTATGATAGCCCAGTTCTCGACGAAGGTTATGTTACATCACGATACTGATGACGGGAGTAGAGCAGTAAGCGGAAAGCTAGTAATATAATAAATAGGAAAGTAGCTCCGTCTGTCTGTTTGTCGCTTACACGCCTAAATCACTAAACCAATTTTGATGAAATTTAGTATAGAGATAGAATAGACCTTGCTAAACACCATAGGCATATCTTTTATTGCGAGAAATGGTTTGAATCGATTGAAATAGAGGATGTAATTTTGAATGAAAAATTCGGTAACAAGCATGCACCCGGGCGAAGCTGAAGGCAATAGCTAGTAATGCATAAGGTACTAAATTTGGTAATAATATAGGTTAGGACAATTCTTGTCACCGCCTGCCGGAGGTAGGAACTTCTACCGCACAACTACTTACAAGTTAAGTTGCGGTCGTTTTGGTAACTTTTGTAATGGGCTCTTTGAACTCCCGTGGTAAATTAAGTTCAATCTTACTTTATACTTATAGCAAATATTAACACTTAATCTACATTTATATATATTATATGGTGAATTGATTTAAGTTTTTGTATGTTTGTTAGTTTTCAACGATTTAACTAAAAATCTTCGTTACCTATTTGAAAAATTCTTTTACATTTATAAATCAATAAATTCAGCGGGTAAAATAGGCTATATTTTATTATGTTTAACATATTATTTTTAGTAATTTTCAGAATTTCAAGTAGTTTTAGAGATTAACGCCTTCGAACAAACACTCTTCTGCTTTATAAAGTAGTAGAATTTAACACAATTCAAATGTTACCTTTAAATTGAGGCAGCCTGTAAAGCTCACGTTTTACTTTTTGTTATTCTTCACAACATAAGAAACCTGTAATTACTTACCTATTGAATTAAGTGTATTGTCTGTGTCACTTTGCATGCTACTTGAAATTTTAACTTACAATAATTGTAATAACCTGGCGGATAAAAAGAGTGACCTGAGTTTTTTTTTCAGTTCGTACATCAGCGAACTGGCTGTAGGTTAATTGGCTAATATTTTGTAATTTTTAACGTTCAAAAGTGTTCATTTAATTATCATAAATCAATAAATTTATTTGATTCTTGAAGAAGTTTCCGTTCCGTTTAACAGAAAATGTGATACCTACTTAGAACTAGTTATATGCAGCATAAGTTGTCAACAACGTGCAAGTGATATTTTGATTTGACAAGCTGGTTGCTAGGCAACAGTAACACTATTATATTCGGACGGGCCAATTTGTTTATTTAAAGTAGATAACAAGTGCATAAATTTAAAAAAAAATTATTAGGAAATAAACGAAAACCGACTGCAAAACAGTACCTACGTGTTCAATTCTTAACTAAAAAGTAGAAAATAATATTTTAATTACCTACTTCATAGCTGAGAACATTATAGGGGAATCAACGCAATCATTGATACCTATAATACTTAACTATTTACAATTTATTATAATTAGTGATTTTGGAGTCGGTGACAGCCAAAAAGAACCATTTTTCATATAAAAATATATAGGACCCGAGTTTAGAGAATACCCTTTTCAATAAAAAAAGAACTTTCTAAATTGGTTCATAAATGACCGAGTTCTATTGATACAAGCATTCAACTACTAAACCATTTTTTATAATAAAAATTAGATAATTAAAGAATTTTCAAATCGGTTCATAAATGACTGAGATATGAGGTAACAAACATACAAAAAAAAAATCTTACGTTCCGAATTGATTGAACTTCCTCCTTTTCGAAGTCTGTTAAAAATGAGAAAAGCTCAAAAATAGATCTAAAGACGAAAACTTTTGTAATACCAGGTGATTCTGTGGCATGTCAGGGATCTCGTATTCTTGCAATGTCATTCAAGTAACAGTTACCCATACAGTAACCTATCGATTTGACCAAAACCTGTGAAAATTATTTTCATCATTAATAACTGGAAAAAAAAAGATCTCTAAACGTTTGAACAAATGTTCTTAAATCATAGTTACGAAACCTCAAGACAAAAACACCTTTTTTTTTACAAAAAAATAAACCTTTCTTTCGTTCGGTGGCTACGATGCTACAGAAGAAAAACACACAGAATAAGATACACGTCAAATTTAGCAAAGCTCTCTTATGAAGAGGGTTACGTTAGGAACAATTTTTTTTTCTAGTTCCCAACCCTATCCGCTACTGGATTAGGATTTCGGATCAGGTTTATTGTCTCATAGAAGATCGACGTAAGAGTACTAGTATCCGTACCTACTACTGCATTTCGTTCTAAGAGTGAGAGCGCCGGTGGATCAATCCCTTTCCTTTTTCGTCATTTTTCTCAATCCCTTCACCTACCCCACTTCCTTAACGGTAGGTAGCGGCTACGCAGAGCCTTGAGACTTTGAGACATGCGTGAGCGACAGTTACCACTGACCATTATCACGTGGGCTGTTTAATCGTCAATAAAAAAAATAAAAAAAGCACCCGTTATTTTATAACGTCTATGTTATTCAGAATGGATGGATTCCAGTCTACATTCCAATCAAGATTCTAAAATTACTATTAACATATCTGACGTACTCCATACACGTAGAGACAATTATTTATGGCTATAGATATAGGTACAACCGAACACTAATTATTAACGAATAAAAGCTTGATCGACAATTTTTCAATAAACCGGGTTTTCAATTTTTCAGTGTGGTACACAAACTGGTTTTTAATTGAAGTTTTATTTATGTTATTTACTCTCGTTAAAATAAATTGAGTGGATTGATGACAAGCAACAAACAAATCGGTTGTTTTATGATTTGATTACATCAGTTCATTATGAAATGCAAACTAACGTGCACGATTGGGAGCAAATTACTTTCCAATTATGCTTTTCTTTTTAATGGCTCGGTGGCGAGCTGGCTAATTGTCTAACAGTAATACATCACAATTTTTTATGACTACGGTTCTTTGAAGTGTGAAATAACCGTCCCTTTATTCTAGTTTGTATAAAAAAGATTATACTCTATTTAATATACTATACTATTTTTTATAAGACTTTGGTGGCAAACAAGCATACGTCCTTTCTGATGTTAAGTGGTAACCGTAACTTATAGAGATATCTGTGGTTTCCAAGCATCGCAGAAGTAATAATGCTTATAAACAACACGGAGAAGGGGGTGAGGAAGGACAAGGGAGAAGGAAGAGGACCGAGGGGGTATTTGGGCTGCCAGCGCAGTATGAAAAGTCATATTTTTACGTCAATTTTTTATGAAAGGGTAGTAAGTACTTTTCCGGTCGATCCGGCCCATTCGTGCTAAAAACCAAGCAAGAATTTACTAACGTAATACTCTTCACTTCAAACGTTATTTTAACAGTTAAGCTTTTAAACTTTAGCATTTTATGATCTTTTAATTGGTTAGTTATGAATTAAAAAATTATAGATTGTTATTTATGTCGTAGCCAAAATTTAACCGCACCGTAGCTCAGTCTACGAATCTATGCTACGTGTAGCAATTGTCTACGCATTATCATTGGATTTTTGAGCTAGTTGATACAGAAATATGTCGATTAATTCAATTTATTCGATATATATTGATAGTGTCACTGAATTGGGATGACTTTGAATAGAATTTAAGTGAACTTCTCGATCGTATGTAAATATTTTACTCTATGTATCGTACACACTATCCCATGAACACACATTTAACGAAAACAAAGTACCTACACTACTGGAATAAATATTTATGAATTATATATAAATAGTAAGATCTAATCTAGGGTGTTTTGCACAGCGATAATATTATGCACCGCGTCTTTTACCGTGACGGCACGCAGATATAGCTTCTAACGTTAAACCTTTTAAAAACTGTAGTCTTGTCGTCAAATAATAAGACCTATAACGTTAATTCAAGATACGATACGATTATCATTAATTACACTTACAAAAAAAAGATTCTTCTTCAGGAATTAATCCGAAAAAAATCTCATAGATTAAATACGTTAGTTTTTCCATTATTACTCCTCCAAATTCTTAAAATAGCTATTCAACTCAAAGGTCTATAAATTACAGCAAATTCGACGAATGAAATCAAATATCTTAAGTCAGTGTAGCAGAAAACAAAATAATTTTTAGGCTCCGAAATTCTAGCTTTCTTTTTTCATTATTAATTAACGTTAGTGAAAAAAAATTGTCGGTATTAATTTTAATTATGTTTGTAAATACTGCGGGGTAAATAGACAAATGTTTTGAAGTGATAATGATGATTTAAAAGAAAGAAAGTTTTTTTTATTAAAACTCTTTTAGAGTAAAGGTCTTAAAATTCACAAGACTTTTGTTAGTACTATGTACGAACTACTAGGAACAGATAACAGATAATCATTTAGAGTAAAATTTGACCCCAACTAGGTGAAACTGCAGTGGCAAGCAGATAATTCAAAGTCAAGCAAATTTCATTTGCTTATCATTAATTACACTTACAAAAAAAAAGATTCTTCTAAATTAATCCGAAAAAAATCTCATAGATTAAATACGTTCGTAATTCCATTATTACTCCTCCAAATTCTTAAAATAGCTATTCAACTCAAAGGTCTATAAATTACAGCAAATTCGACGAATGAAATCAAATACCTTAAGTCAGTGTAGCAGAAAACAAAATTATTTTTAGGCTCCGAAATTCTAGCTTTCTTTTTTCATTATTAACGTTAGTGAAAAAAAATTGTCGGTATTAATTTTAATTATGTTTGTAAATACTGCGGGGTAAATAGACAAATGTTTTGAAGTGATAATGATGTTAAAAAGAAAGAAAGTTTTTTTTATTAAAACTCTTTTAGAGTAAAGGTCTTAAAATTCACAAGACTTTTGTTAGTACTATGTACGAACTACTAGGAACAGATAACAGATAATCATTTAGAGTAAAATTTGACCCCAACTAGGTGAAACTGCAGTGGCAAGCAGATAATTCAAAGTCAAGCAAATTTCATTTGCGTTAATTGAATTAATACTTATGAACGTTTTACAAAATGTCAACCAATTAACCTACAGCCAGTTTGCTGACGTAGAGAAGAGCCATGAAAAGAACTGGCAAGAAACTCAGGTCACTCTTTTGAATCGCTAGGTTATTAAAATTTTTTGTAAGTTACAATTTCAAGTAGCATACAAAGTGACGCAGGCAATACACTTTACTGTATAGGTAAGTAATTACAGTATTCTAAGTTGTATAGAAAAATAAAAATAAAATTTAATGTGTGCTTTACAGACTGCCTCAATTTGCATATTGTTACAAAAAGGTTAAGCCAACATCTGAACTGTCGTAAATGTTTCTATTATATAAACTGTTATTATTTGCTATAGGTATAAAATAAGATTTAAGATTCTAACTGCTAGAGCTTTGTAATCATATTCTCAAAACAAATTAGTACTTACCCACTTACGGGTCACAACTATAATAATAAATAACAACTACTCGTTTAGACCAGTACCTATTGATATATACCACATGAGAAGGTTTTATTTGTTTCAGTGTATTTTATTGCTTCCACAATATTAGTTTGAACGACCCGCCCGAATGTTACTTAGTAAAGATATGGCCGCGTACAACATTACTAAAACAAGAACAAGAAAAATATACGGTCGAATTGAGAAACCTCCTCCTTTTTTTGAAGACGGTTAAAAATAGCTATGTAAGGGAAAATTTATGAATACTTGAACGAACATAGTATAAAAAGGTTTAAGTGCCAAGTTTTATTTCTAAGACGGATATTACACTGGAATGCATACAACTTCGGTCTGCATTCAATAAAGAAACGCTTTGTAATTTGTACATGGTATCAACTTAAGATGATTCACACACTGCTCCGCATTACGGAGTGTAGTGAGGGCGTGCGTGTTTGTAAGTATCTATCTTTATATACAAATCACGCGTGGTGCAACACTCTGAAAACGCATTCACATACACGTGCGGTGTAGATGTTCCTTTTCCACGCACCCCGCAGCTTGGTGCTGGGCAGTGTATGGATCGCCTTAGATCTGGTCTCTTTAAGTTGCATTAAAGGGCTATACAAAAAAAATATTATAGTTAATTTACAGAAATAAATGGTTAGATTCTTTTTTTTTCTTGTTTTCCTTTTCGTGTCGACAGCAAAACTTTTATATTGTATCAGCGCAAAACTTAGCTACTTACTATTACATTGTCAGCAGCGTTCATTAAATGTTTAGATTTTTTAAATACTAAATATATGACTGGCAGTTTTAGAGATTACCAAGTTCAAACAAACAAACTTAAAATTAGAATGTCTCTACCAGTCAAACATGATGGGCGATAAACAGAAAAACAAAGTAGGTGTACTTGAAGACACGGTACACGGTAGTAGATCCACGCTGGTTTTAGCATGAATGGGCCGGATCGTCTGGGGAAGTACTACCCTCTCATAGAAGATCGACGTAAGAGTAGTAGTATCCATACTACTGCGTTTCGGTCGGTGAGTGAGAGCGCCGGAGGCCCAATTTCCCCCTTTTCCTCTATCCTCACCTCCCTAATTTCCTTCCAATAACCACATTCCCAGCCGCCATAGTGGAGGTCACCATACCAGTAGTTTAAAACGACGGCTTTTGGTATGGAAGCCACCACTTCTGGATTTCACTGACTGCTTACCATCAGGCGGAGTGAAGTCACTTTGGTAGGCCAATATAAAAAAAAAAGACTCCGTGTTACATTTATCACAAACCTTATACCACTCAATACATAAAGAAACTAGCTTCCCTCACCCGTTTTACCCGCATCTTTCAGAAACCGTCGTCAGAAGCGTGATGTTACATAGCCTATAACCTTCCTCAAGAACTAGGCTATCATACGCAAAAAGAATTCAAATTCAAATCAAACAAACAAATTTTCCGCTTCGTATAATAAAGATGGGTACAAGAAAAACTACTTATTCGTCTATTTGCCCTTTTCCATTCTATGTGGGTTACCCAAATGTCATGGTGTTCGAACAAATTGCCATGATCTATATAAACGAGTATTTGACCTTCCTCAATGTTACACAAATAAGTCTAAGTAGCCGGGGCACGTTCTTTTTCGTTTAAGAGCAATAGATAGTCACTATACATGAAAATAGCTCCGGTACATAGCTATGAAATTTTGTAGAATATAGAAATTTTCCTCGAGCAGTTCTAATTGGAGTAAGAAATTATGTCCTTAAAATAATCAAAGTAGTTATAATACATATGTTATAGACAACCTTGGCAGTTATTGTTGAAACATTTTTGACAAGAAGTACAACAATTATTACTCACTGTGAATCAATGCTCGTTATAATTGTTTACATTGAATAATAAAGTTACTTATCCCTTGTTATCTACCTAGTGGTCTACACAAGATGAATCAGGACAGTTAAACTTAAAGTTCGCCTCATAAAAAACTAACTTTTTCCAGACATATTCTTTAAAGGTCGTGTTTACTTTCATAGTTTTCTAATCCTCTATGTGTATAAAACGAACTATGTAAATACCTCCATTAAAATACCAAGCCATTATATTTAGTATCAATATAGTCTACCCACTTTAATTTAAGTATGCTTTGGTAAAACTAGTAATAAAGTATCGTACGATAACTAAAGAGCTACAATCTCGCTAATATTGGTGCAAGTACACATTACATTTTAGTTTAAAGTTCATCTTTATAGAGAAGAACTCTTTATACTTAAATAACTTCACGCCTGTCTAACATTAATGAGGTAAACAGATACTAAAGAATGCAAACATGCATCAACCTTTTCATACAAACACGTCGGTTACGGGTGCTTGTAATTGTGCCCTTTGTCAACACATCAATTATTTGGTTCTCTTTTCTTCAGTAGAATAAAACAATTTTACGATGAAACACAATTACCTCGATCTTGTCTGTTAGCTCGGTATTTGCAAAGGACTTCACAGCTAATTAATTCTGGCTTATTAATATTACTATAATGGACTCGTGGGTGTGATGTTTCTGTCATTTTAATTACATTACTTTAAATGTTACTTATGATGATCTGTGTCCCAAAACGAATGTTTAGTCAAATAAATACAATTTATGTACCATTAAGTAAGTGGCAGAAGTAGTAGAAAGCAGAAGAAAACTTGCACAGAAATCAATTAACATTTAATTCTCTCCTAAATACAGAGCGAGTGACAATTCACGAGACTTAAAGTGTCCTTTAAGTCTTATGTTATCTCTCTCACTTTAATATTATGAATCTATAGTATTATATAAACCAGAAGAGTGTGTTTGTTTGTTTGTAAACGCGCTAATCTCTGGAACCACCAGTCAGAGTTGAATAATTATTTTTGCGTATGATAACCCAGTTCTTGAGAAAGGTTATAGGCTATGTAGCACCACGCTACTGGCTAGAGGAGCAGAGCAGTAACCAAAGACGCGGGTGAAACCACGCTGCGGAAAACTTACAAAAAAAATACTTAATACGGAAAGTCTTTAAGTCTCACTTGAATTAACTGGCATTTGAATAATATGAATGGACAGTAACCCTAATTTCAAAATCGTAACCAAACGTAATGATTAAACTAGGAATATGCGCTTTGTGCACAGGTCTCCAGTAGTATACTTTTTAAAACTAATATTATGATAAAGAGATATTTAGAAAACACAATATTGTATAAAATCATATTTATCTTAAACCACTCCTTTAGAGCCATAACAATATTTATCTCAAGTTTTTAAAAACAAAGTAAACATCCTCAAGTTTACAATATAAGCACTGTAATAAATGTGCCTATAAAAGCTTGATACAAAAATGTTAATCAGGGTTTAAATTAATGATCACGTTAATTATACTTCGAGAATAATGTTCGCCGGGGAATTTAGCTGCTCGAGTGATTAATTCGACGCCGTGCCCAAAATTTTTACTAATAGAACAGTATTTAACATCAGAATATTTGACTTTTAGATTACAGCTATTGGTTAAATTTACTCAGCTATATTAATGGTTGTTATCCGGAGGCTGTTTTCTGTAATTAAATCGAAAAAGGCGAGAATACATTTTGTGTTTTCCATCTCCAATAATTACTTAATATAACACTAGTCTTCCACGGTGCGGTTTCATCCGCGTCTTTGTTTACTGCTCTACTCCCGTCGCCAGAAGCGTGATGTTACATAGCCTATATATAACATTTTTCGAGAACTGGACTATCATACCTAAAAATAAATTTATAAATCTGAGTGGTAGTTCTAGAGATTAGCGAGTTCAAACAAAAAAACAAACTCTTTATATAATTATTGAACATAACATGTCTTTTTTCCAAAATGCTAAACTGCACCTATTTCGATTATCCCTACATCATCTAAGGTTTACTGATAGAGAATGTAATGTGCCTGTGTGCACAAAGTTCAATATAATGAATAAATAAATGTATAACAACTAAATTTCACCAATTACTGTCTGTATACTGTCGCCCTTTAACCTATCGCCCTATGAACTCCCCCGAAACTTAATATCCTTGTTAATGTTGACAGAGACATACGAGAGAACAACCTTCGTTATAAACTTCGTAAAAGCACACAATACTCATTATTATACACAAAGTTGCTACTTTAGGATCAGTTGGCCTAATTATTATCATAGTTGTGAGGATTAATATATATTACTATACTAGAATGACATTCAAAATATTGTATTGGATAATTAATCGAAAAAAATACCGATAAATGGCAACGCTCGCGCCCGAGCCCCTTCATCTATGTTCGTAACTGAAATCATGTAACCATGCAAGAAAAGAATTTTTTTTCGCTGTCCGAAATTGAATTTTATTTTTCTTTTTTAACAACTGGTTACGAATCTCAGTATTTGAAGGGCGTAATGTGGTATGCCGAAACGACCTACGCATAAAAAAACGCATAACGCATAGCAGTTGAGTACACTACCACTTCTCAACACGATTTTGATGTTATTTTCTTGTTTTGCATAAACTCATGTCTCGGGTTACAAATATGGAAATAAAATAAAATAATTATTAACGAAATTGGAGTAATAATTCTTCTTTCACAACTAGTTACCAAATAAAGAAAGAAAAGTCTTCTCTTGTAACTAATTAGGTAAGTATTTTATTTTTCCTTTTTCTCATACTCGGAAAGTTAAGGTATCAAAGTGGAATAATAATTTGCCTCTTACAACTAGTTACCAAACAGCAAAATAATTTCGCAACAAAAAAATGGAACCGAATAGCTAGTGAAAATGTGGATTTTATATTATACCTGTGACTATTTCTTCTCGGGGCAAAAAAACGTGGTATGTTGTATACTCGAAAAACCAAAGATACATAGTAACTACCTACATAAGGCTAAAATTGAAATATACAGTGTTCAGAGAAAGCTCACTAGAGAAATCAGTTGCGTTAGTAAACACTAAATCGTTTATGTGAACATAGTAAAATTAATAATTCTTTAGATTACTCTGGTTTATCACCATGATCTTAATTTTTAAGAAATATCACGGTCTAACATTAGAAAAGTATTGAAACTTACCAAATTAAGAAGATACACGTTAGTGATAGTTCTCATACGTCTGTTATTTGCAAGCGTTGCTATAACCAGACCATTGCCAGTTATAGAGAGCAGGAATATGATGAAATAAGGCGGCAATATGAACCGCCACTCGTACGCGTTAGCGCCTTTATTCGCGACGCTCGTGTTGCTAACTGCTACAAACGTTGAGAGGGTTGATGTCTCCCTCATTCGCAGGAGTGAAGAGTTCAGTAACGTGCTGAAGTCCTCCATATTGAGTATCTGAAAAGAAAATATATTTTTAATTACTTTTATTATTAAATAAACAGTAATAGATAAGATAGTTTAGACAGATTAGACGTTAAAGATTAAAATAGTAATGAAAATATACTAAAGTAACCTATAAACATAGCTGTTCTTTCTTTTTCAGAAGCCCTAGACAAGCGGCATAGATTTCTATTCTATTAATAGAATAGATTAAAAAATGTATGACATAATCTAACGACAGGGTTCTCCTTAACTTATGTCAATCCCATACATTTTTAGTCTATTTCCATGAATTGAATATCCATTTTCCATGAATAGAATAGAAATTTATGCCACTTGTCTAGGACTTTTTTTTTTTAAACTTTTGATGGCATTTGGTGGTTACGCAGACCTGATGACAAGTTTAGGTAACCATAACCTTATAAACTTAGCTGTGCTTGCCAGTTTTTGCTTCTGCAAGTAATGCCAAATAAACACTAAGCGGTTGCAGGACGTGTACGGAGGAAGGAATGAGGAAGAAAAAGAAAAAAAGCACTGTAGCAAGTAATTCAGATTCCTGCGCTCTCTGAACATAATTATACATTCTTAAGGTTCTATTTTGTATTACACGACGGCAGTTAGTTTTTAACAAATAAAAAGAAAGCTTACAATAATATTCTCATAAGATGATAAGATGCCCAAGTTCTTTAATAAAAGAATTGTGTACTGAAATATTGTGTACTGAAAATTTTCAACAAAAATTGTTGTTCTGAGATGAGATGATATTCATACACAACAGCAATATGTCTTATGTTTATTATGTATGGGTGCTATCTAGTTTTTGTATGAGTGGTAAGGCACATTGAGTTTTATCTCAAGCGATATTTTATTTAGATTCGAATGGTCCAACCGAAAAATTACTTTCATTCGGCATTGTTTTCAAATAGTGTAGTTTATTTTTTTAAATGATGATAGTGATTAGTGTCTTAAGCGCTTTTTCATGGTCTATTGTGAAAATTTGGTTGACTCTGGTACCTACTTACTTCATGAAATATGTCACAATTTGCAACAAAATTACGTATTTAAACAATTATTATTGTAAAGAGAAAAATTTGACTTTTTTTGTGTTTGTTTGTTTGCAACGATTTAACTAAAACTTTATGTGGCCAATTTGAAAAATTCTTTCACCCTTAAAAATCAGTAAAATAATTTTTTACAAAAAGAAAACCGACTTCAAACATGAAGGAAAGGTGGTTGGTGCCAAGTAAAACAATAACTAGGTACTTATTTATAGGTAGGTATTATTAATCTTAATTTGCTATTGTAATAAGTTTCTTATAATATTAAGTTATTGAGTATTTGCTTGGCACCAACTTCAAAATTATAAAATACTTATTTAATTATTTCTGATTAACTAAACCAAAATACGAATTACTTTGTGCTTTGTAAATTATTTTTAACTTTTTTGTTTCCTTCCTGTTTGAAGTCGGTTTTCTTTTTGTTCAAAATTATTTTATTTTACCATTTTTAGTGATGGGTGAATTATTTTAGTATACACGAAACATTTTAGCATATTGAACTGTATGAAGTAACTGCTGTTGAGGAATTCCCTCGACTGTCTATGGTCACCTGTAATGGCACTTATAACCCTTATGGGAGCAAAGTTCTCATCATTAGAAATTAATTAAGTCCAAGCACCAAGTAATTGTTATAAATCGTTGAGAAGTTCCCTCAACTGTCTTTGTGCATCATCAAATCAACTCCAAACCTTCACTAAATTTTAGTTTCTTAAAATACTTCATGAAAAACATAACAAATGCACTAGTCGTCAGTACGATTTTCGAAAGTTTCCTCTATTTCTCTGGTATGCCATCATTAGATCCTGGTTTCCTTATCATGGTACCACCCTTGGGATACCCCGTTTCCAACAAAAAAATAATCACTAAAATTGGTTCATAAACGACGAAGTTAGCCGCAAACACACATAATAATTATATATATGTATATATCTATATATATATACGGTCGAATTGAGAAACCTCCTTTTTTTTTTGAAGTCAGTTAATAAATGAAGCGGGTAACGTAGGCAAGTATTGCGATGACGCCTGGCAGAGATGTCACATATGCGGCTTTGCACTAACCAACGTCGATTTCTCTGGTCGATACTTTATCGCTCTCGCATCGGTCTGTACAGTTACCAAAAGAATTGCTCCACAGGCCGACACGCCATAGATCGTCTGCAATAGACGAAAAAGGCCTATAAAAATATAACGTAGGCTATATTTTATTATGCTTAACATATTTTTAGCAATTTTCAGAATTTGATTATTTGCAATACAGACAAGACAGCAGAAATAAATTTACAGTATAACAATAAATATTTCGCAGACGTAGGTAATATTGCAATCATATTTTATAAAATGAATAGAATTACACACCAAGCACCACTCATCACATCACACATGCATTACACATACTTTACATAAATACTTTACATCACTTTTTCATAAATACTTTATTTTGTCAAAAGTTTTATGCACTTACCCTCATGATTTAACAAATCTAATCTGGAATTTACTTTGGTATAAATTGTCATACTTGTGCTAATACCCACTATGTATTTTAATCATGTTTTATTATTTTAACCTCAACCAACATTTGTTTTTAATCGTTATATATAATGCCCACCGATTCCTGTACAAAACACATAAACACACATTATATTCACCTACACTTAAACATGAATATTTATCATAAGTTTGCTTGTTAGTTACATACCACAAAAATATTATTTTCTTTTATTTTTCTTTTATTTTTCTTATAAATTATTATGTCATGCTTTGTTATTAAGTTGTAGTAAAATATTCTAGAATACTGTGTACGGTATTAATAATTATCCAAAAGGAGCGGCACTGTATCCTTAACACAGGTTAATGAATAACCTAGCTAGGAATACAGCATGTCACACCATTGTTATTGTAGTTTTAGTGCACTGTATTTATTTTGTAAATTTACTTGTACTATAATGTTTGTGATGATGAATAAAGATTATTATTATTTATTATTATTATATTATTTTTATAAAAGCGTTTTTTGTGAGAGCGAATGAAACTTTTGATACCGTAGTGAAGCGATAGCGGACGGAAGTCTAGTATAATAAGGGGTTATATAAATATGAAGGGATTCAATCATCGAGACTACTAGCTTGTGATAGACTATTAATTCTACTAAGTAGATGGGTATCAAACTACCTACTTATTTATTGATATAGATTGGAGACGGGCATAGGCTACATTTTATCCCGAAAATCGGTCTAGTTTCCGAGGGGGACAAAACACATTTTAGGCGTCGAAATCGTAGGGTGCAGCTAGTACAAAATATTCGGAGGAACTAGACAAGTGGCATAGCTTTCTATTCTATTCATAGATTATATTCTAAAATGTATGGAATTGACATAAGCACTTCATACTTTTGTCGCTCAATTAAAGCCTGGAACTCTTTGCCAGCGCATGTGTTCCCATCTAATTTTGATCCTGGGTCTTTTAAGCGGGGCGTGAAAAAGCATCTCACTAAGCCGCCATAGTGGAGGCCACCATACCAGTAGTTTGGCTTTTGGAATGGTGTCCGCCACTTCTGGATTCCACTTACTGCTTACCATCAGGCAAAGTGGAGTCACTTTGGTAGGCTAATATAAAAAAAAAAAAAAGCTAACGACAATGTTCGCGTTAGCTTATGTTAATCCCATACATTTTTTTATCTATTCTATGAATAGAATAGAATAAAATGCCACTTGTCTAGTGTGAGACAAAAACAGGTTAACACATAGTAAAGCTACAGAATAAATTCAAATCTAAACACCTAAATATTTGTGGCAAAACAAAGGGTCACTAAGCCAATAAATAATTATTTCTAAACTTAGATAGAAGTGTTCACGCTTTAGTGAATTTTCTTGTTACCTAAAGCCTAACAAAGTGTTGTGGCGTGTTGTAAAGTAATGGTAGAATTAAAAAAATATTGTGTAAATTTAATAGATCGTGTAGTATTAATAATTAACAATAATAATATTTCAACAACTACACACAACGCCATCTAGACCCAAAGTAAGTATATTTTATGCATGTGTTATGGGTTCTAGAATGCGGATATACATACTTAAATACTTTTTTTTTATTTACTTTTTATTATTATTTTTTATTACTTAGATATAAGTAAGTATATGTATTATGGTATTAATTAATTATGTATATTGTATATCTTTATCTACTTTCAATATCTCTGTTTACTAATTTTTTTTTTTCATCTTGGTTACCAATCATTTTCATTCTCGACTTTACTATAATATGTTTTACTAGTTTTCCGCAGCGCGGTTTTAACCGCGTCTTTGCTTACTGCTCTGCTCCTGTCGCCAGTAGCGTGATTTTACATAGCCTATAACCTTTCTCGAGAAATGGGCTATAAAAGCAAAAATATTTTTTTTAAATTCGACTGGTAATTCCAGAGATTAGCGTGTTCAAACAAACAAACAAACTCTTCCGTTTTATATAATAGTATAGATACACACATACATTATTACAGCCTTATAGCTATAGCTATAAAGCCGTAACTTTTAGCCATAAATCTAAATGAGAAAGTCCTTTTCTTGCAGTTAAATAATAACAGTCTGGTTTGAAGTATGCCATAAATTAAAAAAAATACTACCGTTTATATCGTGGGCTAAGTAACCTCAGTCTACGGTAATATTTATGGTAGTATTTTATTAAATAACTAGCTGACCCGGCGAACTTCGTTCAGCCTAACAGTCGATCAGCATTATTTTTCTAAAATAAAAGCCTTTTTCTAAAATAAACGTAGCCTAAGTTACTCCTTATTACATCAGCTACCTGCCAATAAAAGTCCCGTCAAAATCGGTCCAGCCATTTTAGAGATTAGCTGGCACAAACAGAACAAAAATTGTAAAAAAAGTAATTTTGGTGTATGTACCGTATAAATATTCATATACATGTAGTAAAAAACGGTTATTTCAATATTACAAACAGACACTTCAATTTTATTATATGTATAGATTAGACGACCGACCTCGTTTCGCTTCGGTATCAAAAGTTTCATTCGGTCTTACAACAAACCCGTACGGAAAATACTTATCTTAACAATAGTTACAAAGGCGCTTAAAATATTTAAATTTTAAAAATGACAAATAAAGTATGTTAAACATAATAGAATAAAGCCTATGTTAACTGTCCTAATTTAAGCTTTCTAAAAGTGAAAGATTTATAAAAGCCGGTTACGTAGATGTTGAGTTAAATCGAAACCTACAAACATAAAAAAAATTTAATCTTTTCCCTTTATAATATAAATTTTAATCACTAATAATAGTGCACTTATGTACTCTAGCGTTAAGTAAAAATAACCGGGTAAGTATAATTTATATGATATATAATAACCTATCATAATTTCTCAATCTTAACAGTAGTAGATCCACGCTGGTTTCAGCATGAATGGGCCGGATCGCTCGAGGAAGTACTACCCTCTCATAGAAGATCGACGTAATAGTAGTAGTATCCGTACTACTACGTTTCGTTCGGTGAGTGAGAGCGCCGGAGGCCCAAATCCCCCCTTTCATCTTTCCCCATCTCCCTCATTTCCTTCCCCTACCCCATTCCCAGCCGCTTTTTTATATTATAGCCTACCAATGTGACTCCACCCCGCCTGATGTTAAGCAGACAGTGGAATCCGGAAATGGCGGCCACTGTACCAAAAGCCATCGTCTTAAACTGCTGGTATGGTGGCCTCCACTATGGCGGCTGGGAATGGGGTTAGGGGAAGGGAATGAGGGAAGTGAGGAAAGAGGAAAGGAGGGAAATTGGGCCTCCGGCGCTCTCACTCACCGAACGAAACGCAGTAGTCCATCTTCTATGAGAGGGTAGTACTTCCCTGGACGATCCGGCTCATTCATGCTGAAATCAGCGTGGATCTACTACCACACAAATACAAATACCGTATTTCATTAATAACAAATATTTATAATTGGAATTAATTATTTTGATTTTTATGGAGTATATTTTCCGATTTATTTTGTTACTATTTTATATTTTTTTACTTAACTTTTACAATTTCACATCAATTTATATCATCTTAGTACCTTGTAAGTGGTACTGTACCTTACGCCAATAATATTACAAGCCAAAGGTTCAAAATTAATTAATCCAGATCTAAGATATTATTATAATAATCCATTGTTACAAACAGAGCAATATCGTTCAAATATAATTACTGTCTTGTAAGTGTTTAGGTACCTCTATAAGACAAGAAAATGTTTTTATTATAAAATTATGGAACAAATAATATAAGGAATAATTATACAATAAACAAAGGGCAATCAAAACAAGTATTATAGGTAATAATTATGTATTCTAGGAATGATAAGATTAGGATTTCAAAAAATTAAAGGTATTTTGACTTTTCAGAATAGGTACTTGAATCTTTATAAACAAGCGATCTACCACTGCTTTGCAGAAGTGTATAATGCATGTAATCTATACCATTTTATAAGAGTTTGTTTGTTTGTTTGAACGCGCTAATCTCTAAAACTACCAGTCGGATTTGAAAAATCTTTTTGCGTATGATAGCCCAGTTCTCGAGGAAGATTATAGGCTATATAACATCACGCTACTGGAGACAGGAGCAGAGTAGTAAGCAAAGAGGCGGATGAAACCGTGCCGCGGAAACACAGTATACATAGATTATGAGTATATCAATAGGTATGATTTCACTATTAGTAAATGATAATATAATCAATATCAAAATCCATGTCGTAAATAATTATAAATTAGTTTATCATGAGCGTAAATAACAAATCTGGTTCGGTTAGTGCATTTTCAGCAAGCCTTAAAATAAATAGAATACAGTTTATCTCATACTAAATAACATTATATTATTTGCTTGCAATCGACTACATGATAGAAGTTCTACTCTCTAGAATTGGGCTATTCAATTCAAAATATGTATTTCTACTCAGTACTTTATTGACCCTGGATACAAGCTGCATCGAAACAACCTCTTTCAAAATTTATAAACCTAAAGGTATGATAATGTTAGTATCGAATGCTAGAGACTGCGAGATGTTAGAGCGGAGGAGTTTGTTTTTTTGTTTAAACGCGCTAATCTCTAAAACTACCAGTCGGATTTGAAAAATCTTTTTGCGTATGATAGCCCAGTTCTCGAGGAAGATTATAGGCTATGTAACATAACGCTACTGGAGACAGGAGCAGAGCAGTAAGCAAAGAAAAGCTAGTAAAATATATAAGTGAATCAATACAGACAAATCTTCGCGCCCTAAATCTAATACGTCATTGGTGTCAGATGTCACAAAATGATTTATGACGAGCCAGAAGGTTCTTTCTTTACTTCAATTGAAAGGTACACATGCGTCAAAGTTCTTTATAAGTAAATTGTATATTCCATGTGTTCATATTTCATATACGTCGTAGTGGATATTCTGAGGTAATGAATAAATAAATTTAAAAGAATGATCTTCATCAACTTGTCGTGATATATTATAGAAAAAAATGCTTGAGACATCAGAATAAAATGAAAAGTTTTGTTTTGGTCATTATTGTTTTAGGCAAAAGACACTTACTGCTGGACACGGATCTCTTTTATGTGTTTACTTTGACCAATTCTGAATCGCTTTTATCTATTCACCTGATGTAATAACGTTACGTTACGTATACGTTTCCTACACCATACTACAGCCTTTAAAGTGCTAGTGTATATGTAGCCTATTAAAATGCTAAACACTTTTCCATTTCAGATAATGAGATGCTGACTCGTGGTCACACTTGACCAGTTTGTCTTCACCAAGTTTAAATCTTAGATTTGTCATCATTTAATAATGTACAATTTGTGTACACAATTATTATTGAATTCCGCATGACGCAAGCAGTACACAAAGAGCACTAATTATCTACAAAAGCCTTGTTTGAGTAATTATAGTATTTCAGCCGTATCTATTGATTTCAATAAACCTATTATCCTAAAGAAATTGTTAGTAATAATTAAAGGCCAATAGGTACTATTGAATGTTATTATATTTTATTCATAATAAGCTATGTAATTTGCCATGGTAAAAATTGGATACCGTTGCCAAATCGGCAAACCTATGTTAGATTTTACGAGTAGGCATTTTCTATTAGTTTTATGAATTTCAATTTAAAGATTTGTACTCGTAAAAAGGTTTTAATAACAAATAACTTCTAGGGAAAGTATGGATATGTATGTACTAGCTACCCACAGCGCCATTTCATCCGCGTTAAGTTCTATTATTGGTAACTGCTCTGCTCCCGTCGCCAGTAGCGTGATGTTACAATAGCCTATAACCTTTTTTAAGAACTGGGCTATAAAAATTATTTTGTTATATTACTACCTCATTATATACTTAAAGCTTTTAATAGAATAAAGCACTTTGTCTCGATGCTTCATTTTGCTAATGTTCACATTTTCCTATACTATAAAGTATGCACATACATTTTGAAACGTTATAATTTTATTTGCCTGGACAACTATTACAAAAAAATTTGATTAACTTACATAAGGTTTTTAATTTCCTAAACGGTCGTTCAATTTAAATTGCGGCCGATTAAAATTTTGTCAAACCATTACGTTTCTAAGCGTAAGCTTTTAACTTCGAAATCGCCGACTGTCATAAACATTCATGAAGCAATTACTGGAATCTCTTGAATCTGTCTAGATAATGTGGCTTATTTGATTCGGATGAAACATTACTAAATGTCGTTGAAATATTGGATAATATAATACATTTATTGTCTTCCTATCTACGCTTATCCACCACTTAGATATTCTACCTTATAGAATAAGGAACGCTATCAGCAATGTAATAAGTTTCATAATGTTATTAATACCTATTCAATCATATAGATTTGATCGTAGGTATACGATAAACTAATAAAGTAAAATATACCTACACTAAATACATATCTTTAAACCTATTTGCTATAAATGGGGTAAGCAGAGACTATAGAACGCCATTTGCTGTGATACCAAACATACATTCTTTGCCTCTTCACCATTTAATAATCTTTTTATACACACACGTCGGTTACGGGTGCTACTAATTGTGTCCTTTGTCAACACATCACCTATTTGGTCCGCGTATGTCCGTCTAGGACGACCCCTAACTACATAAAACACACAAAAAAGTTTTCAAATTGAATTAATTAGTTGAAATGGTTTGGTAGCCACGATCACTTTAATTATCGTATATATCTCGCTATCGTATTTTTCGTTTGTAGAAATTATAAATATAAATAATGACATGATGCCCGAGCCTTATTTGATGAACGGTGAAGTACACATTTTGTATTGTTTTGTTAAAATTGTCTATTAGGTATTGTTAAAATTATACATTATGATTAGTAAAATAGAGGTACATTGTGAACTCCTCTGGTTATTTATGTTTAATCTTACTTTATAGCAAATATTAACAGATTATAATATAATACATAGAAACATTTACCACAGTTCAACTTTTTGTAGCAATATGCGAATTGAGACAGCCTGTAAAGCAAACATTTGACTTTTTATTTTTTGCTTTACAACATAAAAAGCTGTAATTAATTACCTATAGAGTTAAGTGTATTGCCTGTGTCACTTTGCATGCTACTTGAAATTGTAACATACAAAAAATGTAATAACCTGTCGATTAAAAAGAGTGGCCTGAGTTTCTTGCCAGTTCTTCTCATGGCTCTACCTCGTCAGCGAACTGGCTGTAGGTCAATTAGCTGACATTTTGTAACCTTAAACGTTCATAAGTGTTAATTTAATTAACCTATGTAAATAAATGATTTTGACTTTGACTTTGACTATCAGCATGGAGTTTATCCTCATATCATACACATATTTGATACAGTATACTCCGCTTCCAAAATAAATTACTCATACGTACAAAAAGTATGTAAAATCAAAACTACATTAAAGAAGATACAATATTCTTCGAGAAAGAATTTAAAATATTTTTTCAAGGTCAGTAATGCGCTAGTAATACTTCTAGTTTTGTAAGCATTTGTATCTATGCAAAGACAGCTTACCATATTCAGGTGAGCCTATGCTTGTAGTCATCTAAGTCGTTTTAAAAAAAGTAAACTTAAATAGTTAACAAGAAAAATATATTATTTAAAAACAAACTGAAAAGAAAGAAAACCGTTTTTTTTTCGTACCGAAGCTACATTGCAATATATATACTCACTCCCACAATTAAGACGTATCTAATGACATCTCATACATGGTTTTTAACAGGATCGGCAACGCGCTAGTGATGCTCCTGGTGTTGCAAGCGTCCATAGGCTACGGTAACTGCTTACCATCGGGCGGGCCGTATGCTTGTTTGTCCACCTTAGTCGTATAAAAAAAAATATGTTATAACATATGAGATGTCATTAGATACGTCTAAATTGTGGCCATTAAGCCCTTTAGGCTGTAGAACGTGCTAAAGAAATAGACATCCCACATACATACATACAAACATTAATACATGCATATGCTCTAAAACCATTACCCTTCTTGACTTCGGCAGTCAGACAAAAATATAAAATAACAAGAGAACAGTTTTAATTTTGATCAGGCACTGATTGAAGTGAGAGTGGATTTATATTGCAATCGCTTTTTGCAATTCAAAACATTGTTACCCATTAGTAAATGCAAAGCACCTACACCCATTCATCAATAATAATTTTAACTAAATGCATACTAAAGACCTAATCCATCAATACACTGTCAATGACATTGACAGTTATTTTTCTTATTAGTGCACGATTAAACTAAGGGCACTCGTCAACAGTTTTGTGATTAATGATGCGGTCTCTGGAATTGAAAGTCATCTATAAATGACAGACTGTATGCAGCTAAAGTAATGAATTATTCAGAAACTTCAACATGTTATGCAGTTGTTTGGACTGAACACATTAATCTAATTATTAATTTACTGAGAAGAAAAACATTGTGAGGAGACCTGGACAAAAAGTCTAAAAATCAGTGCCTTCCATTTGTGAAAACAGGACTTTCTCGGCAGTGGTATAGTAACGATGATGATTGGTTAAATGAAATTTCTAAATAACAAAATAAATGAAATCGAAATGGCTCATTGGATAAGGCACCTGCTTCGTAAATCGTAAAACCTTATACTCATGTACTTTCTAAGTTTATCTGTGACATTTCTGAGTGACGGCAAAGGAAAACATCGTGAGGAAATCTGGACCTGCCAAGTCTGAAATTGCCAATTCGCCTTGAGCAAGCGTGGTGATTAAAGCTTATGCCTTCTCTATATGAGAAGAAAACTTTGCCCTGCAGTGGAACAGTAAACAGGCTGGTATTATTATTATATTATTATTATTTTAAATGCAGTAATGTATTTGTTTTGCTCTAAAATAAAAAATCTAAACAAGTTGGTGACTATAGTTATGCGAAAATAGTTTTACTTTATAAACCCGTTATTCCGTAGCACCGAGTACATTATGACATACAAAATAGCTGCACAGTTGTGGTTTTGACGTTGACAGACAGTGTGTCTTAAAATTGTTTATTTACAATAAAAAAACAACATTCACGAACAATTCAATATTTTTTAAATCTTCAAATGAAACGTGTAGTGCAACTTAAGAGTACTGCTACCTGAGTTCGAAAAATGTATTTACATTGCGTACGGTAAGAATATTCATAATAATAGCTTAATAACAGGTATCACTATTATGTGAAGATTTTTGGACAACTTGACTTTAAAATTTAAGCCTGAAATTTGATTCTCAATCTGTGATACACATTTATTTGATTGGCTTTTGGTTTCAAATCGAAATATAATCCTACTTATATATAAATGCAAAAGTTTGTGTACATGTATGTGTGTGCGTGTGCGTGTGCGTGTGCGTGTGCTTGTGCGTGTGCTTGTGCGTCTGCGTGTGCGTGTACTTGTGCGTGTGCGTGTACGTGTGTGTGTGTGCGTGTGTGAGTTTGTGTGTGTCGGATACAACAAACATATTTTACGCGCGGGCAAAGCCGTGGGGCGCAGCTAGTAATGCTATAAAGTTGTATACTACTACTAATCTTGTTTTCTTATTTAACATAACAAATGATTCTCTTAGCTAATATTTATATTCATGCAATGTATAGGACATGCCGGGTTTATTAAGAAAAGGTAATTTGGCCAGAAATTGAACTTTGTCAGCTCTAAAGTAAGTTTTTAATTTTCTTTTTTTTTTTTTTGTATTATAGCCTACCAAAGTGACTCCACCCCGCCTGATGGTAAGCAGTCAGTGGAATCTAGAAGTGGCGGCCACTATACCAAAAGCCATCGTCTTAAACTGCTGGTATGGTGGCCTCCACTATGGCGGCTTGGAATGGGGTTAGGGGAAGGGAATGAGGGAGGTGAGGAAAGAGGAAAGGGGGGAAATCGGGCCTCCGGCGCTCTCACTCACCGAACGAAACGCAGTAGTACGGATACTACTATTCTTAAGTCGATCTTCTATGAGAGGGTAGTACTTCCCCGGAAGATTCGGCCCATTCATGCTGAAATCAGCGTGGATCTACTACCGTACATTAATTAATAAATTAAGCGTATATAAAAGAAAGACTACCGATGCATTGGTTTTGCTTTTGCTCTGATAGAAAAAACAAAGCCTAGACGAAAGAAAAGAATTGAAAGTCATCAAGTACAAACTTCTGTGAACTAAATTCCAGAATTCTAAATGACGAGAAGTTAAAACAGAGCCAACAAATTTGAATAGGTGAAGTAAGCCGCGCTTTATTCCATAAAGGAATTTCATAACTAGGTTATTCCACAACTTGGTCTTTTAAGCGGGCGTTAAAAAGCATCTCACTAAGCCGCCATAGTGGAGGCCACCATACCAGTAGTTAGGCTTTTGGAATGGTGTCCGCCACTTCTGGATGCCACTTACTGCTTACCATCAGGCAGTGTGGAGTCACTTTGGTAAGCTAATATATAAAAAATAAAAAATACAACAACATTACATTATTTGACATTTATGAAAATGGAATGGAATTTGAAATAAGCAAGCTTACGGAGCAAGTCGTAATGCAAGCAAGTCGTAATAGCACCAGCTTCATAAACGTGAGTTCAAATCCGGGCAAGTACCAATGTAACTTTTCAAACCATATATACCTTCTAAGTTTATCTGGACATTACTGATTGACGATGAAGGAAAACATCGTAAGAAAACCTGGACTTCTGAGGAAGTCTGAAATCGCCAATCCGCCTTGAGCAAGCGTAGCGAGCAATGGTCATGCCTTTCTTTGCAGTGGGACAATAAACAGGCTAGTATTATTAATGCAGTGTTCTCAGAAGTTATAATTAATATTATTTTTGTAAAACCTTTCTTTCTCTGTAATAATAGAAATGATAAGTCGAATAAATGAACGCTATTAATTTCAAGTATAATTATTGCTGCAACATCAAAGATAATAGAATATTGAATACATTCAATTAATATATTCAATAAAAATAATGTTATAAAGATATTAGACGATCAGTTAAATACATTGATAACTCTAAGAATCAAATCGCTTTGCACGCACGCACATTGTAGATAAAATAAGTTTTATTTTAAAATCTGTTTACACAATAGCAAATATAAAGTCTGACAAACTGCAAAATTATTTATAAGTTCGTACGTTCCTAAAAAAGTTCAAGTACGAAGTTGCAAAAATTAAAATCATAACTGGTAACACTACTTAAATAAGTAACAATTTTTTCGAAAGAATTCTAACAATACTATGCAAATACTCCTTTTTGTAAAAGCCGAAGACAGATATAGGCTTGTTTTTATCTCAAAAATCGGTCTGGTTCCTAACTGTATTACAATAACTAGTATTATATTACAATAATATTGATATTTTATATTATTATTTCGCTCATTTACTTTTATGGTTGGCTTTAATACGTCAGAGGTCATCGATCCTTCACATCTTTTGTGATATATTATATTTTTTGTGTCAAAGGTGTCACATTATGTGTCGTGACTTACCGATATTTCACATCCTTCATAGAAACAAGATATTTGGGATATTTTAGACCTTGTGTCTATCGTCATAAGACATTATTACCGTAGGTGTATTTCGTCATATATGATGTTTTTTTCAGTAGAAGGAGAGATTTTGTATATTAGGGGATAATTCTAACCATTTCTGACACACGTACAATATGCCTTAGAATATTTATAAAGCCGAAGTTATTTGCAAAAATTCTTTGCTTCCAAAATTTTATGAATGGTGTCGCATATTCCAGCGGTCCTACAAAAGTAAGCTATTCTTTTGCTTATGGTGGTAACCGAGTAACTAGCCTATTTGATAATCCTCCTATTATTATTATTAATATTTATATGCTAAAGTTTGTTATATGCTAAATGTGTGTGTGTGTGTGTGTGTGTGTGTGTGTTTCTTACCACTCAGCGCCTAAACGGCTGAAACGATTTCGATGAAAATTGGTATGTAGATAGATTTGGTACCGGAAACGGACATAGGCTACTTTTGTCACGAAAATCTGGCTGGTTTCCGAGGGATACTTCAAACTATATTTTACGAGCGGGTGAAACGCGCTGCGCTGCGGAAAACTAGTACTTAATAATATTATAAATGCGGAAGTAACTCTGTCTGTCAGTCTGACAGATGTCTGTTACGCTTTTATGCCTAAACTACTGAACCAATTTTGATGGAATTTGTTAATTTTAATGATATTTGGTATAGAGATAGAATAGACCTTTGGAAACAACATAGGCTTTTTTATTGCAAAAAATTGGCTTGAAAAGGTTGTAATAGGAAATGCAAGTTTGTATGAAAAATGCGATATAATCGACATTCACGTGGGCGAAGCTGCTGGCAACAGCTAGTAAGTAATAATTGTCGCTCATGGATCTTAATAGGCATATATGGCTGAACTTCAGATGCCTCCATATGAGGATGCCAACGTTGCAAGAACTCATGTTCATGTTATCAGTGAAGAATCTATAAGAAAAATATAATTTAAATATTCTTAGAAAAAAATAAAATTTTAAAAAATTATTACTATTTTAAGACAAGTAAAGGTACACTGTGATATATTTATACAATTATAATTATTTTATAATTTGCTATATTAAAATATTTATTAATTTTAATATACCTAATAAATATTTGCAATGACTGAACTGACTGACTGAACCTGAAACCTGGTAAGAAGCTAACATCTATCCCAGGCTTTAAATATACTTAAAAGTTTAAGCACTAAATCAAATAAATGTACTTTGCTATGTGTTATTAGAAAAAAAAAAAAATTAAAATTGTTGGCAGATTTGAATATTATTTTTATTTTATTATTTACTATTTACTCCTTAAAGGCGTAGAAGAATTATCTACAAAACAGTATTTTTCAACTTACTTTTAAAAACTTAGTCCAGTTTAAACTTATTACATTTCATTTTACACTAAAACCACAAACTTATATACACTTTTTACACACAATAATTATTTCAGTTCACACTTATCATTGCACTTTACACTTGAAAATCACTGTTTGAATCACTCAGTAAATAAAATACAAAAGTTTCGTGAACTTTTTGGTAGGAGAGAGCAAGTATCCTTCGCGGGAGCTTTTTGATGACTGAAGTTTCTTACAAAACGTGTTGTATCCTTTACGCATGCGTTAAAAGCTGTGATAATATAATATTGTTGCGCTTTAACTGATTGTATGTTTTGTAGGATTTATTAGTCTGTTTTGTATCTTCAAGTTTAACGTTACAGGTGTGAGCAGCAGCAGAATGATTAAGGTCTGTGTTTTTTATTGCCTACAGTCTGACGAGCCAATATAGCTCATGGACTTTCAATAAGATGACATCCTAGAGTAAATTTTGTCGGTAAACTTTGTAAATTTCTGAACATCAGGTCTGTCAATTTGCTTCATTATATATTACAAGCTTTCCGTGGCGCGGTTTCACCCACGCCTTTGCTTACTGCTCTGCTCTCATCGCTAGTAGCGTGATGTTATATAGCCTATAATCTTCCTTAAGAACTGGGCTATTATACGCAAAAAAATATTCAAATCAGACTGGTAGAGAGATGAACGCGTTCAAACATACAAACTCTTCCGAATTAAATAATAGTATAGATTAAGACTGCCTCGATGGTTTAGTGTTCAAAATTGATGCCAAGTAAAACAATAACTAGGTACGTATATGTATTATCAATCTTAATTTGCTATTGTAGTAAGGTTCTTATAGCATTTGCTTGGCACCAATTTCAAAATTATAAAATACTTATTTAATCATTTCTGATTATCTAAATCAAAATACGAATTACTTATGCTAAGTATTTTTTTTTTACTTTTTAGTTTCCTTTCTGTTTGATGTTGGTTTTCTTTTTATTTTACAATTTTTAGTGTATATTAAAAAATATATACGGTCGAATTGGGCAATTTCCTCCCTTTTTGAAGTTGGTTAAAAACTACTGTACACGAGAGGTCTGCGTCGTGTTACGCTGCGGGGCGTCAACTCTTTGCTTTAAAACAATTGATGCAGTATAATTTTAATCTTACTTTGTGTTTTTTCTTTTTCTATTGTACCATTAAAAACAAGGATAGAGACAAAGTAAGGTTTACTAAGATTGATATGAGAGGTTGTAGTAGGGCCTGGGCCACTAGTAAACTTTTGCTAAGACTTGTTGACATTGTTGACTCTCGGGAATAAGTAACTGCAAATAGGTTAGAATAAACAAAATAGGCTTTATTTGTGTTGCTTGTGTCCTTAGTGGCACATTACGAGTACGTTTACCGAATGGCTGATCTATTTTAAGGGTGGAAAAGTGGTATTTATAGACTGCAGTTAAAAGTGTACCACATAAAATCTATTTCTGTCACGTTAATGTTATGGTTCACCGTAGGTGGTAAAAATTGAGTAAAACCTATGTCCAGCAGTGGACATCTTTGAGGTATAATGACTTAGATAAACAAAGGCGTTGCTCGACAACGAAACAAAGTATCAAACTGACGTAGGAGTTGCGCAAAACCCACTGTAACCGACCTACAGTCATGTCTTGGATAATAAAATTGTAAATTTTGTAGTTAATTATTATTGTAATGACTGCCTCTGTGGTTCGGTGGTGCTGTGTACGGGCTAATACGTTGAGGTCGCGGGTTCGATTCCCGCTCAGTGCAGAGATCTGTGTGCATGAAAATGTCTATTTGCATTGGTCTGGATGTTTCTATGTATAATATGTATGTATTTACAAAATAATAGAAGTATTTAAGTATATATATCTGCATTCTAAAACTTTTAATACAGGCTATAATTATAAGCTTACTTTGGGTCAAGAGGGCTCGGTGTGTAGTTGTTCAGATATTATTATGCTAGCTTTTTACAGCGCGGTTTCACCCACGTGTTTGCTTACTGCTCTCCTCCCGTCACCAGTAGCGTGATATTACATAGCCTATAACCTTTATTAAGAACTGGGCTATCATACGCAAAAAATTATATTTAAATCCGACTGGTAATTCCAGAGATTAGCGCGTTCAAACAAACAAACAAACAAACTCTCCCGCTTTATATAATAGTATAGATATACTTAGATGTTATATCTGCAACATACACAGTAAACATTTCTTATGGTGATGATAATCTTATTTAAAAAAAAAAACCGTAAATATGAAAGCATTTTAATATAATACCACCTTACTGACTAAATAGTTTGATTATATTGGAAACATTAATCAAACTTTTGGTACAAGATTATCAAAATTATGTTTCAAATTGATTTAATGCTAAACTTTATATAACTCTGAACAATTTCGACTCATCAAAAATAGACTTATGTTTATACCAAGTAGAATAACACAATAATATTGTTATTTACTCAGCGTGATAGTTTCGCTTTAACAATCGTCTAAAGCCTGCCTATTTATGCGATTTGTGCTCAGATACCAAATAAGAAGGTAGTTATGTCACCAATGAGACTTTTCACAATAACATTGAACATTTTGTAGGGCAAAAGAAAATTTTGATGCCATCAAAAATAACTTGTTAAAAAAAACAAGTCTCGCGACTCAATTCTTCTACCGTAAAAAGTTGTAAGATTCATGTAAATATAAGTCAGTTAATTTGTTATCTTTTATGTTTTAAATAAATAGATTAACTTAGCGGTTGAGGGAGCTTTATATAATCTAAACTATTATATAAAGAGGAAGAGTTTGTTTGTTTGTTTGAACGCACTAATCTTTGGAACTACCGGTCGGATTAAAAAAAATCTTTTTACGTACGCGAAAAAGGTTATAGGAATAACATCACGCTACTGGCGACGGAATTAGAGCAGTAAGCAAAGACGTGAGTGAAACCGCGTGACGAAAAGCTTTTTATATTAAGCTATTTTATAATAATAATATAATAATAATATTCAACCACATGCACACAGCGCCATTTAGCCCCAAATTAAGCAATTATATTTGCTTGTGTTATGGGTACTAAACAACTGATATACTACTTATATACTTGTCCTGGGTGGGAATCGAACCCACGACCTCCGGCTTAGCAGTCAGGGTCACTAACCACTAGACCAACAGGCCAGTCAATTATATAAGCTAAACTTTGAAACATAATTTTAATAGCTATTTTATAAGATATTGTTTATTTTTATTACATGAGTAAGAATGCTGTCATTGTGGAAAAAAATATGACATGTGAGCCTTTCAAATATACAACGTGTAAATAGTTATTATTCTGTTCAATACAAAGCGAAGATTTGTTTGTATTTTAACACAAATAGTCTGACTATCTCTATAAAGCGATGTTTGAACGTATCGTCAATACAACGTCTGTTTGCAACACGAAGGACATGCACTCAATAATTGAAAGTTCGTGATTTGCATTCAATAGCCAAACAATCTGACTTGTTTACTTACTCAATAATAGCTAAGTGAGAATACTAGTTTCTATCTTCATTATTCTACAGTCCTATTGAGCTAAAATTGATATTTTAATATAATATTACAACAACTACACACAACGCCATCTAGACCCAAAGTAAGCATAATAGCTTATGTTATGGGTACATGGTATGGATATACATACTTTATTTTTTGGAAATACATACACAATTATAATAATACTAGTTTTCCGTGGCGCAGTTTCACCTACGTCTTTGCTTACTACTCTGCTCCTGACGCCAGTAGCGTGATTTTACATAGCCTAACCTTCTTCGAGAACTGGGCTATCATACGCAAAAAAAAATTTTCATGCACAGAAATATTTGCACTGAGCAGGAATCCAACCCGCCACCCTTTACGTGGCAGTTAAATTTGATAGGTTATTTAGTTAGATAAACATTACCTCTTCGTGCCTCTTCCATTCCCTTTTTTTGCTCAGTCCCTTCTTCCTACAAGGTCAGCAACCGCTTGGTTGTGTTTTCTAAGTATTAGGTTGCGGTTACCACTTACTAGGTGGTTCGTAAACAGTTGTTTGCTATTAGTATAAAAAAAACGGTTTACGGTGGTAGATTGGTGAATATTGCGAAATTAGTTTTAAGTTATGTAGTAAAACAGTTTATTTAATTTGCAAAACACTAGTTCACATAATCATCACTCATTTATAGTTTGTAACTGGATTCATGTTACGAGTTAATCTGTCACAAGTGCTAGTATATTAAGAAAAAAATGCTATACAAACCTATTATATTAATTGCGACGAAATCACCAGTGCATGCCGTGTTGACAGAAAATTTTAAAATAACCTTGTGATAAAAAACTAAATGTTTTTTTTATTAAATTGTGAAGATTATTCTTGGAAATTGTATTGACAGAGTAGCGAGTTTTCGGTAAGTTTACGTTTTCTTTTTATAAAATTTATTTATTGCCTAAAAACGTTTCGTAAACATTTTACACTAAATAATAATATAAAAATAAATCATAAATTTAGCTTCACGCTTTTTATCTCCGAAGGGGCAGGTAGTGGTATTTAACTAACCACGTTTGGTCGTTTTTATTATCATAAAATTAATCATAATTGAATAACGTCAACAAAACTGGCAAATAATAAAACAATAACACCAATGTCCTACAGATACAGAAGAGCGTTACAAATATCTATGATAAAGGAAACAATAATTTCTAAACTCCACATTCAGTCGCCATAATTAGATGATACACGGCATTACTCATAATATATAGCAGAGTTCCAGCGGAAATGAGTTATTCCTAACCAAGTATTCGTTCATGACATACGTGACTTAAAATGTCAGTGTGAAAAATGTTCGCGATTGTACCAAATTTGTATCTACTAACACTTTATTTGTATACAAGTACAGCCAGCAATGTCAGTGACCAGTATTATCCGTATTATCATCTGGCGCCAGAATTTGGATGGATGAACGATCCTAATGGCTTCTGCATGTTCAGACATGAGTACCATCTTTTCT
This sequence comes from Parascotia fuliginaria, assembly GCA_963082885.1. NCBI lineage: Eukaryota > Metazoa > Arthropoda > Insecta > Lepidoptera > Erebidae > Parascotia > Parascotia fuliginaria. The sequence goes on from OY720175.1 coordinate 18,654,711, forward strand.
ATCAATACAATCCAGAGTCTAGCCAGGAACCAGGAATAGCACACTGGGCTCACGCAAAAAGTCCCGATTTGTTCAATTGGGAACATCTTCCTATAGCGATGTATCCCGATCAGAGCTACGATATCAATGGAGTATTTTCAGGCAGTGCTTTAATAGAACATGGAAAAATGTATCTATTTTATACTGGAAATGTTAATCATCCCGGTGAAAATCCGGACCACACACAACGTCAAGCTTTAGCTTACAGTGACGATGGAGTGACCGTCACTAAATATCCGGGCAATCCTATTATTATAGCTGAAGAATACCAGCCAAACATCAGAGACCCTAAAGTATGGAAGCATGGCGATACCTATTACATGGTTCTGGGTAATTCTTTTGATAATAATACCCGGGGCAGAGTGCTACTTTACACTTCAGAAGACAAAATTTCTTGGCAAGAAGTCTCTGTCTTAGCAGAATCAGATGGATTCCTAGGTTACATGTGGGAATGTCCTGACTTTTTTGAATTGGGCGGTAAATGGGTACTATTATTTTCTCCACAAGGTATAGAGCCTGAGGGGGATAAATACAAAAATTTATATCAAACTGGATATATTATTGGAGACTTTGATTATGATACTAATAAGTTTTGCAATGTAACACAATTTAAGGAATTAGATCATGGTCATGATTTCTATGCCACTCAAACAATATTAGATCCATTTGAACGTAGGATCGTAGTAGCGTGGTTTGATATGTGGGAACAAGATTACCCAGAGCGTAATGATGGCTTCACTGGTCAATTGACCATTCCAAGAGTTTTAGAACTTACAGAAGATTTAAGGCTTATTCAAAGGCCCGTGGAAGGAATTTATGGTGTACGGGATAATACGTTGTACTTTGGTAAAGGTTCTCCAGAAACGGTTGTCAAATTAATAAATAACACAGGAGAAATTAAGATCACAACATCTAAAAAAAGAAACTTTGAAGTCACTCTTGAAGCAGATGATACTTCTTTGACTATTAGCTACAATAGTACTACTCATAGAGTAACTCTTAATCGCGGGGGTAATGATGGTATGCGAAGAACCCAATGGGAGCCTAAAGGCAAGCTTGAAATTCGCATTTTTGTGGACCGCAGTTCTGTAGAAGTATTTTGTGGAAAAGGTGAAGTTACTTTCTCAAGCCGATTTTTCCCCGATGATTTTATTAAAGTAAAATTAAAAACAAAAGTTGATCATATGACAGTGTTTTCGATGAAACGTACTATTCCCAAACCATAACATATTTATAATGAAATCCTTAAGCCTTAGATATTATTATACTATTTATGTCGTAGACTTGTAGAGTATTTTTATGCTATGATTTTGCCAACTCGGAGGCTACATTTACGCATATAAGTAATCTGCTAAATCGTGATTTTGTTATAAATATTATCGTCACTAAATGTAATTATCTATTGTTTATGTATTCAACAATTTTAACACTATATATAGAATTATATCATATTATAGAATTATACCAGTTTTATGTAGCGCATATGTATTGTGTAGAAACATTAGTATTTATTTTAATTTGGCATAAGTAGATAAGTGAAACTAGTTCAGTATTATTATATGAACAATTTCATTGTTATTCAACCAATTTGTGTTACAATTTACGTTTACATTGGATACAAAAATAAAACTGACTGGATATGTCATTCTTTGTTGTTTGTGAATTTCTAAAGTATTTGTTAGTTGTAGTTATTTTTTGACTTTCAGAAATTACCGTTTTAGTTTTGCATAAGTGATGTGTCATTTGAAGGACAGTGGAGTGCATTGTGTTTTGTGATGTGTAATACATGTATATTACATACATACATATATACATAACTTTACGCCTGTCTCCCATGAATGGGGTAAGCAGAGACTATAGAACACCATATGCTGCGATCTAAAATACCTCCTTTGCCTCTTCAGCATTCATTAATCTTTTCATACACACACGTCGCTTATAGGTGCTTGTAATTGTGTCCTTTGTCATCACATCACCTAAGATTTTTGGAGTATTATCTATTTATCTATAACTAAAGATTGTTTTAAGTATTATATTCTTACGAGGCTGGTTTTACTAATAAAAAAAATATTTATTATAGTAAAATGAATAAATTTAAATTAAAGAGCAATATGTACACGTACTTGCTGCCAATTTAGAATAAATGTATTAGCTACTTATACACAATTTATAATCAATTAAAATTCCGTCTGATAATAAAATGTAACTATCGAGTTTATTTTTATATAATTTGCTAAAACAAAACATTTTTATTGGTAATGAAAATGTTAAAAGTAGCACACGTAAACATATTTAAAAAAGATTCCTGAATTAAGTAGATATAACTTGCAAAATCGCTTTTATACCATAGATGTATTAGTTTCTAAAACTTGTTCTACGCAAATACGTGATTCAATAGCAGGGAAGTTGTAGGTATGTAAAGTTAGATGTATAATGTATCTATACCATTACAATTTTAGATTACTAAGAATTACCCTCTATTTGGATGTTATGTTTTTTTACATTATATACACATATGATTTGTTAAAACCGTGTTATAATATAATATAAAACCATTGCCGGTATAAATTATACCGGCGAGTTATACAATTTCATATGCATGATGGAGTCTTTTAATAATAATAGTAATAATAATGACCATGTATTTCAGGCATTTAGAGGCCATAAAATTTCAATACATAAATAACAAAATAAAAACTATATACTAATACATATTTTATATAATTTAAAATTTAAAACTACTGTGCACGAGAGGTCGGCGTCGTGTTACGCTGCGGGGTGTCAAGTAGTCGGCCACGGAAACGGCGATATAAGACACCCCTCGGCCAGAACTCCTCCTTGAGGAAGGTCTCTAACTGTGGAGTTGGAGCCTGCACCACGAACGATGTAAAATTGGTTTTGTGGCGCGCCTCCAACTTCTCCACCCTCAAGGTCAGGTTTGTCTTCACCTTGATGTGCTCCACGATCTCCTCGGCCTTCGTAGAGTGGTGTAGGCGGGACACATACAGCTGCGTCGTTGGTGTTGCAGCACGTAGCAGCATGCTGGGCCCTGTCAGACCTGTACCACACAGGTTGTGACGAGTAGGCTTCTTTTTTTTCTTTTCCACCTTGATAAAACCTTCCTCGTCACACTTCGTGGTTTTTGTACCTATAGTCGTGCTAGGTACAGAGCGACTCTGCTTACCCCCTTTTACAATAACTACTTGTCGTGATGATTGTGACACAGTAGTATTGTTTGCAGCGACAATTTTATTGCAGAGTAGGCACGTTTGGGGGTCGACGTGCCTACTACACGCGTCGTAGCCTCTGTAGGTACGGCGCGGACGGCGGAGCACGATGCAATGCATGCATTCTTGGCGGCCGGTGACATAGGTGAACTCGTCGACTCAAAACTGCCGATGGATGCGTTCTGTGCCCCGCGGCGTGTGTTCACGTTCGAGGCGTCAGGTGACCTACTTGTAGAAATAGCGCTGCGTAGCAACACTACTTCGGCACGTAACTCACTTATGGTGGTGTCTGACGCCTCTAGCTTCGACTGTACTACAGCCAGGCTCGCTTTTAGAGATGTTATGTCCTTAAGCAGCCTGGTGACGTCAACGTGGTCGAACGTGACAGGAGGCAACTTATGCAGCTCCTTCGCCACAAAAGCAGGCACGTCGTCCGGATCGGTCACCTTTAGCAATGTGATGATGTCTTAAATGAACAACCATTAGGAAAATATTTACTTATAAATCTCAAACTATCACGCCTCTTACCTCCAAAGGGATATGCCAAGTTGTTTAACACCAATGTTTCTCTGGCTATATAAAGTCCTATGAATCAGTAGCTAATCTGCTGCTATTATTCAAACAAACCAATAAAACTTTATTTAACCTGAGAATTAAACCTAAGCTCTATAATTGACAGTTCGTTCATTTACAGTACCAATATACCGCTGAGAGATTCACAATATTCTTAAAAGCAAAATAGGTACCTAAGATGCTTCTCATTAATGCAAATTCAAAACTTTCGCTTAGGAACAAAGTTAGGATCTACACATCTTGTATCAGGCCAATCATGACATACGCTAGCGTAGTATTTGCTCACGTTAGGGAAAACAGGATCCATAGGCTACAAACACTTCATAATCAATTCATGCGCCGGGCTACGGGAACACCCTTTTATGTGTGCAATGTGGATCTCCACATTGATCTCGAACTGCCGACCATGAGGCAGTACATGTAAGAGTGCTCTCTTATCTACTTTGACTCTGCTTCGACACACCCCAACCCCTTATTGGTTGCAGCAGTAAACTATATTCCTTCCACGTTCAGCAAGATCCGAAGGCCTAGGCATATACTCAACGAACCTGACGACGAGATAACCATCGCTCAGAACAAAGCTTACACAGCTCGCGCAGCTATATAGAAACGTCCGCGGTTTCGCCCTTGCCGTCGAGGGCGGAATACGCGCCAGGTCGCTCAGAATCTCTCTCCATCCTTAGGTAGGGTCGTAGATGTAGTAGTCGCAACGCCCTAAGCCAAGGTCGTATCCTAGCGGGTGCCTTTGGGTCAACGTTGCTAGTTTTTAGGTTTAAACTGGTCGAGGGCCATCAGCCCTCACCAACTGCCCGCGTAAAGCTATCAAGGCCATCAGAGGCCAATAGCTATTGTCAAACAAAAAAAAAAGTCCCTAACATGTAAGTAATGGCAATTCATTTATGAAGAAAGGATAAAAGTACAAGTCGTTTTAGTTGATAACATCCTAAGACTGCAGAGTCTTAAAAACCCGATAAAAAAGGGTGTAAAGCAATTTAGCGCGCAGAATATTTTCCTTAGATATACGATATCACTCGTTTCCAATAAACTTGTAGAATAAGAAGGGCTTTTGTAAAGACCTTATGATGTAAATAAAATTCTCCAATTTCAATTGATTTTTAACGTTAGAGAGAAGAGGTTATGCCAGTAGTTTATTTGCTCGAATAGTCTTTTGTTTAAAATAAATCCACAATGGTTGTAGTTTTATGTTCCAGACCAGAGTTTACGCAAGTCGTAAACGTCGCAACAAATGGACTGTAGCATGTCCTGATTAATAAATAGGTATCCTCACGGCACAAGAAAACAATCTTAGAGGTTTTATTTGGTTTCGTGAGTATCACCTTACTACAGTTACCAAAAGTTTAACAAATCTGCCCGTTTTTATAATCCATTAATATAGTGAGATTTAAAACCTGCACCTGTTATTCTGGATGAAGGATAGTATTAATTCTAAGTTTGTAATTTATTGGAAGTAAATGGTAGAATTTTATTGTTGAATTAATGGGGCAGGGGAAGGGAATGAGAGAGGTGAGGAAAGAGGAAAGGAGGCAATTAGATCTCCGGCACTTTCACTCACTGAACGAAATGCAGTAGTAGGGATATTACTATTCTTACGTCGATCTTATAAGAGAGAATATCGATCCGACCCATTCATGCTAAGCATGAATGGGTCATGATCTACTACCGTAATTAGGAAAGTCAAGAGAATCTAAAATAATTATGCATATTTTCTATCCGCGTCGCTGGTTCAATGTTGTGTGCCGATTGACGTGTTCAGAAATTTTTGGTATCAACCCGAAATCTGACACGGGGTCCAGTAAATAGCACATGCTTGTTCCCTGTTACGTGAAACATAATACAGGTATAGCATATATCTCTGCCTACCACCATCTGGGCAAAAGGTATGATGGTATGTATGTTCTTTTTATTACCTATTTTACCTATTCATTATATAGACATTATGTAAACAATTATTTATCCAAGGTCATGTAAAGCGTGTAAATTGCATTGTTACCTACAATTACATATAAAAAATAGTCATCACGAATCAACGTCCATACATTTTTGTCCTATCGTATGCTTTGTTTACATATTGGGCTAATAAGAGTCAATATTGATTGCAGTGCAATTATGATTCTCACTATTAATAGTCTTCTTAGCTTTATAATTAGACTGCAATGTTTAGTAATGCCAGAGTATTTTCACCCTTAACGTGTATACGATGAAGTTATGTCTAAGTTATACTGGCAATACAATATTCATAAGCCTAGGGGTCTATCTTCATACTAGCTTTCCACGGCGCGGTTTCATCGCTTACTGCTCTGCTTCCGTCACCAGTAGCGTTATGTTACATAGCCATATAACCTTCCTCGAGAACTAGGCTATAAAAGCAAAACATTTTTTTAATTTCGACTGGTAGTTTCAGAGATTAGCGCGTTGAAAGTAACAAACTCTTCTGCTTTATATTATTGTACTAGCTTTCCGCGGCGCATTTCACCCGCGTTTTGCCTACTGTTCTGCTCCCGTTACCAGTAGCGTGATCTTACATAGCCTGTAACCTTTCTCTAGAACTGGGCTATCATACGTCAAAAGAATTATTTAAATCCGACTGTGATCTCTTCTCTTTTATATATTAGTATAGACATCAAGTAGTAGTAACTTACATTTAGTATTTAATTAAAGTTATACCTACTATAACACAAAACACAACCAAAGCAACAGCCGATCGGTGAAAAAGGTGGCGAAAACTGGGGCAGGCCTTTGTCCAGCATAGGGCGTCTTTTAGCTGATTTGATGATGAATGATATATAATGATATGAAATGAAAACTCATTCTTAATAAACACAGTGAGGACTAAGATAATGTTAAACATTGTAGCAATGCGATAATGACAGGAAAAAGCCATTTCCATGTTCCATTTCTTTCCAGTATTTTAAAAGTCTACAGAGTGCTATGCTAATATAATTGGTAATTATGTAAAGTACTGATAACAATATAATGTACAAACATTTTCGCGTATCGCAACTAGAAATAGAAATGAGTAAATAACCTATATTATATTTATCACTATCATCAGAAGTTGGTAGCAAATTATATTATAGTTTTCAGAGGACCTAGACAAGTGCCTTATATTTCTATTATATTCATAGAATAGAATAACAAATCTAAGGGGTTGACATAAGCTAACGGCAATGTTGGTGTTAACTTATATGTCAATACCATACTTTATTTAATCTATTCTATGAATAGAATAGAGATCTATGCCATTAGTCTAGGGTCTGTGTAAAAATTTAATTACAATCAAACGTTGATCGACTTGATGTTTTTTTCTTCTATCGTCATGTCCATTTTGATGACGTTTCTCATTTTACTATGTTTTTTTTTACCTTATATTAGTATTAAAGAAGGTAAAATTAAAAAAAGCATATATTGTACGCCTTTGAAAAAATACATTGGTACATTGTCGGTTTCAAGGCCCAATTTCACCCTTTTCCATTTTCCTCACTTACCTCAATTTCCTCACCTACCCAACTCCCTTCACGGTAGGCAGGCATCACGTGGGCTGTTTACTCGTCTGACACTGTCGGTGATAAAAAAAATGTCATTCCGGTCGGATCACCTGTATCTGATTCCCGGGGATCGGTTTATTTATATTATTATTTCTATTCCGGTCTGATCCACCATGTATATGTAGTTATCTTTTGACAATTTTTTTGGGACAGTCAACCAAAATACAACATAATGATAGAATGAATTATTTAGGATAAATATAACGATCTACAATAGTTTTTTCCTTTACACACTATTATTATATATAAAGTAAATATATAATATAGTTACTTGTAAAATTATTTGAATTAAGCAAACTTAGTTTCTTCACGTTTTATTTGATACTAGGTATCAATTTCATTTCACAATATAACCTGTTGAAAACATCTTTTTTCTATCTCAAAGCTACTTAGAATTTAATATACAAAAGTAATGTGAAATTAATAGATGTTAATTTTAATTCAACAGGTATCTTGCCAGCACTCGACTGAACAGCGATTACATTATTCACGAATACAAAAACCAATTACATGAATTCTCAGACTTTTTTGCAACATATTTTACGAAGACACTTTCTAGGAAATACTTTTTTATCCGACTGCCGAAGTCAAGGCGGGTGTGGCGTCATCTATCTGGCCAATAATGACACACAGAGAAAATGCAAGTAAAGACGACGACTACGAGTTTACAGCATAGAAATCAAAGATGGCGCTGTCAACAAATATAGACCTCTCCCATAAAAGATGTATAGAAGCCTAAATCGCGATATTAACATTCTCACACCAACTAACTATATAAACAAGTCCCGACTACCAACTGTCGGGCAGTAGCCCGCCAAGCACGATCACCTAGCCTGGTCAGAGGATCCTCCCTTTGGGTGGATGTATATGGTGTGCTACCTCCACAATATCACGTCGGGGTCACCAATGTGGAAATAAGATTACTTATACATGTAATATCGTATATTGTGATTTACAAAATCTTCACAATGTTACCGAAAAAATAGAAGGAGTAAGTCAGTGACAGTTTTACTTTTTAATATACCTTATCCTCTATACGTTATATTTCTTCATGTAAGTACGCTACATCACTCCCCTCCAGAGACCGTCAAGGGCGATAATAATCTGGAAATCTGACGCAGCAACCAGATCGAGTTTGATAATTTTCAGTATTATTAGAAGGTGTATTAGGGTCAACTTTGTCAGCTAATATGTATGCAGACTTAAGACGGTCTATGGAAACAGGGACCGCTTTGCTTTCATACATATTTTAATTTTGAAATATTTATCTCCCTTTTCTATAACTTTATGAGGGCCTGTGTAAGCTGGTTGTAGGATTCCACGTGATGCGTCATCTCGTAGGAATACGTGATCAGTGGTCGCAAGGTCTTTGAATATAAATATTTTACCATGAGTGTGGCGAGAGGCTGGTATAGGCTGTAATTTCTGTGCAAAAGCACGAATACGGGCAATAAATTCCGTTTGGTCAGTAGTACCAACAGTACTGGGTGCGAAAAATTCTCCAGGGAGTCTAAGTGGCTCACCGTAATTTAATTCAGCCGACGACGCCTGGAGATCATTTTTAAATGCACTCCTCACACCGAGAAGTACCCACGGCAAGGTTTCGGTCCAACGTTCGCTGGAATGGCAAATAATAGAAGCTTTAAGCTGCCTATGAAAGCGTTCCACAAGACCGTTACATGGTGGATGGTACGCTGTTGTACGTTTGTGCTGGAAACAAGCAATTTTGGATAATTGCTCAAACAAAGACGACTCATATTGGTGACCCCTGTCTGCAAGCAACATTCACGGAGTAGATCATCAGCATCGTCACCTGCAAATTGGTAACCCCTGTCTGCAAACAACCTTCACGGAGCAGATCAGCATCATCGTTATCGTCAGTTCCTACTTCGCCTCACCCCTCTAGCAGCAGCAGATGAGTACCAGTAATTAAGTCGCAGCCAGCCAGCATCTTCGGCCAACATCAGGGATACTCCTCACGCCTGCGGACGCGAACGCCTGGTCTACCCTACGGCCTATCCTGTTCGTGGCACTATCACTGCACTTCCACGGTTCCCGTAAGCAGAGCAGCTCTTCTCAGACTGTCTACGCAGTCAGCCACTACGAAGCACACCCCGATTTACTGGGGAAGTTCTCACCGCTCTTCGTCCGGCCCACTGGACTTACGCGGCATCAACAGTTCCGAAGCACTGGAACTCTGGTACTAGCAACGCTCCACAGAAGCACCGACAGCTGACTCATCAACAGGACAAGTCATGATCGACCTCCGGTCTCGAGGGGGAGTACTTATTGCATATTAATGTAATATAGAAGATGTGCCTGAATCCCGATATTAACATTCTCACACCAACTAACTATATATACAAGTCCCGACTACCAACTGTCGGGCAGTAGCCCACCAGGCACGATCACCTAGCCTGGTCGGAGGATCCTCCCTTTGGGTGGAGGTGTGCTACCTCCACACTGGTAATGTTTTTCGAGGGTATGTACGTATAGTTAGGTTCAGGTTTAAATAGGCTTTAACATCGTGCTCATTATAATAGAGAAAGTCTGAGAATTGGAACGATTTTGTAATCATGTCGTGAAAAGCATAAAACTACCCACTTACGAAACAGACAGGTTGCTACATAAAAATAAAACAAATTGAATAAATGCAATGTTTTTACTTAAACAACAAAGTAACTTATTATAATTTTATTAATTAAACTTATCTATATTACATTAATATGCAATAAATTAATTGTGTATCTACATTCATAAATATTATATTTGTTTCAAATTTCAGTCAACGGTTCTGAAAATATCTACAAATTGAGCTCGCCTTTTTAATAAATTGTTCGAGTAATCATTAAGACATGCCTCTTAAATATTTTTTGCATGTTTACATTTTGTTTTAAGAATAAACATAAGATAAAATAGTAAAAGATATCAAATCAAATCAAAGGCATTTATTTGCTAATATCAATTAATGCTTGTCTTATTTTTCCACTTTTTATTGTTTAAATAGTTTTTGAAAATAAAAAAAACATTGGTATAACTGAAAGGTATTCCATCGCTACTCTATTATGATTAATAATACTAATGCTTCGTACGCGCATACGAATAAATTTGTTGCGTTGCATGATACGCAACAAATTCCATTCCAACATGTTCCAAGTTGTTGGTTCGCATGTGCGTATCACTAACGAACATGGAACACTATTCTTTGATTCTATTATTATATTCTGTATAGTCGGTGTTTGAAGATCTTTAACAAATGTTAAGTAACATAACTGTTCTTATAGATCTTAGCTGGGTACACGCGGGGCGGCAGCGAGGTAGTTTAGTATTATTATAGAGTTCATGACAGATTCTGTTGTGCGCGACGGCGATTCGAACCATGTTCGCGTTAGTGTTCGAATATGTCTTTGATACTTATGAAGCAAGTTTGATGTTTGTGTTCGTTATGTTCGTGTTCGTACGTGAGTTCGCGGCTTTGGTTCTAAGTTATACCAAACATAAAAATTAAATATAGGAATGAGCAACTTGTTCGATTTGTGCCAAATTTGTCGCTATTAAATGTTTTCAAAAGCTTCATTAAATTTTATTCAAAAGGCATGTGTCTTTATTTTAAACACGTTTAATTTATTAAGCGTTGATTATGCGATGTTTAGTTATTATTAACATACATATTAATATAAATAATACACATATTTATAGCTTAAAACTGTTAAATTTATAATAACATCTAGGTGATGTGATTTGTAAAGCACCATTAGTTTTTTCAATTCTTGTATTAAAACAATGAGATTAAAATCTACTTATTAAATTGCATAACTTAGATTCACAACCTACCATTTGACTTACATTGTTTTCAAATGCTCAAAACAAATGATGATCTCTTGGTCTCAAGGACATACAGAGTAGTAAAGGATGCATTGTTTGGAGTCCTGTATATTATTATCTTAATTTTTATAAAGATAGCAAACTCTAAATCCAGGATAATGATTTCCAGTGATATTAATGTTATCACTGTTGGCAGTTCTAGGTATTAAAGTGGCAGCATCAGTCGCATCTTTAATGGAAAAGAGATGTATTATGAGAACTGAATTAAACTATTATAATTCTTGTGGCCATAACCACAAGACAGGGATTTTTAACAGACAAATTTTGTCTTATACCCCTTTATTATTGAAAGTTTGTAGGCACTAGAAATATAACCAGTAGCGAATTTACCAGCAGGCTAAGTAGCCTGGATCCTAGGCCAACAGATTTTAGGGGAAACCATATATGGCCCAATTTTTATTTTCTGTTGCTGTAAATGAAAAAAAAATCATATACACTGAGAAGACGAGCTTCGACAATTTAATAAAAATTACAATATTTTAGTACTATACAGTAGTATAGATAACGTCTGTTTACGAAAAAATACTGACGATTCATGAAATATAATTTTGTGATTATGAATTTTAAAAATATTCTAATAGCGTTCAAATAAATAAATTTGAATTTAAAATTTTGTTTTATTAAAAAATAAATAGTCTAGTGGCGGCAAATGTGTACATCCGCCACTGGATATACTTAACTGTGCAGCTTGGTGCACATCATAATTCTTGAGGTTACATTTCATCATTTGGCACTCACTCTTCTGCCATCTTTGACTATAAAACAATACAACTCATTATCACTCTGTATGACTGATCCAAACAAATTTATTATACTACGTAACACTAATTGGTAATAAAATATTTCTAGTTGTCTCTAGTGAAGTTTTTAATTACATGTAATATTTTTATATTACCTACTTGTGAATTCAGTGATATTTGAAAAGAAATAATCAATGAATGACAATGTACAACTGAAACTAAGGCTGGCTCCACACGTTGGCCCTAACTAGCTAGAAAATAGCATTGCCATTGTGTTACAAAGCATTAGTGGTGCTATTTTCCAGATCCACACGTCGGACAAGTATCGTTAAGGCCAGCGTTGGGTCCAACGTGTGAAGCCTGAGTAATCCTATTAAAGCTGATCATTCGAATCTAGATAATGTAAATAGAATGACTTGCTACAAATTTGTAATCAAAATTGCATTTCGATGGAATGGACATTATCTATGACAAATAAATCATGAAGGGTAAATGCTTTGATATAAAGAAAATTATTTTATTTCTATACTTACTCTTATATCAAATTTTAAATGAAAAGCAGCGGGATGAACAAAAGAAATATGGACCTGTAGAATCGTTGAAATGCACTTTTTATAGCATATTGTAGGTAATTAAAGTAGTGTTTTTGTGTAAAGGTTTAGAATTTTCTTCTTCAATTATATTTTTATAATGTTTCTAAAATTTCCTATACATACACAATTATGTATAAAGTAAAGAAGAATATATTTTTTTATACAACGTAAGTACATCAGAAAAATTTATTGTAATAAAATTTGTACGTAATTTATACGCTTATAATATGTTTAATACTGTTACGATTGGCCATTTTGATAATAAATTGACCCTTGATGACCTCAAACTAGTAGAGTAAAAACTAAGTATTATAATACGTAATGTATAAATTTAAATATATTAATTTGTACTTACTTATTTTTACTTATCTACTGCGGTCACAACCACAGCTCTTATTACTTCTAATAATATCTATATTTTACTCTATTCGAAGAAAGTAATCACTAGCGTTGTAAAAATACCTATACCTAACATTACTATTTAGAACTTTTGTTACTATTATACATGCATATACATAATATATATGTATTTATTAACAACACTTGATAACTTAAATCACTGATAAATAATTTACGTTAAAGTAGCGTTGTGATTTACGTGACTACCACTTCCGAAGTCTTCAATCATGCCCTCAATAGAGGCCCAAGCTCCAGAGAAAAGAGCTATGATAGCGATAATGACGATGAGTAAGTTCTTCCAGGCGATATAGTGGAAAGGTCCAAAACCAGTGTTCCATCGATACACAAGGTCTACAACAGCTGGGAATAACAGGCCGAGGGATGAAAAGAAAACAGCGCCAACGAAGCTTATGACCATTTCCAAGTTAGGGAATGCTGCTGCGATGGCCACTGTGGACAATGAAAGATTACGTTATATATTAAGTGTAGAAGGAAATATATACGTTTATCACTATTAAGACTATCAAGAATGTCTACAGTTTGGAGATCTACAGTAATGATGCTTCTACTGATAACTAAGAAAATAAAAAGAAAACTATTTATTCTGTGCTCACAAAATACTGATAAAACGTTATTATAGATTTGCGTCGTTTGTTGTTTTAAAGTATCTATCTATTCTAAAAATAAATTTATATTAATTGCAAAAAAAAAACAAAATTTTTTACACCTGATTGGGGGACAAAATATTAATGATACTTCTGTATCTAAAGATATGCAATGAAAGCTATTTGTTTTTATGAGTACACTGCACCTTGCCTACTGATTAAAAAATAAAATAAAATTCGCCTCATAAATATTATATACAGCTGACAAAATAATTGCTAATTACCAATACCAATTTTCATCGAAATCGGTTTAGCAGTTTTCTTAGTTTTTCTTTCATAAGAACCTTCTTCTGACAATAACAAACACAACAAAAAAGAATTAGCGAAATTGATCTAGCCGTTCACGCGTGATGCCATGACCAAGGGAAATAGGGATTCATTTTTATATATATAGATGTTTGAAGTTACAACTTGAACAATTAAGTAAATATGTAGCAATATTGACGCACTACATGTCGGGCAACTCTGCATGCTTGACTTTAAACTAGGAGGTAACCAGCCAACCAAACGACAGGAGGATTGGTGGTCAAAACAAATATTTTGTTTCTGAATATATATCCTATGTAACAATTATTTATTATATGTAGCAAATATAAGCAATTATGTAGCAATTTTCGAATTAACTCTCCTAGACCAACGCCACAGATAACCAGCCATTCTGACGCACACAGTATATCCGAATAACACACAGTAGCTCATAAACCGAAGAATAAGTTTTAATTCAGTTGGGTTAACTGAAAAACAACTTGTAGACTATTAAAAGACTTACTGACAGACGATTTATAGTGCCCTGATTATCTTTGTATTCATTAATATTTTATTTGCTTAGCGTATTTAATTTATTTATTTTAGGGTCAATGGCTTAGTCTATAATAAACGATGTTGTTTTTGTATTGTATAATATTTCATACAAGAACAAAATTGAAATAAAACAACGTTGCTTCTCAAATTTTTGACTAAAATTTAATTAGCTCATCCAACAAAATATTTATACCGTTATGTAAAATACGGGTGAATGTGGCATAAAGTAACATCTTACACAATTTTGTAAGAAATCTTCACATTCTTACATAGTTTTAAAGATGAGTGAATATTCAATTGTCAAGTATCAGTTTTTTTTACCAAACATACAAACCTCTCTTATTTATAAACAACTAGCTGTTGCCCGCAGCTCCGCCCGCGTAAATGTCGGTTATATCGCATTGTCCGTACCAACATTTATCCCCTATTTTAATGCTCTTTAAACTATTTTTCGCTATAAAATAATAATATAGCCTATGTTGTTCATCAAGGTCTATTCTATCCCTATACCAAATTAAAACAAAATCGGTTCAGTGGTTTAGGCGTGAAAGCGTAACAGACAGACAGACAGAGTTACTTTTGAATTTATAATATTAGTATGGATGAATTACTCAGAATTATCCTTTAAAGACTCAGTTCAATCAACTTATAGATCGTAATGAATAAACATTCTCAGTTACCTTGGAATAATTTATTTGGTACAAGTTTGCTTTAGCATCAATTTAAAATTAAGACTTTTATCGGAGAAATACGTTGACTTTGTTTTGATGACAAGCAAAAAAAATATTGATATTACGTCACAAATACTATTAAGTTTTAATTAAATATATGTAAATAAACTGTGTGTATCTGTCATCAATGATAAGGGCGAAATAAATAAACAACTTATAGCGATTGTTCACATTAGTGCTAACAGGAAACCTTACAATAGAAGCATTACAATAGGCAGTCATATAAAGTACTAGCTGCGCCCCACGACTTCGCGCGTATAATATTTTTGTTTTGTATCCCTCGGGAACCAGACCGATATAAGGAGTAAAAAGTTAAAAAGTGTGTGTGTTATGTTTGTTACCACTCAACTGATTTCGATAAAAATTAGCATGTAGACAGATTCGGTGCCGGAGACGGACATAGGCTACTTTTTATCCCGAAAGGTAGTTTGGTTCCCGAGGGAGACAAAACACATTTTATTAAGAAAACAAATAAGCGTGGGCGAAACCTTGAGGCGCAGCTAGTTAAGAATAGTACCTGCCTGTTAATATCTTACTGCTAGGCAAAGGTTTCTTCTCGTATAGAGAAAGCCTGAGCTTTGATCGTCACGCTTGCTCAAGGCAGATTGACGATTTCAGTTTTTTTACTCAAAATTATTTATTTATATTATAATATCTCACCTGAAGCAGTAACAATACCCGTCCTAAATGCAACTTGGATAAAGTTTTCGTATTTAGATTCGTGGTCCTTTCTCAGTCTAGTGATCATTTCCATAGGCACGTAGAACTGGAGAGCGTATGACAAGTACATAACGAAGGCCATGAGAAGCTTTGCTACTTGAGCGACGCTGTGAACAAAAAAAAAGCCAGTTTCAATAACTATACACAACTAATACAATTATTAAGGTAGTAGATCCACGCTGGGTTCAGCATGAATGGGCCGAATCGGGCAAGTACTACCCTCTCATAGAATATCGACGTAAGAGTAGTAGTATCCGTACTACTTCGTTTTGTTGAGAGCGCTGGAGATCCATTTTCCCTTCTTTCCTCTTTCCTCACCTCCCTCATTCCCTTCCCCTACCCCATTCCCAACCGCCATACTGCAGGCCACCATACCAGCAGTTTCAGACGATGGCTTTTGGTATGGTGGCCACCACTTTTGGATTCCACAGACTGCTTACCATCAGGCAAGATAGATTCACTTTAGTAGGCTAATATAAAAAAAATTTTACTTAATCGGAACCTAAAGACATTTTGTGACCTAAGAATATCGCAAAAAAAATGCTTAGGGCAAGATTCACAGACTGCACTTTGACTTTACTTTGACGCAAAGATCTACTTTGTACCAAAAATATGTATCTTAGGCCCAGATTTACAATCGTGACTTTACTTTACAGCAAAGGCACCTTCCCAAAGTAAGCTTTGTATTGCCGAAGATTACTTTCAACTTCATATTCAAACATATTTTTGGTACAAAGTTTAGACTTTACTTTGTAAAGTCAAAGTGCGGTCTGTGAATCTTGCCCTGAACGCACAGCCAAGCCGATGTCGACCAGAGGATCTAGACAAGTGGCATAAATGCTAATTGAATAAAACAGAATAGATTAGAAAATGTATGGGGATTGACATATAAGCTAACGACAATGGTGGCGTTAGCTTATATCAATCCCATACATTCTTTAATCTACTCTTCTAATAATATTTGATTCTATTCTAATAATATTTATACCACTTGTCTAGGCCCTCAGGTAAGGAAGAGGAGCATGGGAATAATTGGGAATCCGGCACATTCACTCACCGAGCGAAACACATTAGTAGGTATATACACCAGTACATTACACAGACATTCTATGAGAATGTAGCTTTTTAACCCTATTCTTACTTTTTATGGAGATAACATAATTTACTTAAATACTTTGCTTTTGAGCACGCTCATTGACCGTGCCCAGAAGCTATTACAATTCCCTATGGAGATTATTGGCCGTATTTAGGCAATAAATCCTTATAAATGCCTTCAATTTGGATTGTATAGAATATTTCAGACCTTCCAAGTAAAATAATCTTTTATAACCAATAAATAACAGAAAGGTAAATAAGGCGCAGGAAATGGACTCTTAGGATTGCATATGTATAGGAGCCAAAATTGTATATTCATGGGTAGCCTTTTTCGGAATATTTTTATTGTTAGCCAGTTACAGTTGGTTTTGCTTGTAGGTTGTATTAATAAATATAACCTTTGCTACTCAAAAACAACGCCTATTAACATTTGAAAGAATACTTCATAATCATCATATCGGCAATTACTATCCCACTGCAGGGAAAGGCCTCTTCTCATACAGAGAAGATATTAGCATTGATCACCACGCTTGCTCAAGACAGATTGGCGATTTCAAACTTCCTCAGAAGTCCAGGTTTCCTCACGATGTTTTCCTTCACTTTTTCGAAAGTACATTATGATTTGAAAAATCACATTCGTACTTGCCCGTATTCGAATCCCCGACCTCGTGTTTACGAAGCAGGAGCCTTCACCACTGGGCCATTACGACTTTTTACTTCATACTTCATGTTAATGATAAATTAAAAAGGCTATACTGGCATTCTGTCAAGTGATAGTTCAAACGGTTCCTAAGAAATAAGCTGGTTTTAACCGAATGCAGAAGGCAAAGAACAAATGAATGGCCGTGGCTACGATCAATATTAAAAAATATTTAAACAGCATTAGCAATATTGTTGTTATTATTACTTAGTCTTGTTAAGTGATATTTCAGTGTTTAAGAATTAAAAAATTAGAAACGTTTAGGCAACTTACACGTCTTCTTCAGGCAAATTCAGAGTCACAGATCCTTTGACCAAATCTCCAAACTGCACGTATCCGAAAAATCCCATAAACGTGTACAGCGAGATTACAATGACCATAGCAATGTTTAGTACTCCTGGACAACCGAGGAATCGTTTGGGGTTCGCCATTTCATTCTCAACTGGCATCACGACGCCAATTCCTTCCATGGCGAATATTACAGTGCTGCAATAAAAATAAAGTTTAGAAACTTGAACAATTTATAATAAAATATTATTAAAAAATTAAATGTTCGCCTGCCTAAAACAAAACTAAAAACTAAAGAAAGCAATCAAAATTTTTTTTGTGCTGATTCTACATTCCAATATTATATCTGTGCCCTATATACTTCCACAGTGAGGTCAAAAGTAAAAGGTCTTACATTTTGAGAGCGCTATCAAAACAAATATTTTTCAGTGTCCATTTCGGAAATTTTAATGTTTAATTTACAAAATAAATAATTCACGTGCTGGAAAAAAGAAAATTGCTGAGAGGGTTTTCGAAAATGGTGCCCACGAGGTGGCAGCACCAATGCGTCAGGTCTAACTGTCAAGCGCTGTCAAAAAGTTAACCGCTGATTGGCCCAATGTGAAAGTGAAAGTGGCGCCAACTGATGGCGAAAATTTGCCTAAACATCCTCATTACTACGAATCTAATGACACTTCATAATATTAAAACTCAAGGCGTTTAGGCTGTAAATCGTGCAAAAGAAATATACATATGTAATGTATTACATTACATACATATATTCATGCTCGAAAAACATTACCCTCCTTAACTTCAGCAGTCGGGCTATAAGCAGAAATGTTTGTATCCCAGAAAGATTTGGCAGAGGTTAAAAAACAGTTTTTCACATAGGTACTAAAAATCAGACACTTGATCTTAGAACTTGGTCAGCATGATTAAATTTTAACTGACCGAAAATGGTGTGGTGTAAATTAACCTTTTTAATTTGTTACTAATGAAAACAGCATAAGATCCTCGTAAATTATTTATAAATAAATCGAACAAAGTTTTAGAAGGTAGAAAATAGGGAAGTAAGTAATTTGCTATTTACAAGTTTATAATCGGTACCGATCAGTACTAGTCTTATTAAGCGAACTGCAAGATTTCTGGTTCCAGAAGCCCTCTTCTCTTAATAAATTGAAGTACATAATGTAGGAAAATGTTTCTACTACCTATATTATATTTCGTAAAAGTAGAAGGGACCCAAAACAAAATCGGCATAGATAATTTTGTCCGATTATTTATTTTATAAGCATCGATACCCTTAGTCGATTTTAAAAGGTGTTTATGGAGACCAGTATCGAAATGACTCAATTAATATGCAATTTAAAGCGCACAATTGTGAGTGTATAGCATCAATTTAGAGATTAAAGCAATATTTTATCTTAAAAACAGACCTTTATTTTAATAAGGGTCATATAACGTAGGTACTCGAATGTGTGTTCTTTTTAATCGGTTATAATTTTTAAATAATCTTCCTTCTCTGTTCAATCTGTGTGTGAATGCGCTCCCTCTCGGAATCAGGATGGCCACCAACCGTTTGGCATGTAAGATCAAGGTGAAAGAACTCCTCTTACGTGGGCAAGCAGACTCATCACAATTATGTCTATCATCTATTATATTATGATATGTTTATGTATGTTTATGTATGATTGTATATATATGTAAGTTTATGTTTGTATTGTTTATATTATATATATATAATTAGTTAATCTGTTTTGTAACTATTAGTCGTTTCTATTCTACGGCTCTTCAAATGCACCTACTTTGTTTCTCTCTGCACCACCTGTGCTGGTTGACTGGTAGATAATGCCTCAGGCATTAATTCCGCCAAAATACTATTTATGTATATGAAGTTAAGTAAGTAAGTAATAAATAATAAATAAATAACGATGCAGATTAAACTTTGTGTATTATAAGGTTTTCTTTATTAATTCAAAGACTAGATTTTTATACCACCTTAGCACTTTTCGGGACAGTAAACGGATATGGCCTTGATGTTACAGTAGTGTCTATAAAAGGGGTAAGAACCAGGGGCCTACCACCAACCGGTTAAAATAAGATTGCCCTGGTAGGGCCCCTGAACGTGATTGAAAAGTATTAATTTACTCGCATTTGCATGTACAGAAAGTTCCGACAAATACCCAACATTATTCCATTTATCACTTTAAAAGTTTTAATAATTATCTGGAACGCATATTATGCTCGAACATTTTGTTTCTATTCCTACTCTGTTTGAGAAGAGACATTTTTATGCAGTGGAATAATAACGGCGATTATAAAGCTGCCAACAAAACTAGTTGGCATTTTTCTGTAAAATATAAGGAAACTTTGCGCAACAACACATGCTGCATCTTTGAGCCTGGGTTACTCTAGTACTCTAGTGTCTCATAACTCTTCATATGCACGGACCATATGCATTTTATGCCATTCGAAAAGCATAATACACTAAGCTATTAGTGCATCAAATCTTTAATGATACGAGTACATAACGTAAATATGTATTACAGTTGAAAGATCTATTAAATAACATAAATGCCATCTTTAGTTTTCTTTTTGAAAAACGCCTACCATACCTACCATAAGTAGACTTTGGTTTTAAATTTCGTAACTTTTTTTAAATGAATTGAGTTCTTATAATAATTTTACATCACAGTACTTCATTCGAAACCCAAATGCTGGAAACAAAGCATACTAGGCGATGTCGTGCCTATATAATATAGATGAATTTTGCTACTGTATCGACTAGTATCATGATATAAAGAAAGTAATGATGACGTCACTATGTTAAACAGTTACTCGTAAAACAAATGAAAAACGAGGAAAAAAATGAACATAAGTTTAACAGCTGCTTCTGAAACTTGGACCGCTGAACAATTCCTAATTTTAATTTACGACGATCTTAATGTTACTTTAATAATAAATTTGTACTATATTCCCGCAGCGCGCTTTCACCCGCGTTAAGTTACATCTTTGGTTACTGTTCTGTTCCCTTCGCCAGTAGCGTGATGTTATATAACCTACCTCGAAAAATGGGCTGTCGAACGCAAAAAGAATTAATCAAATCCGACTGGTAGTTCCAGAGATTAGCGCGTACAAACAAACAAACTCGTCCGCTTTATATAATAGTATAGATGGATAAATTCTAGTAGTACAAATACATACCTCAAAAACAAAGGCCAAGATGAAATATCGGCGACCATCTCCCTCTCATTTAGCGAAGGAAGATCGGTGAATATGTAGTAAAGTGTGATGCCAAAAACAATCAATATAAGTCCGTTGGCTAGCGCTGAGAAAGGTACTAGGTACTTCAGGTTTCTTATCTGACAGATCAGTACTAAAGGCACTAGTGTCACTGCACAGCATGCTTGAATTGAAAGGAATTCTGGCATGTAGTAGTCCAAGACCTAAAAAAGAAAGACATGAGTCATTTTAAAGCAAAAATCGATGATCCCTATTAACAAAGTCGATTCTGCAAAAAGACTACTTTTCAGGAGAGCAGTTCAAAGTTTGTTTTGACACTATATAGATTATTAAAAGACTGTGAATGTTCAAATTTTCACAGATTGTTTAATGAATTGATAAGTACGTATTGACATAGACAAGTTATAATATATTTTAATATTAATTATTTGATTTTGAAGTAATGGCAAGTCAATATGTACATCCGACAAAAAATCTGCACTTATTGCAATTAATAGTGTAGAAAGTGACACATCTGACACAATGTCTGCTTTGAGAACGTCGGAAGTGGTACATTCAACGAAATGATCTACTAAACGTACATCTAATAATGTCAAAAGTGGTATATCCAACAAAATTTTCTGCATAAAGTACATTGAAAATAGATGTATCTACCGGAACCGACTTTATGCAAAGTACAAATGGTTTATTAAAAAGTAGTAATTATATAAATGGTGCTCCTCTTGTTCACTTGTTACACAGCTATCAATACAAATCATTAAAGAAGAATAATTAATTACGCTCCACGAACTACGTCGGTTATGTTACCAACACTATTGCGCGGACAAAATTATTACAACCGACAATATTAACCTAGAAACTGACTGAATATCATGATTTTCAATAAAATAAAATATTATGTAACATAGAACTTCTTATTGTAATTCTATTTATATAAAAAAGTAAATATTACAAAAATGTATATTCGACATTGTTATTAGGGACCATCGAAATAATGTTTTAAATTAATCTAGCCATTTCCTAACCTGAGAAATT
Source organism: Parascotia fuliginaria (assembly GCA_963082885.1). Classification (NCBI taxonomy): domain Eukaryota; kingdom Metazoa; phylum Arthropoda; class Insecta; order Lepidoptera; family Erebidae; genus Parascotia; species Parascotia fuliginaria. Next base: position 18,676,990 of record OY720175.1, read on the forward strand.
TTTTTTGGAGAATGTATAAACGCTATTTATAATCCCAAAGTCGGAAACTATTGAGAGTTTTATAAGTTGGAAAGAATTTGCGGTTAGCTAGCGACTACTTATGTAACTTTTAGGGTGTCACACTAATCGATCCATCGATGGCAGAACGGAGTAGTTAACGTCGATCAATAGTTTCTACTAGACCAATCAATCGATTGTTGATCGACGGCATCGATCAATAATATAATGGATTAGTCGAGGCCGTCGTCACTCGCTGCCCAACGTCGACTGATGCCATCGACGGGCAATCGATCGATTGGTTAGTCAACTAGTATCCGTTGATCAATCAAAGGCACCAGACCAGTTGATAAACTCTGATCGACGTTGATCGATGCCGTCGATCGACGGTCAATCGATTGATGTAGTAACACCCTTATTCTTATCAACAAGCTGCACGAAATCAGTAGGTATGTCTTTCATTTTGATCGTAGAATTTGTGGAGCATTTGCATAAACTAAAAATAATCTTTTAACAAACCTTTTAATAGTTAAGATTGCAAATGAACATGAACAACCTATTCCAACTCATATTTATAAACTATTTAGGCAGTATTCGAACACGTATTTATAAACATATTTAGGTACAGATGTACAATAACAAAATAATAAACGAACCGCGCAGATGTATTTATTGCTGAACGTAAACTCAATATTGTTAAAATATCCAGTCATATGGCAATAATAAAGTAATTAATCTTGGAGATGAACAGCTAATTGACAGCTGCAGATAAGATAGACAATAGAAAAATAATTGGCTTGATTGAACACGCCGAACCGTAACAACATAAAGCATCTATAGTTTTTTATAAATAATCTCTGTTTAACTAAATAAATTTGGTTTTTCAGTACAGATGTATCAATGAGTATAGTCTTTAAGATGTATAAACATCGAATTTTTTTTATAAACTGGTTTTAAAATTGACTTAAATCCAGGAGCCCTATTGCAATCTCTTAAAGCAGTCCTACCTTCAAATCAAATCAAATCAAATCATTTATTTTGTATAAATTGTACAAATATATAAAATTCTTAAATTAAATGTAGGTAACAAAATAGGGTGCCTGTACTAGGGTAAATCTGTGCCACAGGCACCTTAACCTTACTATGTCTCTATCCATGTTTTAATGGTACAAAAGAATAAGACAAAACACAAAGGTGAGTTGGCGGTAGATTCCAAGGTAATTTAGAAAAATATTTGAATATTTTAGCAAATGTTTTGTGCAAAATAAAAACAATACTAACCTACGTTATTTTAACTTACTATTATTACGTTCCGTGATTATTACTATCAGTTCACACATTTATTAAGTCAATCAGTCAATTGTTATTCAATCAAAATGTATAACCTTCATTTTATTTAAGCGCCTAAAAGTTTTCGTGAAAGATCTAAATGTACGTTTATTATTATTACTATTATTTTATGACTAGGCACTGCATTAATTTCGAATTGAATTTAATATGAAATAAATTAAGTTTATTAATAATAATCTAATTAAAATTTATTTCAAAATTAGAATAGTCAATTAAATTTGTAGAGGAGAGGAGAGATTTGCCCAGCAGAGGGACAGTATATCAAAAAAGAATTGATACCTGCTATTAATTTTTCTTCATATTTTGTCTCACAAGAAAATGAACATATCTACTTAAAAAAATAGTGACCTCCTTAATTACATATTGCTAAACAATTATTGCACAATCAACATTAAAAGCAGTAGGTTTACCTACTCACCTCTTTTATAGAAGACCCAATGAAAACTACGTAGACGCACAGAACACTGAAGTACGTCAAACATAGAGAGTAATCCACAAAAATTCTGAAAAGTATAAAATTGCATTAGCTTTGAATCAAAATATGTACTAGTTTTCTGCAGCGCGGTTTACCACGTTAAGTTACATTTTTGATTTCTGGTCCGCTCCTGTAGACCTTAGCGTTATATTATATACCCTATAAGGTTACCTAAAAAATTGGGTTTTTTTTTTTTTTGCCTACAGTGGCAGACGAGCCAACAGCCCACCTGATGGTAAGTGGTAACTGTCGCTCATAGACTTCTGCAATGCCAGGGGCTCTGCGAAGCCGCTGCCTACCGTGATATTAATGCTCTCTTTAAACCTCGTTTGAAGAAGGACATGTCATAGCGCTCGGGAAACACCGCAGCTGGTAGTTCGTTCCAGAGCCTGCACGTACGTGGGAGAAATGAACGCTGAAAACGAACCGTGCTAGACGAGATCGGGTTACCAAAAAACAATCACTGAAATCCGTCAAGTGGCTCCGGAGAAAAAATCATCAACTTTATAGTTATTTTAATAATTCTTTTTGATGTGCGTGATGTTATTATAGCCTATTACCTTCCTCAGGAACTGGGCATCATACGCAAAAATAATAATTCAAATCCAACTGGTAGTTGCAGAGATTAGCACGTTTAAATAAACAAACTCTTTCGCTTTTTAAAATAGTATAATAATAATAATAATAATAATATTCTACCACATTCACACAGCGCCATCTAGCCCCAAAATAAGCAATTATATTTGCTTGTGTTATGGGTACTAAACAACTGATATACTACTTAAATATATTTTTTTTTGTAAATACATACATATTATAGATAAATTACACCCAGACACAGAACAAACAATCATGCTCATCACACAAAGATTTGTCCTGGGTGGGAATCGAACTCACGACCTCCGGCTTAGCAGTCAGGATCACTAACCACTAGGCTAACAGGCCAGTATAGGTAGATAAGTACCTATAGATAAAACGATTGTAGTTTCTCGTTGTTAGGGAATGCATTACTGTTCACAAACCATCTTTACTTACTTTATAGCGTTACCCCATGATTGTAATTTTTTAGGACCATAATTGAAAACGGCTCCACATGTTTCAGCAAAACTTAAAGAAGGTTTCTTCATTAATATGCATACTTCTTGTGATGTTCTAACCTGAAAATAATATTAGATACATCAATATTACCTACATATAAGACTATTTTTTTAGCAATCTACATTAGCAGTCTAAATTTATTGAATAAAATTTTCTAGTCGTGAAAAAAATGTATATTTAGTACGTATCTATACCCGTAATTTATTGTTTAAATGTAAATTTTGGCTATACTAACGAATAATAATGGTTTTTGCTTGTGAATTTATTCTTACAGACTGTAATTGATCTGTTCATTAATTAATTATTTGTATTGAATAACAAACTGCATAGATATCCGGTCACGGAATATCGACTCCTTTGTTAGTTTCCAGTACTAATAATGGGATGAACTGTGTCAGTACAATTAGGTACAGGTTTAATGACTGTGTTGAGTATACTGATCTTTGAATCTTCTGATTTTTCATTCTGCCTCAATTTAAAAGCCGCGTGAAATTCTAAATTTACATGAATCGCTGCTTTCATGACAAATTAAAACAACGTAAATAATGCATCAATGCAGACAATTTGCGTCATTTTTCACTGTCAACATCGCATTTCCTAAACTAAAATGATATTAAATGTGAAATACTATGAACAAGGTACCCAATTCATCTAAACTAATATTATAAAACAAAAAAAATGATTTTTGTATGTTTGTTTATTTATAACGATTTAACTAAAATTCATCGATTTGAAAAATTCTTTCACCCTTAGAAATCAATGAATGAAGCAAGTAACATAGGCTATATTTAACTCCTTTTAATATATTTTTAACAATTTTGCCATATTTGTAAATTTGCCATACAGAAGATAGCAAAAGTAAATTTGCAGTATAGCTATAATATACGTACGGTAGTACGTACGTATGGTACGGTAGTAGATCCACGCTGATTTCAGCATGAATGGGCCGGATCGTCCGGGGAAGTACTACCCTCTCATAGAAGATCGACTTAAGAGTAGTAGTATCCGTACTATTTCGTTTCGTTCGGTGAGTGAGAGCGCCGGAGGTCCAATTTCCCCCCTCTCCTCTTTCCTCACCTCCCTCATTCCCTTCCCCTAACCCTATTCCCAGCCGCCATAGTGGAGGCCACCATACCAGCAGTTTAAGACGATCGCTTTTGGTATAGTGGCCGCCACTTCTGGATTCTACTGACTGCTTACCATCAGGCGGGGTGGAGTCACTTTGGTAGGCTATAATATAAAAAAAAAAATATTTCGCAGGCGTAGATAATGTTGCAATCATATTTTATGTTGGCTTTTGTTGTGAGACCGAAAGAAACTTTTGATACCAAAGATATCGTCAAATTTTTGAGCATACATACCAACATAGCTACAGTGTGAGTACACACAAATCCAGCTATGACTGTACCAATGACACCAGCTACTAAGCCAGAGTTTTTGAATGCTGAAGGCATCGCCAGAATGCCGGAACCAAGACATGCTTTCAATAGATGTACTATTGATCCAATAGTTCTGCAATAAAAGACATAGATGAAATACGCAGAAACAATAACGCATAATATCCTTATTAACTAGTGGCCCGCCCCGGCTTCGCACGGTTGGACATTTTGGAATAAATAAAGATACTTTTGTATGGGAATATAGAAACGTGTTTTTTTTTTAGGCAATTTAACTTCAAGGAATATTATAAAATAAGAATTAGCGAAATCGGTTCAGCTGCTATCAAGATTTGCGCTTAGCAACACATTCAGCGATTCATTTTTATATTATAGATGCGCGTTTGTGTGTGTGTGTGTGTTTGTTTACCACTCAGAGCCTAAACGGCTGAACCGATTTCGATGAAAATTGGTATGTAGATAGATTCCGTGACGGAGACGGACATAGGCATAGACTTTTTATCCCTAAAAACAGTCTGGTTCCCGAGGGATACCGCAAAACATATTTTACGCGCGGGCGAAGCCGTGGGGCGCAGCTAGTTTCAAATAATTATTTATGCAACTGCATGTGGTTCAGTGGGACTGAGTACGGACTGCAACCCAAAGGTCTGGGATATCCAGGTCATATAATAATAGCAAAGTGTCTGGAAGTAGATCCGGGCAATGGCTACAAATATAACCCACCCGTGGGTGTTGTACACATTGTTCTGTTTACCTCTTCGAAAAAAGCGTGAAACAATGCGTTGCTTTTATTTTTAACCGACTTCAAAAAACATTACGATTTCTTTCACCACTATGTCAGTCATCACTTTGGGAACAGATTGAATTTACAAAAGCGACGTTGGTGCTTATTCGTAAACTTGTCGAGGCATCTCAATTCGACCGTATATTTTCTTTTTCGTTTTTTTATGTGTGTTGGCGGATAACTTCGTCGTTTATGATAATATTGATGATTATTTTTTTGTTGGAAAGGAGATATTTACAAACCGACTTCACTGGCAAAAATCCTAAATCGCAACATACCTTAAAACATTAAAAGTACAGATAACAAGTACGTTAAAATTCTGAATAAAATATTCTATTAACATCATGTGAATTGCGTAAATGTTTGTTATATGTTGGTAACCGCGTGAAAAGTCACGCATCGATAAATGATTTTACTAAGAATTTTGTTAAAATGTTGACTTAATATATTATCAAATTTAATGTACCTTACTTGATCGTTTATTTTTAAGTGAATCCATAAGAAATATGCTCACAATACTTGATAAATTTATCAAAAATGTCTATATTTTACTGGCTTGATATCTCTTCAAGACTAGCATAAAAATGTAGAAATGAATCGCTGAATGTGTTGCTAAGCGCAAATCTCGAAAGCAGCTGAACCGATTTCGCTAATTATTTTTTATACTAATTCTTGAAGTACGAGGATGGTTCTAACGGAGAGAAAATTTAATAGAAATCCTAAAAAAAAACACTTTTCTATATTCCCATACAAAAATATCTTTATTTATCCCAAAATGTTTAAAAAATGTTCACCCGTGCAAAGCCGAAGCGGGCCGGTTATTTTTCAATACTTACGAATTAGGATGGTCCAAGTTTCTATGTTCAAATGGGTTGTAAGGTTTTTCATCGATGTTTTTTGATGTGATGCTGAGAGACGACTGGAAACCAGGATTGCTTGTCAGATCGACCCTGCGAACAAAGCAAACAATAAAAATATACGTATAATTATTTCTTAAATGTTTTGTAATAAAAATGTCTCAAACAGTTTTGAAGTCTAACCCCCAGTTAACCCTAAAAGCATGCTACAAGTATGGATATTTATGCTTCTATTATTCATGCTTTTAGCAACCCAACTTGTACTTCACATGAGATTTAACAGGTGATTAGTTAATTTTTCGTTGATCAGCCTTTCAGAAACTAGGGGCCAGAGATTAAAGTTCTTAGGCTTATTTTCTTCTAATTAAATGTTGTCAGAACAGGGTTCTCAATAACAAAAACCTAATTTTTATGGTTCCGTACCTCAAGAGGCAAACATAATCCTTATAGTTATATAAATAGTTATTATAGTTGATCAGATTGTCGTCAGTCTGTCTATCTATCTCTTTGTTAAATCCATTTCCTCCGTAACTCGTGAAGATATCAAGCTGAAATACCTAATACTCTTGTGTACAACCTCTTGTAGCTGTGTAAAAATTAAGTTCTATGTCAACGCAATCATAAAAATGTCTGTTCATGTTTACGGAACCCTCGGTGCTCGAGTTGGACTCGCACTTGAGTGGATTTCTTATCATATTTTAACATCAACGATCTTTATTTTGTTTTATATTAAAGTACATGACCATATCAAGGTATACGCGTCAAGGTCTACTACCTTTATCGAGGCATCGCTTTATTCAGTAAGTACCTACGACCGTGGTAATGTGGGAAGGAAAATTGCTCATCATGAGTTCTGATGTCATATACTAAAATACGTTTTTAAATATTACACTACAGGATTTGACATAATAAATAAATATAAATTTCAATCAATTTATTTCATAAATATAAATAAAATTTTATTACAAGTAAGTAGTTTCCCTTTGTTCCCAAACTAAGCTAGTGCTTGTATCTTGGGTACCATCGGAAATACATAATATTATTTGTAGGCTGAATTTTTCATTTCTTAATGCCAAAGATCTTCGGCTTTTTTTAATTATTATTGTGCCCCATATTTGGTTGTAAACTATCACGAAATATAACATTAAATTGTAGCTTTGCAACTCATAACGCTCAAACCCTCTTAATTAAATATCAGAGTGTATCATATTGTGGTTAATAGAAATCACGTACATTTATTAAAACAAAATTAATATAAAGTAAATAGCAGACCATAATTATAACCAATGTCATCAGCTTCAACATTTAATCAATGTGGAATACATTAGTACCTATTCGGTCCTGTAAATCATGTTCAGTAGGTTAACTACACAGGTTTGTCTGACATTTAAAAGTACTATACATATCTGTATTTAGTTGAAGGACAACTCGGTACAACGATCTTGTTTTATGTGTACATTAGCATCTAGTAAATTATAAGATCTATTCCAATTAAGGTTTTCTGAAATGGTGCCCACGAGGTGGCAGCACTGAGGCGTCAGATCCTGACATCTGTCACAGCGCTTTCATTTTTGACAGATAACCGTGAACGATTCTATTGATTTCAAACTGTAAATTAATTTTGATTTCGATTTTTTGTGAATGGAAGACCTTTCACCTAAGTGGCGCCAACTGGTCGCGAAAATTTTTCCTAAAAACACTCATTATAGTAGTAGTAGTAGTTCATTACATCATATAAGCCATCATCTGAAGGAGTCTACATGATGAAGGCTTCTTTTAAATGGAAGTGTTTGCGACGACATTTAAGAGGAAGATGGGATGATTCTACATTCTGAACAACTCAAGTTTTTTTTACATTAGCCTACCAAAGTGACTCCACTCTGTCTGATGGTAAGCAGTCAGTGGAATCCAGAAGTGATGGACACCATTCTAAAGGTCAGACTACTGGTATGGTGGCCTCTACTATGGCAGCTTAGTGAGATGCTTTTTTACGCCCCGCTTAAAGGACCCAGGATCATAATTAGATGGGAACACATACGCTGGTAAAGAATTTCAGGTCTTAATTGAGCAACAAAAGTATGAAAAGCAGTAAGGTTAGCATTTATGGACAGCAGGCGGATACTGGAAATGATACTGAAATCATGATGCGAAGGCAATCTACATCGGGTCATACTTGCTTTGTTAGTTACCTACAATAATTGCAAGATTAAAGAGAATATAAGCTCGGCTCCTGCGCACTGCGTGCTGCATTTTTTTAACAAACTTAAACGAACGAAATAGAACTAACAAATTTCCTCCTTTCATACAAAAAAATATTATCTCAAGCTAAAATGACCTTTTTTGGTGATCTTGACGTTCATATCATTCACATGTATTAACTAAATGAATTTGACTTTGTATTGTAATAAAACAGTTATTTAGCTCCAATTTACTTCCGCAGGTTTAATTTCAGTTTGAAGGGAAAATATAAGTGAAATCACGCGGTGTCTTTTATCTCTTTTCAACCGACTTCAAGCAGGAGGAGGTTATCAATTCAAGTCGTATCTTTTTTTTTTGTATATTTGTTACCTCATATCTCGGTCATTTATGAACGGATTTAGAAAATTCTTTTTTTATTTGAAAGGGTATATACACTGAAATTGGTCCCACATATTTTTTTCTTCCTAAGAAATTTCTAGACAACTCTCGTTTTAGGAAAACAATGCCAAGGTCATTAACTTATTACCCTGAATAGGTATCTTAATTCCTCGCAAATGTTTATAGATTACTAGCTTTCTGCAGCGCGGTTTCACCCGCGTCTTTGTTTACTGCTCTGCTCCCGTCACCAATAGCGTAATGTTACATAGCTTATAACCTTCCCCAAGAACAGGGGTATTATACGCAAAAATAATCATTCAAATCCGACTGGTAGTTCCAGAGATTAGCGCGCTTAAACAAACAAACATCTCGACTCTTCCGCTATAAATAATAATAAGGATAAAAATACATCTCTTGTGGGGGTCGATCAAACTGCGCCACGAGACAGTTCTAAGAATGATATCAATCACCCAATAAAATTTCAACAAAAAAATATTTGTTATCATTTATCAGTATTCGATATCAATACATTTGCCTCCTTGGTGGTACATCAATATCTTATCTATACATCTCATTAATCTACATTTTGTATAAAAACATCTAATTCAGAATCACAAATCTATACTACTCTTATAAAGCAAAAGCGTTTGTTTACTACTAGTCGGATTTAAATAATTCTTTTTTGCGTATATTATTCTGCTTCATGAAGAACGATAAAGGCCATGTAATATTACGCTACTGGCGACGGGAACAGAGCAGTAACCAAAGACGCGGGTGAAACCACACTGCGGAAAGTTAGTTAGGTATGAAGCAGAATAGTTTGTTTTTTTAATCCAGTTCTTGAGGAAGGTTATAGGCTATGTAACATTATACTACTGGCGACGGGAGAAGAGCAGTAATCAAATATGTAACTTAACACGAGCGAAACCGTGCTGCGGGAAATATCTTGCACTGAAGTGACCTTGGTCCAACAGGCTTATCCAATGACATGGAACGAGGCTTTGTCAATGAAAATTGAGTATAATATCTATTGTTGTTACGCTTCACTGATCTACATTTAGAAACAAGCAAAATATATTATTAAAAAAAGAGTGTGTGTACTCATGTACGCACGTAAGAAGTTATACTTCTTTGGCGTAGCAATCCAAAAATACCAAATAATAACACAACGCATACATTCATAACTATACATAAATAGCATAATTATTATTTGTACTGATACGACACACAAAGATTCGCAACTAACTTCAGGGTGTAAAAGGTTCGCAACTAACTTCAAGGTGTTGCTTTTTTCTGTCGGTGTGCGCGCGCATCGTAAAAATTCACTCTCATCATTTTTACCAATCGCGCTAAAAGATGCATAACTTCAAAAAACCTGTCTGTCTAAAACAAACTGAAAATAAAGAACCTCTTTTTTTTCTCGTACTGACTACATTGAAGTATTATGTACCCTATGTCACTCCTACAATCAATACGAACATAATGACACCTCATATGTTAAAATCCATTACAAAAGTAATAGACATACATACATACTTAGACACATACGTACATACGTTCGAAAAACATCACCCTCCTTGTCTTCGGCAGTCGGGCAAACGAGCTCTGTATTAGAATAGAATATCATTTATTTTTTAGTATATGGTACATAGAGGATTCACACACAATAACATTAACTACCATTGCTGGTGAAAAAACATTAATTATTTAAACTAAACACGCAAATCTTAAAAACCGTGAATTCATTGTTTTAATATTAAGTTGTCATTTTTGTTTACAATTAAAATGTGGAAAATTATGTGCTTATTCAGTGTATATTTATATTAAACTGGCTTCCCGCATCGCTGTTTCACCCGCGTCTTTTCTCACTGCTCTGCTCCCGTCACCAATAGCGTAATGTTACAGTGTTTATAACCTTCCTCGAAAACTGGGCTATCGTAAGCACAAAAAAAATTCAAATTAGACTAATATTTGCAAAGCGCGTTCAAACAAACAAACAAATTCTTCCGATTTATATAATAGTATAGATGCAGCAGTCGTGATGCATAAGACGGGAAAAATGATTTGTGAAATTTGTAAATACACATCATTAAAGAGTCATCAGTAAGTATTACATCAGTGAAGGAAAAACATTAGGAAAACTGCTCCCACCACCATAGGGGACGAATAAGTCAGGATGAGAAGAATAATAGCAAAACTTGTTAGCTCAACTGTCGCAAAAGGAGATCAAGAACTGAGCCTGTGAGTAATTAAACTCGAATTACAGTACTAAAACGTTTTTATACCCATTTTGCCCTGTATATATGTGATACAGAGTCATTGGAAAACTACTTATCTAGTGCATATTAAACGGTTCTGACTAACAAGCATATATTAGTAAACATTTTACACACTCAAATTGATTGGAAAACATAATTAAAAATAAGCAAAATTATTTTTTTAGGCGTAAAACTATATAGGAAAGACACCAGTAATTAACACTTAAAGCGCAAATTTGTGGTATTTTTGCAATTTTAATAAGAATAGTGATTGTTTTAATAGAATACATATTGAAAATTGAAAGTTCTGTGTTTTTTGTTTATATTGCTGTATTTAATGTAGGACACTGCAATTGGTTTCAATGATCATTAACAAATAAAAACTTAAATTTTTTGCGCCAATGATGGACAGTTATGATGAAAACAGATCGTGTTATTTACCTTATCAAACGTAAGCGTCTCGAGCCTTGTTGTGATGTGTGATTATGTGCCAGTAAACAATCAGTAAATTAATACTATAAAATCACATACAAAATAAAACTATGAAGTCACCTCATTACTTTAATATTTAATTTTTGGAACCTCTGTAATAACTAGTTCATTGGAAGTTGAAAAATAATATCAAGTGTATAAAATTTCAAAGGGGTTACATTTTCTTTGAACTTTTATTACATGATGAGTAGTTGAACATAAAAGCAATAAAGTTATATATTACGTAGACGCCCGCCCTCGCTTCGGTATCAAAAGTTTCATTCGGTCTCAAACACCTACATAAAACATATTTGCAACATTACCATGTCTGCGAAAAATATTTGCTATACTGCAGCAATGATTGGCATTCTATCATCTCTGCTTAACCCATGAATGGGAGACAGACGTGAAGTTATGTATGTGTATGAAAATTGCTAAAAAATATGTTAAGCAAAGTAAAATATAGTCTATGTTACCCGCTTTGATTTCTAAAGGTATAAGAATGTTTCAAATTTGTAACGTAGATTTTTAGTTAAATCGTTGCAAGTAGATAAAGTTACAAAAAATCAAATCTTTTCTCTTGAAGTCGACAGTAGTAGAGTAATACTTGTATTTCCATTTACTAAAGTCCTTGATGACAAAATAAGATACCTAGTTGCTTGACTGAGCGTTGAAGACTCGTGAGATTTTCGTTTTATTGAAATCCTTGGTATTACATGTAAATGTGAAAATCAAAGGTTTAGATATAAAAGTATTTCTTAGAAACTCAGATCGATAAGAGGAAGATGAAGAGAATAGCTGTTTTTTATCTACTTACTCACAATCGATCAAAGGAAATGTTTGGGAAAGGATAATGCCCAGTAATGGACAACTTGTGTATGTAATGATGATGATTGTATTTTGCTTTAAAACAGGTAACTTACCTATTTTTAAGAATCAGATAGATAAAAAATTATCTAAATAATAAACACCTACCTACATAAATCACGTTCTATTTTTGTAAGAAGATTAGCTGACCCGAAAAACATAATCCTGTCGATTGATTTTTTAAATTGTCAAGTTATTTGTTATTATTAAATCTATACTATTAAGAGTTTGCTTGTTTCAACGCGCTAATCTCTGGAACTACTAGTCGGATTTGCAAAATTATTTTTGCGTATGATAGCCCAGTTCTCGAGGAAGGTTCATACGCTATGTAACATAACGCTACTGGCGATAGGAGCAGAGCAGTAAGCAAAGATACGGGTGAACCGCGCTGCGGCAAGTTAGTACATATATAGATGATACGAATATGTCAATGCCGACAAGTGAGTGACATTGATTTGATATACCTAATCAGATTTCGGTAAGCGATGCTGCGTAACTATCAATCATAATAATCCGCTGTATTTTTGTGGGTCTCTCTTGTTTCATCAAAAAGAAATTACCAAAATTGCATTTGCCAAAATATTGCTAAGCAAATAAACTTTTCCCAAGTAATTGTAACGCAAACCTAATGTTTGGCAAGTCAACGTAAATAGTACTAACTAAATTTTATTTAGTCAAATGTTTCAATTGACAAAATAACATAAGCTAAATAATTTGTGTCGTCAGTTTTCAGTTTACCATTTCTATTCATTCAATTCTCTTTTTTTAATTACAAAAAAAAATGTTTTTGGCGTTGTACGGTCACAGTTCTAACTAAACCTAACTTAGTTCTAGTAGCAGTTCATTTTTCGTTCGTCGTTCGTAAGTTTAAAAACCGTATACCTACTACAAGGATACTTGTCAATAAAAAATATTCTCAAAATGAAAATTTACATATTATAATCTTTCCAAATTTTGCATTGGTGTAATAAAAGTTTGCCAAAATCCGTTTGATTAATGATATTTTGTCAAATATACATAAGACAAAGACTGCAAGTTCTGCATTTTTTCAACAAGGTATTTATGAATAGCGTTATACAATTATTTAATTACTTCCATTTTTTTTTCTTATTAGTTAAGGCATTCACCATGACGTTGTGGTCTAAATCTGAGCAAGTACCAATGTGACGATTTTAAGTTTATAAGTACTTTAAGTTTACCTTAACCAAATTAAAAAAATATAGCAAACTTTACTTTTTCTCTATTCTTGATAATGGTACAAAAGAAAAGACAAAACACAAAGTAAGACTGGCCTGTTGGTCTAGTGGTTAGTGACCCTGACTGCTAAGCCGGAGGTCGTGGGTTCGATTCCCACCCAGGACAAACCTTTGTGTGATGAGCATGATTGTTTGTTGAAAAAAAAAAAAGATTATAATAAAACTGCTATAATGAGGTAGTGGTAGGCCCCGTACTGTCTTACAGTGAAAATAAACATCGTAAGAAAATCTGACATTATAACAAAAGTCGAAGATTGCCAAACTGCCTTGAACAAGCATGGCGATCAATGCTCATGTCTTCTCGGTAAGAGTATGCGGGACAGTGCGAGACAGAGTAGTGGGACAGTAACAGAATAGTATTTTTTATTATTTTATGTACATGTATAACACCCCTCTGCTGCTTTATTAATATAAATAGAGTTTTATATACAGCTATCATGCGCAATTCGCGACATTGCACTACACAGCTGCGCCAAATTGCATAATATGGCCGCTACAGCTGAAGGAATAACTGCTAGTTATTCCTAATTATATTTGGATTATTAATTTTGTTTTTTTGTTCATATCTAATCTAAATATACCTAGCCTTAAGCCCTAATCATAAAAGAGGGCCAATATTTCAAAGATCCTTCAAACAAACACGGTAATAAGTTACCTTTTTCAGTAGATATAGACTCAAGAGATTGAGTCACTAAAATTATTTGCATAAAGCGATTATACCGGAGGGGATAGGTAGAGGTGGTACACCCACGTTTCGATAGCCATATAAAGTCCAAGGTCCACTGCCCTATTTTCAGTACAATTCCAAGAAACTTAAATATTTTTTCAAATTATTGTCAGTTACCTTGTAACACCCACAGACTAAGTTTTAGGGCAATTCCTATTGTCTACCTTGTAGGTACTTGTATTTTACTACTGACTTAAAAAGTCGAAATGGTCCAGTGGATAAGGCACCCGCTTCGTAAACACGAGGTAGTGGGTTTGAATCCGGGCAAGTACCAATGTGATTTTTAAATCATATGTAGGTACTTTCTGTTTATCTTGGACATATCTGACTGACAGTGAAGAAAAACATCATGAGTAAACCTGGACTATGTCTGAAATTGCCAATCCGCTTTGAGCAAGAGTGGTGACCTTCTCTATATGAAAAGAGACCTTTGTCCTGCAGTGGGACAGTAAATAGGCTGGTATTATTATTATTATCTGGTTTAAACATACCATCTTTAAACTAGAATGTGTCTAAATAGATGGATCAAAAAGACTTGAGCACTATCAAGCACTTATAGTCTAAACCAAAGAATCGTTCAAGATCATTTTTCTGAACGTGTTGATTATTTTGCTACATTGATATCTTCAAACCGATTTCATTTCATTACAATTTAACATATAAACAGCTTAAGCCAAATTAAATTCAGTAAAATAAAATAATATAAGTTAAAAATCTTTTCTAACTTTAGTTCGAAGGCACGTACTGAATAAGATTAGTATCAGTTACGAAGGTTTGATGTTATTACAAATACTTACGTGGACTTAAAGTTGTCTATCTCCATAGACTGTTTCTCTTTCGACATTGTGAATACCTGAAAAATAACAATAATATTATAAGGATGAAGTATATTTTATACAACCATGGTACGTGGTAAGCAAACATACGGCTAATTTGAAAGTAAGTGGTTACAGTAGCCTTTTTTTAAATTACTATTGCGTCTTTGACTGTGACCGAATAGCATCGAAAGGGTTAAAGAAAAAGGAAAGGAATAGAGGTTAATTGGGTTACCAGCAAATTCAACCATTGAAATGAATGCAAATTAACCCGCTTAAGCCACAAAGAAAAATGCACGTGTATTTACAGTACCGTGTTCATACATATATTTTTATACTGTCTCAGAGTTATAATAACAAAGGTACTTCAATGACGTGCCTTGAGCGCCTTTGTAATTATCACAGCTATTTTTTTAAAAGAAAGTTCAAAAATGTTTCTACATTTTTAGCCTTGAATGCTGAATAGTTTGACTCAATCTTTCTGATCCTGAGTGTATTTCATCCATCGGTCATCAAAAACATTTATTTAAGAGTTAATATATAGTCTCTAAACTTATTGCAAACAACGTCAAATAGCTACTATTAAATTCTTATACTTGCATTATATGAATATCAAAAAAATAAACCCACAAGAAATAATATCGCCGACATGTCGAATATTTGTTTCAAATTATGTGTTTTGCTTTAGAAGACCTTATCATTGCCTCATAATATTCTAGTAAATACTATATATATGTACATATAATAAAATTGGAGTTTCTGTTTGTAATATTGAAATAACCGTTTTTTACTACTTTATATGTATATGAATATATGTATATATATACGGTACATACACCAAAATAGCATTTTTTACAATTTTTGTCTGTCTGTCTGTTTGTTCCGGCTAATCTCTGAAATTGCTGGACCGATTTTGACGGGACTTTTATTGACAGGTAGCTGATATAATAAGGAGTAATTTAGGCTACGTTCATTTTAGAAAAAATATTTTATGAATAATAATAATATGCGATGTAACCGACATTTACGCGGGCGGAGCTGCGGGCAACAGCTAGTATGAATATAATTTTTACTTCTTGAATTTTATTGGAATTCCTCTAAAGTTCGTCAAACTGAGTAGAGTATAATAAAATTATGAAACCTAATCCTTAAACTCTTGAAAAAGCTTTTGTATAACAATAATTTAAAATCTTATATTACATTCTGAAAGAAAAGGAATCAAAACAGAGGGGTATTTAAAATTGCAAATAGTTCAATGATCTGTTGTTAAAGTTATAATGTTTAAAGAATATCGTCTACCTGCCTACTTACCTATAACTAGCTGTTGCCCGCAGCTCCGCTCGCGTGAAAGTCGGTTATCGCAAAATATACTTTTACTAATCATGAACATGTCTCTGTTGATGATTTTTAATACAAAATTTCATCTCCTATTTCAACCCCTTCGAGCTATTTTTTCGCAACAAAATGCCTATGTTATTTCCCAACGTCTAGTCTCTCTCTATACCAAATTTCATCAAAATCAGTTCAGTGGTTTAAGCGTTAAAGCGTAACAGACACACAGAGTTAGCATTTATAATATTAGTACGGATTTCCTCAAAAATAATTTATAACAAAAAAAGGTCGAAATGGTCCAGGGGGTAAGGCACTCGCTTCGTAAACACGAGGTAGTGGGTTCAAATCCGGGCAAGTACCAATGTGATTTTTCAAATTATATGTACTTTCTAAGTTTATCTTGGACATTTCTGACTGACGGTGAAGGAAAACATCGTAAGGAAACCTGGACTTAAAAAGTCTGAAATTGCCAATCCGCCTTGAGCAAGCGTGGTGATTAATGCTCATACCTTCTCTAGAGAAGAGGCAGTGGGACAGTAAACAGGCTGGTATTATTATTATTATTATTAATTTTTCAAAGACGGGCTATGAAATTTCGGAATGAACTAGCACGTGTTCAATTATTACCGTATTGATTTTTAAAGAAGAAGAAGAAGAAGTTTGTATGTATGTATGTGTGTGTGTGTCTGATACCATTACCACTCAGTGTCTAAAGGGCTGAAGCGATTTCGATAAAAATTAGTATGTAGATAGAGTAAGTGCCGGAGTGTAAGGCTACGATTTATCTCGAAAATCAGTCTGGTTCCCGAGGAAGACAAAACACATTTTTAGGCGAAGCTGTGAGGCGCAGCTAGTTTCAAATAATATTAAGCGAAGATCTCTGAATATTAGAATACCGGTGTTTGTTCTCGATAAGTAGCTTTGGCAAATATCACGAAATTCTGACGGAATTTTCTATAAATTCTATTCAAAATCCGCCAATTCGTCGACGCCAATTAGTTTTCAAAAGAATCGGTCAGGGCTTCCTCAATATCAAAGGCAACGTACTTTTTTCAGTTCAACGATTTTTTAATGAATAATGCTTTAATAGAAACGTCTTATTGACTAAATTGTCAGAAGTTTTGCTTTTGGTATGGTGGCCACCACTTCTGGATTCCACTGACTGCTTACCATCAGGCGGGGTGGAGTCACTTTGGTAGGCTAATATAAAAAAAAAGTACTTTTAAATTAAAGTATGTAATAAATAATTGCAGTATTATGCACTGGAAATACTTTATTGTTTTAGTAAAAAATAATTGAGATTGGACACGCGTGTGTCCAGTTGGTGAAATTCGAAATTAGTGTCACTTATTATTTCGTCATCTAGGCACGCCAAGATTTGAACGCGTGTCCACTAAGTAAATTAGAAGAATTTTTTTTTTATTTTTTCGTCAACTGGACACACCTAGTTATCTTGCAAAAAAAAGGTACGGTCAGGTTAATAATTGCTCATGACAAGTTTTGAAATAAAACACTTCTGTAACAATCAAAATATATATGTTAGGTGATTTATTAATATAAAGACAAGCATAGATCGTTAGATCTACACAATCTTAATAATATCCCTAATAATTTAAAATCATCACTCGAATATCAGTCTCTCGTGTCGAGTTGGTGAATAACCCCAGTAATATAACTCAATTTTTAAATTTATTAAATGTTTAGAATAATCTATTTGTATAAACAATCTATTTTTTATAATAATGTATTTAAAAACATAATAAAGACGAAATAAAATAAATGATAAGAATAATTGAAAATTAAATAAAAATTAAAGCTTTATCATTTTACTAAACTTATTAAAAAATAAATTATTTATACTCATCACTAGGAAGTCTTTTACTCCTAAACCACATATTTATTCTTAAATAAACAAGGTATTAAGTGTTTATGAATCAAACAGGTATTTTGGACGTTAAATAAACATGGTTAGAGTGAGTCTACTTAGCGTTGTTACATGTTATTTTGAATGACAAGGTACATAATGGAAAAATTGGTGTTTTTCATGGAATACAAAAGGATACGCAGAATTTTTTAAATATAAACTTATGTCGTGCGTTGCGATTTAACGTAGATTAGCGTTGCGTTGGAAAAAAGGTGCTTGCATATCTATGTGAGATAAACTGTATTGCTTTGTCAATATGAATCCAAGAACTTTGGTCAATGAATTATATTTTGAAACGCGAGATACGCACTTTACTATTACGCAGAGGATTTTATATTAGAAACCATGATTTATATTTTAACATATTCAACAATTTTGTCACTGACGTATAAAATTTTTTACTAAATAATTTGCTCGTGAAACGAGTTGTTGATAGTAATTTTTTTTTTAATTCAATGTCTTGGCCTCTTTGACCGCCACCATTGATTTGTACCTTCAATGGTTTAGTGACATAACTATATTGTGTCCTTAGTACCATCAGTGGTACTACCAACAAGTGCTAGTCGCCTGGTGTCTATAGTACCATTGATTTGTACAATTAATGGTATTATTGAGACTACTATGTGTCCTTAGTACCACCAGTGGTACTACTGACATATGCTAGCGAGTAGTTTGCAAACAAAGTTTATGCGTCATCATGTTTGACGCAAGATTAAATCCAATTATGTCCATGCAATTAAAAGAAAAAATAGCCTTGACTCTTTACAAATATAGAAAGTGATTTACTTCGTGTTAGATTAGCTTGACTGCTTTAATGACGTTAAGGTTGTGTGATCAATGACTAAGTGCTAATTTTCCAGCTCGGTTCTTAGATTGGATAAAAATATATAGTTTTTGATTAATGCCGCTTCGAATTCACGAGGTTGTGGCTGCAAAACTAGGGAAATTTCAATGTGATTGTTGATTTATGTATATACTAAGTTTACCTTTAATTATGTACTAACTACTACACTATGACTATTTATAAATAGAGACTTGTATCAAATAAATCTAAAGATTAAGTCCATTTAATTATGTACTAACTACTACACACATACAAGTTTGTACAAAAACTTCAGTAGGTACTTGAGTTTAGTCAGACTTGTTACGTTTATATTTTTTCTAGTAAATTATTCTGCGAAACAGTTTAAGTTGTTAAAAATCGTTTTCCAAATAAAATGTTTCATCTAAGTATACCTATAATAATTAGGTAAAATAGGTTGACGTCATTATAATTGATAATTGCACTTGTTCACTCGCTATTATAATAATCGTAGTTTTCATATGTTTTTCTTTAAGATGTTCCATTTATTTTTTAGGTATAAATATAATAGATTTACGCTTCATGCTTTAAAAAAATTATGGAGTGTTTTTTGTTTATTTAAATGACAATGAAATACTTAAATAAATAAAAAAGTTACAATTATAGTTTTCAGTCAAATTATTTTATATGTGTGTGTTAAGTTAATACTACACATATACATGAATTCACTGTAGTAAGTCAATTTAATGAATTTCGTCAGTAGTTCTGCCCAACTTCGAGATCGTCAATAGTCGCTTCAGCTTCCAAAACACTGGTAGAATATTTAAACCCAATCAATTAAGTGACAGCACAATACCACAACTGCTTAAGTGGCGTAAAGCAAAATTGTCATTGATGTATTACCAACATAAATAGTTAAGGAATTTAGGACCATAATGTCCACTATAGACGACAAGCACAAACCGAAAGGATTACCCGACCACGAATTTCCTTTGTACTTTGGCATAAAGTTTGTACATATAAATAGAAAGGTACATGTGAAGAATTCTATGTTTATTTTAATGTAAAATTTTGTACTTAAATTAAATAATATACGTTTCATGCAACATGAATGAGCCGGATTAACCGAGGAAGGACGTAAAATAGTAGAATTTTTCGACGCGATTCGTTCGGTAGTTGAAAGGGGTGGTCCAATTACCCTCTCGGCCCTTTTTTTCTCCTTCCACATAGCTGACAACAATTTAATTGTATTTACTTAGCAATTTAAGTTATCACACATCAGGTAAGCTGGATCCTATTTTACCTCTTTGATGATAGTAAATTGGTTATTTTTTAGTGAAAGGCATCGAAAGTGAAATTTTAACGTGTGAGTGGTGACTACAGTCCATTCCAACACCAATTATATAGGATAGATAGCAGGTGTTCAAAGACTACGGGTAACCGTTTCCTTTGTGATTAAAATATGAAGTTATCAACCATTATTGGTGTAACTGGTTGATATCGTCGTTTCGCGCATATTCACGGTAGTACATCCACGCTGGTTTCAGCATGAATGGGCCGGATCGACGTAATAGTAGTAGTATTCGTACTTCTGCGTTTCGTTCGGTGAGTGAGAGCGTCGGAGACCCAATTTCCCTCCATTCCTCTTTCCTCATTTCCTCCCTTCCTCTACCCTATTACCAGCCGCCATAATGGAGAGGCCACCATACCAGCAGTTTAAGATGATGACTTTTGGTATGGTGGCCTCCACTTCTGGATTGTACTGACTGCTTACCATCAGGCGGGGTGAAGTCACTTTGGTAGGCTGATATAAAAAAAAACATTTAAAATTCCAGTAAAAAAAGTAAAATTTATGCACATTTTTGCACACATACATACATACAAACTTTCGCATTTATAACATTAGTAGATTTATTTAGAGAGCTCCTGCTTTTTCACTTCCATAATGATTTCTTGCATTAGTTAATCGAGGCAGTCAAAAGCAGTTCAATTGTTGAAATTAAGAACCTCTTCCGAAAATAACTCAAAATTAGATTATGAAAATGAAAAGAATGAAAAGTTACCTATTTTCAGGCTAAGTCTTTCTTCCTTTCCAAATACTACCTCAAACAAAAATTGGTACTAATTATAAAACAAAAATAGTATGAAGAAATCAGTGTTAGTTCTATTCATTCACAAATGCAGTAAAGTCATTCAAAATGTTGTAATGCACGAATAATCTAGTAGAAAGTAGTTCAAAAGTTTTTTTTGTATTATAATATTGTTTAGGAGAGTCGATGGCGACACTGTCAATAGTTTTGTCATTTTTTCCTTACAGAGAAACGCTGCCTTGGCACGATAACCTTCTTACAAATATGGTGGCAAATCTTTAGTTTATTGCAGTCAATTTTTCATACCATTTATGATATGTAAATATATAAAAAAGTGTAGTGTCGTTGAGGTAACATGGCGAAAATTACGCGGAATATTAATTTGTACACAGTTCTGTTGTCGCCCGAGTAATTGTCCAAATGCAGTATGTACAACTGGTAGAATGGTTTTGGACCCGATGTAAAGGTTACCAATTGTATGCTGTATTCTTGTTTGAATATATCTTTTGCTATGTAAGAACAGAAAATTATGGTTTTATCTTTATCCCCATCTCCATGTGTAATTTTGAAATACATGTCGAGATAAGTGGAGGGCGTACTTCCATTGGGAAGTAGACTAGTTAGAAAGTGACGACGTTTGAAATAGTCAAGTTTGGATGAAGACAAATAAGTAAGACATCTTTGAAAGTGCTCAAGCTAGGAAGTGGACAAGGTCGTCCGGAGGGGTTGCACGGACATGTACTCGTATTTCATAATAATCCGTTATCTGGTAGATATGTATTCCCGTAGTCCTGTTGGACACGTAGGTAAGGCGATTGTGTTAAAAAGTTGTTTTAAATATAAAGACACATCTCCTGAAGAGGATGGAATTTCTTATACAATGCTTTATCTCTACATAACAATGTTCATATGAGTGAGACATAACTATGTACTGGCGAGACGAAGTTATTGTTGTAAGCGTAGTAGTAGTAATAACAATTAAATTAACTTAAGACCCATGTCTGTAATTTAATGTATAGTCAAAGTCAAAGACATTTATTCGTTTAATTTAATTTAATTAACACTTATTAACGTTAAAATTACCTCAACCAATTAACCTATAGCCAGTTCGCTGACGTAGCATCTTACGCGCAGATTGCTTTACAGAAAATGTACAAATTTTAGCCTGCTTTTTAGACGTAGAGAATGCGTACAACAATGTGTTTGTAGATTTAGCAATCGAAACATTGGATAAACTCGAAAATGGTTCAAGTATTTGTGAAGATAATATCTGAGTGTAAATAGAAGTACTGTAACAAATTGACATACAAACAGGGGCTTAGCTCAAGGAGATCTCGACCTAATTACACACGAGATTTATAGTAGCCTTCAAAATGTAATAACTGAAATATGTGAATGATTTTGTTATTATATATAAGTTAGAGGTCATAGAACAAATATACCAATTTTGAAGATAGAGGATAAACCATTAAACTATTCTTAGAGCGTAAAAGTATTTGGATATGTGGTTGGACAGGAGCCTAAAAAGGCGATGGCACATATATGAGAAGATCAGTTCAAGGTTTTTAAATATATCAAAAGTATTGATCAGGGAGTTTCTTGAGAGTGCACATGAAACACTTGCAAAATCTACATCTTCTTAATAAGATCTCGTATAGACTATGCCTTTTTTTACGACTATAGTGCTAAAGTTCCTACCAGCAATGTAGACAAATTTTAAAAGTTCATACCAGCAAAGTAGACAAATTTCAAAAGTTCATACCAGCAAAGTAGACAAATTTCAAAAGTTCATACCAGCAAAGTAGACAAATTTCAAAAGTTCATACGAACAAAGTAGAGAATTCAAAACCAAGCGCTAATATTTATATGCAGTTTTATAAAATCTGTACAATTAATGTAATGGAAAGTGAGTTGCACATTCCACCTTTATTTGTTAAGAGCATTATCTAGCATACAAATACTTCTTAAAGATCAATTCGTGGTCCAGGAATGACACACTAAAATTAATATTTGAAGTGAGCGCCTAACGTCGTTATATATTTAGGCAAAACAAAAAAAAAAACCATTGCTAAGACAGACATTTGACGATGTGAAACAAATTAGTATAGTCTGTAGATATTCTTAAAATATTTCCTTTTGATGTGTGGTTATCAGATATTAATTTTAACAAATGTTGATATAGGTATAAAAAGATAGCATCATCTAAATCAAATTACGACCCAACATCTTAATAAATAATGTCAAGTGAAATTAACACACAGTATGATGGTTGGCAAAAACTTTACTCTGATAGATCTAAGGGCGCTCATGGACTAAGTGCAGTTTAAGATCAGGGTTGTAGTTACAAAGTAGGGCTTAAATTTAGCGCAAATGTTTTTGCCAATTATGATGATGAAATTCGTTGCAATCTGCCAAACTCTGTCCTATGCAGTAAGTAATTTGTACACTAAGGAGGTTTTATTTACCGACGGCAAAAGTGGACGCGGTGACAGGCCAATCACTGTTCACAAATTTGATTCCAGAATATTACAACGCTTTAGAATGTTTGTTGACAGTCATTTTATGACAATTGCAACGGGTAATCGCCATAATCGCTTAGTGATTAGGCTGATTACAGTAATCATAAATTGTTCATTTAAAAATGTGCGCTACTAAGTAATGATTTTAAATTACCATTGCATATATTATATGACTAAACAAAATTGTTACGTAACTTTAATTTTTTGCATGTAAACTCGTAAACCGACCTTAAACTATCGTTTTTATGGCACCAGATACTATTTTAGGTCTCAGAACAAAAGCAAATCCTCCATACATTATAGTTCGTATCTACCTCAAAAATAATAGTTGCTGTGAGTCTCTGTATCCCCAAGTGCATCGTTAATCCGCTATCTCTCAGTCAATAAATGAAATCGGTCGGTAACATAATAAAACAAAATCAATTATACTGTTAGGACAGTGATTCCCTAAGGAACTAGAGTACTAACTGCAATTATTATGCTCGGTATGTAACTAGAACTGGTATAATATTATATCTCAAAATCTACACACAATGCCATTCAGACCCAAATTCCGCATATATTATGAGTTATGAGTTCTAAAATGCGGATATAATATTATTTTTTTTTTTTTTGTAAATACATACATATTATACATAGGAATACCCACAACAATGCAAATAGACATGTTCATACACACAAATTTTTCACTAAGCGGGAATCGAACCCACGACCTCTGCATACCAGTCCGTACATAGTACCACTGAACCACAGAGGCATTCAATATAATAATATATACTTACACTATAATAAATACACTGTTTTCCGTCAGTTCATTATTATCAACGTTGCAACACACAATATTGTTAATAATCTAGGTTTCGGCTGTCGGATTAATTTATTGGGTCTGTGTATGGATTACCAGGCAAAGGTATCGAGTTTGATCTTCGATAAAGTAGTTTGAGCTCTCCGGAGTCTAAAACTGCATCTGATAAATGGCAACACAGGGTTATGTTACAGGTAATGCTAGAGGGCAAAAAAAACTTAGGTTACCTGGGTTTAGTTAGTATTACCCAAGCTCTGATAAAGTTTGAATATTAAATCGAAATTTATAATCGGCATCTTGATATTCTTAAATTTATCAGATATTATAATATCAAATGTTGTAAATTCACGTTTTATTACTTTAAAAAAATTACAAATGATTTGTGTACTATAAAAATATTTATTAAACACGCGAGTGTATGGTATAGTAGACCTCTGCTTATTACTTTGAGAAAAAAAGGTGTGATGCTGTATTATACGTTCGTTTTAAGTTTACCCGAACTGTATTTAAAATTGTTAGACTGATATCACTATTATTATTGCAACACTAAAACCACTGTGTCAACAATACGTGACTGGATAAATGTATTTTTACTATACGTCGAACATACATGGGAGATAAGTTTAATTCATCACTATCTAATAATAGGCGAAAGGTCACGAAATAAAAACAATAAACAGTAACCTATTTTTGTAGTGAAGGTTTTTGGAAATGTCAGGCATGAGATCGTATTATGTTTTTGTTATATTTTTTTAGGTTTACTACTAATATGACGTAGGACAGTGAAGGTCTGCGCCCACTGGTGAAACGTATACAACCTACCGTTCGTATGTATAGTCGACAACATATTATTTGCTTTACCACTTTTAGGACAAAAAGCCATCAAAATTAAAATTCTATAAGACTCATTATGACAGTGACAACTGTCACTGTACTGAGGTCATTTGCAAGCAAAAATAGACATTATTGCTTTGTGTTAATAATATATTTGTACGGTAGTAGATCCACGTTGATTTCAGCATGAATGGGCCGGATCGTCCGGAGAAGTGCTACCCTCTCATGGAAGATCGACTTAAGAGTAGTAGTATCCGTACTACTGCGTTTCGTTCGGTGAGTGAGAGCGCCGGAGGCCCGATTTCCCTCCCTTTCCTCTTTCCTCACCTCCCTCATTCCCTTCCCCTAACCCCATTCCCAGCCGCCATAGTGGAGGCCACCATACCAGCAGTTTAAGACGATGGCTTTTGGTATAGTGGCCGGCACTTCTGGATTCCACTGACTGCTTACCATCAGGCGGGGTGGAGTCACTTTGGTAGCCTATAATATAAAAAAAAAAAAAAAAAAAAAAAAAAAAAAAATATGCAAACGACATTTACTCTAAGGGTAGTAAAGCAATCTTATGGTCTTCTATACTTCAACTACAATAATTTAACTGAATGATTGCGGTCAAATTATCAAAGAAGATGGTATTTGGCAGACGACCTACTTACAAGTCTCGGCCCAGCTGAATCATGACCTATTTTGCCAATATTTTGCTTAAACTGTCAAACTTGTAAGACCTATCGTGTGTAATGCACTTAGGACGTTTTTAATAACAACAGTGTACACTGTTGTTATGTATCAAATAAAATGTCAATGTCTAATAAAATGAAAACAAGGTCGTTGCCAATCTATCTTCAGACGAATTTCATCCTACTCCACTTCATTTAGATGCAATAAGATCTTATGGTGGGCAATGATTTATTTGGTTAAATAGTACATAATCAATCGACTATAAAATGAAAAGAAACCTAGTTTTGTGATTGGTACCTCTTTTTCTTGAACTCGCAAATTGCACTAGTTTTGCTTATAAGATGCTAAACTACAGTTAGTATCATTTTTTATTTATCAAATCAAATCATCTTAAAAATTATCTTTAACATTATTATTAGACATAATTATATTGTCAATTATTGAGACTAAATAAATAAAGGTGCAACTTTATTTTTGTGTGATGAGCATGATTGTTTGTTCTGTATCTGGGTGTAATTTATCTATAAATGTATTTTTTTTTTTTTTTTTTTTTTATATTATAGCCTACCAAAGTGACTCCACCCCGCCTGATGGTAAGCAGTCAGTGGAATCCAGAAGTGGCGGCCACTATACCAAAAGCCATCGTCTTAAACTGCTGGTATAGTGGCCTCCACTATGGCGGCTGGGAATAGGGTTAGGGGAAGGGAATGAGGGAGGTGAGGAAAGAGGATGGGGGGGAAATTGGGCCTCCGGCGCTCTCACTCACCGAACGAAACGCAGTAGTACGGATACTACTACTCTTAAGTCGATCTGCTATGAGAGGGTAGTACTACCCCGGACGATCCGGCCCATTCATGCTGAAATCAGCGTGGATCTACTACCGTACTGTACCGTATGTAAGTAGTATACCCATAACACAAGCAAATAAATATAAATGCTTAATTTGGGGTTAAATGGTGCTGTGTGAATGTGGTAGAATATTATTATTATTATTATTATTATTAGGCGACATGTCACGGAGACATATCTAATACGTCCCTCGACAGTCGCCCGACAAGTTTTAAATAATCAGGACGCGTGTCGCTTAGTGGTCATTGGCTTTGTCGCTCGAGAGTCATACTATTTACCACTGGGTAGTGTGAACAAGGCAATTGTTGAGCAACACTGTCCTACAAAGTCGCAAAGACATAGCATGTAAATTTTGGGTGATATGTCTCCGCGACATGTCGCCTAGTGAAGTTGAGCCTTAAGGCTAAACGTCATTTAAAATAACAGTGTTGCAGTTAAAATTTGCATAAAATACCTACTCAATGCTCAGTTACTTCAAAGACAATAAGAAGTATCTAGTGCTTGTGCAGTCGTTTTGTTTTGTAAATGTAGTGTGCATTATCGAATATTTTATTCTATTCCTCTAAAAAGTTGGTTAAGGTCACTCTTACTTCATTAGGCAGTCAATGATTCAAGAACATTGAAGATATGAGTTTTAATTATAACTGCATTTTTGTTAGTTTTTTAGGTAATGTATGCATGCCATTGCGCAAAAACTTCAATCTTATATCTTCTATAATCTAGTCTATGTTGATACTGGCTTACAACCACTAAAGAGAACATGAATAGATGGGTTTATAGCTCGGAAACTGCTTGCTTGTGTGGTGTCTCTTCCCAGACCATAGCACATTTATTATCCTGCCCTGCGTGCCCTGTTATCTGTACACGCATGGACCTGTGCAACGCTACAGACAACGCACTGTTAGTGGCAGCGTATGGATCCTCACAGCTTAACTCGCCAGTTTCGACACGCTAAGAAAAAGAACTAGCACTAATGCTGCTCCATTGCGACTAATGGCCCACCTGCCGTCGCCGTCGTTAGGTTTTTAATCAGTAAGATTTTGTTTAAACAAATACGTTAATTTAAGTTAAGTTAATATTCAATTTATCTTTTCTCATATTGTCTCATAATTACAGATAATATCTACTTCTTTTCAGAAAATGTAATAACAATGTTGCTTCTAAAATAAAATTGATCTCTTTGGAGCACTGACTTGTTTTCTAATAATATTGTGGTCTTAATCAGAGCGTAACATAATTTTCAATGGTTTTTATCGAAAAATAATCAAAAAAATGTGATAACCGTATTAAGTTGGAAAAACTTTAAAGTTAGATTAGATACGCGAAAAACTTACACATTTAACAAACAAATAAACTAGCGTTTTTAGTGTTGTTTAAATATATATCTGTTAATGTTTAGATCTTAGTTTTATATTAACTATGTTATTTTCTGAATCTGTAGTTTATTTTTTGCTAGTTTTTGTATGTCGCCTCTGAGCAGAATTTCATTTATTTAAATATGGGATCTAATGGAAATACAAAATATTTTTTGTGGGTTCCACCGCAAAAAATATTAAACTGATTCTTCGGAAATAAATTTAGAATTAAATAAATTGACTGATATTTCTATTCTTTTCTATTAGCGTATATGCCACGTGACTAGACCCTCAGGGTTTCCTTGCTTTGTTATCAAGTGTTGTTGACAAATGTGATGACAGAATTTTTGTATCGCACCTGCAGCAAAACTATAATAGCATAGAAGATTGTGGAGGTAATCAAGCATACGGCCCACCTGATGGTAGGGTAACCATAACCAATGGGCAGTATGGACACTGCTTAATTATCTAAGAATTACAGAAAAATGCTTGCTGTTGCTGACCACGTGGGGAGGAGGGATTAAGGAAGAAAAAGGGAAATAGAAGAGGGTGCTCTCTTCTATTGTGTCGTAGGGTTGCCACCCGAGAATAGTTTACCTCTAAATGTGTTAAATTACTATGTAGTATTATGTATTATTGATTAAAGCGTACATGTTAGTGATATATATATTTTGTTTATCGCGTTACAGGATATCACAGTCATGATCAATTTGTCATGACCGACGGCATGATGAAATATATAACAATACTTTATTGTGTTTATATTATACATAATGTACACAATATCTCCTTTAGATACACATAATCTAAATTTATGCAATTTACAAAATTAATTTAAGAGTTTGGATGTATCCACTTTAACATCGTATTTTGTGTTTTAGTAAAGAACCAACGCCACACGGCTTATTTTTGCCTGACTGCCGAAATCAAGGGTAATATTTTTCTAGCGTATGTATATACGTATATATGTATGTATGTATGTCTATTTCTTTGTCCCGCTCTACAGCCTAAATGGCTTGATAGATTTTAACATATAAAGTGTCATTAGATTCGTATTGATTGTGGGAGTGACATAAGGTACATAATATTTTAATATAGCGTCACCACGAGAGAAAAAAATGGGCATCTTTATGTTCAGATTGTATTAAACAGACGGATTTTTCGTTTTTAATAATATATTTTGCTAGTTTCATATCAGAACGGTGCCGCTAATGGAACGCCAAAACTTAGCATTCGCTGTGTCGGTTTAAATTTTCAGTGTGTATTTTATAGTGCATTAATTTATGAAACCATGCAGGGGAATATTAAAATAATAATCTTAACCCTAGTATAAAATTCTTAACTGCAAATTTTTTATAACCTAGTAAAATATTTATATGCATAAAAATGTCTAAAATTTATGTACCATTGCCTTTGTTTTCGTCACGTGAGTTATGCCTCTTTTAATGCAAGCCTATAAAGGCTAGGTACTGCAACATCTTATCGCGAAGCCGGACGTAGGCTTACTTTAAATTTGTCGGTATAAAAAAATATATAAAATAAATGTTAGGCAATAGTTTACTATGTGTATCAAAAAATTTAGAAACGATTATGATTCATATGATGGTTTAGAGGTTAAGGCGTATGAATAAAGTTTTGGGTTTGAAATCGGATTTTTTTTAAATTACTTATTAATTATTAATTAGTGGTTTTCTATTGTTTGTAACCAGTAATAAAAATAAATGATTTAAATGGTAAATGGTTTAAATAAGTACCTTCTGCGTTTAATTATTGGATGTCACACACACATTTTAATGTAAGTACTAACGAAGTATACAGCCAGCAAATGTATAAAACAAACTATTGTAGTGAGAAAATAAATTATTATTATTATTATTATCACTGACTGACGGTGAAGGAAAAGGTCGTGAGGAAACCTGGACCTAAAAGTCGGAAATTGCCAATTAGCCTTGAGCAAGCATGGCGACCAATGTTCATATATGCCTTCTCTATATGAGTGCCTTTTTGCAGTGGAAGCTTGTAATTGGCAAATGTCTTTACCAATATAATGTTACTTATTATTAGTTTGTAAGCTTTCTGTATTATAAATAAAATAAAAGTAAAATAATGTAATTGTTACTATTATCTTTAGGTTTATCATAAAAATCGATGTCCAAATTTTTGGCTCTAATGGGACACACACTTTCACACATTACATATTTTACTTAAATAATTTTAATTTTTTTTTTTTTTTTATTTCATTTAAATTTTGTATTGTTAATCTGCTCACTGAGAAACTGACTTTTTGTTAATTCGTACATAAACATCTGGGGGATGTGGTGTTGCCAGTGAGCATTATTTAATTTCTTTTTTATTATTTTTTTTTTACATTATTTTCTGATTTTAGTTTTATTTTTTTTCTCTGTAATAATTTAAACGTGTTTCGTTCAGTGTACAAAAACAAATCTTTTTCTTTCTTTCTTTTCTTTACTAAAACAGCAGTATTTTCAGTCCATAAATATTGTCAATTTTAAGACGACATAAGAAATAACAATCTTTACTATTATAAAAAGCGGAAGAGTTCGTTCATTTGTTTGTTACTACTACTGCTAATCTGCTAATCTCGAACTACCAGTCAGATTTGTATAATTATTTTTGAGTATGATAACCCAGTTCTTGAGGATAGGCTATATAACATCACGCTACTGGCGACGGGAGCAGAGCAGTAAGCAAACGCGCGGGTGAAACCTCGCCGCGGTAAGCTAATCTTTTAATGTAACAAACTTGCGTGAAACTAGCTGTTTATTGTTGCTAATTGCAAAATAAATAAGCGGTACACATGTAATAAGTAGTTATCCGTAGTATTTCCCGGTACCTACTCTTTTGTTTGTCTTTTACATCTACGGAAAGAGGTGGATGGAGTTCTAAGGTTAGGTTTCCTTACATAATAGACTAGTGCCTAAGCAAATCTTAGAAAATACATACATATACAGTTTTTTTGAACCCACAACCACTTTTTTAAACGCATTAGCAGTGAGTTTTCCCTCGTAAAGGTTCTTCTGATGTCGCTAGCTAATTAACTAGTTTTCATTAAAACAAGTAACAAGGCTATACTATTACTTTCGGTTTAAAGATATTTATTTTTCTCAAAAAAGAACAATTACAGAGTTCACTTATATTGAGAAAAGTACAAATAAAAGTAAGTACATGCATGGATTAGATCTATGAGTTTATAACAACAGTTTTTATGTGTAATATTTTTTGTGTGTCTTACAGGTGTATTTAAAAATATTGTTCGTGTGTGTATGTGCGTGTGTGTATGTGCATGGGTGTGTGCATGAGCATGCGTGTGTGCACGTGCATGCGTGTGCGTAAATGCGTGCGTGAGTGTGTGTATGTGCGTGTGTGTGTATGTGTATGTGTGCGTGCGTGTGTGTTTTTTTTTTTTTTATTTGTACGCGTGGACGCGTGTGAATCATTTTTTAATGTCTGCTTTAAATAATAATATTTCTTTTTTTTTTTTTCTTCATCTTTAAAGAACAAGAAAAAAGAAATAAGAAATGATTAAAATTTTTGTCTAACGTATAGTTCTAAGCGTTTTTTGAATATACATAGACTTCTACTATTACTTATGTCTTCTGGTAGGTTATTATACAATTTTGCCCCTTCATACAATATGCTCCTTTTGCCATAGTTGGTTCTAGGATGTATTAATTCTAATTTGTTGCGACGTCTGGTATTGTATGTTTTTTTCTTTTCATTAAATTGTAGTTGTGCGTAAGTCTTTTTTGTTATGACCTTTTTTACTAAGATACATGTTTTATATATGTACATCTGCACTTTTCGCACTACATCTTAACATACGCGTCAATATTCAACGCGCGTCAGGGATGATTAAGTACAGTGTTCTTGTATTAAGAAATCATTATTATAACCACATAATACATGTTCAATTAAAAAACAATTATTATTTTTATGCTATAACCACTTACACAAAATATAATGCACGTGGTTGGAAAGGGCAAAATTGGAAACATTATGAGTATTATGACACCTAATCAACAAACATTTATGAAGAATAGGGTTGAGTTTACTAATAGCCCTGTTGAGTGACCAGCGTGACTGTAGGAAACAAATTGCCGAAGACAAAAAATAATGAGAGTAAAGAGCGCAGCAGGTAAACTAACTATTATGAATCATTTTTGCTAACTAAATTCTCTATAAAAAAAAACAAATAAAAGTGAAAGATATATACTGGGTGGCGCAAAAGTAAAGACCCTATTTGGTTCAGCTATAACATTTTTTCTAAATTAGAAAACTAGATTTAGATTTTTTTAAATGTATATTTGTGCCATTAAATTTCGTACCATTAGGATTTAAAGATGATGTCTTTTAAATGGTGACCTCCAGAGTTGATACACATTTGAGCCCTATTTATGACATTTTGCATAACTCGTTTTGGCGATTTGCCTTGGCCTGCAAGATCACCCGATCTGACCAGTCCAGACTTCTTTCTTTGGGGTTTTTTGAAATCTCGGGTGTATGTGAACAAGCCACAGACTCTCGCAGCTCTAAAAGAAAACATTCGTCAAGAAATAACGAACATATCGCAGGAAGTGTTACGGCAAGTTATGCAAAATGTCATAAATAGGGCAAATGTGTATCAACTCTGGAGGTCACCATTTAAAAGACATCATCTTTAAATCCTAATGGTACGAAATTTAATGGCACAAATATACATTTAAAAAAATCTAAATCTAGTTTTCTAATTTAGAAAAAATGTTATAGCTGAACCAAATAGGGTCTTTACTTTTGCGCCACCCAGTAGTAAGACGTAGGCCAACTCAAAATACAACTAACTACAAAACATCCATTTTAGGAATTTTACATTTCTCATATTCGGTAAGTAGGTCCTTATTTCCCCCAAACGGGGCTTGTAGGTGACCAATTAGCGCTCAAGGTTAATAATGTAGCTAGAAAAGCCCTAGAGCGGTAAGTAATTTAAAAAAAAAACACTTCACTCTTTCAAAAAGTTCGCGTACATCTAACCATCATACTGGCAATAGACATCATGCATTCAGCCCAGTGACAAAAGAGGTCGCTTCGCTATTCAGCCTTGTCTTCGTATGAGTATAATAGTCATCAATTTTAAATATCGAACCGGAAATTTGAAAATTGTTCTCATTTCACTATAAATTTTATTTTCTACTTACCTCACAATCGAGATGTAAAGCAGAGTAGTTAGCTCGGGTGTAAGCATCAATTGCACCCTCGGACTATAGGCTCCCTCGCTGTGCTCGTGCGCCTAAATATCTCGGGCTGCAATTGATGCCTTAGAGCCCTTGGCTACTAATCTACTATTATTTTAAATTTCTTATTTCAAGGACTCAAGGTCGAACGACACTTAGCGAAATTTATAACAAATGCCGATACGCATTTCGAGGTCAGTGACCTCAGCAGCAGTACCAAATTATCACAAGATGCAATTTTATGATCAATTGATTATGAATGATAAAGTTGATGTTACCAAGAAATCTTAAAAAGTGCCTACAAATGATATTA
This sequence comes from Parascotia fuliginaria, assembly GCA_963082885.1. Classification (NCBI taxonomy): domain Eukaryota; kingdom Metazoa; phylum Arthropoda; class Insecta; order Lepidoptera; family Erebidae; genus Parascotia; species Parascotia fuliginaria. The sequence goes on from OY720175.1 coordinate 18,710,645, forward strand.
AAAATCACGATTGCCCGGTTGTAAACACATGGTTAATGATTTAATTACTACGTTATCATATCACACTTGCTGGCAACCAACTTAATCTTTATAGCTCAAACCTTGACTTATGTCAAGGTTGCTACAAGACATTTTCCTTTATGTAAATCACCAAGGTAAACTTAAAAAATAATTTGAATATTAAAAATTTACTATTGGTATGAGTATCAACTTGTTTAAAAATCAAACTGTTAAAAAAACATGCTACTTCGTGCTTGCTACCTGGATTCAACCACTAGGTACTGACGTAGAAATTCTAACATTAAAAATAATAATTTTCATCTACTTTGTGCCTGTTTGTGTTATAAGAAAATTTATAACTTTTTATTGTACACCAATTAATTGTTATATCAAAATGTTTGTTGGAAATGTTTCGGATGTTAAAGAATAATCTCAAGTTCTTTCCTTGGTAGTAAAAATAGAGAACTCATCGATAAACCATGAGGTTATAAAAATGGTGATAGCAGTGACATCAAAAAACAACAACTAAACATAATTAGATTACTGTTTATCGATTCTAATATAATAAACTAATTAATAAATGCGAAAGTAACTATGTCTGTCTGTCTGTTACGCTTACACGCCTAAACTACTAAACCGATTTTGGTGAAATTTGGTATAGACATAATTATGCAAAAACCTATATTTAATCGTTAAAAATTGGCTTGAAGGGGTTGAAATAGGGAATGAAAGTTTGTATAGAAATCGTCAACATAATAATATGCGATAAAACTGACATACACGCGGGCGGAGCTGCAAGCAACAGCTTGTATTTTTTATATTTTATAAGCATGTTTAACCTTGGTTACAAACATTGTTTAGCGCTGTTTATTAACTTATAATTTTCAAACTGTCAATAAAATATAATTACAATAATATGTAGTTACTGTTCATAAATTAAGTTAAATACCCGTACATCTCAAAAGACAAATAAGTCTTCAATCAATACTAAATATCCGTAAAGATAAATGTCTCTAAATCAGTCATCAAGGAGAACAGCTGACACAAAATGAATTAATTCTCCAATAAGTCTTAAGCAATAATTTTAAAATAAGTACTTTATTGCCATAGAAGTCAATTATTTAAAAAAAGATTTAGAAACAAATAAAAAATAAATAATTTTTGAAATAATTAATTTCGATATCTCCAATATGTTTTTAAAATAAATTATTTTCAAAAACAATAAAACAACACAACAATTAAAAACTACACAAACATAGATTTAACAAAAACAAAAACATTCAAAAATAAACATAAACAAAAAATATACGAACCAATAGTACACACCAGTGTTAAAAACTTTGAGTCACAACAAAAACCGAATAAATAAAACGTTAAAGCACTAAGTACTACTGTAACTGACCGAACGACACTCGAAAACTGACTGATCGCCGCAAGGCACAATCACGTTTGTCACAATGTCATTATCACTGCACAACCTACTTACGAAAGTAGTCAACCTTCCACCTTCGTATTTGAACGTTTAAGATTAATTTTGCTTAAATGCTAATCCACTTATTACTAAATCGTTTGGTTGAACTTAAAAAATATATCACGAGAATTTGCTCACGGAGGTAGTTAAACTTTTTTTTTATATTTTTCGGTCAATATACTGTCATCCATTCTAATGGTAATAAATCTTCAGATGCAGTTAACTTTTCTACTATAGTAAAACCTGAATTTGGGAGCAAGCTAGGTTGGTAAAATGTAAAAATATGTTAGATCATTTTATTTCAAAGTTGTTTTAATGCAATGCATCTGTATTTGTGCTAGAAATTTATGTAATAAGTCATTATTACAAAATGAAGAAAATGGGACTATTGTATGAGGTTTTATTTTATTGTATGAGGTTTTGTTTTATTGACTGGCCTGTTGGTCTAGTGGTTAGTGACCCTGACTGCTAAGCCGGAGGTCGTGGGTTCGATTCCCACCCAGGACAAACCTTTGTGTGATAGTAATTTATCTATAATATGTATGTATTTACAAAAGAAAATGTATATAAGTAGTATATCAGTTGTTTAGTACCCATAACACAAACAAATATAATTGCTTAATTTGGGGCTAGATGGCGCTGTGTGAATGTGGTAGAATATTATTATTATTATTATTATATTATTCGTAGCCATGACCGAATCGTTCTGTTTTTTTTTTTAAAGAAACAGAAGCACCGAGGTTCCTTACGTTTGACTCTCCTACACCTATTCAACAATAACTAAATAGACTCAATATTTATTTAGTATTTATTTATTTACTGAAAAAGTATTTATCATTACAGATAAAAATTATATAATTATTATTATATTAATTGACATAAACCAAGGAAGTACACTACGATGGAGTAGGCAACATGTAATATTTAGCAACTCCGGAATTGATTTATAGTCATTCATCCAATGTCATCTCTGCAACAATAATGATTTACCTGTCCATGTAAATGTAATAAATTATAAATAGTTCTTCCGAGTTGAAAGGAAAATCGTTAAGTGGGCATAGCTATAGCATACAAATTAGTTAGTCGATTTAAGAATTGATGTCGTTTTAGACCTATTTATTAATTATGTAATTAAAAGGACCATTTATTTATCATTAATTGCAATGCCGCAGCAAGACCGCTTAATGAATATACCAATAGTAAATACTATTAAATGGAGAATATTTCAAAAAGGTTAGATACCTACAAGAAACAGCTTGATTTAGAAAATACTTCATCCGACAGAAGTCGGCAGCCTTAATAATAATTTAGCAAGTAGGAATAATATGTTTTGACCGTTGAATAACTGTCTCCAGCATTGCTGACAAAAATGCCCTAATGTCAATAGGAGAGATTTTGTCTCTTGTTTCTTTGATGACTCTACTCTACCTGATGATGAACAGTCAGTGAGCTCTAGGAGGTGTGACACCATTCCAAAAGCCATCGTCTTTAGAAGTACTTACAAAGTTTTAAAACGTTTGTGGACCAATGCGATTCAATACATAACCTGCTGTTACCATAGATTGGACCTTGGACCATCTGCCATTAAAAATTCTTTCATGCATTGTTACTCCTCAAGTGCAACGGTTTTATTTATTATTTTCTGATCCATAACGACAGCAAATAAAACATACAATACCAGCTCGACGATTAACCATGACCTTGGCTTCAGACACTAACAATTTCATGGTCATAACTACGCGTTTTGAGGCGTAGGAACAGGACAGGAATTGCAATTGCTGTCGTACCCAAAATATCTACTGTATGATAATGTACTTACGTTTTTTGAAGGCAATACGTAATTAACATATGAGCTATTCTATTATCTATTTAATTTATACTACCTTCAAATGATAAAAGACGAAATATGCCTAAATATCTATTTGGCTAATAGTGACCTGCACAGAAAACCAACACGAGCGAAGACAAGTGACTAAATTCGTATGGAATTCTACATCCTACATCGCGATATCAAAATGCTCACATCAACGTACTATATAAGTATACTCGTAAATGTCCCGACTACCAACCGTCACGATCACCTAAACTGGTTGGAGGATCCTCCTTTTTCAATGAAGGTATGATAAATGTAAAATTGCAATCAATCAAAATGCTGCTTATTATATTGTGAACGTATTTTTCGTAATATTTAGATACTTACTTTTAATGAAATAGATCAGATATATGCTATGAATGAGACCGACGTCCTGTGAGAACCAACTCAGAAGTTACGATTGATACTCAACATTTTTAATATTAGCTAATACATAAACTATGAATGGCAGAAGCTACTGTTACAAGGTCAGAGCACATACAAAAAACCCTAAGAGGATTTTTATCTAATATTTTATTGTAATAGTTCCAGTTTCGTCATGTTGTTTACCTTCACTATGTCAGTATTGTAAACAATAAACTTGAAAATTTATAATAATACTTGAATGAATAAATTTCAACTTTGTGCGAAAGATTTTCCATTTAAAAGAAAGATTTTACAATTTCGATATTCCTTTATGTAAATTACTATTTTTGATGTGATTATTATTATATATTATATCGTAATAATTTCACTTTGCCTGAAAGTAAGTCAGTGGTATCTAGGAGTAGTTGTTGCCAAACCAAAACTCATCTCAACAAACAGCTGACATGGAAGACTTTTTCTACCTCCAAGTCAACCTAGTATCAGGATTTGTTCAAGTTGCCCATAATTTAAGGAGAATTACGTATTATCTCTTAATAAAGGTTCTTTTAATTTTTTTTTTGACCTAAAGCAAAAAAAAATTTTATTTTATTTAAATTTTAGGTGGACTCATGCTTCACGCGTTTCTTGCTAAAACCGTACATTGATTTATTAAATATTAATAAAAGTACATTAATTTTAGTAGGTACTTAAATATTTCAACTTATTTTTAAAGTACCTACTTAATAATAAAGACCTTTCCACTGTTACTATTACGCATTTATAATGTAGGTAATACGTTTGGTTCATATATAGGCCTATATTCTGTTTATTTGTAAATTTTTCGAGTGTGAGTTATCGGATGGTTTTTTTTTTTTTTTTTTTTTTTATTTATTAGCCTACCAAAGTGACTCCACCCCGCCTGATGGTAAGCAGTCAGTGGAATCCAGAAGTGGTGGCCACCATACCGAAAGCTATCGTCTTAAACTGCTGGTATGGTGGCCTCCACTATGACGGCTGGGAATGGGGTTAGAGGAAGGGAATGAGGGAGGTGAGGAAAGAGGAAAGGGGGAAATTGGGCCTCCGGCACTCTCACTCACCGAACGAAACGCAGTAGTAAGGATACTACTACTCTTAAGTCGATCTTCTATGAGAGGGTAGTACTTCCTCGGACGATCCGACCCATTCATGCTGAAACCAGCGTGGATCTACTACCGTATGGTAGAACATGAAAAGAGTTTGAAGGACATGAGGATCTCAAAAGAATACTAGATATTTACAAATAAAGTAAATAATTTCCAAACGAATACTTTATTTAAAAGTGAATATGAAATAGCATTCGTATAATAAATTCTGTAAAATAATAAAACTAAAATAAACCCTTCTAGCAATAAATGTAGAATAGTAACGTGTTTTTCTTTTTTAATTTCTGTTTTATTTAACTTACAAGAAGGGATAAAACAATGGCAGTGTGTTAAATTTTTCCAAAAATATAACGCCAATGCTTTTACATTGCAGTCTATTCTCGTCACTATGTCAATGGTGTTAAGGTTGGTTTTAGTAAAAACCTACTTAAGAAGTTTTCTTAATATGGGTTACTGATGCAATTACTTTTATTTTTATTTTTGTAGTTCCTTTTACACAAGTTTATTTTTCGTTTTGTAGTCCTGTCAAATAAAATTGAAACATCTGCCTATGTGATAAGGCTTAAATTTCATCTAGTCTAAATGTTTGGGTTTTAAAATAATGCCATTTGATTCCTCGTAACCATTGTCATAGATATTGATGTTACTGGAACCTTATCGTGTATTCGAGGTACGGAACGGTCTCTATGTATTTTAAGTTAGGGTCACCCATTCGTAGCAAACATCGCATTTTATTGGATTACGGTGTTAAATTCTTTAACTCCCCGAATTCTTATTCGATTAGGTACATGAGAAACACATAATATATCATAAATCAAACATCGAGTAGTTAATAGTGATCAAGCCAATGTCAGGATATGCTCAGGTCGCCCATTATTTAGTAGGGAGGCATCAGACAGACTTGACCTAACATTTGTTATCAACATAGTACTGTCATCACCGATCCACCTCATTTATGATGAAATCGACAAGATTCTACTACGAAAGAACCTAAAAGTTTAACCCTTCGCATGATAAATCCTATGGATACTGATCTTGAGAGTCTTATTGTCGTAGTTTAAGTACTTACTACTAGTCTTGACAATATCCGATACAACTAAGATGACTTCATATCAGTGAAGAAGTAAATACTTTGTCGATCACTGAATGAAACGTGACTTATTTAGCTTAACGTCAAATCATATCAGTTTTATTTTTTTAAACATTGATGTTTTGTGATGACGTAGTGGTTAACCCACCTTCACAAGGTTGTGAATTCGCGAATAATATACCAAACACATCCACGTTTAGAAAAATAATGTGACTTTTTAAAGAAGAAAATCATACGACCCGAATTGATAACCTCCTTATTTTTATTTATTTTTTTAAACTTTATGCACTACGTGTACATAGGAGGGCTAAATGCCAAATGGCATTCTCTACTAGCCAACCTTTAGGTGATGCAGAGATGATTGTGGTAAACGTGCACCCGTTTAACAAAACAATTAAATAGAGTATAAAATAAACATACTTAAATAAATTTGTATTCATATATTATACCATACATATATACTTAATACACACTATAATATATAATTATACTATAAATATATATAAATAAATAAATATATTAAATATTTTTTTTTGAAGTCAGTTAAAAACAAAAATATCTTAAATTTAAGTAGTTATATTGACAATATAAAAGGAAAGTAGTGAAGATGATAGTAAATTATAAAATTGAAATAGTAAACAAAATTTTCTATTTTTATTTTAATAAAATTATAGCTTAGCTTTGTACGGTAGTAGATCCACGCTGATTTCAGCATGAATGGGCCGGATCGTCCGGGGAAGTACTACCCTCTCATAGAAGATCGACTTAAGAGTAAGTAGTAGTATCCGTACTACTGCGTTTCGTTCGGTGAGTGAGAGCGCCGGAGGCCCAATTTCCCCCCTATCCTCTTTCCTCACCTCCCTCATTCCCTTCCCCTAACCCTATTCCCAGCCGCCATAGTGGAGGCCACTATACCAGCAGTTTAAGACGATGGTATAGTGGCCGCCACTTCTGGATTCCACTGACTGCTTACCATCAGGCGGGGTGGAGTCACTTTGGTAGGCTATAATATAAAAAAAAAAAAAAAAAAAAAAGCTTAGCAAACATAATTAAGCCTTGTCAGATCTATATAAAGGTAATTGTTAAACGATGAAGAAAAATACCTACCTTATAAAAGTTAGTTGACATTTGATTGCAGCATATTTCAATATGCCTGCCGATGTCACTGCCTTTTGTTTCAGTTTTCATAAATATGCTTTTCTTTGACTAACATTAATGTGTTGTATTAACACTTAGTATGGCCGAGATAACAATAAAACATCTGTTGTGTCTACATCACTGTCCATGAAAGGGTTTAAAATTGATTAATCAACAAAAATACTAAATTATCATCCCTTCCAGCAGTTTTAGTTTACAACACCAGCGGCACGAAAGCAATTCAAAATTCCGTACTGCTAATCTTCCATTAAATACTCTATGTCTATCAAAGTAATACATTTATTTTGTAATCTTTATTTAGTAATACTTATATCGAATTATCTTATTAAAACTAAGAATAACTTACTAAAATATTCACAGTGCAATTAAAAGTAATTACTCCGTTGTGGATCTGCGACAAAAACCATACATATTATCATTTGTTGAGGTTAATTAGTCATGCAACTGAATACGTATCCTTGTAATACAAAATGTACACATTCTTAATTATTGTCTCATTAACAGTTCAACATAATTATTTAGATTACTGTACAAAAGATAATATTTTTTTTATATTGGCTATAAGTGACTTCACTCTGCCTGATGGAAATATTTAAAAACTATGAGGACATTCTGTTCAATTTATGCGGGTTCGATTCCCGCTCAGTGCAAATATTTGTGTGCATGAACATGACTATTTGGATTGGTCTGGGTGTTTCTATGTATAATATGTATGTATTTACAAAAAAAAAGTATTTATCCGCATTCTAGAACCCATATCACAAGATATTAATATATTATTATGCTTACTTTGGGTCTAGATAGTGTTGTGTGGTTGTTGTGGTATTATTTATTTATTTATTCTATCTATGGACTATGATTCTCACAGCGCGGTTTCACCCACGTTAAGGTACATTTTTGGTTACTGCTTTGCTCTCGTTTCTAATAGCCTATAACCTTCCTCAAGAACTGGACTATCAAACGCAAAAAGAATTATTCAAATCAGACTGGTATTTTCATGGATTAGCGCGTTCAAACATACTCTTTCGCTTTATACAGAGTGTATACGACAGTTTAATATTAAATGAAAAGGCAGCTGTTACTAGTCCGTATATTGATTTCAAATTAATTACAATAATGATTTGAGGAAAAACAAAATTTTAAAATTTTCTAACAAAATAAATATTATTTTAGTAGTAACAAAGTAATACACCATTTATAATGACAAGTTCACTGACCTGTAATGAGCGACAACGTTTATCCTTCGACGTGGATTATGCTTGAATATGAATGATTAAGTCAGTGACCATTTTACGTACTTACAGAGTGTTTAGAATTAAATAAATTAAAAAAGTACTACTGTGTCTACACTATTGAAGATATTTAGTTGATTTTTTTGTCTCGCTTTGTAATGTCACATACTATACGTAATTGCATTTAATATCATACCGTCATATACACTCTGTATATTAGTAAGTTAAAGGTTTGGTGACATTTAAAGTATTACATAATAAAATGGTTACGATAGTAAATACCTGTTGCATGTATAATTCAACAACCAGTCGTTTAATTTCAGCATAAATATCATATTGAATTAAATAAAGTTGGTATTTTTGAGTTTCGTTTTGTAAATAAAAAATGCAAGAGGCTTAAATAGCTCCATAGTCCTGTTTCTTTACCTTCTCCTCCCACATTGTATTGCCTGCGTCACTTTGCATGCTACTTGAAATTATTATTGTACCTTACAAAAAATAATAATAACCTGGCGATTAAAAAGAGTAGCCTGAATTTCTCGCCAGTTCTTCATATGTCCCTACGTTACGTTAGTGAACTGGGGCCTAAGGGACTACTCAAGCGCGTACGCGTCCGTTCAGCTTTCCGCATGTGTACGCGCCTCCATACAAAATCGTTGTTTTCTATGGACATAAGCTGAATAGAGCTAAATAAGTGTGAGTAGTCCCTTAGTCTGCTATTACAATAGTCTCAGAATGGTTGATCATTGATCTCTTATTGGTTGAAACCTGTCAAAATCAACCAATAAGAGATCAATGATCGACCATTTTGATACTATTGTGATAGCAGACTTATGCCCCTGGCTGTAGGTTAATTGGCTGACATTTTGTAATTTTAACGTTCATAAGTGTTAATTCAATTAACCCAAATGCATATATGTCTTTGACTTTGACATTCCATTCCATTCTCCATTCTTAGTTGGCAACGACTCATCAGTCATTTCTAAGTACGCTGCTATTGAACTTGCGTTAGATATTTTTAATGGTATCTTATGTAATGATTTGACCGCTATTTATCTCTCTCTCGCTCCATTGAGATTCTAGATGAAATGATTGTGTGTGATAGTGAAGTATAATAAATAGGCTGTTAATTTGTTTTAGACTTCTCTAGAGAGCAAGAATTCAGTAAAAATGAACTTGACTCAATTACACACGATAACCAAATCAATACGCAGGTCCGAGAAGTAGATATTTTTTGTAATGTTAAGTTAATCTAATCAATACAGATAATATACTTTTTATTGTCTAAATTTTGACAGTAATGATTACCTCAGGTATAGACTACAGTAAGCCACTGTCATATTTCATCACGCTAGATTAATAATATCTATGCTCGACATGGAATGAATAATCATTATCACGGATTCCTTTCGAAACTTTTTATGAGATTGATGCAGATATGTATCATAACAAGGTTTAAAATTTTCAGAGTATTTCTAAACAATGTTGCTACATCGTTTAATTGTGAAATACTATAGCTTAAGTTCAGCAATTTATCGAGTTTTGATTTACAGATATTTAATGTTTAGACCGGTAGTAATGTAAACCGTAACTTTATTCATAGTTATTAGAATAATAAGTCGAAATGGCCCAGTGGATAAGGTAACCGCTTGGTGAACGAGGTAGTGGGTTCGAATTCGGGCAAGCACCAATGTGATTTTTCAAATCATATGTACTTTCTAAGTCTAACTTGGTGAAGGAAAACATCGTGAAGAACCTTAAATTGCCTTGAGCAAGCGTGGTGATTAATGCTTATGCCTTCTCTATATGAGAAGAGGCCTTTGCCCTGCAGTGGGACAGTAAACAGGCTGGTATTATTAGAATAATATACTGTGACTGAGAGTTAAATGTGTTTTCCGTGGCGCGAAATCTTAAGTATTTTAGAAAACTATCATTCACGGGTTGTAATACTTCACTGGAGTTTTTAGTTAACTTGATGGCAATTAAACCGTCACATATCGTAGACGACAGAAAAACCCTTTAAATCAGGCTTCTGGTAGCAATGCTTCGTTTAAGGTTTTTGCGGACGTTAATCTATCTGCCAAGCATGGCTATTATAGAAAAATCTTCCGATTCCACAATCGACGTCAATGCAGTTGATAAAGGTAAATGGGACTTAGTACTTCTATTTTGTAGCCCAGTACACTAGATAAAAGTAGTTTTATTATTTTTTGTTTATCTGGATTGTACGTGACGTTCTACCGGTTATAAGAAACCTAGTAGCTCAGTTCATAAAGTAGTTTATCTTGTTTCTAAGAGTAAATCTTGAAGTGGCTAAATCCCACACTGTGACAGATTATATCAGTGACAAGATCAAAACACTTGAGCAGAAGTAGGTACATACTGATTATGTCGTAACGGAGGAATTGTAACCTTTGGACAGTAAAAATTTGATGTAGGTAAAGACCTCAAAATAAATATTTTCTTTTAAATTTATCCAAGAAATAATGTTAATGAACTGGATTACACCGCGCAGTATACCGTACCGTATATATCGTACTGCTGTCTCACACGGGACCACGGTTTGTGTCCACAAATATTGGTCCCGAGTCTAGGTATATACTTTGATCTACGGCTGTTTGTTTGAATAATACCCTAAAAAATTTAAAATGTATGTAAATACATATTTACATACATTTTTGTTCCGTACTGTTTTAAAAATCTTAGCAGATCGAATAGCTAGCAATAAAATAGTAGCTAGCAATTTTACAAGTGAGTCACTATGATAAAAAAACTATTATTCTAAACACTACTATTTCAACTACTCTATGCAACATACTAATGTTGATAAGTATTGAAAGTCGTTTATTTTTAAAAATTGTTGTCTTAGTTTGATACAATGTTTACACCTTAATTTAAAATTTAAAACTTACAAAATGTTCATATTGGAGTGCTAAAATAAAACTCCTGCGTTAATTAAGTACTAAGTCAACCAATTTTATCTATCGTATCATAAATATTGACTCATAACTACTCGTGATGTACTTCATACTACAGGCAAACTTGAAATTACCCTTTTCCCCTAACAGAAAAGGGTTAAAGAGTTTGACGATTGCTTCTGCATCATAATCTATTCTCGTATTTCGTTTATAAATCAAAGAGCTGGAAACTTAATCTGCCTTGTCTTCGCACTCTTTTCCTTTTACTCCGTGTAGTCCTTCACGGTTATGGTACCGTGACTTACCATCAGTTAGCATCTGAAACTGTTTAAAAACACTGAACTCTACACGCTGATTCTGATCGTAATTTTAACAACAGAAAACAATGCCATCCGTGCATGTTGATATAGATTTGTATCCTCGACACGAGTAACAAAGGTTGTAATTACATCTCATAAACCTTTGTAAAACTTTTGTTAGTAGTCGGGCTTTGCATTACAAGTAGGTTAGTATTAAAATATTCACTATTAAAATATGTTTTATCTATGTTCACAATGGTGAATGTCATTTATTCATTTACTTAAACCATCTAAAAAGGTTCACTGTAAAACACAGGCTTTTTTTTTTTTATTGCCTACAGTGCAGACGAGCCAACAGCCCACCTGATGGTAAGTGGTAACTGTCGCTCACAGACTTCTGCAATGCCAGGGGCTCCGCGAAGCCGCTGCCTACCGTGATATTATTGCTCTCTTTAAACCTCGTTTGAAGAAGGAGAGGTTTGGATAAAGCCTTCCTCGTTAGAGGAAGGATTTATCCAAACTAACAATTTGACATAATGTAGCTTTCTTTAATCAATCTTCATTTGAAAATCCTATTTTATACAATAGATCGCCCAGCGCTGAATCGCTTTTACAATATGTCTATTATTGACAGCGCTTCAGCGCCGAACGAAAAATCGTAAGTTTTAAGAATCTTGGATTAAAGTTTAATTAAAAGAGAGCCACTAATAGTCACCACGGTTGACAAACGGATTGTTGGCAGCAGTGAGGTATTATTTACTACACCGCTGGTAGTTATTTGGTATGTCTTACCGTCTAAATTAAATTGATTTACAACATCCACAAGGGCAGTGACCAAAGCGTGTAATAAGCTTATCACTTCAATTACTGCAAATTGGAGGATTTTAAAATGGCTACCATGTAACATCTCTTCATTTACAAAGTACTCATACAACAGATGCGGCACAATCATCATACAAACTTTTGTTCGAAGCGTGGATCGAATAAACAATTAGTTACACAGTAATGAATAACCTCAGCGAATCATGTAGTCTAACTTTTGTCATATCATACAATGGAAAATTCTGAAAAGGGTTTACACATCCAAAATTTACAAATAATTATTTAAAAAAAATAAAAGATATTACTTTCAAAAGGCTACTAACGCCCACGAAATTCTACCATTAGTTTTGAAAATTCCTGATGTCTACGTAGGGAATTGACCAGGGAGACACGATTCCAAAATCGAATTTTTAGTAAGTATAAATATAATTTATTTAACACAAAATAGATAAATGCTTTTTTGCAAACATGTTTGTGGATCAGACAAATATTTAAGTCTGGCAAGATTCAGACAATCATTTACCATCATAACCGTAGTGATCAGAAGACTAGGTAACCTGTTTCTCTGTTTCTATGCGAAACAATCGAAGTAATGTAGGTATTAAAACTGAATATCTTGATGATAAAGTTTGATATATATCAAGACCACGTATTCCGTGATCAGATTTTATCAATGATCTATGAGTGGAAAAGGAAGGAATATTACACGAAGAATTATCACAATATGCAGTCCAGGTGGTAACCGTGAGGTGTTTTGAGACAAATAGAATTGACGTAGCACATGTAACAAAAATTTAATCAGTATTGATCGACAGCAGTTACAATGACCTGTGAATTCTTGGAAAACACATTTGAGAAAGTTTTATCTTATAGTATATATAGGTATATTTAGTTTCTAATTCAATCTTTGTGGCAAAAAAATAGAAATTTCCGAAGTGACAGATTTTGTCCATTAAAGGAGAAATAATAGTATAGTAGTATACTAAACAGATATCATAGGTTTCAATGTATGAATTCTTTCTGTGTAATAATAATAATAATAATAATATTCTACCACATTCACACAGCGCCATCTAGCCCCAAATTAAGCAATTATATTTGCTTGTGTTATGGGTACTAAACAACTGATATACTACTTATATACATTTAATTCAATACAAGGATTGTATGTATAATATATATTTCATTGGCATTGGGCACGAAACTCTAGATAAGTAGACGGCCAAAGGGGTCAAAACAATAATTGTAACGAACAAGTGCTTCCCTGCAAAAATGAAAATCGTCCTATTTACTTTTTGTGAGATTGGATTTCTTTGTTGCCAGAACAACACTTCCTAAATTTAACAACTAAAATTTGAGGTTTTATAGAAACTTCCTCCTAAATTCGGTAGGGTTTTAAAATTAACTCCCCGTCAAAGCTTGCCTAATCTACGAGTACAACATGGGACAAGAGATGGATAGAATGAGATGGATTTATGGATTCATTCCAATAAATAAAATAAAGATTAAATATATGTATTCTTAAATAAGAAATTAAATTAATGTTACATACGCTATGGTACCTGTTTTGTTTGCTCCAGATTTCTCGCTCAATTATATTTTTATAAGATCCCATTTAACTCGTACTCGTAAGATGAAGACCTAATACTGTTTTTTTTTTTAATAATCGCATAATGCGTTAAATAAAGATTACTTAATCAAAAAATTTATACTAAGCCATCTTTGATAAATAAAAGATTATAATAAAAAATCGCATGCGTTTGTATTAATATCTCATTAATAATTTCAGGCTTTCTACTGCTGAAGTTAGACTCTTTAGTGCTATATTTTTGTTACACTTCTTGTTTTCTCACCATGTTTTCCTCCGTCGTGTTTAAAATTTCCAAGACAAATTTGAAAAGTACATTCAACTTTGAAAAGTTACACTGATGTTTCACAGGTTTCAAACTCCAAACTTCGTATAACGAACGAATACTGCTAATAATGAGCATAATAATAATTATAGTTAGTATAATGCCTTATAAGACTTCGTCTCAATACTCAAATATTTATGTTAACATTTTATAGTTTAATAACACGTGGTCTAGACTCCCTAGCAAAATAGTTATTTGTTTCTAAATTTGTCTCTTGATATAGATTGGGTAAACTGTAACAATTATCTTACTTAAACATTTAGCATTATTTTCGGTATTAAGTGAGATAAAGTATTCTTCTTCTTATCTAGTGGTTAGTGGTCAACCTAGTGTCAGGATTTGTTCAGGTCACCCGTAATTTATTATACAGGCATCTGACTTGACCTAACGACTGTTATCAACTTGATAACAACCGGGACCGACTTTTAACGTGCCCTCCGAAGCATGGAGACGCTCAGATCAAATTCCACTATGCGGTCACCCACCCATGGGCCAGCCGCACTCTTAGTTGGTTAACCCGCAGATCGATTACCGATCAGTGAGTGCAACGAGCTATGAGCGCCTCATGAAGATAAAGTATTGGTTTCATAGCATGAAGACATTTAAAAGATGGTGACAATAAGTGCCTGTAAAATTTACAATGACTAATGTATATAACGTAATCATTTTACACGCTTAACTTATATTGTATCTACTGGTGATTTTATTCAGTTATACCACAAATTGTAGGTATTTGTTTAATTACTGATTGTATTAACTTTGACGTACCGACAGACCTCTAAGAAGGTGGACAGACGACCTGACAAAGGTGGTGGCTAACCAATGGATGAGGGTTATGACCGGTCAAAGTAGATATGTCTAGCAATTTACATCATTTGTCTAAATAATAATGATGTAACCAATTATAATTAAAGTTGAAATCGCCCAGTGGATAAGGCAGACCAGGCTTGCGTAAACACGAGGTTGTGGGTTTGAATCCGGACAAGACTTGCCGGAGTACCAATGTGACTTTTGAAATCATAATAATGTACTTTCTAAGTTTATCATGGACATTACTGACTGACGGTGAAGGAAAACATCGTGAGGACTTCTGAGGAAGTCTGAAATCGCCAATCCGTCTTGAACAAGCATGGCGATCAATGCTCATACCTTCTCTGTATGAGAAGAGGCCTTTTTCTGCAGTGGAATAATAACGGGCCAATAAAACCATTTTAATCTGATTTCATATTTTTAAATAAAAACTCTAAAATATATTATACAAATCACTTATATACCATGTAAACGTGAGTAAAATTAGTTTCTAATTGAAAAACTATTATCTATTTACGTACCTTAGTCATAATTATTTAAGTACAATTAATCCAGTTAACGCCTGCCAAGGTAAGGTTTTCAGGCTAAGGTTGCTCTTATTAACAGTATTGACACTTATCTAAAAATTTTGTAACAAAATCACGGTTACTGAAAATAGTTTTATGCAGTCAGTCATTATACAAACAATTTGTTTGTATGAGACTTGATGGAGATGACATACATATATAAATACATACACACGTTCGAAAAACATTACCCTTCTTTACTTTGGCAGTAGGGCACAAAACAGCAGTATTAAAATACTAGCTTTTAATAATCAATTTAATAATAGACGTTAAGTGTCATCTTTGGTTACTGCTCTTCTCCCGTCGCCAGTAGCGTGATGTTATATAACTTTCCTCGAGAACTGAACTATCAAACCGAAAAAGTGTTTTTTTGTTTTTAATATTAGCCTACCGAAGTGACTCCACCCGCCTGATGATAACCAGTCAATGGGATCCAGAAGTGGTGGCCACCATACCAAAAGCCATAGTCTTAAGCTGCTGGTATGGTGGCCTCCATTATGGCGGCTGGGAATAGGGTAGGGGAAGGAAATAAGGGAAGTGAGGCAAGAGGAAAGGGAGAAAAATTGGGCCTCCGGCGCTCTCACTCACCGAGCGAAACGCAGTAGTACGGATACTACTACTCTTAAGTCGATCTTCTATGAGAGGGTAGTACTTCCCCAGTCGATCAGCCCATTCATGCTGAAACCAGCGTGGATCTACTACCGAATTATTCAAACCTGACTGATAGTTCCAGAGATTAGCGCGTTCAAACAAACAATCAAAAAAAAACAAAGTTATAACCGCGTTAAGTTACACTTTGGGTTACTGCTCTACTCGCGTCGCCAGTAGCGTAATGTTATATAACTTTCTTTCGCTGTATATTAAAGTACACTGTATATTAAAAGCACGTAGTTATAAGCCTAATACTAATAGTACTTCAGCAGAAAAGTAGAAAATTGCAGAAAATTCTTTAGCTGTTATTTAACTACTTTGTTTAATTACCCAACTTATAGCGCCATAGTGGAGGCAGCCATACTAGTAGTTTAGCTTTTGGAATGGTGTCCACCACTTCTGGATTCCACTAACTGCTTAGGCTGCGAGCAGAGAGGAGTCACTTTGGTAGGCTAATATAAAAAAAAAACTTTATTTTAAGGGTGTGCAACCGTTCATTGCTCAAGCAAATATTTATAATTTCTCTGTATACGAAGGATTTTAATAAATAAATAGGTCAATGCAAATTTAATAAAAAGTTGTTAAAACATTTCGCTTTCTTATTTGTTTAGGTATAACCTACTTTTCAATATTGAAATCATCAATAAACCTTCTCGTTTACTCAGGGTATTGTTAAAAAATTTTTCTTTTTAAAGTTAGGAGCCCTAAAGGTCTCTTTGTTTAAAAGTTTTTAGTAGATAGGTAATTAAATTTTACTTAGGTTTATTTTGGTTTAATCTATCTGATTTGGACCATGTCTTATTTACATCGATAGAAACAATGGTACGGCTTATTTGTTGAGCTACTTTTACAACCAATCAAGTTAAAAAGAGGTATTTAAAAAGCAGAAAAATGTTTTCACATTTTTAAAAATATAAATATTTTTCATCTTTGAAAATTGTCAAAACGTTTTTTGCAGAAAATGAATGAATTTGCATAATTGAAGCAATATGTCCAAACTAGAATATCATATTTTTGTAGTAGGTACTCGCAGCTTACGGAATTTAATTATTTCTTTGTTAGAGCGACTGAAGATTTTACAATAGCAACTACTTGATGCAGCCTTGCTCCAACATTTTGCTAAGGCTCTCCGTTCGTAATAGCTTTTAGTTCGTATGTTAATGTATAAAATATTCTCATGTATTATTACTATTGGTAGCAGGTACTTAATAGTATAAAAATTAATGATATACCTAAGCATCTCTGTTTCTAGTTCTGTGGCATAGAACATTAAGCCACGATGGGGAACGGCGCCCGTCCATTGCCACAAGTTTTGTAAAAGGCGACTAATACAACCACCAAGTCGTTCGTTCAACATTTTTACAAGAGAGACTAGAATAATGTCTAACATTCTTGATTTCTGTTATTTAATCAACGTTAGAAAGACTTCAAGCATTTTGAAAGGCATGTAGGTACCTACTTAGTTAGGTAATAAAAATACCACACGAAACACCAAAGTTTAAGTCGTATATTAAAATAAAAAATGGTTCGGTAGGTATTATAAATGAAACATGCAATAGCAACACACGGCCTCAATTTCACGCCTGGCTTAGGCTTATAACACCCAAGTGTTCAAAGTGGAATGGACCGTCATTTGTATAGACGAAACCGACCGAATTCGTTTCGATGTATTGTGCCAAAGTTTTTATAGAGAAAAAAATAAAATGTTTACATTATTGACGCAGAAGTAACGGTCAACTATTTCGTTGTTTTTATAATTTTGTAAACCAGACAATATGTTGAATTACTTATCGTTTCGACTATCGAACTACTGGTAAGGCTGGATGGAATTAACGATAAAATCAGCGTTTCCAAAATGTTCGATCGGCCAGTCTGAAACCGACACTCTAACAATTTCGAAAAATAATTCTAAACAGTTTGACTATCGAATCGGTAGGACTGGATGAAATAAACCGTTTTTCGGTTTATTGTTAGTTCAACATTATTACATTTGACACTACCAACTTACCTAATCTGGCGATTAAAATGAGTGGAAGCAAGTATTTACACTTTAATAGATCGTGATACGCTTTTATTCACCACCCACCAATTATCAGGCTATCGCCCACTGCGTCTTGCCCACGTTTCATCTGCCTACAACTTTCAAATATTACCTTTGAAGATAGGAAGAGTTTGTTTGCTTGTTTGTTTGAACGCGCTAATTTCGATTTGAAAAATTCTTTTTGCGTATGATAGCTTAGTTCCTGAGGAAGGTTATGAGCTATATATATATGGCTGGCGACGGGAGCAGAGCAGTACCTAAGCAAAGATGCGGGTGAAATCGCACCGCGGAAAGCTAGTATTTAATAATAATAAAGTGTGGGCAGAATGGTTACGTCATAAAATTTGATTGATGTACTTTATCTACAGATTTATTTTTCAGTATAAAATAATTTCTTCACAAATTATTCTTATTAAAACATTGCTTACTGTTTGCGACCATTGAATGGGCTTGTTACTTTAAAGAACGAAAGTAAGACTAATTATTTTGTATCAAGTTAAATATTTTCGCAATGACAGTTTATCAGTTTTGACCTAGTTGTAAGGGCTAATTTTTAATTCTTCTTCTTCTTCTCCTTTTTTTTTGGCAACAGAGCCGACGATTGTGTCAGCTATTTCTGCCAGCGTCAAGTGTAGAATAATATTCTTGTTGATGATATTAATGGTATATTACAATGATAAAATAGAAAAAATTTGGATGAAATTAAATGACAACCATCTTCCGTGAAAACAAAAGATGGACCTAATTTTTAATTTCATTCTGATTTCGAATGAGTTGATAGTCGATGAAATTTGTTTTTTTAATAGCTGAATTATTGTACTAGGTATCCATAAAGGTCAGAGCATGTTTTTAACAAAACTTCGTTGAAAATTAATAAACAAAAGTATCTCAGATGCAGAACAAAAAATATGTATGACACAAAGTTTTGTTGAGATTCGAACCGACAATATCTTGCACACATTTTTACTGCGTCGTGAAGGCAGTAAACTGCGAGTCACTGCAAGATTATTAAAAACTAGCTTCCAGCAGCGTGGTTTCACCTGCGTTAAATTACATCTTTGGTTACTGCTCTGCGTCCGTCGCCAGTAGCGTGATACTACATAGCCTATTATCTTCCTCAAGACCTGGGCTATCAAACACAAAACAGAATTATTCAAATCAGACTTACAATATTGAATAGGTAATGACTATGGGCAAGATTCACAGACCGCACTTTGACTTTACTTTGATGCAAAGATCTACTTTGTACCAAAAATATGTTTGAATATGAAGTTGAAAGTAATCTTCGGCAATACAAAGCTTACTTTGCGAAGGTGCCTTTGCTGTAAAGTAAAGTCACGATTGTGAATCTGGGCCTCAGAAACATATTTTTGGTACAAAGTAGATCTTTGCATCAAAGTAAAGTCAAAGTACGGTCTGTGAATCTTGCCCTAAGAAACACCAGTTCATTTTGTGTCAGATTCAAACATCTTTCTGTCGCCAAAGTTCATAGTAGAGTAACAGAGATAGCACAGGAACTATGAGGCATAAAACTGAGTGACGAGTATATAAATCATTTTTACCTACATGAAAGTAAAAGTGTATCATACCGTGAAGTAGGTAGTAAAACTTGTTTAATGCACATTAATTATAACATATGCTCCATAAAGAATAAGCAAGCCATAAAACGAAACATAATGGCTTCAACTACACATTTGATTTCATACTTGAAGCACTCGCCGTAAGGTTTAATTTCGCTGGTTTATGATGTGCTATTAATGTTCAAAACTCAAAATTTCGATCTAGCAATATATAATTATGATTAATATTTTGTTTAGTATTTATAAGGTTTCGTTTTAAACTAATTTTCTTTCGAGTTTTGTTACACCTTCGATTTTCGAATTAGGCATGTAATGCCAAACATAAATGCATAACATGCCTAATTCGAAAATCGTACTAAGTACATAACGGAAATAAAATTATAATAATACTTGTTTTTTAGACGTGATAACTTTTTATTAATCGATGCACGCTGGCTGCACGCACAAAAGAATGTCACTGGATGAGAAGGAAAAGAAAGAACGTAATTGGCAATAAATAAGGTGGTTTTAAAAAAATCCTATTAATATTATAAATGCGAAAGTTTGTGTGTATGTGTGTGTGTTTGTTACCACTCGGCGCCTAAACAGCTGAACCGATTTCGATGAAAATTGGTATAGATAGATTCGGTGCAGGAGACGGATAGGCAACTTTTTATCCCGATAATCGGTCTGGTTCCCGAGAAAAACAAAACACATTTTCGGCGCAGGCGAAACCGTAAGGTGCGGCTAGTTATTGATATTGATAAAACATAATAATATATATAAACGTTTATTTAGTGCTGTAGTCTCAACTAAGTTTATAAGAGATCAGTATAGTTATCCTAAGAAAACAGCAAAAAGACTCAGGGTATCAGACCAAAATGACTAAATATGCAGGAGATCAGAACGGAATTAAAAAAAAAACTCAGAGGATCAGATCTGGTGGATCAGACCGGAATAACTCTTATTTAGGTCAGGTAATATTTTTTCTTTTATCGTACCTATGGTTCATGTTCTAATAGGTCACATACTATTAGACCCTTAAAAAAATACCCGATCTTTTCCTTGTAGTAAAAGACGACCAAGGGATATCCAAAAATAGACAGCAAGATTATCTGCGTATTAAATATGACCGTTTGTAGCTTCTCATCAAGTTAAGCATGATGGTTATAAGCACCTCTCTTTGAGTCTTCAGAAGAATGAATTAAATAATGAAAATGTTAAGTAAATAAATGTTTCCAACTGATTAAATCTGCTGTTCTGGTGCCGAGGATAAAGTAAAATTAATTAATGTTGTTTAAAGCCCATGGGAAAATTGTAGAACTTCTTGATCCTACTAAAGATTGTTAGATATTTAGATTGTGTCGAAATCCCTTGAGGATAAATTGTGAAGATTGGAATACGGTCTATCATCTTTTATCTTCATTTTTGCGACGTGATTAATTTATTTTACGTCTCCTGTGTACATTTTCCTTCAAGGCTTTAGATTTTTGGCTAAACTAATAGTTTCATTTTCATTTTTCAAGTTAATTTAATTTCTGTAAACTATTTAAGTAATAAATTATTAAATTGGTAATTAATTACTATTAAATCTAATTGTACCTACAAATAATTAAACATAGGTACCTATTTCATTATAAAAATGTATAAAATACCCCACGTTCGATTGTCCAAATTACAACTTCAATTTTAAATGTATATTTTGCCGCAATATTTTACGAGTTATCCGCTCGATTGAATCCTGACGTCAATGTTTTGGAAAATAACAAAATACAAATGAGGAATATTCAGTCGAATATTTCGCTATGACATTAAGAAAAACGTTATACACTATACGCGGTAGAAGCCGTCATTTCTCTACCGCATGAGAATTTACTCGTTTTACTGTCCTACATTAAAAAAAATGTAGTGTATATATCGCAGAAAAATGAAATGAATCTGCCATTTACATTCTGCTTTGGCATTTTATAAACGCTCTCAGTTACCGCCGTTATGTTATGTCGAAGGCAAAATATGTTACCAGCAATGTTATTATCTAATTGGTGATTTTTGAACTAATTTGACGAAAATTTAATTCGTCTGCAACATATAGATTTCTCTTAGTCAACCTGTTGTTCAAAATAAAATCGGACGCTTGGGGAATTACCGCGACCGTTACTCTGCAGATCACTGTACTGTATTGCAGCAGGAATAGTGACTTCCAGTGCTTTTAAAGAAAATACTGTATTTATTGTAAAAAAAAAATGTGCTGTTTAATTGTGATAGCTGAAGAAAATTCTGAGAATTTAGCAGTGGGTTCTACTTAATACCCAATTTTATAGCTTACTTTCACGTATAGTGCCTTTATTTATTTTTTATTTTAAAAATAATTTAACACAAGCTCGACCCAAACGAAACAAGAAACACGTATTTGCAAATGAAACAAATACTATCAATAGGCTTATGCAACAGTTCATCGTAAGATCAGTTAAAACGAGTGCCGAATTAAATAGCAGTTAGTGAAAGTGTGGTTTAACTGCGCCTAGTCTGTCGATACGATTTGTTTGCTATGTAATATTGTATAATATGTAAGTATTTTAGCCTTCGGATTCTGTACTGTTTTAAACTCAAACTCAAAGTATGAATTTCATTTTGATCATAAAATATGATGCTCATGAAAAGCCAAAATTACAAGAAGTCAGTTAATTAACTTACAGCCAGTTCGCTGTTGAGGTAGAGTTGTGAGAAGAACTGGCAAGAAACTCACGCCACTCTTTTCAATCGGCAGATAATTACAGTTTTTTGTATGAGTTACAATTTTAACACTCAACGCAACCAAAGAACCATTTTAATATTTAATTGTTATAACCCAGCATATTCTTTGAATGTTTGCAATATTTTTTTTAAATATTACTTTGATTGTATCACACTGTTATTTGTCCGGTATGGAACTCTAAAAGCTGTAATTCTAATGCTTTTAATGCGTTACGTAAATCATTTTTTTAGTTGTTACACTGGGCGGTCTGTCTCAAGACAGTTAACGATAAGGATTGGAGAAAAGAGTCTTAAATGTCATGGTACTTTTCTGTAGCAACGGAGCAGTCTAAGTGAAACAAAAAATCCGTTAAAAATGTCATTGATTGTTTATACTTACCATGATACCATCGTCCTGAAATATAATCTACTAGCTTTGACGCGGCGCGGTTTCACCCGCGTCTTTGATTACTGCTCTGCTCCCGTCGCCAGTAGCGTGATGTTACAAAGCCTAAAACGGTAACCTTCCTCGGGAACTGGAAAATTTATTTTCAAATCCGAAGGTAGTTCCAGAGATTAGTGCGTTCAAACAAACAAAGAAACAAATAAATAAACTCTCCCGCTTAATACTATAGACATAGATTAATTTCATTCTAATGAACGAACATTTGTTGTTATAATATATGGTATTTTACGTTAACATATAAATTGTACTTAAATAATTATGTTCTAATTCTGGAATTTTAAGTAGACTTAAATTTACTTGTATAAGCAGAATGTGGTAGAATTTTCAACCCTTGTATTTCGACATCGTTCAACGAAACATTACATATTTTTTGCAAACACAGTTTTAATAAACGCAGATGTCGCCTCTACGTAAATGTTGATGTGCTAATTTGAATACACATTTAAAGTTATATTGTAAAATAAATATAAAAAACATCTAGTAATTCAAATAGTGCGTTAAACTTAAAAACTTTTTTTACTGTGAGTTAATATTTTTGTAGTGCCCAAAAGATATGCTAAATTTCATATAGCAATTATATTAATAATAATTACATACACTATTAAAAAAATAGTTATAGATGAAAATTAAAAAAGGAAATCGCAACTGTCCCAAAGAGGTTGTTCACCAATTACTATTACCGCATTACTACTGCCAAGCTTGCCTGCAAAGTAAACGAAAAATGTAACAAAGAGTTTTGCTGACGAAACAATTACATAAAAACATGATTTAAACACTGTTCTCTGAATATATATAGGTCGGTACCACACCACACTGAGTAATTTACAAAGCTAGAGTTAATTTGTATATTTTTTTATCGCATGCCTACCTCCAGATTCTAAAAGTATCTGCCGCTAATAGGCTTCTAACAATGCCAGGAGTAGAGCACAGTCGCTATCTACCTTAGTGCTCTGTTTAAATTTGTCGTCAAAAAATCGTGCCAGACCTAATACGTTACTGGGAAAATAAATGTTTGGCTTTTCCTCGTGACCAAATGCTATCAGGGGCCTAAGCCTGCTATTACAATAGTGATTGTGACAAGTTTCAACCAATAAGAGATCAATGATCGACCATTCTTACACTACTGTGATAGCAGACTTAAGCCCCAGAATGCTTATATTTAAAAAAGATATTTCCTTAAATTGTTTAATTTCAAGGAGCTTGTAGCTAAATAGCACTACAGATTACTGAAAACTTACATAACACTCCCTCGATTCGATAGAACCGATAGATCGGAAACGAGGCCTTACGTGTCAACTTTAACTCTCAGATTTTTCAAATTATGGCACCTATTCGTAATTTTCTGCTGCTGTAATGATATTTGGACATAGCCACAGCATTGCTATAATACAATAATAATTGTCAACCTGTCATATCGTATTTCTTAGCAAAGTTGAAACTCAAATACTACATTTGCTCGCTCATAGTGTAATACATTCTTTATATACAAATAACAATAGTAAAGAGAAAGTGTCTGTTTTGCCAAACATTTCTCGGATCCCAAGGTTTGCACAAATCGTGTCAATACTGACAAAGGAACATTTAAGACTTTTTGAAGCTTTAGTGATGGTATTTAGGATTTACATGGCCACGTTACGGTACAGTCAGGGATTTTTAAAATTTATATTTTTGTCAAGTAACTATTGTTAAGCCATTATAAACTATCAAACAGTGCAACTAGTAGGTTTTAGTTTAAAACATTTTTTTCTCAAAATGATGTCGCAGGTGCTTGAATTATATAATAATATGTAATAATATGTGGTCACAATCAAAGTAGACCGAAATTTATAAAATACATTATTTTTATACAATTTTATGTTTAGCCGTATTCTAGTCACAAATATCACAGTTTTAAATTTCTTCCAATGAATAAAGGTCCCTTTGTAAGGTCGATATACAAAATGACAGCTTTAAAAGATGAGTACAATAAAATATAAATATGTAAAAATATAAATATAAATATCTAAAATTTATGCTTCAAAATTTATATCAAAGAGATCTTTATTAGCAATGCCTTCATGATGTCATTCAATCATGAAAAATTGTTTATTTTTTATTAGAATAAGTAGGTATACTCATTGTGGTAAGTTCCTACCTTATCTGTGCTAGGCTCTCTTCAGGAGCATTGGAAATATTATTTAATTAGCGAAACGTGACAAATTAAACCTAATAATAAAGCTTGACGCATGTAAATTATGAACCAAACGGTAATAGTTCTCTATAAACGTTTATTTTACGTTTCTAGTTTATTTAATGATTACTTACTTCATCACTATTAGGTGATCGAAATAAAGTTTCACCTCGTAGTTTGTTCAGAGGATAATTTGAATGAATGGCTATCTCATTTGTCAAGCAAATGAAATGAGGAAAATAAATTTTTGACGTTAACGATCAGCATTATTTTTTATAATTACTCACCTTCTAACTATATAGTTCTAACCTTAAAAAACTTTTAGCACATTGTCGAAAGTTTCTTAGGTCAATGTAT